>CM030891.1:8194393-9394393 GCA_018136845.1 Heterotis niloticus | reverse complement strand
ATAGATTAAATAAGTACTATAATCGGGAAAAGGAAAACAAATAAATAATAATAAATAAAGAGAGTAAATAAATGGTAAATAAATAGGAATAGGTATGTGGGGAAAAAAAGATATACATCGGGGAGTGGCGGGGGGGACAGCAGCCAAACCTACAACAACAATAAGTTCCAGAACTGGGTGTGAAACAGACGGGTTTACACAATGGGGGGGGCAGGCATACAGACAGACAGACCCCGATCGACTGTTCCCACTGCCCAGGGAGGGGTCAGTGGTTTAGCAGTCTTACGATGTGGGGGAAAAAACTGTCCTGGAACCTTTTCATCCTTGTCCGAACACTTCTAAAGCGTCTTCCGGATGGGAGCAAGGAGAATAGTTTGTGGCTGGGGTGACTGCTGTCCCTCTGGATGTTAAATGCCTTCTTCTTGCAGCGCTGGGTGTGGAGGTCCTGCAGGGCTGGCAGATCAGTCCTGGTAATGGTCTGTGCTGTCTTGACCACTCTTTGCAGAAATTTACGGTCTGACACACTGCAGCTGCCATACCAGGCTGTGAAACAGCCAGTCAGGATACTTTCAATGGTAGATCTGTAGAAGTTGACAAGTATCCTGTTGTCTGATGTTTCTGTTGTGAAAACTCAGCTTCTGTTGCAATGTCAGTGAATGGAACAAGGCATGACCTGGAATGGAAGTATGCATACCTGGCAGTATTTTTCCCCACACAAGGGAACAGGTTCGCTGCCACTTGGGCTTCTGGTGAAACACCAAAACAATAAACAATAAAACACTTATTATCAACATGGATGGATGCCAGCCTGCATATCATATAGGCACCCTGTTTGTTCCTTGGAAAACTATCTCTATGTTATTGCATTGCTGCGTGCATAGAATTGACCGCACCTGGTCTGGAACCCCAGGACTGTGACCGTCAAATGTCAAAGTCCAAAACAGGAATTACTGTGTAAGCATTCGGATAACAATATGAGATTATAGTAAATGGCACAATATAACCTGAAAGTTCAAATCTAATTCCATTGTTTCCTGTGTAGATTTTGGATGTGACCCGATATTTTTGTGTGCGTATCTTCTGGGTATTTGGGGTTCATCACACACTACATAGATGTTTTAGTCAAATGGCTGACTGCAGACTACCTTGAAGAACGAATATCCTTTGACAGATGGGTTTTCAGTCTATAACGTGGTCTTCCTCATGTCTCACAGAAGCATCTGTGGCTTTTCACTAGTGCACCCCTGTCCAAACTGTTAAAGCAGGAAGAAGATAAAAGATTAAATCATCTAGATTCTAGAGAAATGACAACAAGTGCCAGGATGCTCCCTTGTTGCCCCACAAAGCTGCTGTGCCATGTCAGGGACTTTTGGGCTAGTACAGTCATAGCACAGGCCACCTTAAGACAATATTACTATGATGAGAAATTTAATAACAAGAGTGTTTCAACCAACAGGTCTTCATTAGATCCTCTTCATAATCCATCCACTATACAAACGCATGAAGCTGAATGGATCCGGCAAGAACCCAGCATTACAACTTGAGCAGCAACATTGTAAGAACTAATCTCACTTAAGGATGTCTGCCATAAAATAAATTACGAGATTAGACCGTACCCCTCAACTTATCCTCATGAATTCATCATTAGCAGTGTTTGCTCCTCATGTAAATGTACTGAGAAGACAGTTTGGGAACATTAAACATCTGCTTAGCCAGCAGTGCTGAGAAAGGAAGTAAAAAATAATTGAGAATAAATTTCAGGTAACTGGCTTCCCTGGAAGTCACATACGCACTGATATCAGGCTATGATATTTGAAACTTTAGGGGAAAATTCGTGTGCATTGAAGATGGCCAAGAAGTGGGACTTCCATGGCTACATGGAGAAAGCATTCATTGTTGTTGCACTCGTATCATCCAGCTGGAATTCAGCAACAAAATCGCTTTTGTTTGGTTAGCTGGGCCAAAATCAACAACGCTGCTAAAGCTCTGGTCACTCAGATCAGCCCATGTTGCTGTCAGTCTGCCTGTTGTGCATAAACTCACCATCTGTCTGACTATTTTGGGCCCAGTGCTCAGACAGCGTTCTTTGTCCAGCCAAATGTACACTGGGCAAAGGCAGAAATGACAAACACACAAATAAACACTCTGACCAAACCACTGACCCCTCCCTCGGTAGTGGGAACAGTCGATCGGGATCTGTCTGTGTGTATGCCTGTCCCCCCCCCATTGTGTAAGATAACCGGTGGTGTGTTGTTGGTGTTGTTGTAGGTTTGGTTGCTGTGTGCTGTTGGTTTGGCTGCTGTGTCTTCTCCCCCCCCCCCCCCCATGTACATCTTCATACCTATTCTTATTTATTTACTCTTTATTTATTAGTATTTATTTGTTTTCCTCTTCCTAATTGTAGTATTTATTTAACTATCCTGTACCTTATTTATACTTTTACATATTTATGTTCATATTTATATTACTGAGGATGCCCAGAAACAAAAATGTTCATGGTGACAACACTGCTATGCTGTGTTGTTCACCCATGACACATAAACCTTGACTTGGCTTCTTGTAAATGTCTATCCTCCTAACAGCAAGGAATTTTCTCAAATGTTCATTATTTTCACCCACCTCCCACCCACTTCCAGCAATTGTAAGAGGGAATGATCTAATTTTGGGCCCACAATCTAAAAAAAAACTTCAATTTTCAAACACAGGAAGTCGATTTCTAACTTTCTGAATCCAAAGTCACTTTTAACACAACATGTTACAACGAGAAAAAGCTTGACTGACCTGTTGAGAGTCAGACACACACTTGCACCATTTCGAGACACCAATTCACCTGAAACAGTCAGACACCAGTTTGGCTCTGGCTTCCTCTCTGGACTACGTGAGGAAACTAGAGCCACTTGCCAACCTACTTTGTCAGCATAAAGCCTGGGGGCATTTTCTTGCATAACCGGTGGGTGTGTTTTTCACATTTTATTCGTTTTTACCTCGAGTACTTTTAACGCTTTAAAGGTAGCGTTTAAGTTTGATTATTCAGTTATTTTTCTCTAAAGCCCGACTTACTGCGAAAATCACCATTTTTGTTTTCCCGTTTTATGGCACATTAACGAAATTTCCCAGAAATTCTTACGGGAGGAAATCTCCCCACTTTTGTTACTTGGTTTTAACACCGCGGCGCTCCTTCAGATCGCCTTCACCCCCCGTTGCGACCACCAGAAGAAATTTCGTTTGTGACGTAACATTGCAACGGATCAGAATTTATTCTATGCTCTGCGGTTAAACGATTTTGTACTGAATTGCAAACATTTTTAAACTCACGGTTGAACATTTTAAGATGCATATTATGACGAGCGCGGGTTTGGGCTCAGGTGGAGGGAATGAAGACACCTTTACGTAGCGCGCGTCGCTACAATGTAAAACTTTTGTAATGCAGAAACAAGAAACTAATACGAACTTTATCTTTGCTTACGTTATTATTTGTCATAATATGTATCTATATCACACTGTCTGTCCGTGGTAGTGTTCCTAAATGTTTTACGCACTTTAGCTTGCATTACATTCTGTGTTGTTCGATTAAATGTACGGTAACCAACGAGACCCAGTCGTCATGGTGACCGAACCTTCACGCGTTTCCGAAGTAGTCTTGGAGAAAGTGTTTAACAGCGATTAAAACAACCCGGGGGTCACAGCATGAAATCCCCCGGGGCGTAGTATTTCCCTCGGAATAATAATAAAAATGTAAAAAAAAAAAAAAAAAAAAAGTAAAAATGCGGTGGCGTCTAATCTTTGTAAAATTTCCTATCAAACATCAACATTAAATCTCCTTGGGCAAAGCAGTGGCACATTTTTTCACGTATAAAGAAATGATAACAAAATGGCCCCCGCGAAAGCTGCGGAGCATAAAAGTGAAGTCTTATCTGCGGCCACCCAACCCCCAGGGGCGGTGAACCTCCGCCCGCTTAAATTCGCCCGGGCAGGGCGGGCAGTCGAGCATTTTACGCTGCCGAACAGAACAACGCAGGACTTCTCGGGAGTTCGTGTGAGGGTCGCCGCGGGTTCACGCCAGGTAAAGGTGCCTTTAAAAAAAACATTTCCGGTTTTGAAGAAAACCGTTAGTTTGCCCGACAAGGACACGCTTTGTTCACGCTTCGTCGTCTCAGCGGCTGACCGAACGGAAGGGCCCTTTGGAAAGTGTCGGTGTGTACCTTTGTAGTGAGAAATGTTGCTATTTTGTTGCTCGTGTTTTTCCTAAAACAGTTTACAGAATTTGATCCGTTTATACAGCAGGTTGTGGTTACTGTCGTAAAAATATCCGGATGAAAAGCGTCACAGGAATGAGGGGCATAGAATGGGACTCGAACCAACAGTGTTATCACGTATTTTTCTACTCCAAGATCAACGAAGTTACACAACTGCACACTAAACTGGCGACAATTACAAGCCCATTTGTAACAGGTGCGCATTTTTTAGTAAAAGTGTCGCGCTCAACACAGCGTATAACTTTTTTTTTTTTTACCCTATCACCCTATGTCTTTTGTTGAACATATCAGCAGAAGTTGTACAATCAAAAGTATGCTTGTTTTCCCTGTGAATATTTTTCATTTTTGGATTGCGGGATTTAGGCCTCTTGGACTAAAGCAAACAATTCTACAGAGAAACCAGTACAAGCAGACCTTGGAACATGTTTTCCTGCTGCATTTTGAGGATTTGTTGTTTACTGATTATAGTCCTAAGCTATGGAAACACAGCTGTTTATGGTAAGATATTTTGGTTATACGGCCCTTGCTCGCATCATGGGGTTGATCCTTCCTGTGAAATCACTCTGTAACTTTATGTGGTCAAATTATCATTGTTTAAATAACTTGATTCTTGGATGGAAAAATAGTTCACCTATAATGAAATGCTAATTAAAATATTTTTATGCATGATGGTGATAACACCTACATAATTTTTGTTTCAAATATTATACAATATTTTAAACTTGTATTTAATATTTTTTTATTTATCTATTACCAATAACCATTTATCCAGTGTACAGTGAATGTGGTTCAGAATCTGTCCATTAAATAATTAAACCTTAAAATATGCAGAAATTTTACCCCCTGGTCTCACTGTTTTGCATTTCTGCCTTTGCAGCTCAATGTAATCGACCTCCTGACTACCCCAACATGCGGTGGACAGGTGATTCCACGGGGACCGAGTTCAACGAAGGTGCCTCAGTGAGTTACGAGTGTAACTTTGGTTATGTGAAGGAAAGCGGATCATCATCATCCACCTGCAGTAATAAACAGTGGATCGGCCCGAGCCTGAAATGTGAAAGTAATGGAAATCTTTCTAAAAGCCTTATATGTGCATGTGGCCTTTTGTATTTTCCATTGTTTTTATGCACTTCCATAGATCTCATGTAGCTGAAGTAAATCCTAAAGCGTTACGTGTGATCATAACTGTTCAGTAAGTTGGATGTAAACGTTGACATTTTGTGGTGTTAAGTGTCTATCCAATATGTGTCTTAACTGGCACCATGAATTCTTTGCCATTTTACCAGCTTTACTGTTTTATCATTTTTTGCTTCCTGTCTGTACATCTTTCAAAGTGCGCAACAAGAGCTGTTACCATGGTAGGGTTTGTGCACAGAAACAGATGGTTGTGGGAGTGCAGTGGCTAAGGACGCGTACTTATAAACTGAATTGGGTATTGTGCGGCAGAGCTTTCCGTGGTACCTTACAAAAAAGGACCTAACTAAAAAGTCAGTAAAGCCAAAGGAAAAAACATGTTGTTTACTACTTGTCTTTGATTCCCAGGATGGGACTGAACTTCAGTTGCTTTTGTGTTCTCAGAAAAATCCTGCGGTGCCCCTCCAGATGTGCTCAATGGCCGCTATGACTTATCACAGGGAATTGAATTTGGGGCAGTGATTGAGGTTATTTGTAATAAAGGGTGAGTGATGGCACTTATTGAGCAAAAGGTGTGCTGCCATCTTCTGTTGCTTCATTTACCTTTGCTGTTTCTATTTCATTCGTTCCTTTAACGCTTTCAGTCCCCTTGATGCCATGTAGCATTAAAATGTATCCAAACTGAAAAATGTCTGGAAATGGTTTTAATAATTTTGGAATAATGTGCCCAGTCATGCTAGAAACTAGTTTTTAACTTCAGCAAACAAGTAAACTCTTGATAAATTGATCTCCTTGACACAGCTGTAGAAAAATTGTAGGGATCATCTGTACAAATTTAGGAATGGAAGGGTTAATGGTTCTTTAATTGGCTTTGGGAAAAGTGAAAATATCTAATAAATAGCTAAAAATGTGGTGCAAAATGCCAATGATTTATACAGTAAAATACTGTAAAGTGATAAGTGAAGTCCTGAAAATTCTATTAAATGTGATACTGCTTAGTTAGCAGTTAGCTTTGTTGGTTTAATGGAAAAAAATAATTTCAGTCTTCCAGTTGCTGTGTAAAAAGGAAAAGATGTCATTTATTAGATGTATAGGAAATAAACTGATTATTACACACAAAATGTTCATGTGGTAGCGACTAATAGAATAAGAATACTAATGAAATCTTTTGCTTCATTTTCTAAAAAAAAAAAAATCAATAGCTGCTGCATTACATACAGCACATACAAAATGTCTCAACATCAAACCAATGATATGAAAGAAAAAAAAAAGGAGATGACACTGAGGAAGTCATAATATGATGAGTCACTTTCTAAAACGCCTCTCCCCCGCAGCCAATGGCTAATTGTGTTATATTCAGTATCATCGGTTTTACTGTATTGCATTTGCCAGTGTAACTTATTAGTATGCAAGTAACTTGATTATTGTTTTGTCTCAAGGTATGTGGTTGCAAACCGGGTAACATTCAGGACATGTACGGTGGATGGTTGGAACAACAGGGATCCAGTTTGTGAAGGTGAGCAACGGTCCACAACCAAACAGGAAGTTTTAATCCTGCTCAGCTGAGCTGTTTAACTGTGACTTCAGCTTATGTCGTGCTGTCCCACATGTGGCTGCAGTGGTGAAGTGTCCTGCTCCACCTAGAGTTAATAACAGCCAGGTGAACGTGGATCCGGAAGAGACTGTGTCGTACCAGGGTGTTGTCGAATATACCTGCGACCAAGATTACACCCTCATTGGGAAATCGCAAATTGTGTGCTCAGAGAATTCAACATACATTCCACCACCCCCCCAGTGTATAGGTATGAACTTTTTCATTCTTGGCCTCTTAATTTACTAAGTGTACTTTACAGGGATTAGTTGGAATAGTGTTATCTGTTCATTCTATGTCCAGTGTGATTAAAAATATGCATTGCTGATGCAATATACCGTTTTAGCTTAAAATAATGCATCAAGTTTAAATCTTTTAAAATGAATATTGAGGTGAAATTTAGTTTATTGTTCAATATTTAATCATTCCTTCCATTTTGTTTTTAACAGATGTTAAGTGTGAAAGCCCCAACGTTATCAATGGCATTCGGGTGGAGGGAGGCCCAGGTCCCTACGGATACAAATTCTCTCTTGTGTATAAGTGTAAGGAAGGGTATGAGCTGAAAGGTGCAAAGGAAATAATATGTGACGTAAATGGATGGGACCCTGCTCCTCCAACTTGCAAACTTCCTGGTAAGACAGCCATACTGGCTGCTTTTGTCTTTGCCTGACATCACTGTACTTCAGCCAAACCATCTGTTCCTGGGAAATGGGCTAAACTGGTGTCTCCCTGGACACATACTTTTGGTCATACAGTGTAAAAAAAAAAAAAAACAAAAAAAAAAACTGAGAACTCTTAACAGGCTTATATTTTTGACAAAAGGGTATCTGCAGAGTCAACATTTACTCAAAGTTGTGAAAAAGTTCAGACAATTTGATTTTAATATTGTTAGAAGATAACCCTTACAAAAATGGATGAAAATTTAAATTTTACTGCAGTGCTCATGAGATTTGGGATTCTTTTAGGAAGTTACCTAAAAGTCTGTTTCGTAGAAACAGATTTCCATGAGAAAAATCACAACTCTAATGCTGAATTGTGGCATTTGGAAATGTTTTATACTGAGAAACAAAGTATGGGGATACCATATGGTTTAAAATGCAAGCCTTGTTAATAATTACATGCTAACCTTTTTACTATCAAAAAATCTTTGCATGAATGGAACGCTGATCATAAAGGTGAAAAAGGACCTAATGAACGGGTTATATGGGGCTGGTCTAATTTCTTTTAAGGACAAACAATTCAACAAATTTTTTACTACATTTTTAGCAATCATTGACTGATTTTTCTGTTTTTGTCCCTGCACCACATCTTATTTGGTACATTAAATATTTTGTATTTTAATTAATAGCCACTACAACTACTCTAATAGAGACTCCAACAACAACAACAACCACCACCACCACAACCACCACCACCACCACCACGAATGCAAATGTTTCGGCTACAACAAGAAGTCAGACTAATCTAACTACACTAATGACAAAGTCCACAACACAAGGTAACGTTAATTTTATCAGCCTACCACTCTTACCTACGTGACAGATTCATCCGCAAATTTTTCACACGTGCCCACAGAAAACACAAGTCAGAATGTGTTCAGACAAGACATTCTGTCATTCACATTCCTATAACCTCTACCCTGTGCTCGTCTGCAGTGGAGTGCAGCCTATTTCAGAAGGTGAGGATAGAGAGGATCCATCTTGGATAGAACATTTGGCTGTTGCAAGACAAACTCGCACACATTAAGGGCAATTTTGGGTGATGAGTTCCACTGAAACAACTCTTTGGACTGTGGAAGGAAACCAGGGAGAGCTTTCTGTTTTTGTTATTTACCACCTCGGTCTGCCACTGTATACAAAACTTGGAGGCGTGAACGCTCACATGAGCAGCATGTCTACAGCAGGGAGCGTGTTGTGGCACATTTGAACCCTTTTTACTGCTGTGTCACTGCATCATCCTTTTCTTTTAGCCTCAAGTTTTCCAGCAATTTAATATTTTGTGTTCGTGTATGTGTTTTATTGGGGCAACTTGGCAAGATTAGTTCACCGTGTACACACACTTATTGCAGGTATTGTAATGAAACATAGACTGAGGATGCCTACTTAGCAGCATGGAGGGAGAAGAACTCCTATCTTAGCCTCTTTAACTGCATTTTTTAACTTGGCTTTTTAGCATTTTAAGTGTTTCCCTAGTTATTTTCATGCACATACACAATACAGTTAAATAAATAAGAAATAAGTATGCAGTTAAAATAAGAACATTTTCAATGAGTTATTTTGTTATTCTGCTGTATTTGTATTTTCACCTGTCTAATAAGATATACTGTTACAATGACCCTGTTAATGCTTTTTCTAGGAACATTTCCTGAGCGCTAACCATGGTTTTCGCTGACCTTCCAGTTACTACTTTAAATGTAGTATAGTAAATACCACATGTATGTATTTAAGTCTTGCTTCATATGAAAACAACTGATGATCTGCTTTCCCAAATTTATTCCACAGAAAAGGACTCTGCCATGACCTCTCATAGTAAGTATTTTTATTCAGTTCTGATCACTTTAGTTTTTTCACATTTATAAACTTTAAAGTCTCTGATAATGACAAATCCCTAGATTTTGCATAGTTTACAAACAGAAAACACCTGTTGCTTTGAGCCATGGTAAATGGTTGAACCTTTGTGCAATATGTGCAACAGAAAAACAAACTCTGCAGTTGTGATTTGTGCATCTGCTGTTACTGTCTACAGATATTACATTATTTTTTTCAAAAAACTGCTTGCTTCCCCAAAAACCTCTTGACTTTTGTTTGGGGTCTGCTTGGTATTGTACAGTGACTTACAAAAGTATGCAGACACCTTGAAAGTTATCACTTGGATTGCAAATTATACTTGCACATATTTTGGATGAATGGAGGGTTTACAAGTTTCTGTACTTAAACAAAACTAGAAACATTTTCTTTTTCTGTACAGAGGTTACTTGTTTATTCCCCTGTACTGAAATGGTATCACTGCGACCATGTTGCTTCCTACTGGTATATTTTAATCATGTTGGCTCATAGATGTGTGTGAGCAGGGCCTATGAGTGACTTAAGACTCAAGGTTAATTCTTTTGTGACAGATTGCCTGTGTCTGCAATACAGGCATACTCTGATTAGTGCTATCTCGCGCCACACTGTTCTGCAATAGCGCTCTTATTTTTAAATAGATGCCTGTTGAGTAATTTATCGTGTAATATCTGTAATCCGTAGCTACATTAGATATCTAATCTGTATTGTGTTACACTTGCATAGCTTAAATGATATTCACACAGTATCTTGCATTAATGGCTTTTTATAGTGCTGTTTTATTAAGCTCCATTTCTTACATTCAGAGCGCTAATCCAGGTATTACTGTTGGCTATTGTTTAGATTTACCTTTCTTGAGAGGGCAAAAACCAAATTGCTGTTTGTGATTTATTGGATGCAAACAAAAAACGTAGCACAGCTTTGTATAAAGATGCTTTAAAGTTACAGTTAAGGATACATATATGAAGAGTACCCAAACGGTACAGCAGTTCATTGTGTGAAGGTGGCCATAACAAGAGTGTCTTTGTATTGCTGCTGTCACACGGAGCAGGTCTCTCTGTCCTTTCTTGTCCACCTCTTCACTGATTCCAGTTACTGGGTGACAAAACGGCTGACAGCTGAACTTTGTATTGTAACAACACAGTGTAACAGTATGTCTCACAAACTCTGTAAACAAATCTTTTTCACCGACAAGGGAATACAGGTATGCAATTCTGAAAGTACAGTCACATGGTTGCAAATAAAACTCATGATAATGTACTCCTGACCACAAATTCAACTTACAAACTTTTGAAATAATGATGCAACTCTCAGTCCCACTTAAGGTTGTAAATAGGGGACCTAAGTAGAGGTGTTTAGTCTGCAACCTAAACTTGTGATTAAATCTGTTGACTAAGTGTCTGTTTTGAGGGAGAAAAGGTACAAAAAAAAATTCATACTTCATCATGCTTCAAATGATGTACTATAGTCCACTGGGTATGTAGCGGCCAATGACTCACACCAATGAGACACAGTTTTAAATTCAGTTCCTTCTTGAAAGATATATAAGTGTCTTTATTGTTCCTTCAGGAACAAATTACATGCCTCTTAAATTCATTTAAAGGGCTAACAATGTTGTGTTATTTGCAGTGATTTACTAATTTACACAGCTGGGTAATTTTTATGGGGACAATTCAGGGTTAAGTACTTGGCTTAAGGGTAAGAGCAAGAAGTCGGATTCAAACTTGAATCTGAAGAGTGTAAGGTGGCACCTGCTGCCCCCACCAAATGAACCTAAAATGTACATCATTTGACCATCTTTCATTTATTGTAATGCATATTTTCTGCCTGATATCACAGAATCTGTTATTTGTACCCTCAGGTTTTGGACTTCTAACAATGCTGTTGCTTCCTGTTATTCTGCGGCTGCTTTTCTGAGATGGAGAGGAATCCCCACCCCTTCAGGCACTTTGGGCTGAGTGTAAATTCTACATGTTGGCATCTTTTCATGTAGGATTATCTTGGGATTACCTGTCTTAAAAGCCTCTCTGCTTTGTTTTTTGCTGTCATTTGTAAAGTGACACTGGCTAAATTGCTGAAACGCTCTGTCTAAGGGGAGCTTCAGAGTAAAATGTGGTAACTGTTTTTGGGACAATTTTAATATCAGTTAAACCTGACTTTAAAAAAAATTCCATCTTCGCAAATGTAAGAGTGGGACATGGGTTTATCTTGTGTAAATTTGTCAAGCATTGAATTATAAAAATTCAGGGTGAAACATGAGTACTTTAAGTACTGAATGTGTGATTCTAGACTGTGCACTTTTTAGTTTTGCCACTGTAGAATTTTTGCAATAAGTAAACACTGCCTCACAGCTGATTTTGCTGTTTCTGTGGCTGGTTCACGGGTCCCAGAGTATTATATTAAAATGGTGGCAGCAAAAAAAAAAAAAGGCTGGTGAATGCAGGAATAGGAGTCCTGGAGTACAGGACTTGACTGTAAGAGGAGCGGTGGGATCCCTGTCTACAGTTTTCTTTGTAACGTTTCATTTTTGAAAATAAAACCTCTGGGTATGTTAAGTGTCAAGTTGTGAAGATGATCTCTATGAAAATGTTATCGATGGCCAATTCAACGGGAATTTTTTTTTGTATTTTTAACATTATAATTTAATCGTATTATTGCTCACCATCCAAACAGTGCTTAATGGCAAGTAAATATGCCTTGGGGAATAAGTAACATGTATGATGGCACTTTCACTCCAATCCAGTGATTGCTGGATACTTTGGAAGTAAAATTCATGCCTTTGAAGCTGCAATTTAAAGTATTATATTTTGCATATATTTATAAAAGTTTTCTATTCTGATCATTTGAGAAATTCTTGTGTCCACGTTGTTATAATGAAATGTTTTGATGAAAGCTTCTGGTTAATAAAAACAGTACACCTCTGGCATTGTGCCCTTTTCCAGTTTCTTTTTTACATACAACTTTACCAAGTAAACTTGATTCATCTGTAACAGAATTTAAAACTTACATTTAATCCACCTTCACCCTTGAATTTTGATTACATTTGTTATTTTTGATGTCAATGTTTGTAGATTTTCAAAATTTCATTGAGTAAGATAGCATTTTTCTACAGTTCGTGGCTCATTTTCTATGCCGTTAATACTGTTTTGGTGTCAAAATGGAGTTCTTGGTAATTCTGTAAATAATACTTAAAAAAATTGACTTGAGGCAATGAATAAATGTAGAGAATATTTTTATTTTTCACAGAAAACATCTCATTTATGGGGTTAAATTGTGTTTATATACATGTAAATATAAAGCAGATAATTTTAACATTTTCTTGCTGCAGAAACTAAACATGAACAATATCTATAGAAATTTATTTTTTTATAGCAAAAACTGGATTGTTTGCTGCACACAAGCAAACTGCCTTCTGTTAAGCAATTCATTTTCAAATTGTACAGTATTGCATTTCATTTGGGGTTAACAGGACTCTGCTAAAGACATTCTATGACACTGTGGTAGCGTCTGCTATCCTCTATGCTGTGGTCTGCTGGTGTGGCGGAATTGCGGAGAGGGACAGGGGGAAACTCAAGAGACTGGTCAAGAGGGCCAGCTCTGTCCTAGGCTGTTCTCTGAAGTCCATCGAGCAGGCTGGGGAGGAGAGAATGTTGTCCAAGCTGACATAAATCATGGACAACACCTCCCACCCCTTACATGAGTCTGTTCGAGCACTGGGTAGCTCATTCAGCAGCAGACTCTTACATCCACAGTGTAGGAAGGAGCGCTACCGCAGGTCATTTCTACCAGCAGCTGTCAGACTGCACAACGCAGTCTGAATTGGTTAAATTATTTATAACTTATTAATGTATATAGTTTTTTTATTTTATTGTACTTGTGTACAGACTTACTAATCTAATTGTTCGTGTCCTTCTTTAATACTAACCTACTTGTTCTTCTCCTATATTCCCTTCCTGATAAGAGCCCTGTAACACCAAAATTTCCCATTCGTGGGATAATAAAGGTTTATTCTATTCTATTCTACATGCATATTATGGCTTTGCTACAACAGTTGGTATGGATAAACATTGAGTCAGAATGGCTTTATCGAGATTGTTTTACTAGGCTCTGAATTTACGTAAAAATGATGAAGCAATTTGTTAAATACAGAGAGCGAGTCACACCTTCAAGTGGCCATTAAATTTCGTGTTTGAGATCAGAGAACTTCTACCAGGACCTTGGCCATTTGTGCATTAATGTACGTTGTTACAGACCAAATACTGCACAGCCCTCCCTCAACTTTATGAATATTAGTTTCTAGCACCCAAAAATATAACTCAAATTTTGGAATAAACTTAAGCATAATAAGGAAAAATACCAATAATTAATTTGTACCTTTTTTGGAGATAATTTTATTAATCCATGAAATAAAGTGTTAAATGTGTGTTGGTATAGAAGCAACCACCTGTCTGCATAGTCAGTATGATGAAGGCAGCAGTGTTCGGTTTATCATAATAATTCACTGTATTGTGTATGTGTTACATTTACAGCACTGACTATTTCACTTTATTACGCACAGTACATGTTCATTACACACTACAGCATGGTGTAACAGTTACTTTAGTACACAGTGTAGTACTGTACAGCACCACAGTTTAAAAAAAAAAATACACAAACTACGCTTTTGATTGTAAAAACTGAACTGGTTGCTTATTGCCGAGTTTACAATTTTTAATTAGGCCTTTACAGGCATTTCCACATCAAACTTGTCATTCTGTCAGAACCACAAGGGCAGGGCAAGAAACGTGGCTTGATTTTCATATCATCACATCACAAAACTGTGTTTTAGATAAACAGTTTCATTTGCCTCCCAGTACTGAACTCCCTTTATGTCCAAGCAACTAGAACTCGAAGCAACCTGCGTAGCCCGACAGTTGCCTTCATCGCGGCAACACAGCGCCACCTTGTGGCAAACATCGGAAATTAAGAAAAAGGAAACCAACTGCTGAGATCATTTTAATCATTAACCTTTATTCTGCGGGCAGTTTTATCCTGAGAAACTTCTGTTACATAACACAGTACGTATTTGCATACCTGGGTGTTGTCACTATCACTTAAGGGCAAATACCCCGATCAAAGCAGTGCTTGAAAGACCCGCGTTCAGATCTCACCTCGTGCTTTGACATCTTTGGGCGAAACATTTGTACAGTGCCATTCAGAAAGAGCTTTCATAAATGTATTACTCGTTGACTAAGTATTACGTGCACATCTAGCATGTCGAGCATTTACCAAAGTAAGAAACAGCTGTAAGAATTGCTGCAGAAATTGGCTTAGATGTGTTCGCACGACTTACTACGCATTAAAAATATGAAAGTTTTTGCACGCCTTTCATTGTCGTTATTCTCGCTGCTGTGGAACAGCAAAGCACACAGTTGGTAATTGACCATCCTTCCTGTTACTTCAGTCTGCTTGCTTGTACCTTGGAAAGCAGTTTATTATACATTTCTGGTTATTTGTTGGATTTCAGTGAATGTTTCCTTGGAAACTCAAATTAATCATTATAGCCTTTAACAGGTAAAAAGGTTTACTTTACTCTTGCAGCCCTAGCTTTAAATAGTTTTCGAGCAAATTATCTATATGAATAAATAAAAATCATGGAGGGTTAACAGCAGACGTAGGATTCAAACCCGAGACCTTTACAATGCAAGACGACGCCCCCTAACGGTTGACTGTATTACAGCAAGCAGCTCTGACAACCCCAAGCGATGCGTCAAATTTTCATTGTCACTCAAGAGAACAAAATTCCCGAATCTTTAAAAAACGACGTGTACAAAACAGCAACTTCAGCATGGGACCAGTAATGCCCAATGTTAACAAAAATCTCTAGGTTCAAACTCATGGGAATAAGTTGCATTATTTGTCATACACCGCTGCACGCAAATGTTCAAGTGTAAAACTGTGCTTAAAACTCCAGAGCAACAACCTTCCCGTATCCTGTGCCAAATCATGTCTTCGTGGGCAGGAAATTATAAATGACTTACCGAGTGCTGAGAGCTTCGCTCCGCTTTGCAACATCCAAGCAGCCATGCTTTGCTTTTTAGTTCAAAGCAATGGCACGCTAAGTTGGGAGGAGGTTCGTCCCGGGTGCCGGGCAGAAAGGCGCTGCGAGGGCTGTAAAGAAACCACTGACAATGGGAAATAAAAAAAAGTATGAAGATGCAATTTTGGGGCGACTAGAACAGGCGAAAACAAACCCAACTATCCAGCCTCTCTCCTCAGCGTGAGGGACACAGCAGGGCTGACGTAGCGATGCAGCTGAAAAGGTTCACAATCCCATCACAACTTCCCACAAACGTTAAGACACCCATACAACAGTGGTGCATTATGGGTCCCACAATGCATTGCGGATGCGTAAAATGTGCTCAGCGTCTGGGCGTTGTGGGGGATCGGGGGTTCCTCATTGTTTTACAACAGATTTACGAGAGGATAAATTAGAGTTCTGCTTGTTTTGATGGTTTTCCCCACACAGTTTATATGGAAAAAAGTTCCATCCAGGCTGCTAAACTATTTTGGGTTTGCCTCTGGTTCCAGGAATCTATAGCACTTGACACCAATAATTGTTTTGCCGAAACGCTAGAAATAAAAACGGCAAGTGCTTCCACTCCCAGCTAGGTGGTTGTAAGTGGTCTAAAGTGTTGGAAAAGTCAAGAGTACGGAGTGAACGGAGGATAAATGCAGGCCTGCAAACCCAATCGTCGAGATCCTCTTTTAACTCGGCAGTCTATGAAAATTAGGCTTATGTCATGTAACGGATCAATGTCTTCCATCCCATGAGTTCAAATCTGGTGTCAGGTCTGTGCAGGACTGCTTATGAAAAGCAGAATCAGTGACAATTTAATTGTATTCATGTACATTTCAGGATTTTGAGCACTTACCAGTAAATTCAATAGAACCAAGTGGTGTGTGTCTGAATCATATATAAATTAACTGGTTAACATATAACTCGCGTATTACACAGGTTAAATGAACATCCAGAAACATTTTGTGTGGTTAGATCTGACTTAAACGTGTCTTTTCCACATCCTCATGCTCTTCATGCTTTTATGTGGTGGATAAGGATGTCGATGCGTCACTGATGTCCACTTCATACAGGTACTTCACCTGGTCAATAGACGAGTACAGCTGTATTTTGGAAGCGTCACACAGGTGACAAATATCAGTGTTCCTGCATCTCCTGTCCTGGCCTCTCAGCAGTGACTCCGTTGCTGCCCGTGTCAAGTTCAACACTCGGCCTACAATGCGGTCAATGGATCAACGACCCGGTCGCTTTCTCCATCTCAACAAGTGACCTGTAGAATGGAGGGAGCATCAAGCTTTATCCACACCGATGAAGTCTGTCATGCATCTGTACCAGTTACTCTCCTCAGCAGCAGGAGAGGTTGACATGGCCCAGCAACTCGGGAGCAGCAAGGCTACAAATGGCTGTGTTCTGTGCGCTGTTATTCAGTGCTGTTCTTTGTCACGTATGCTGACTCCATTGTGGATTCGCTCAATTCAATTTGACGCTCCTATGCTGCTGCCTCAATGTGCTACGCCAACCGGCTGAAGGTCAAGCGCATTCAGCCGTGTGCCATGCAGGCTCTGCAAACTGCTGGATCTGTTATCATCTCTCATTTGCACCAGACAAACCATTTTGTACTGTTTTTTTCCAGCAAAAGCTAATTCAATAGCACTGACTTAGATGTAACACAATTAAATGTAAAGTCACTTCACGCAAAGGCATCATCTGAAGGACAGTAATAAAATCAAATTTAAAACTACAAATATGCTATATGATTTTTAAACATTTACTTGTTAGACGCTGCTGCACAGATGTCTGAAAACAGCATTTTGAATGTAGCTATGCACCTATAACTCGATCGGCAATTTTCTGTGGATGGAAGTACAAAACTGAATCAGTACTTCAAAGATCAAAATACTGAAGTTTTTCATTCTTATGCATCTTAAAATTATGATTTGATAAATAGCTATATTAATAGTAATTTTCATGCGACAATAATTGAGTTAATTATTTGACATTTTAGGTTACCACATCATAAACTTCTTAATTATCCTGGTTGAGAATCCCTGACATATTTTATTATTAGTACAGTTTTGTATCAATTTTAATGAACTATTTTAATTGTACTGCTAGGTGTAAATGATCATTCAGTTAAAAAATTATTTGTATAAAGATTTATCATATATTTGTATTGCTTATACTGTTGTTTTTACTATGTTTGATTTATGGGTCCCATAAGACAAAGTACATTTTGATAAATAAATCATGAAAGCGTTTATACAATAGTATGCCAATGCATGTTCAAATACACTTTGTGGCCAAAAGTATGTGGACACTTGAGCATCACCTCACATGAGCTTGCTGAACATCCCATTCCAAACTCATTGGCATTAACAAGTTGTTTCCCTCCTTTGCTACTATTACAGTCCCCACTGTTCTGAGAAGGTTTTCCACCAGAGCGTGACTGTGGGAATTTGTGCTGCAAGAGTATCAGTGAGGTCGGGCACCAATGTTGGGGAGAAGGCCTGGCTTGTGGTCAGTTCATTCAAGATGTTCAGTGGGGTTGTTCAGTCAGGACTCAAGTTCGTCCACACCACCCTGGGCAAACCATGTGTTTATGGAGGTTGTTTTGTACATGGGGGGGGGGTAGTCATGTTGGAACAGGAAAGGAGCTAACCAAACTGTCGTCACAAAGCTGGAAGTATACAGCTGTCTAGAATGTGTTTGTATGGTGTGTGGATGCAGCTGAAACAGCTAAACTCAATCATTAGAAGGGGTCCCTCATACTTTTGGCTTTATAGTGTATACGGTATATGCTTAGGTAAAGGTTTACAGATTTACAGTCAGAAACAGGCACTTCCTGAATGGTAATTTTCTGCTGAAGAGCCCTGTTTTTCTCCAGCATTGTCCGCAGGACGCGGTGACTGTGTGACGTCTTGCCGATTTCCCTCCTACATTGTAACCGATTTCAAATGGTGCTAGAAACTGAAGGAGACTCTGAACACCAAAAGAAATCGGTCAGCCTTGGTGAGAGGACAGTGATTCTGCTGGTAGGGATGTCTGGGAGAGAGAAGCCTGCTGCTTCAATGTGTTAACCAGAATAAGCTGGAGAGAACGAAGGGAGGTACAGGGTTGCAGTATTTTTCCTTTGCCACCAACCTTGTGGTTCACAGAAAATTACATGCTTATTTCCTGGTAGATGTCTTTCCCACCCCAAGAACACTGATTTCAAATGGTGCTAGATGAATAACATAAAACACTCTAAGCCACCACCTGAAACCAGCTTCCAGGGGAAGACAGAACACACTGCTCCTTGCCCACATCATAGCTTTAGGAACCCTGTGAGAAAAGACTGCAAATAAACACCAAAGAGGCAACTGATAATCTTTCAGTTTTTCTTTCCTTGTTTTACCATCCCTGGGTTTCTATTGCGCTCTGTTTTATGGTATTTTGTCCAGGAGAGGTTAGCTGGTGACCCTCAATTGCCACATATTTGGAAAAGGACGTTTTATCACTGGATACCCTTCCAGTCAACCTACCCGGACCCACTGGCACAGAGAACACAGTGACTGGTTTTAAAGTAACTAATCAACCCGAGACACATGACTATGGACTGTGAAAAGAAACCAGAGTACCCACTAAACCCACACAGATATTGGAGGACATGCAAACTCCACACAGACTGATCTGGATTCAAACTCATGCCTGACCAACCCAGGTACTTTTGAGGCTTTGACACTACTCGCTGTCCCACCCTCCATCCCTGCCTGAAAACATTCCTTGGCGCTTGAAGTTGAAAGCATCACTTAAATTAACAAATGAATTAATGACTAAAAGCCTGAGAAATGTTCTTAACCTTTACTGTAACATTGAATACCTGCATGAACAGAAATAAACTACATAACAACTGAAATAATTTCAACCAGTACAGTTTTTCAAAAAACATGGTGCCAACCTGCTGGACGACACAGTATTATTCATCTGTTACAGCCATGATCCTCCACAGATCTACCTGGAGATCATAATCTGAAACTTATGCAACTTACAGCAGCTGACCAAAGCACTACCCTCTGGCCATGAAGCTGGGCAATACTGTGCATATCAACATACAGGGAATGCTGGGGAAAGTTTAACAGGCTGTGGTGTCAGTCAGCAGTGTTGAAAGGTAGCGTTCAAGCCATAATCTGCCACGTCCAATCCTTTCACCAATTACAGCAGCCAGACACCAAAAGACTGGCCCTTGTCGCCCATGGCAACAGATGTCCAATTTATATTCTGCTGTTGTCACTTTTGAATTATGGACTATGCAGCATTTCTTGCTTATAATTAATGTGAAATTGTAACTTACATCCTTATCATGACCTCGGACAGCCATACACAAGAAAAACAAGACAAGGAACCTTTGCAAGCAAAACCCAAAGACTTTGCAGAGGACAGTATTGACCTCTGGTGGGTTTCAGTTGAGTGTGAGAGGAAATGGAGCTGGACTGTGCTTTGGGTTTGGGGGCCGGGTGCGAACCTGCAGAGATAGCCAGGGTGTTCCAGCGGTGTGTCCTCACACAGGCCCGCTTCCACTGCCAAGACTTCTGCTGGTGCTTCTGTGAAGAAACGAGATCACCTTACATAAGCTGCTCCAACCTTCCAAGCGAAGGGTCAGTTTAAAAAAGGAAAACCAATAAAATACAGAAAGAGCAGCACTTGGCACTGTGGGTACTTCTGGCATAGCACAGCTCCAAGTCTGTGGGTCTGGAGGCAGTCTGACCCCTGTGCGAGTCTGTGTACGTGTTCTCTCTGTGTTTGTGTGGGATAGTCGGTCGCTCTACACTGCTTTTAGTGTGTGTTTAAGTAGATGAGTGTGTGATTCTTCTGGGGTGGACTGCTACTTCACCAAGATGTACAATGCCTCCTGCTCTACACCTCCAGGACAGGCTCTGGATCATCACTGCCCTTCAATAGACAGCAGTTATTCATAGTAAATGAAAATTACAGAAAAGTTACAAAAATTGTGCAAACAGAAACATTAAAGATGGACAGCACAGTGGTGCAGCAAGTAGCACTGTGGCCTCATGGTGTCTGGGCTGTTTGGGTATGGGTTTGAATTCAGTGCAGTGTAACGTAAAGCTTGCATGTTCTCCCCATGTCAATGTGGGTGTTCTCTGGATGCTCTGGTTTCCTCTCACAGTCTAAAGATACATTTTTCAGGTTACCTGGTCACTGCACATGTCTCATAGGTGTGGCATCCCTGTTTCAGTTTCATGGGCTGGCTTCCAGTTATTTCAGGACAGGTTCTGGACCTCCATGATGGAAACCAAGATAAAGTGATTAAAGACAATAGAAGGATGGGTGTAAATGGTCAGGATAAGTCATAGAAGTTTATAACCCAGAGTTTTTAAGACCTGAAAATCCCTGTTCAACATGAAGCAAAATATCTCATGAGTTCACTTATTAGTGTTTTTGGCTACCCATAGGTGTTCTACACAGATTAGAGCCAACCTCTTAGGAGTGCCAGGTAACCTGCTAGCCAGTACAAGGCAAAGAAGCCCCAGGAGCAATTTCTGTCAATCTAAATACATTTTATATAACATGTTAATGTGTCTTTAAAAGGTATTCCAAAAAAGGGGTGTGGGGGAAATACGGCTATTTCATTTATCTTGTTTTTGTTTTCTGGCCTTGATCGGTGCTTCAAAGCTTTCCTGTGGTCAGTGTAACCGGCCACTGTGCCATTTGCACCCGTCTTTAACAAGCATATTAAGCATTTCCTTGGCCGCTGTACAAAATGCACATTTACTTCCGCGAATCAGCGGGTGCCTGCTATCATACCGGTCACTTTACAGTAAGTCAACTATTAATAGCGCTTATACTTCTCATACGTGAGACACTCATACCTCAAACAGCATCTTTTTTCTCCCACTTGCAATGGCATCATCATCATCAGCATCATGTTCCATTTATCTGTTTTCAATATTTCTAAGGATCTAATTTGGTCGGTTATTATCAATAGTTCACACGTCAATGTCCAAGCAGCTGTGCTAAACCTCTCTGGTTTTTAAATGGGTATCAAATAGAAACACCTACAAAGACCACAACAAAATAAATTAACTATAAAAATAGGTAAATAAATCAAATGAAATGCAGGTACAATAGCAGTGCAAAATGGCACAATGCATTAAAATACAGATACATCCCAAGCACAAAAACCCTGTTCCTTTACATGAAATTTCACTTGGGAACAATAAACACATTTTCACAAACAGTCCTATTGGCACGATTTTGTACTGAACACTGGCCAACAAGAGGTCTGTGGCCACACACACCCATTTCGACAGGAAATTCAACCCCGTCCAACCCTTTTCCTCATACAGCACAAATGCTTTTCTCCATCAGCCGACCACAGAACATCAAGAGTGAAAGCCGAAGCAAACCAGGACACCCGTAACAGCGCTGTGACTTCTGTTCCCTACGGATGGCACTCTCGACGGCTGTCCAGGAAACCTGTCGCTGCACTTTGGCTGAACTGCTGCAAGAACCAATATGGACTGTCCATATCAAAAAAACACTTTCTGCTTCCTACACTGACTAATTTACAACAGGATGTTCCGTAATCTTTTGAATTGTGGTTTCAAAGGTCACCGCCATGACAAAGCAATACATTTTTAGTACTGCTCTATTTTTAACAATACATATGATTAGAACACAAAATGTACCTGTGTTTCTCGGTGTATAACATAATACTGAACTATGTAGTACCTTTTTGCAATAATATATTACCATTAAGCACAGGTAGCAAACTTAAAGTGCCACTTTACCACGGTTTGGTTGATTCTACATGTAAAACATTCTGCCAGTTTATATCAGCGTATTCTTTATTTGTACTGTCAATTCCTTTCAGATTTATAAGTATGTAAATTGTTCATAAAAAGCTGAAAGAATAGTATTTATTTATTTATATCATTGCTTTACAAACCACCCAGTAATGAACAGGTAGCCTGGTGTTCAATGATTCCAGGATAGTCGCCGTACAAATGTGACTCTGACGATGATACAGCAGTTAAAGATAATAGATGAACAGATGAATTGTTTTATATATTCGTATATATTATATACATAGTCATTTGCACAAATTCTTTCTTCTGGAAGCATGACTCTGTGCACTGGATGGCATCTTACTGGAGGGAACCTACCTGAAAACCTTTCTAACACCAAAACACTCAAGTTTTAACTGAAAGGCTGTCAAAGTTTTAGTTCTGTGCACTGCCTGGAAGCAACTGCCTCACTGTAATATTATACAGCCTTACTGCTGTTGAATACAGAACTGTAAACCGTTCTTTTATGTTTCTCCGCTCCCTGCTTCAGTTCTGTGACACCCAGTGTTTTCCCTAAGAAGTCAGGTGGGGGCTGAGTGTCAAGTGACACGGTGTAGAAAGATGAACCCAGTACTGCTGTGCTGTGTAACCACCATGGTTGGCAGCGGCAAACCCTGGGATTACAGAGGGTCTCACATGTGCCAAGAAAAAAACATCTTACTTTTCCACATCAGGTATCTCCTGGACAGACGCCTCATAACTCTGGGGGAGCTCTGGTGCACCTACAGAGTCGACAAAAGTAGGTACACGAGCATGACATTTGAAGGTGCACAGTCGTAACATATCTCAAAAACCAAAAGGTGTACTTACTCTACATAAAGCTCTCCATCACGCATTTGTGGTTGTGTCCTGTGCAGAGTTGGCGTTTCAGAACGAAGGGTGTGGCGCTTAGGGAAGCCCCGCAAAAACCACCCCAGATCCAGAGCTGCTGCAGACACGCCCCTCTCCTCAGTGGCAAGAACCAACCTCCTGATGATGAAGGGAGAGAAAACAGATAAGTCACAGGAGAGCTTGTGAAGGAGGGGTTCGATTACACCCTGTGCCCACCTCATGCCATCCAGGGTGGGCCTGCACCCCCTCCCGAGTGGCACCTTCGTAATCCGCTGTTTGCCGAGCGTCCAAAGAGGACGTGGAAGAAACACCTGTTTTTTCTTTGTACCTTGACTCCTGCACCCAATCTAGGCTCTCCGCCTCGGCGTGGGTTCCGAGGAAGCGGCAAATCCTGGCAGGGAGAGCCCTGACGCCAACATGCTGCAAGGGCGTGGTACAAGGTAATGGCCAGCTGACTGCATGCCAAGCAAAATGGTTTGTTTGTTCGCACCCGGATTTGTTTGCTATCTCTCTTTCATTCCCTCTGTCTGTGCCCCCCCCCCCCCCCCACCACAATGACACCAAATGACCCCACAGCACACAGCTTCCCCAGTTCCCATTTTAGTGATTTATTTTAGTGTCTTTTTCAAAGCCTTAACTGACAAAGAAGCGGAATTCACTGCCTGATTATTCGACTCTCTGTTCCACAATGAGCGGAAGAACAAAACCTTCTCATGAGTTTGGAAAGTTTTTGATAGAGCAACTTCTTTGAGAGATGTTAGTGGAAAGTTTTTTTTTTCCAGGCCACTTGGTGGTGGTGGTGGGGGGGAGAGATGGGACAGGCAAGGATTAAAGCTGGGCTCTGGAGACTTGTTTATAGGTGTCTGCTTTGTCTCTGGCTCGATTTTCCCCTCCTTTCTTTTTCGGCTGCTTGTCACTTTGCTGCGTTTGACCCACTGCGTACTGTCTATAAATGATTAAAAGGGCCAGTGTCCCTTTTTTTGCATCCTCTGGAAACCATCTCCTTGCTGATGCAACGGTTATTACTGTGTGGATTCTTCACTTTATGCGGCGTAATGAGTTTCAGTTGAAATATATCACGCCTGTGTAAAACAACACCCTGCTGAAACGGAGGACTCCCCGCTTTAACACAGACGTCTGGCAGCGGCCAAACCAGGTCTGGCTGCCTCTGTTGTGTTGCTGTCCCACTTGTCTTTATCTACTGGTGCAGAACTGCCACTTCTGACCTCAACACACGTGTCCCAGTTGCATGCTCTTTCCAGAGGTTGGTGCCCTTTGACCCTCAATGACCAGCCTGTCACAGAAAGAGTTCCTGCTAAACTCACCATTCTCCTGCATAGTGAAATACGCAGTGCTCACTAACATGGTTGGGAATGGTGAGATCTCCACAGTTACCTCTATGCTGCTTGGAGTGGTAAATAAATCCTTAATTTTTATTATTTCATCTCTGTGTTGAAAACATGTGGATTCCTCATGTTTTCTCAACAGCCTCACCTGTGTCATAGCTAAATATCTGCTGTCACAGTCCCAGAATAGAACACATTTTTAAAGTAGCATTCTTGGCCAATGCTATACTTGTTTCAAGCGGTGCCTGTGCCCCATTTATTAATATTCATTACAGGCACTGAAAATGAGCAATATGCTCATACATGGATCAAATACGGTCCAAATACAACCAACTGCATCATCGTGGAACTATTTAGGTCTCTGAACACAAGAGAACATTGCAGGCTCTGGGATGGGAAGGGGAAATAGTAAAAAAACAACATTTAGATTTGTAAGGCAAAGTGACAAGATCAACCCAATAGAAAGAGCTGCCAAGTTTCCCTGATCTGGGTGTTTATGAGGGAACGAGCACTAATACGGACTTTACAGAATTCACAGGCCAATACGGCTAACAAAATGGAGATAACTTACAACGGACGCACGTACAAGTAACAGTCTTGACAGTGGCACATGCTGATACAGCATTTCTGTCTCAGCACTGAGCAGGAGCGAGAACAACAGACAGCCAATTAGTACCTACTGATCTACCACCTTTGAAGGATGCTGTACTAAACAATGTACTCTATAAATAGGTTGCATAGTGGTTCAGGACACAGATATATAACCTAAAAGTTCAAGACCCTGCATGAAGCCATACAGCTTTATGCTTATGAAAGATGCGAAGGAACGCCCTATTGAAAGAGCTCCATCTAGCTGTTTAAGTGGGAGCATTGTAGCCTGTTTGGAATAAATACACTGGCTAAGAACAAGTGTCAGAGGTTCTTGGCTCTAACTCTTCTATTCTGAGGCCTCAGCAAGGTACCATGTGTGCACAGCATTTTTGAGTAAAGCCATCCTACGGAAAATCACACGGAAATCCAGGGATGCTGTGTGGGAGCACACATGCCGGCAAGTATGTAAGCGAGAGGCACAGTGTAGGGACTGACGGTGGCCACATGCTTCTACTGTATGTGTGTGCATGTATGCGTACAGCATGTGTTATAGACAGATGAGAGTGTACATAGGAAAGAAAGGGTAAAGAAGGGCGCTATGGACAAAGCCACTCCCAGAGCCAGTCCTTCCGCATACCATCCGTCCGGCAGGTTTGTGCTATAGTTCCGCGCCTGGCCTCGGCTGTCCTTCATGGAAACTTGGCCCGTGTTCCTCCAGATCCCCTCCCTATGATTCTTGTACATTCCCCATACCTGGCGGAGGAAGTTTTGTTGCTTGCGTGGTGATGCACACACCCTAGGACTACATGCGGAGGTTCTGCCAGCACCTGCTTATTCCAGGTAGCATTGCTTGACAGTTCTTGTAGAAGAATCTCCCAAATACTGCATCAAGCGCAACAAAGTAACGCAGTGCCCATCTGCTTGAGATGTGAGCGACAGCGTTTGTGCGCTGCACCTCATTGCGCTTCAGGACCTTCCGACAACCCTATGCTTCCTACCAAGATGCCGCACATTTGTTTTTCCAAACTCCGTCATATCACTGTTCATGCTCAAGCACTGGTAAACCACCTTAACCTGTTGCTAAGCTAATTTTCAAGCACCGCATAAAATGGAGGTTTACATGTTCTATAGCTGGGCCCTTAAGTTGCCACCCCCGAGTTTACCCTTGTACTATAAATGATTAAATACAGAAATTAAAACACTTAAAATTTACATGTTTACATTTCCGAATCAATTAGCGTTATATGCATTCATACAGTTCCTAAGCAATTACATGTGAACCATATCAGATTTCAGAATGTCCCTGTTTTCATTTGGCATCCTTTCTGGGATGTGAACCAGCAACATTCTGGTCACAAGTCCAAATCCTGAATAACTTGCTTCGTCATGCACCTGCTTGTTCGTACCTCCCTTCCGTGGAGCCACAGAGCAAAGTGAAGTGGTAGTCGTCCCCACCTCCTTCCAACAGGGCGTCTGCCCTCGAACCAGGCTGTGGCGTCGACTGCAGCAGAGTCAGACCCCCCGCCCACATGGTCTACGTCCCCTCCTCCCAAACACTGCCAGCGCCATGGCGACAGCAATGCCGGGGACAGGTCTACGCAGTTTATCGGCCAAACGCTCCGAAAACCAACAGAGACCCTTGAAAGGCAACAAAAAGTGTCTCTCTTCCTCGAAGATGCTGAAGGACCCTGTTGTCCTCACAAACGGATACCAAACCTAAAAAACAGCAGTTCCGGAATAGACAGAAAAGGACACGCAGCATGCGCAGAGCCGGCAGCTGCAGAAGAAGCAAAGGGACGAATAAATGGCGGGGCAGCAGACAGACATCCGTTTCAGGGGAAATTAGGACTCGCCGTAAACCAACAATCTCAATTTTCAGCACCATTTCTGAAAGTCCACCCCCCCCCCCCATCTCCACTTCATTTTTCATCTCGCAGCAAATATCTAAAATAGACAATCTGTGTCAGCTGGGAACCTCAAGGGAGCACAACTTGCTAATCTTTAAATACCACAAAAATATTTAAGTGTGGTGATTTCTTAACTACTTCCTGCACGATATACCACAGTACATTAAGATAAAACGTTTCAAGAAAATGTTGTCAAAAAGAGGAACAGCACAAATTTAAAAGCCTGCACGAGAACACCTATGTACTGACACGCAGTTAGAACTCTGTACACACAACACTGCTCCACCTCTTACCCAACATGACAGCTCCACCTCTTAGCCAATGAGATGTAGCCCTCCACCTGCTTGCATGCTCTCAGCCAATGAAGACGCAGCCTCAGTACTCGAGGGGCCGCCCCCAGCCCAATGACAGTGAAGCTACAGCCAATAATGTGGCTGCATTAGAAAGTCTATCACAAGCAGGCTGGATGCCTGCCAGCAGAGTCACCAAGAGAGCAAGGTAAACAACTTCTTTTTTTCTTGTCCAGAGCCATGACATTTAGACCCCCGGTGGTGCTTTTGGAGCCAGAGCCCGTCTCTATGGCTCTGTGTGTACTGCTGCGCTGCTGGGTGGGCTGGACAGAACTGATACAAAGTGAGAAGAAGAGAGTGAGAGGGAGAATGGAGAGAAAACATGGTGCCTGTTACCTCCCTGAGCAGGATAAACATCACTGCGTCACCATTTCAGTTCCCGCTGGCTAGGCAGAAACAAATGTTCCCGAGGCTCTGAAACATCTGATGCTGAAGGTGATGTTAGATCCCCGTTTCTCCTCCCATGCTGCAATGGCGACAGCTCCAGTGGCGTCAAGTTTTCTGGGGTGCTCTGGTTGTCCCCATATCCCACCCCTCAATTCCTGCACCCTGTGTGCCACCCTGTTGCCTCTGAGAAAACCTCATACGCAGCCCCACAAATGATAAAATAGAGAGGAGAGCAGCGTTAGCACTTACCGTGAGGCTCTGGGTCCGACTGAGGAAAAGCAGGCCGACAGCAAGGACCAGGCAGTGAAGAGGAAAAAGGGACACCTGTCCCTCGATCACTTCGAAAGCCATGCCTATTGTTTCGACGACACACTGCGGACGTTAGCGTTCCTGTGCGTGTCACGCGCACGTATGTCGGAGACACACGAGTACATGCGGGCTCGCATGTGTGTTGGTTTCTACATGCGCTCCATATCTGCCCTGTCCTAACACTACTTCGTTGAGCGAGAGGTACGGGTACCAGTGACACGCACGGACACAGAGAAACTCAGACTATCCGCATCACTCCGGATTATCTGGATGCGCCTCGTCTTCATAAACAGAACCTTCCAGAACAATCTTCGGTTACCTCCTCAATTGTCCGCCCTCCCCATCGTCAACGTTACCCCTTCCCAAGCACGGCACCTGAAACACTTGCCCGCGACCATGGTAAAACACGTCAACGTGTTTTCAGCCTCCGGACTGCAACTCTGCAACACTATCCCCTATTTAGGCACCAGCGCCATGGAGAGGCAGCAGGAACGGCCATCATGGAAATAAACAGTTTACAGAGGACGACGGAGGAGGGGAAGAAAAAAAAAAACAAAAAAAAAAACGCTTGTTTAGAGTTGCGTCCACTCTCAGGTAGAAAATCTGAGCCCTGGGCTCCTGTTATCTTAGCTGCTGTTTTCCTTTCGACATGAAAAAGTGACGTAGCGACTAATCCAAAATCTCTCTCCCTCTCTCCCTCCATTTCACTCTATTTTCATCTAGTTGCAGCAGCGGCGGCGGCAGAACTGGTCAATCAGACGTCAACAAAGCCTGTTCTCACTCTTGCACACACGCGCATACACATAAACACTGACAGATACCCACACATGTGAGCGCGTTCACAATCTCTCCTGTTCTCCCTCCCTCCCTCCCTCCCTCCCTCTCTCTCTCTCTCTCTCTCTCTCTCTCTCTCTCTCTCTCCCCCTCTCTCTCTCTCTCGCTCAGTGTGACGCAGCACTTAATTCTCCAGGTTTTTCTGCCTATGTTGTAGCCACACAACTGCGGCTGCTGGAGGATCTTGGGCCAGACACATACTGCCTCACACGACTGTGCGCACTCTCCACCAGGGCTACAGTTAAAGGGCCGTAGGCAGCTGCGTGCCTGCGCACCCACACCCCCTTTCTACATCTCACCTTCTGCCGCTGCCCTATGCCTACCCTTCCACCCAGCTGTCCTCCCACAGTGTCACCCTGAACCATGGTCTCGCTAGCACTTTCTCTGGCTGCCTGTGGTCCCAGCACCCGCCTCCTGGGTGCCTCTGCCATGTCCCTCCTGCTCAGAGTCGCTCTGCTTCTCCCTGTGAACCGAGACGAGTGTCTTCTCAGTCACCTGACAGCCCACTGCTTTTAAAGGCACATAGTCCCTTTTTAAAACAAAAAATAACAAATAAAAAAGGGCAAAGAGGAAAGCTGAGTTAAGCGACTTTAACTCGAGCCCCAGCCCACCCTCTTAGCAAGGACTAACCCCATCTACTCTCCTTGCAAAGACCCTTTAGTGACAACTGGGACCGAACTGCAGCCACAGGGCAAGCGGCATTTACTCAACAAGGAAGCTGTTGTTTGTCTTTCCGTAACACTCGTCCTCTGCCTTTTGGGAATCTGGTTACGGCCTTCTGGTTTCGCAACAGAGATCAAGCTCAGGTTTCCCAACATCACCGAGACACATCCCTCCTGCGTCCACTGATGAAGGAGGCCCCAGTTGCGGTCCACAGTCAATTTGTGGACCATCATACTCTTGACAGCCACCTCACAAGTGCTTCAGGGATATTAACACAAAGCTTTAGTTGCACAGCATAATCTAGCAATGTACAAAAATCTGTACAGACTTTTTCTGATGGCACCTGCATGACGAACCGCCTTAGCAGTGTTGTACTGAAGGAAGGGGGGTATAAGTGGCATCTAAAAGGGACTTTAGATCAAAACAAATAAAATAATTATTCAGGCTCTATCCTCAGGATGCCTTTTGTGTCACTGAAGGTCATGTGGTTCAGGCTGAATCTGTGTAAAGGTACCACTAAAATCAAAATACCAGTGTGAGTGTTGCCTGGATGGAAGCTGTATTACGTTACACATAAATTGAGTTGTGGCTGTGCATACTGCGACAGTGGAGGACTCATGGAAACAACACTGTACCAAAAAAGCTGTTCTCTTCTTGTGGCCTATCCCGATATTAGAGTTTGCAGAATTCAGACTATTTCCTAGGAACTAATTACATTCAAATACTGGGGTACAGGTGTATCTAAATATGTCATCTATGTTTAAGCCACTATGTGAATTTTTGTTTATACCAATGAAATCCTTATTAATTTGTACAAGATCTTGGCACCATTTTAATAACAGTAGGACAAACTGAATCCCCCTGTTAATTTGGATGCATTCTTTAATGTGTTTTTGGTTAGCGGAGATACATGGAGTTATAACAACATGAAAACCCTTCCATGTTTCGCAAGCTGTGTGTGTCGGGGGAGAAAATGTGTCCGCATGTCATACATCAGGGTTTGTGGAGAGCATCTGTGATGTCTACTGGTTTGTGTGTGCGCGCGCGTGCGTTTATGGAGTGAGAAAAATGCATCTGTGTCTAGTACGTTACAGTGTGTGGTGTCTCCACCAGCCTGTGTGCATGCGTTGCAGGGGAGGTTGGAATAAAAAATTTGTCAGTATGAGGGACGAGAAAATTCGCCTGTATAAGTACGTATTGTGACTCCTACGAGTACAGCACTACATGCTGCATGTGAGGCCTTGTTATAGAGCCCGAATGCATTTTACAATACCACGTAACCTTTTTGGAGATTAACAAACCTGACTACACAAAAACCTAACTTAGTATAAGTAGTACCTGCGTGCCAGATCTCAAATCTGTGGCTTGAAAAACAAAGCCGTACATAAAAAACAAACAGAAAAATCGACAGAGACCCAGCTTTATAGCGATACAGTCTACTTATAGGGAAATCCTTTGGCATTTTTTCTCCAAATACTTCCATTAGCAAGAGTCTTCACATCTCTGACACCAAAAAGACCAAGTTTTCCCCAAAGTTGATGGGGTGCCGTTGATCTGTTGTGTAATGAAAGCTGGTTAAACCATTTGAAATTGTGAATTTCAGTGTGGATGGTCCCTGTCTTCATTAAAGCAAACCCAGCACATCATTTCTATGACAATGAGCCAATTTCTAAATGAATTAAGTACAGAAAAGCCTTACTCTGAGACTAGATGGATTTGTGCGTCCTTTAAGACACTATTTCCTTCATCCCTCTGGGTGTCTGGCTGACGTTTCACTGCCATTTTCATGTCAGTTTCGGTGAAACTCATTTTCATACTGGCCTGCCACTAGCTTCTATGATGCAAAGACAGCAAGTTTCAGAGCCTTCCGAACCTCTCCAGACAGGTCACTGACAGAACTCTGACCTACAAGTGAAAACAACCCATATTTCCATGCTGCTTTGACCTAAATTAAACCTTCTCTTGGACTAACAGTGCTGTTTTGCTGATGTAAGTACAGCGCTACAGGCCACCGAGCTTAGGGAAAAAAAACCCAGAATAATTAGCAGTGTCTGGAATGAGTTCATTTAAAGGCATTCTGTGTGCATAATTTGTATATACTTTAAAATTTGAAACTGCCACATCTTTTCAATCCAGTCTGTCACACTGTTTTCGACAGCTGTACTTTCTTAAGAAATATTACTCCAGCTATAATCTTAAATTAAATGTTTCATCGAGAGAGTGGTATTTGAATGACTACCAGCAGAATAAATCACAGTTTCTCTCTCTGGGAAGAAATAATTAAGTATGCATGAATGTAAACATCTATCAATTTATGTGGCTACAAAACAGAATCCAGAATTACTTATTGTCGAACACCCTTACTCAGCAGCAATACACGACAGGACAAAATGAAGTTCCTTGGCTACATTTCCCAAAAATACACTGCTGAAACAGCCTCAGTGTTATCTCCTGCAGACACTGCAGATATTAACATGCTCCTACTGCTGAATATGGGACAATACACACGAGAAATAAACTGGCAGTGATGTCATTGTGCATAATGACAATTGTGGTCACACTGTGAAAAGTAGCATCTTAAAATATTAAGATGTGAGGACTCACAGACACCACCCCCAGACTTTAGACTAAAGTATTTTTTTCTTGTTGCTACTCCACTAAGTATCGCTTGGCTGAAAATGAGTTTTGAATGCAGGAGTACAGCAGACGGAGGAGCGCCATCTGTGGTCATATGAGGCCTGCGACAAGAAGGCTCACACAAGAGAGCCACAGTCGAGCTGCCATCGGAACGAGGCCTGCATTTCCTTTCATTCTCAGCTGCGTACATCGGGAAAATGCAAAGCCAGATAAGAAGCTCAGAGGTCTGAGAACTCCACTTCTTGACACACCAATGTCAACCTTCTTGTTGCCATGGTGTCACCTATGGGTCAGAATCTTTATGGTGCTGCACATTAGAACTTTCTGCCTGGCAGCACTCCTTTTGCGCCTCTATTACTCCTGGAGTAACAGAAGGGATAGAGAAATGCTTGTCTAGGTCAACACAGGCGAGCAGGTGACCATTTGTAAAGACGCTCATAAGCTTCTTAAAGATAAGAGCTCCCAATTTAACCAAAGGAGCGACCACTCATTGAGATAATGAAGGCAGACAAAAAAAAACACATGCTTTAAAGATAGCTTTAAACCCCAAAAGCAGACACACAGGAGCAAATGGCTGAGAGTCAACGGAATGATTTTCCAGTTGCAAACAAATGTATCTAGTTCACCCTCAAACACAATAAAAGTTTAAATAATTTTTCAAGACTCGAGGGACCAGTGTCCTGTAGGATGCTGTTGCTGCCTCCAAGTAACAGGGGAACAGCCCAGTGCCTCTGCGCAAGCTGTGGGGGAGGCGGCGCCTGATCGGGTCGAGTTGGGATACAGCCGGGAAACAGCTGCTGGCTCCCGTCAATGGACACCGTGCTGTTGGGCTGTGATGCCAGTGGCCGCCAACCAGGCCTCGCACGCACCCAAACCCCGTGACTGCGGTTACTGTTGGACAGCAGAGAGACACAGAAACACACGAGAGAGAGAGAGAGAGAGAGAGAGAGAGAGAGAGAGAGAGAGAAAGAGAATAGGCCCCTCTGTCCCCACAGTCAAACGTGCCCATCATTCTGTTCGGAGTGAAATCAGAAACTGTTTTTCTTCCCGAAAGTATGGACCGGCACAGTGACTGGTCACGTGGAGTGCTCACTGACTTCCATGTGGGATTAAGGAGTAGGCTGTCCTCTTTGTCTGATGTTGTCATTGGTAAATACCATCCAGAGGATGTCCTTACTAGGTTTGTAAATATGTGTCCCACCTAGAGCTCTGATCATTACATCAGATAAAGATAAAATGAATGCAAGAGTAGTTCAGGCCTCATGAGTGATAGACTGAAAGTATTCCGGAAGCAGAACTTTAATGCCAAAAGCACATTAAAACAAGTAATTAATATCGGATCATAACATACACAATTTCATACTGTATTATATTTCATATTTAGAGCCTTAGTCTTAGACAGCAGACAGTTCTCAAAAGATCTGATCTAATGAGCTCAACAGGAATGCTGTGTTTGTCCCACCCAAGGTGGAGTTTCATACCCAATGATTCTGGGATAGACTTTGAACCGCCACAAACCTGACTGGGGTAAAGTGGTTAATGATAAAGGATGAATGGATAAATGGATGGATTGGACACCAGGATAACTTGGAACACCTCAGTTTTACCAAAGTGAAAAGTACTACATCCAGTGGTATGATGCAGTGTCATTTGCCATGCCTTAAGAAACAAGAATGACTCTGAAGCATGCCAAACCCTTTTCTACACTTGACAGTCTCCACAGTGGCTATACAAGCATGAGCGTGCACATACACACACAAACGCATGCGCGAGTGCTCGCTCAAACTATTACTGCTGATGAGCACGGCTCTATCCTGCTGTCTATTTATATCCCATCATTCACCAGGGCAGGGTTTTAATTTTAGCAGAGTCATCCCTCTCCTGTGCTCCACTTCCTAAACCTTAATCTGTGACGGGAAAACGCATTTACCCCTTGTTTTCTCCTTTTTAACTTCCAGTTACCATCATATCTCTAATGCACTACTACGTGAATCTGCCTTGTCCATTAGTAATGCAGTTTGGAAAAGCAGAGTGGCTGAGAAAAACACAACTAGGGAATAAGACTGCAGATAGATGTGGCATTGAATAAAATACCAAAAAATGAGCAAACAAAAGAATAAATAGATCTTGACTATTGCCCAGCAAGAAGAACAGTAAACAAGAAAGTTTGTAGGATGCCACTGAGGTGACTGTTTCAGCAAGCACTTAAAAAAATAGTTAAAGAGTAAAAGAATAAAAGCATATTGAAAAAAAAATAGGATTTATCTCTTATTGTTGACACTGTAGGAACAGACTTATAATTGTTGCATTTTGTGTAGAATCTCTTACAGTGTTTAATAAGAATGTAATGAAACGACTTCCAGGAAATGGTAACTGCTTAGGTCTGACATTTGCTTAGAGCTACCAGGTGAAGGAACAAGCATCTTTCCAACTTTACAGTACATTCTGTAAGTCCTGATGTTATTAATTCAGGTAATGTGGATAGATTCATGTTAGACTGCACACAAAATTGTGTCATTTAATGTAAGTCCTGTAAGCCAAAATGTGTTATTTTTTTTAATGCTTCAATGTGCATTTTATCAGTCTGCTGCATGAATACCAGAACATTTCCCAACATTTTTCTTAAAATTAAATTACTACAATAAGCAGTAACTTCAGTGAGGTAAGTCTAGGTTAATATAATATTTTAGGAATTTTATCTTTTCTAGATATTTTTTTATTTTCCTAGAGGAAAATTTATTTTCCTTTCTTATTTTTCAGAGGTCCAAATAATAAGTTCTTTGTTTTTATGTGACGCTTACCTCTGTTTTAGCTGCATCATCTCTTTGCCTCTGAATTCTTCAACCTTTTCTTCTGTCGTCTAGATGTTCTGCTTGAACTTCACTTGCTGGTCCTGCTCTTTTTTATTGTTGGCTGATGCAGGGATGAGGTGAGCTGGTGTCTTCCCCCCATCCTGAGGCATTAAAGCACTGAAATCCATCAGCATGTGCATAGGCATCATATAAGGCATACTCAACTCTTTCAATGAACATGGTTTTTTCATATAAATTTCTCAACTTCTAGCCCAGAAAAAAAAAGATGTGATGCCACTGACAAAAGCGTGGGTGATCTGTTTTTACACGTTTTTTTCGCTGGTGAGCTTTGAGGACCTAAAGTCCTTAAATTCACCTATTTGGAAACCCACAGGAAGCAAGTGACTCATTCATAAGAACATTTCTCATTTACAAATGTTCTTTTTGACACTTTTGGACTCGAATCAAAACTGTATATCAATTCAATAACATGTTTAAACACAGATTGACCCACACCACCGAAGTATGGGCAGGCCTTACTGTAGTCACCACCACGTGATAGAACTCATATGTAAGATGTTTCATCTGCACATTAGCGTCTCCTAACGGTGGAATGGAGAACTGCACGCATGCTTGTTTACATCTGGCGACAGAAGTGCGTAGAGCATCATCAGTGTTTCGCTCAACAATTCCCCCAATTTCATCATCTCCGCGCACATTTTAAGGCAAACCTCTCATTTTTGTGTCTCTGAAACATTCTTAGGCCGTGCACGACATCTAGGTCCCCATATAAACATTTTTTTTTTTTTTAGATTTCTTCCTTATTGCTGTCCTTACATTAAAAAAGAACATGAATGGCCTGCTGTGTGTCGGAGGTGTGCATGACGCAGCTTCCTACGTACTGGGGATTAAAAAACATGAGCAGCAGCACTCACAGGAGATGAATAAATATCGGGAGGGGGGGCACATGAGCACTGGTGGGGCCTCGAATACCTCTACGGTAAGTATTATGGACACTGAGTGAAGTAGTGCACAGGGAAATGGCGCGGAATTACTTACTCACCTTTCAGGTCCAAAATCGTCAGTCAAAGGTGCGCGCTGCTGTACAGTAACCGTGACCGCAAGCAGAGGTGTGAGACCCGCGCGCGAAATGGACACCCGCGCTGAATAACAAGTGCGTAGCGCGCGCGGACACACGCACTCTCACTCTCTCTCTCGCGCGCGCGCGCGCGCGCGCTCACCCCGACACACCTTCGCCTCGCGTGCAGCATCCAGCAGCCCCGCCCTCCTCCCTCGTTTTCTGTTTGTTTGTCGGTTTCTTGGTCTGCGCCCCACCCCCCAAGGCATCATTGTTTTGCGCAGTCGGCGTCATCATACTGTAACAAGTTCATATTTTTAAATCCTCTTCTCACTAATGGTCGTAATTTCCACATGACCGCCAGTCTGACGCAACGTTACCTTTCGAGTCAATCTTGAGGGATATTTCACTGTACAATAACCAGTAAGATACATACTACTGACTGCCGGCACCATGGTGAATTTACGTAAATGTTTTTAAAATGAACCGTGCAAACACAAACCTTTTAGAAGATGAAGATGAGCTACAGACGCCAATGCAGATAGGACACGCGTTTCCATATGACGTGTGTACAGCAAATCTTGCGTCACAAATCAATAACTATCTTACCTGAAGAGTGAGGGAGATATTCCCACTGATCGCCATCTGACGCCTCACCTGTTCGTCTGTGCGGAACCAGAGCCCAGAAGCAGAAGCAGAACCTGGACCTCCGCCTCCGCCTGAGCGCAGCGCCGCCTGCGAACGTTCCTGAGCAGAGCCACGCGTGCCACGCCCCCTCACACCCCCACTTTGCCATTGGTCCTCGCACCGCCCCTTCTCCCTACGTCACCGTCACATGCGTTTGACGCATGTTTACAAACATTTGACGAGGGTCACGTGCCGCGGGGAGTCGTCCGTACCGTAAATGCTGGAATATTCTCACGCCAGGGCGAAATCTGGGTAGCGTTTATTATAGCAGCTTATGATGAACCAGGTAAAGTAAATACAGGGTCGGCCTTCTTATCCCTTCATATACGTGAAACTGTTATTCAAACATTATTTTCTCTGTTTTTGATCAAATTTAAAAAAAATTATTACATACAATATATAATGTATGTATATAATGTATATGTAGGCGCAACCCACTGCCGCAGCAGAGGAGGAAACGGGAATGCAAGTGATCCAGATGCTTGAGCCGCAGCGACAGTTCCGTGTCTCGATGCGGCGCTGTTCACAAAATAACGGCGACGAACACGGTGTAGCGACGTGTACAAAAAATGGTAAACACGGTACAGATGCTGCAGTGACGACGCAGTACTTTCTGTAATTGTGGATAGCAGGAGGGGGGAACTTTCTGATGAGACTTGGAAGTGAAACAAAGACGAATACGGATTCATCTTTTCATCATCATCATCATCATCATCATTATTATTATTATTATTATTATTATTAGTAGTAGTAGTAGTAGTAGTAGTAGTACTGTAATGTGGCAGATTCTGGGTTTCTAAACTTCCTACGCAGTAAGAATAAATGATTGACAGTCTAGATGCATCCTCCTAAGACAACCCAGTCTTATAAGGCATCATACAGTAATTTCCCGCGACCTATTTATGCAAGCAATATGAACGAATAAATGTTAATATGTTCCTCCACTCAATATTCCTCTATAACTGCCCGGAGTACTAATACTACAGTAATACCTGGATCAGCGCTACAGACGCGTTCTTGGGAACCGCAGAGTAATGAACCAGCGTCACAAGAGCTCATTAATACAGTAGATTGAAACCACGCATGCGCAGTATAATACCAACTAGATGACGAAAAAGCATTGCATTTAAATTACAAAATGTTGAAATATTCTTAAATGTTTAAAAATGGATAAAGTGTTACTGAAAGGGTATTGAAATTCCTCAGAATGCTGAAGTAACAGCGGCATCGTGACACAGGGCTGTAAGGTAGACTTAATCGCGCAAATAATGGAATTTCTGCCCCCCCCCCAAAAAAAAAAAAAAAAAAGTTGTTGCGCCTCTAAGTGTCGCGTTGCTGTTTGTTGTCGCTGTACCAGTTCTTCCCAGTAGAGGTCAGTCTTGTCCAAAGGTCAAGGCATTCTTTGCTTTTCCAGCTTTGCTTTCCGTGTTGTCTCGACCCACATAAAATCTCCAACTGCACCACGATATCATATTTAATTTAGCACATTTCATGGCTTTTTTACACACGTGATGCTCACCGATTTGTTTTCTCACTTGCGGATTCTACCCGGCTATCAATCACGCACCAATTTTTCGTGACACCGAAGTACAGCGCCATCTTGTGCTGCTTATATTTACCTGTGGAGCGACTACACCGTTCATCGGAATCCAGGATCTGCTCACCACGTCTACGTGCCTGCACATCTACCTCTGTTCTGCTGTTACTTATTCATTATTTATATTTTTCTACTGTTGTGTTTATTATGTATTATTATGGAACACTATTTATACAAAGATGCCGCAGCGTTTTAAAGCTTCATCCAAAAAGACCGTGCAGCACCACCAAAACATTGAATTTCAATATCCGTCACTGCATAAACAGTGACGTAATTCCAAAAAATACAGACCAGCAGATGAAATTAGTAGATGCAGAAAAGTTGTCTGCTGGGTGTTGCACAGCATAGGAACTGAAAGGACCCAAGTGTGACGTTTTGTCGTGGTGGAAAGAAAGACACAATGTTTTCCAAATTCCTCTGGCAGATGTGTCTCAGCTGGACCCTGGTCAGTGTTAGTTTAGTGACACCCAGCGAGTGTCTGCTTTTCGCTGCAGGCCTTCTCCCGAGGTGCATTCATTCGGTCTGCTTAAATGATGTACGTAGATGACTCATGGAGACCTTGAAGATGGACTCGCACCTTTGAGAATCAAATGATGTGATCTGAAGGTCCTTCTGAGTCAAAGAGCTTTTCATACTTCAAGCTCCACGCAAACCCCATTTCAGGCATGTTCAATCACACATCTTTTCTATTACTCATTCACATAGCTGGTAATAAAATTCCCCCCAGTTAAACTTATTTTACACATAATGTATGAATTGCTGCCTCACAGGCACCATGGCAACCGTGTACCACATCATTCTTGGGAGTTGGGATGTGTGCTGCTGGATTGGCCCTGCCTTCAATGTGGAGCTTAGCAGCTCCACATACTTGGATCTGTCACCTGGAATCTGCCTTTGCTGTAGCTTCCCACCCAACACCATGGTCCTGTTGGTGACCCAAGTAACAGCTGGCAAGAATCTCAGATCCCCCAGTGTGGCATTTTCACGCAGATGGGCTTCTTCTGCGGTCATAATTTTTGGATGGGAGAGGGCCAACTAATGTTTTTGTGAATGTCTGTGTGTCCATGAGAAAAAGGTTATGTGTGTGAGAGTGAGGGTGTATGTTTCAAAGGGTGTGTGTACGTGTATGTTGGGAACACCCTATCATCCCAGAACATATAAAATCTTTTTCCCGGAGGCCACATGTGTTAGGTTAACAAAGCTTCGCTCCCAGCAGATCCCCTTGTCACAATCCCAGGTTTGGACCAGGGCCCGTTCCTCCACCCAGATCTCCTTGCATGAGCCCTGGCCTCCACTGGACCAGGTGGCCTCCCATTTATAGAGGTCAGTATACTCTCAGAGCCCTTGGGCAGTCTATGTGTATTTCCTAGCTGTATTTAATCACATGGATGCATTTATGCCCATAGCTGCCAGAGGTTCATTATGGACAAGTTTCATATTAACAACCCTCTGATATTGCAGGAGGATACTGATCTGATGTATCCCTGGTGAAGGTTAACATGACACATGTTATGGTCATATATATGTATGTATATCTGCCCTGTTTATGTGAGCCCATAGTCACAGTCCATCGTTGGCACTGTCAGTCATGTTTAGATGATCTGAATTCTTGATGTGATAACAGTTCAGTCAGCAGTTAACATGAGGTGATGTACAAAAGTAATCCTTTGCTATTTGAATTGAATTCCTACCAGAAAACGTGTTGAGTATCAAAATTTTGGATGCTGTGCGCCTGTTTACCATTATTTTAAATAAATAATGAACTCCTAGCCCATCCAAAAATATGTGATGTTGTCACTAATTTGCATGTTTATGACACATGGTACAGTACAACACATTTTGCATGTTAGTGCCACCACCAAGTCACTGCGTGACACACGGGAGATGAGAGGTGCATGAAGGGGTTGGGGCAGGAGTTCAATTTTAATAGATGTTTAATAAAGGGGAGTAATGTATTAGAGTAACCTGCTGAGTCTGCATTTTTGTTTGACACGACAACCAGTAATTAAAAAATGGGTTTACTTAAAAAATCAAATGTGCAGTGAATGCAGCAGCACAAGCATGTTCAACATAACTAACAGAAACAGCTAAGAGCTCAGCACACGTGCGCATCTGGCCTCAGATAAATTTTTAGCAGTATGCAATGCAGTTTATTACTAGAGTATACAGTACATGGAGCATTTTTACTACAGTTCACTGTATGGTGCTGTGGTATTTATTTTTTGATTTTTTAATTTTTTAAATTGATTTTTATTCATCCTTCCATTTATATATTATGGATCGGATAAAAATTTGTTATAGCTGAAGTTTCTGTGTTACATACTGCATATATACTGCCCAGCCAAAAAAAGTGACACTAATATTTCGTTGGACTGCCTTTAGCTTTGAATACAACATGCATTTGCGGCATCGTTTCGATAAGCTTACGCAATGTCACAACATTTATTTCCATCCAGAGTTGCATTCATTTTTTGCCAAGGTCTTGTATTGATGATGGGAGAGTCGGATTGCTGCGTAAAGTCTTCTCCAACACATCCCAAAGATTCTCATTGGGGTTAAGGTCTGGATTCTGTGGTGGCCAATCCATGTGTGAAAATGATGTCTCTCTCATGCTTCCTGAAGCACTCTTTCACAATTCGAACCCCATGAATCCTGGCATTGTAATCTTGGAATATGAAGAAAAAATCAATTGATGGAAAAACCTGGTCATTCAGTATATTCAGGTAGTCAGCTCACCTCATTTTTTGGGCACATAATGCTACTAAACCTAGACCTGACCAACTGAAGCAACCCTACATCATAACACTAAGTTAAAAACAGGGAGTGATTTTTTTTGGCTAGGCAGTGTACATAGTCTATATATAGTCATTAATTTTCAAGAGTAAAAATTCAGATATAGAGAATTTGGATACCAAGGAATTGCTATATTACAATTTCAGCATAGTTCACCTGGAATGTATTTCCCTTTGTTGAATTTGTAGTAGTGTACATTCCAATACTTCTTCCAAATGCTTTTCCATATGAAAACAGAGATTTCCTCAAGATCAAAGCTCTGCAGTTCTCTGTAGTTCTGGTGAAACAATTTGCTGCTCAAAGAACAGAACACTGGCAATAGAGCTCCTGTTTGACTTTGACCTAAAGTTTGATTTATTGGACTGCGGTATATTTGGATTTGTGAAGAAAGCTGCGAGACCTCTGTTCACATGTTCTGTGGGAAGAGGCAAAATTGCCCAGTGTCAGGAATTCAAATGAAACTTCTCAGTTGTTGGCAGATCAGCGTACCAGCCTGTAGAATGAAACCCAATGTCAGAAATGAAATCATCTCAACTCATCTGAAATCCACAGCAGTGCATTGGCTAAATAACAGATGAATCAAATTTTATGTTTCCTCAAATGACCACTTCAGCTCCTCAGTTATCAGTGTTCATCTTGAAATTTGGTTCCTTTTTTATTTTGCTGGTACACAAACCAACAAACAATTGCATACAAAATTGGTTGCAGTAGAAAAACACATAAAAGTTGCATTCTGTCAAATTTGCTTCTATTTACAGTACATAACATTTATTCATTTGGAGTTTTCTCAAAGAACCTTGTAATTCAGAGAAAATGGAAATTTACATTGAAGTCATTCTTTCTTTCTGCTCATTAGAAATTACATCAATAGGCAGCACAACCAGTGAAAGAATAACTTCAATGTAGGGATTCAAACAGAATTTTTGTTCAGAAAGGAGGGTTTGACACCCTTGTTGGAAATAGATATTCAGTCCATCGTGCTGGAGTCTACTCCAAAAACCAAGCTTTTCACTTCTGGGCCAGTTGTGAGATGTTCAGGTAAATGATGAGTCCTGTAACTGTATGGTAGTTACACCAACAGGTGGATTCTGTTTGTCAGGTCCACTGTATGTACTTGAGATGCTACAGAAAGTCTTGACTTTTCATCCTTCACATGTGTTGCACAGTAACATTTACACTTACTCATTTATTTGACGTTTTCCCCAAAGTGACTTAAAATGTTAGAGTGCTTACAATGATTTACTCAGTTATACAGCTGGGCCTTTTTTTGGCTGACCTCTCCAAAGGGAGCAGTTCTTATGCAACTGTTTTTGTGCAGAGTAATAAAGACACTGATCTTTGTCCACTACAACAAGGTATATTTTAGTAAAAGATACCTTCCACTGTGGCAAACACTTGCATGGTTTTCATAGTAAGGGAGGGTACAGACGTCTCTTCTATTCTTTTTAAGCTTATCAAAATGCAGATGCTTGTGTCTGAAGGAACGCAAGGCTGTAACCCATCCTAACTATCTTAACAATAAAAAAGACCCAGAACCTAGAAGCTAGAACACAAAATGCAATACAGAGTGGACATAGCAGTATAACCATTTACCAGAACCTCTCCTTACATCACCTCTTAAAAACAGGAACAGGGGACACTAAATCAACACTGGAGCAGGCGAATATGACACCCAGAGAAATGCAGAAACTGCAAAAATTTCATGAGCTGCAGATAGATAAAAAGCAGCCCTCGTTGCACAACTACTTGCAGCTATATAGTATATTTAATAAATGTATCAACCCATTTTTACAAACCCATTGTCAAACTGGAACGTGTATCATTTGTCACTTTAGGGGCACAGAATATTGTCTTAATACGATTGTTCTTGAACAAATCAGTGTTAAAACTATTGCTTAAAAGAACTTAAATACAATTTATTTATCATGTTTTCATAAGTAATTATACAATTTTGGAGACGCCGCTTCCCGAAATGATTGTTTGTGATACCGCGGTCTAGACGCAGAATTTAGAATTTGCTCAGCGGGCCTTTGCTGGTGTTTCTCATGATCTCAACCAGGGAAATAGGGAGTGAACAAGGCAAGTATGACAGAGACCTGCTGTTGGCGACATTTCAGATTCCTTGTGCGTCAGTCGAAATGTGGGATCAATTATACTGCCTTAATCGTTCATAGTTGTACATAAAAGCAGGAAAGCAGGGCTGTCATTGCTTTTTTCATTCGATATTTACGGTATTTTATTTTTAAAGCCCCTCTGCGAACACTACAGCTTCACACCAGTGTACATATCTGCTCAAAATGTTTTTTCACTGTAAATTCACCCCATTAATAACATGTATATAGCAATACTGACAAACGTGTTACTTATGAAAAGAAAAAAGACAACTTGAATAGCAAAATCATTTATTTACACGATCCCACAAAGGGAGGGATGGAACTGGGAAGAGGAAGCTAGATTAATTTACAAGTTTAGTTATCCATGGTAATGGAAAGTTGGCGGTTGTGAGATTTCTCCACAGTGCTTCGCGTTGTGTAAACAGAGCCTTGCAGTTTTTTTTTGTGCAAAGAAAATTGCTACTTTCAGGAAGAAGGGACACACCATCTTCTGCCTGCCAGTGACCTGAAAGACTAGGAAATTGAGCAGGAAACTAACAGTTCCTCCGTCTGCTGTTTCTGCCTGGAATAATCCTGAAGCGAATAGCTGCTGCAGTTTCACGCTAAAGACATAAACCACTATTTGTTGGTGCAGTGTGAAAGCAGACACTTGTACCTACATTTGTTTAAATAGCGGCAGAGATTTCAGTATTTAATCCCTCTACTGACAAAGATAAGGTGTGCACTGCTGCTTTAGTAACTTTCAATATCTGGTTTGTGCCAGTTTAATAAATGGGGGATTATTTTAATTAATACACATTATGAACAAAATACCTTATTTAAATAGTAATAATGCTGTAAATGATCGATTATCATGAGCTAAGGTGAGAAGATCATAGTCCTCTGTGTGACATGGCCCTGTGGCCTCTGGACCCAGTGTCACTCTGTCCCCTTCCTGTTCCTCACTGCCCCCTTATCGCTCTGCAAATTCTTTGGTGTGATGGTCATTTTGGTTGGCAAGAGGGGCGGGGAGGGGGGCCTTACGTGTTTCACAGCTGCACCAACACAGAAGAACCGCCCAGGGTCGACTCGCTCCGAAAACACCCGCCTCCCCGTGTTTCTAATCTCTGACTCCTCCGGTGTCGCTGTGGGACGGAGGCCTAGGAGATCCTCGCTGCTCCTCTTCAAAGGGTCACACTCCAGCTGTGCTCCCCCACTCCTGCCCTGTTCTCACTTCCCCAACCCTGAAACCTCCACCCGCCTTGAGCTACACATTATGCAATGTACGCTGGTTAAACTGCGTGACTCCTCCAGTTACCTCAGCTCATTGGGCCTTGTGATCATTCTTGATCATTATCTGTTTTCCGTTTTGGCCCACGTGTAAAGGATGCTGACCTTCTCCTGACCGAGGTTCATCTGATAATGCTGTAGATTTATATATCTGTCACAGCGTTAACTTCCTCACCACACTTACGGTGTGCTTTTACCTCAAATTTATTTGTTTTATTTCCCAAAGAACAGCTTCCATGGTTTTTCACACAGAATGCAGCAAAGACAGTTATTTTCTGTTTCCTTCACCCCAAGGTAATTGGTATCAACTCAATTTTATGGTGTTTTATTGCTATTTTGTGTTGCCGTCAACTTAAAGAAGCAAGTTCCTGTTGCTTGCTGCGAATTATTGCCCCTGTTCAGGAGAGGCTGCAGATGGAGATTTTGCTGCATGACATCATTGCACAGCGTTCAGGAGATGGCAGCGGTGTAGATGGAAATGGGAGAACATTCCCTGTCAGGGCATCGCATGCTGTGAAAGTTGTATGTCAAGTATTGGTGAGGGGAGAGGTGGTACGTGAGATTCGGGTACAGTTTCAGAAGGAATGCAGCTCCCAAAATAAGACTTGGGGCTCAGCTTAGGTGCACGTGTTCATGGGGAGATGGATATTGGCTGAGTTGGTTGAATTCTTCCCCGTCGTCTGGCTGCTGACGATCCAAGCCCCACTTTGTCACTTGGTAAAAAATGGACGATCTTAACTTTGATCCATTCACAGACACATATGTGGGTGAAGTAGTCACCCCTCCAACATTTATTGAAGCATATGGGTTAAATCTGTAGCCCAATACATATGATGGTGTGGTCAGGTCCTGTGTATGTGCGCAGTGTTTGCATGTATTTCATGAATTCTGAGACAGCTAATGACAGACACCGAGAAACCACTGAACAACACGTCATTGACACATAATCATAGTTTATATGACATACAGACATCTTGCAGTACATTGGGAGGAGGCTGTAATATTTACACATACATAGTTTCATGAAACAGTGCCTTTCTTCTTAAAAAAATGTATTTATTTTTTCAGCATTCATTACTATCCTGAACACAAATGAAGAGAAATCTGAACAGTTTGAAAGTTTGCTATTGAAATTAAAAGTTGGTCCTGGAATTTAGAAGCAAAAAACAAAAACAAAAAGACATTGAAAAATAAAATCCTTTTAATGAAATGTTTCTGAAATTGTCATCTTGTCCAGTTATGTGAGCAACCAAATTCACTAACTCACAATTTTGATTTATTGAACCCAGAAAGGTTCTTCAGTTCTTTTTGCTCAGTGACTCTGGACATATACCTTTACATTGATTCAAAAATGAACTTTGTGAGATATTTATAGTTTGCCTTTTAATTCCTCAAGTATTCGTTTTAAGATCGTACATGATGAAAAGATCTCATCCTAAGAATTACTGGGTATCAGACATGAGACTTAGCAATAAACTAAGAGTGGACAGGTCAATATACAGGAAAATATACAGAACGGGACAGCAAGACATCTGTGTAAGCGTGCTTTCATTAAACTAAGCCAAAGGAAACTCAAGTGACAAGAGAAAAGGCAAAAGGAAATGTTCAAAGATTAGCATTCACATAAATGGAATGACTTCTGGGAACCTGAGAATATTTATTTCAAAGGGATTTTCATTAATGTGTGGCTAAAACTATAGCACAATAATTCATTTCATCTTCAAAAATAGCACCTGCTAATGAAAATCAATTTTAAATATTTTTTATCTTCTAAAACAGATTGTCAAACAGCAATTTTTATCATTAATTTTGAAGTCCATTTGCATGGGTGGGTTTGTACAGTTCAACCCCTCTTTTGTCAACCATGCAAAGAGCTTCCATTGGTACCTTCCATAGAAGGCTGGTGGTACAACTACTGTGAAACTCTGCATCAGCTGGTGGAAAGAGAAGCGAGCAAGATAGGGGTCTGACATGGGTGTCAGGACAGAGAGGTGAATGAAGGACAGCAGCAAGCAGACAACACTGTGAAAACTCATGTCTAAGAATACAGTACCAGTTTTGAAATTCGTGGTAAAAGTTCATGCTCGGCATTGCGACAACAATAGCAGAGAAAACCTGTCAGCGAGCACACCCACACGGAGATGGCTTTGTGCTCCCTGTGCTTAGCTTGCTCAACATATCTCACAGAGCACACCAATAATTTTACAGTAGTTAAAGTCAATCCACAAAAAAGTTAAAGTTACATAATTAAGAGAATTAAGAATAACATAGTGAGGATGCGACTATGCAGTTACGTAAAGATAGTAAGGGAGGGTGTACTACTAACTGGAACAGCTGGATACCTCATGGAGAGCAGCTTTAACACCAGCAGAAAGGGCATAGGCCTCACAGTCAGGTCACCTTGGTGACCTTCAAATATGGACATTGAGGTTGCAGCTAAGCAATGATGGACCACCCTGTTGCAAGGGAAGCTTGGCTCTCCTTGACGCCACATTGATCTCGCAGTAATGAAGGGGAGATTTAGTTCGGGTTTTTCTTTATGAGATGTCTTGGCATGACTTTTGAGCAAGAGCAAGATATCGGTTTGCTTCTGCATACCCAGACTCTACCCCTGATGACTCCCCTGGTCACTACATTGTCCAATTTTTGCAACTTAAATTGTACAAAAATTATTCTAAACCTAAGCTCACGCATTCAATACAAGCATACAGACAAGGAGCTCCTTTCTGAGAAGTCTGTCAACTGACCATTTACTAAGACCACTTAGTGTCTAATGACTAACATGAGATAATGGCTGCCTAGATTCAAAGGTTGCAGTTCTGTTGTTGCTTGAGTTTGGATGTAAAACATTTTAGTCTGTAAGTAGAAAACACAGTGAATGCTTGAGGTCCCCTTGAGTACTGGGGTATTTTTACTGGGAACGATCCCTTTCCGCTGCAGTACAGGACCTCAGACACTGCAGCCTGCCATTCGGCCCCACCACTTCCAATCCCATCTTTCTTTGACAGGTGAGACACAGAGGGGTTTTTTCACATTACACACCATCATCAGCTTTGGCACTATTGCTATTGTCATCGTCTTTGAAATCACATTGCGATTACTCTTGTTTTCTTTTCATAAAGCATCCCACAGAGGAGACCTTTGGACGGAGGGGTCTCGAGGTGGGGAATTTAGTGAAAAAAGGGTAGGGACAGAGTCATTTTTTGCCATTCTCTGATGTCTCCAGAGATGCTGGTGGGATAGGATGGGAGAAGGGTATATGAAGAGGAGAGAGGTGTGGAAGGGATATGGTGCTTGGTATTCCGGTGAGTAAGGGTCAGCGGAGTGAAGGCTATGTTCACAGTTCTGTATCAGCCACAGGGTTCTTGGCAGCAGAGTGGCCATTGGTTGTGGCTTCCCCTATGCCTGTGGATGTGGGCTGGTTCTTCCCACCATCTGGGGACTCTCCATTAATGTTGGGCTTCTCCTGAGGCTCAGGTTGTTTGAGGGGGGCTACAGAAACCAAAGTGTTACCTTGATTCTCCTCATCCCCATGGTAGGACTCCTCAGCCTGCTGAAAGATAGAGGTGCATGGTGTAATTAGAACGCTCTACTGCCTCAGCAGAGCTTTGCAGAGCACATCCTTCACACTTGACCCAAACCACAAACCAAATCCCACTAAGAAGAGATCAGGTGGAACTTTACTAATGACTCTCCAGCAAGAACATTAGCTCGGCTAGCTTTCTGCGTGACTCAACCTACGGCACCTATAGTCTCCGTGAAGAGGAGAATGAGGAGTTACCACAAGCAAAGTCAGCAGTTTGGCATTCAGTCTACAAGTGCCTTTTGGGCTCCCAGTATGTCCAAATCCAAGTCCCTTCAGACCTGACTTGATTCAGTCAGAGATGTTTTTGTACTGCTGACTTCACTGTGCAGTCTCCATGACCACAACTGGATCTCTGTGCATGATGGTTGCTCTGGGTGTCTCCACATGAAGGGCTCTTGCCTGCGATTTCATAAGCAGCACAGAGGAGCAGCTGCAGGCCCTCGACAGGCACTTGAAAGGCAAATCGCTCCGTCAGCATCAACCTGTTTAAGCACTTCTTTATGGCTTCTGTGCCAGAATCACGGCCTTGCTTATCGCTCTGCGATATTTCGCCAGTTAATAACAAGACTGCTAGCAGTCCCTACAAAATTTCATTTACTTTTTTGTTTTAGTGGCAAATGAAAATAAAACCAGCATGCTAATCGGAAATAAATATGTATGCTGTATAAATATGGAGTATTGTAGCGTCTGAAGATCATGCATTTATCAGACTTAGGCTTACAGTTTACAATTTATATTCATTTAATGAAGCAGCATACTTTTTTTGCTCTAAGTATCTTGGTCAAGCATATGGTAGTAGGAGGAGGGAATAAAACCCATGTCCTTTGGGTCTAAAGGCAGCAGGCCTCACCATTATAGTTCTTGCCCAAATTAAAGATGCAAATACATTAAGCAGAGCCTAAGAGATTGCAAGAGAATGACTCAGTGTCCTATCGACATAGCACTGACCAGCCTCATGCCCTTAGAGCTGTGGCCCCGGTGGACCTTCAGACAGTAGCCCCCCAGGAGTAGGGCCAACAGCAAGAGTCCAACCAGCAGAAGGGACACCAGGACAGTGGGTGGGGCTTTTCTCCAAGAGGGCACCGCATTCATCACACCCAGCTGTAGAGATAGACAGAAAGGGGAAGGTGAAAATGAGCAAACAGAGGGAGGAGGTGGTAAGCAGGAGGCCAATTTCAAGTCTGAAGATACCATGAGGTGGCCATGACTACTTAGATGCGTTAATTTTAGTTTGAAAATCTCAATGCAAGGTTACCCTTCCGTGTATTTGAGGTGTGATATTAACACAGTTTCTGTCAGCGCTGCAGCTATGTGTATGCTTTAGGCTCACAGGCAACACTGCATTCCTGTACATGTCAGAGTGCCGTATTTGTACAAAGTTGGGTTTTCGCAGTGTGCTGTAAAAGAGGAACTGTGGGAGAAACCTGGACGTTGGGAGAGTGACAAAGACTCAAGAAGATTTACTGCTTTCTGTGTGCACAAGTTTTGCCAATAAAAAAACTCTGCTGGTGTGGGACTGAGGCAAAGTTTAGAGCCGAGGATTGAAACCCCAGGCTGCTCCATCATTGTGTATCTGTTGTTTTATCGTCCACCCTGTTTATGCAACCCATCAGCCTGTACTTTAGCATGCTGTGGCTCTTTTCTGCTGTGGCTTTCGGTAGCCACAGCAACATCCGGAATGAAGGAGCCTCACGTGCGTTTCTATCTTCCGTGATGGGACAAGAGAAACGCAGGTGGCCCTCTGCCGCCCCTCTTCCAGTGCAATGCTCATATAGTGTGAGGACCCGCAATGAGAAGCAGATGTGCAACTTGGCAGAGAGCTTCAGCCTGAGAATTGGGGATATAATAAAGCAGGGTGTGGGATGTAAGGTTGGGGTGTTGAAATCTGTCACTCAAGGTCACCTTCTTTCTAAGGTGGGTGTGCATGTGCCTCACAGTGACTGTGCTAATGGTGTCCAAGTCAGGGTCCATGTTGTGGACAGGGGTCTTTATTGTCTGCATGTAAGCACAAAAACTGGCAGCTGAGGGGAAGGGGAAGGGAAAAGAAACCAGACTTTAGCGTTTACGTCATAGAGATCTGACATCGGCAACAGTGCTTTGGGAGAATCTTTTGCCCCAGTGGGCCTCCTGTTTGTTTTAACTACCAATTTCTGACACTACAGTGGATCATACTTGCTTTTATCTTAACTGCATGGGGCCAGACTTTCTGAGAACTGGACTGAGGCTTTTAAAGAGATCCCTAACAGTAGGAGTTAGTTGCTGTTGGATATCTAAACAAAAGTAAAAAATCCATCCATAAACCTCTTAATTCTGTTCATGATCATGGAGCCTATCCTGGAAACATAGAGGGCTCCACTATGCAAGAATCTCTGGATGGGATATGAATCCATTACAGGGTCGCCTGACACCATATGGGAAATTTTATACAAATGAATTAACTTGAAACACATTTCTCTGGACTGCGGAAGGGAACCAACACAGACATGGGGAGAACATAGAAACTCAACACAAAATGAGCTGGATTTGAGCTCATATCGAACAAGCCCAGGGGTTTTGAGGCAACAAACTCAGCCACCATGCTGTTCAATAGTCAAAAAAAAAATATATATATACATATATATAAAACATACCTGTCTTTTAATGTCTTCATTTTTTAATATCTCGGCCAAAGCTCCTGGGGCAGCTGCAAGAACAGCCAAAAATATGAGCTGTAGGAATCCAACATTGAATATAACAATGCAGCAAAACTGGAATTCATTACAATGCATTTAACTTTATCACTTCATTCATTTTTGCAGACACACTGCAAGTTCAGGTTTTAGTGGATTTGGAGCCCAGCGCTACAAAATGAGATGCAGGGCAAGAAACACGAAAGATCAGGCCATCAGCACACACGCATGCACACACTTGCCAATTTGCTCTCACTCATGCATTTGCCTGCTCGCTCGCTAACATCATCACATTTTTAAAGTATTAAAGCAGAGCTTTCGCAAGAAACTGTGCTTATATTAGCTGTTGTGCATTGCGTTACCATAGCGAAGATGAAAACAAACATGCCTCCAAGTTCATAAAACCAAACGACTGAGCAAACCAACCTCCGGTGTTTTCGGCTGCAACAATAAGGGTGTTGGAATTATCCTCCTGGAATATTTTGAGCTTGCAGTCCTGTCCACACAGATCTGTGACATAATTTTGTAAGACAGCCCCGGTTGACGTCTGGAAGCATGAAAAATACAGATGTAAAATGCATTATGTGTGTGTCAAATGGATTACGTCATTTTTGTTGGCCACAACTTTGTTATTTTGGCTGTTTTGTTCACAGCCATCTCTTCTGCTGTATAAAATTTCCTCAGGTTCAACTATCAATTAAAAGATAGAACTGCACTTGTCAGCAGGGATGCTTCGGTGAGCATTGTGTGTGGGGGAGTTTTGGGAGACCCTTTTTAATCCCCTTGGGACCTCTGCTGTTTCTTGGTTAATCTGATTTACCACCATCCTCATGTCACAGTGTAACATATACACACACACACACGCACGCACACAATGACCACATGTCACAGCTGCATGACATGGAAACAACTGCAGCAGCGCCAAAAATCCCCCTTCGGATGAGACCTGTGGAGGAGTGTGTGTGTGTGTGTGTGTGTGTGTGTGTGTGTGTGTGTTTGTGTTCATCTGTGTGTTTGTTAATGTGAAAGCAGCACAGCCTCCGATCCTCTCCATGCAGCCATATTGGTGACATCACCAGATTGCACTGGGGTCCGCGAACAATCCCTCTTCTGTGTAATGTGATCTGGACAGAATGGCAGCCACCCTCAACATACAGGCACGCATACATAAGCTTAGCAGACGGCAGCTGGCTGATTTTATGACACCATCTTGCATGGAGGAAGTACTGTCAAGGGGGCTATTGGGCTAAACTTGCTAGTGGTCTACCCACACACTCTGATACGACATCTGAGTTTTATTACATTTCGTCTCTCTCCTCCCACAAAGCAGGTTCCTGACTTCTGACTTCTGGCATGAACCAATGAATTAAACCTTGTTTTAGGCGCAGATATACAAGGCTCAAGCTGAACTCCTGACTGCTATACTGCTCTTTTTTATTCTTCTGCTTTCCTTGAAGAGGAGCTGTTGAAGTCCATGCTGCTTTTGGGATGACCGCTTTGAGCCTGATTTCACTTCATTTGTTTCCTACAGTTTGACCATGTTAATATTAGCCATGGATATTTTTTTACAGTGACTGGCGTCGGAGTCTTTTCCTTGTGGGAATTGGGGGTGGGGGTGTGTATATTTAGAATTTATGGCACATTCCTGGATTTTCCAGTCTTTCTGCATGTTCCCTGGTTATGGGAACAGCCTTGTGGATGCGATGTTTGAGAAGTGTTGGGAATTTTGCAGTACTACTGTCAACACACCATCCATCAATTCTCACTGAATCAGGTCTTTTCAGCCTTCTTCTGGTGCAAAGGGTGGTGGCACCCATAGGAGCTGTTCAGAGTGTCACCTGCATATGGGTTCTGCTTTGTCAATGCTTAGTATTTATGAGGTATGGTGGCAGATTCATAGGTGTGTGATCTAGTGATACTACATGCTTTCTTGGCATCACTCCTGAAATGGTCTAGGTTCTGGCTGTCCTTGAGGACATCTGTGGTACTATAGTATTACTGAGGGCAGGTTGAAGGAAAGCATGGCACCTGAGAGATCCTTATGAAGGTCACCTCATGAAAATCATGTTTTCTTACCGACTGTCTTTTCAATGAGTTCTCCTTACTGAAGATAAATGTTTCCAGAGTCATAATCATGGTGATTTGGATCTGTCAATGTACCATACAGCCATTCCGTGGTCTAGTTGACCTGGTGATTTGGGCTCATGGCCAATTTTGGCTGATCTGGCCATCAGAGCTGTTTTTTGTTTTTGTTAGACTTTCTGTTTCCTAATGGCCAACTGAAACACACCTAAAGAAAGGATTTTAAGGCTGTCAGTGAACAACTAACCTCAACTGTCATGTAGCACTGTGTCTTGCCTAGGTCCAACTGTTCAGTGTTTCAGGCACAGTATCTAATGAGTTTTGCAGACAGATCTCCCTCCACACTCATCCTGACAATAGGGTCTATAAAAAAACAACCCCACCCTAGCAAGAGGAAAGCCTGTGTCTACTCACACAGCTGGATTGCTGTTCCAGCGTCACAAACACTGCATTTTGATTTTTGACTGCTTCCTTGTTTACGCATTCAATTTTTTCCTGCAGAGAGAAATGACTTTCAGTGTTGCTTTGCATCAAGACACCCTTCTACATCTCTATTTCTTTTGTCTCCCTTTGAATGACATCACTTAATATGGATTCTAATGGGTTCTTACCGGAGGTCTGCTCTCTACCAAATTAATGTTGGACTGAGCCTTCTCACCAACACCTGTCATGTTGTCGGTGGTGTCCAAAATAGTTGAGCCTCCATCCAAAGAGCTGTATAGCTCATTTGTGGGTAGGATCGTCTTGTCAGTTGATGGGACAACGGATGTCACTTCTTGGCCTTTGATAGTTGTTGAGCTGCCACCAGGTGTATTGAGGGTGATCTGGTTGCTGGTAGCAGTTGGGGCAGGAGATGAACTGGCAGAACCTGCAGTTGCAACCTGGTTTCCTGTAGGACTTTGAGTTGTCTCTAAAAAGTCAGTTGGCAAAGAAAATAAGTATTTTTATTATTAATGAAGATCATTCCAGCTGCAAGATGAATTTGTGAGATGGGTAACATGCTCCCGAATTTCTATTAAACCAAATGCTACAAACTGTGGGTGTTGAGGGAGGTACTGGATATTTGGTAATATCCTGTAGTGGAGGAGTTCGGGCTGTCAGTTGTTCCTTCTGTAAGTGTTACATTTCCAGATGTGTAAAGAGAAGAGTTTCCACTGGTAGGGATCTGTGAGGTGCTTGTACCATCTTGGCAAACAGCAGCATCTGATAACATAAAGTCAAAGAGGAAAAAAATCATCATGGTCATCAAAAATCATAATCATCAAACATCTTTGTCAGAAAGACAAAAGAATTTTTGAAGAATGACGCAGTGGGCCTAAAGCATAGTTGTTTTTATTTTGTCTCAGGAATGCAGGCTGTTTAATGTCCACCAGTTTGTTAGATTTCTGCTGAAGTTGTGACCACATGGTACTTTATTTGGGGTCCATGATCAAGGGACTGGTGCACCAGAAACCGGCATTTCATTAAAAGGTCCAAACAGAACTTCTGCAACTACTCCCTGATGTGTGGGAATTTTGGGCACCTGCCCTTTCGCAGTCTCTTGTTACATGTGAAACAACATGACTGTGTTTGTGGACCGTGTCAGCCTGCCTTTTGACAAAGCCTTGGTGCTGATGCCGGGTTCATGTTTGCCCCTAATGACGACAGTGATGGTTTGCGATAGGCGGGCAGCATGGCTAAGTGTACGATGTACAGGCATTCCAGCTGAGGTTGTAATGAGTGTCGTCGACAGACCTTCTCTCCTCCTCTGCGACTGTCAAGCCCCATTTCTCATAGCGCTGTTCATTTTGCACCTTGGTGCTGTTTCACGGCCTGGTTGTTGTCACATATTTGCAAGAGTCTGCCAGTATTCATCTTTACTGCAGGCTCACCTTCAGCACATTGGCTTGATAAATTCATGCATTCCCTGCCCTTCTTATGTCGTGTGCCATGGGCCAGGTTAATTTGTTGGGAATTTTGGCGCATTGGTGCTGTTTTTTCCTAGCTGTGACTGGGGTTGGGGATGGATTATTAAAGCGCGCCACACCCAGGTCACAGTTAAAGCCAAACGGGACTGTTTGCTCAATCGTGTAAATGAGGAATAAGGTCCTACCATGGTCTGTGTAAACAGACGTCATCGGGCCACTGCTGTGAAAGGTCATGTCCCCTTAATCTGTCTACCCCAGCTCTCCTTTGGGAAAGATCCCCTTTCCAAAATAGGAGCATATTTCAGATTGTATGTCTGTGAACATATGCATGACCCATCTCATAGCTTCATCACTGAAATAAATGAATTAAGTGCTGAAGTTTTTTGTTTCAGCTTTTGAAAACCTTTGAGTAGGTGGTTGTGACTTATGAGCAGATTTAAGCTGCCAGTTCTTTCCATGCATTTGTTGTTTTTCACCAGTCTGGGTTGTAGGATGTTACCGATATTCCAGGGGGTTTGTGCAGTTGTTCTTTGCTCTTATCAGAAGAGCCAAGGCATGTTGCAGAGAGAATGCATTTTGTCAACGTGGTGCAGGAGATACCGAAGCCTTCATCTGGGCACACATTCTTAGCTTTGTCCCCTGACTTCCAGCTCATTCTCAGCTAGGTTTTGGAATGCGGGCAGATCGTTCCTCTACTGTGTCTGACCATCTCAGGCAAATATCACAGCACAATCTCACCACCCAGAAACATGCCTCTCTCCCCATTTATGCTACATGACTATACAGACAGTGTTTAGCGAACATACAGAGCATTCAGAAAGTATTCAGATCGCATCACTTTTCCACATTTAGCTGCATAACATTTGTACTCGAAAATTAATAGAATTCATGTTTCAGTCCTCAATCACTACACAATACACCATAATCAAAAAGCAAAAAGACATTACCCTTCCCCAGATCTATGCCCCGACACAATCCTGTCTCAGAGGTCTACAGACAATTCCTTTTATTTCATAGGCTTTGGGGCCGTATGTTAGCAGATGTGTGCCTTTCCAAAATATTTCCAGTCAACCGAATCAATGAGCAACGTCTTCAGGATCAGGGGAAACCAGATGCAACTCTGCTCAATTTCAAGTACTATTGGAAATGGTCTGTATACTTTCCATTTTTTTTATTTTTAACATACTTACAAAAATTTGTAGAAACCAGTTTTTGCTTTTTGATTATGGTGTATTACCTGCAGATTGATAAGAAAAATGTATTTAATTTGTTTCAGAGTACGGCAGTTACATAATAAAATGTGGAAAAAAAAAAAAAAAAACGGTCTGAATATTTTCCAAATGCACTAAGTTAAAGACCATCCATTCATCCTTCCATCCATCCATCCAGCTGCCCATCCATTATCATTAACCGCTTCATGCTGGTTAGTCCAGCGTTTACCTTGGAATCTTGGCCACTAGGCTACAAAAGTCCCCCTTGGATGGGATAGCAATCCATCACAGTAGGTCATTCATGTCATTCACAAAAACAGATTTTTCTTGACCCCATTTTTTTACCAGTTCACACCATCGTCTTGGGACAAACGGAAACCCATCACATCGTATTCAGGATACAGCTCATTTGTCTTGGTTTTTTTTTACTGAAGGTCTGCCAAAGCATTAGCAATAACACAATATTCTAGCTTCTTTCTCATTAGGGCACAACTCTTGTGTTCCATAGTAGGTAACAGCATTTTCTTCCTATGCAAAAAAGCTGTGACAGCTTGTTATGTTAGCAGGCAGTACTTTGCAATATGGACAAAGGTACCAGCTAAATACTAGGTTATACTTAAAATATTTCATTTTGGAAAATTAATCACTGTCTGCATAAACAGTGCGTGTACACTGTATTATCATATGTGTTGCTCTTCCTTATACGTTGTTCATTTTGAACGCTTTATGAATCATGCATTCTGGTCCTACATTTTATTGACCGGGGATGGATGTACCTTTCTGAGGTTTAATGAGACTAACAAGCTTGGTAGCTGGTTACTTTTCACTAGGACTTGAGGTGTTTAGTGAAACCATATTTGCAAACAAAAGCGCTCAGTTAGCCCATAAAATTCAGCAGAAGAGTCGGCACTTTCTCACTGCCAATTTTTTCCACTGAAATGAAAAACTTGTAGAAAACTTTTTTCTTTTGCACACACTCGGACCCTTTGGTATTGCCTCAGCTGTATGGCATTTATACACTGCAGCAAACCTCAATAACAGATTTCCTTCTGTGTGAACAGCCATGGGTTTGGTGGGGGGGGGCATTATAATAAAAAAGAAGAAAGCAAATGTTTGCGGTATGATCTTCACACACAAATAAGGCTCCAGCTCTGCTGCTGCGTGTTTGCAAATAGTACAATTTGTTTGAGGCATTTGTTGTGAAGTTGAGACAAAGAATGCTTTAATTCTGCCATAACAGATGGAGACACAAGATAGAGGCTTATGAAGCTGGGAAGACAGGAACCACGGGAATGTGACATGCAAACAGAAACTTCCTCTAGAGTTTGTTGTTATCCGGATGGTTGCTTGTGCTTGGAAAGTGCCGATAAGGTGGCAGTTCGAGTACAGGAAGCGCAACCCTCATTGACACTCAGTATTCGTCCATGCACACATCCATGGCTCTGTGAGGCTTGCAATCTTCGGTGTGGAGACAACACAGGGTGGTGTGAAGCTTCTTTTCAGTTTATGCACAGAGGGGATTGTCATATTTACAGAGACTGTGACAGGAGATTATGTGCCATTATGTTCAGTCACACTTTCGGCTTCACTTGCATCAATAGCTGTTGCCAGCATCCAAAAGCATGTAATGGTGTCTTCTCCATCTCTGTGCTTATATGTCCACATCCAAAGGTTTAGGAGTTTCAGCCAGAAAAGAGAAGATGGACATGACAGGAAGTGGAGGGTGTGTACACTCCCGAATCATGACCCTACCTTGCACTTGAGATGTCACGGGCCGGAAAGCTGCAGAAATACTGGTTAATTTTATTAGTCCTGTTACCATAGCAAACTGTGTTGTCATAGCAGATAGAAGAGTTGGGCGTCTCGTGCAGCTCCTGGGAAAGCCTTTGATCCAGAGTTTCAACACCTCCTTAGTGTAGAGGTGAGGTAGACCTGAGGATTGGGACTTTACTGAAACGTCATGCAGAAAGATCCATTGCTGTTGCTCTCAGGCACTCTCGCTCTTTCCACAACCTCCTGACCACACCCAGCCTTCTCTATTGTACTCAAATTCAGTTCCCCTCCTTCACAGAGAGGAACCATTCAGGGAAAAAGGGATTTGTGGGTTTTGTCAGACAATTGTGCGGGATTACTGTGAAACCGCTTTCTCCCAATAGTCTCATATGGATAGGTCCAAATCAGCTGCGCTCAGGACAACGCTTTATGGATGCCGATTTTCAGGGTCTGCATGTGTGTTTGGAAGCTGATACTGTACATGACACAGACCTTAAAGTAATCATGAGGCCCTTTTCTGTTCTTTCCAGTCAACCCCATGTCATATAACTTTGGCTAAATCCACTGACCTCCAACAGACTGCTTGTTTGTTCAATGCTTCCTTCATAGTGTGAATGAATGCCTCACTTTGTACACAAGGAGCTTGGGGGCAAATGCTCTGTGTGTGAGGTTCACAGTGACAGCAGCCAACCTGGGGGGGCTGAATACTGGGTGTGTGTGCAGCTTGTTGAAAACACAGCCCACTGGGAAGAGGGTGAGTGAGTGTGCCTTTCCCTGCTGGAGGAGTCCATCACATCCTCCCACTGCTTCCCCACAAGTGTCCGTCTCCCGGCCTGCTGCCAGCGATGCTGACGTAATGGCAGTGGTGGAAAACGCAGCCTAACTGCTCGCCGTCAGAGTCAGCATCCGCAAGCTTCTGAAATGTGGCCGCCAGATTTGTTATGCAAAAAGAGGAGTTAGGGGAGATTAGTGTGTTTCACAGCACTTCCACACATGGAGGTTTTCATAGACAGTGAACACAGCTCTTACATAGTGCTGAACATGACCTGGGCTGCATGGGGGAGGGGGAGCCATAAGTAAAATCCATCCCCTTCCATCCAGTATTGTGTCATTTCTTTATTTATTTAGCTTACATAGTTAAGCTACTTACAATTATTTACCATTTTCTACAGCTGAATAATTTTACTGCAGCAGTTCAGGGTTGTAGTAATGTGGGGTTGTACAATGAGAGTTGGTCTTAAGCATATTCACAATTGCCCTTGTGTTTGGTTCTTGTTGTGGAATCATAAGCTCATGTTGTGGAGTCCATCATAAAACAGTGATTTGTAAAAAGTTACAATGCAAGTTTTCAGAATGATTCCACCAGACCTTTTCTGGTTACATCATGAGTGCCACGATTGGGAGTTGGTCAAATTTAGACAATATAATGACATAATAAGACATACAGTCAGCCATGCCATTCCCCTACCTGCTGGTGTCCCTGTACATACATTGTAATGTGGGAACTGTTCTCGGGAAGGAAGGAAGTCATCCCGAGAATGACCAGTGAGGACATAGCTGCCATAGCCGAGGCTCTCAGCTATTCTTCTAAGATAACCTTGCCCTAATCTGGCTATAATTAGCTCTACAAGGGCTGGAATTTCCCACACTCCATGGCAAACATGGAACAGCGGAATGCGCCTATGTTCTCCCAGCCGCCAGGGCAGCCCTGTCATTCCGCCGCGTGCCACAGTGCCAGCGGCTGCGGGAGATTCATCTGCCGTTTACTGAGCACCTCGGGTATTCCTCATGCAATTTCCTCAAAACCATTCACTCCCACTCCTCTGGCTGCATATCCAGCCCTCCTCCATACTCTTAATGTCCACTTTTCTTTCCTGTTTAGACCACCATCTTTCATCTTTCCTGCCTTCCTGATGCCAGGGTTCACGACAGGAAGAGGGAAGCAAAAACAAACAAGAAGGGTGGAATTAGAGGAAGAGGGAGGGACAAGGAGGAAAATATTCAGGTTCCTGACTGGGTGGTACATATCCCATTTGACAGGACAAACTTTAAAAAAAAAAAATGAAATTATGGAACAAATGTGGCTCTGCACTGGGAGGACTCCTCCCAGCCAGCAGATGTTAATCTCCTTTGGGAGTTTGCTCTCTGCTTCTTTTCAGCAATGACAGAGGCCTTAACATCTCATGTTAGCCCTCCACCCAACCCTCGTTCTTCATACCTTCATTGTCCCCAAATCAACAGCTCTTTCCCATTACAATCCTGCCTTCTTCTCCCCAGGGATGGGAAGTTAAGCAGATACCATGTAGCCTCTGTGTAGCCATAGCACACCCAACCTGTTGCTTGTACTACTTGTACTCAGTCCTCTTCTTGACAAGAAGCCTAACCCAAACCCAGTCACATGTTGATCATTTGGAAAAATTCCTCTCATCTTCTCATAATATTACGAAAACAATTCAGCTCATTTGGAAGCTCTGAAAGTTTCACTTTTCAATTGCTGAGATATAGGAATTGCCTAACTTTGCAGGACCATGTTTTTATCACATTCTTTTTTCATCCAGCCTTTGTGTTCAAAGAATTGAGGCTCCACAGGAAAGCAAAAGTGCTCTTTTCCTGCCACGGCATTTTTTTCTGCAATTATCCGGTGAATATAATAACAAGGTAATGATATAATAATGACTTTTATATACTTTGACCAGCCTGCCAATACACAGCTGCACTCCCAAAAAGCACAATCCATCCTGTTTCCACATCTCCTGAAGCTTCCATGTGATGCTAATCACACTTTACTCTAGTTAGTATGTTTTTCACGAAATGCATATATCGCTAAGAAAATAACAGTGGAATAATAAAGGTCAAACAGCATGGGTTAACTTATAGATTCTGGCTTTTTATTACTATACCTTTTCCACAAATGGAATGGAAGTTAAGGCAGTCAGCATGGTCTTGATGAAGCTCTGTTGACCAAAGTCCCTTTTTTCCCATACAGGGCCGACTTCCAACAATACGCCGGCCTCTTTACTGATGAATTGGCCTTCGCCCCGAAACACACCCTGTTTTCTGACAGGCCATTTCCCCCCCTTGTATGAAGCCAGACGGCTAAACGCGGGGTAAATTCTCCCTCGTCCAAAGTGCACAGATGTGCATAGATAAGGACCAACACAACGTGCTTCTACGCTGGCGTGCAGATGAAAGCGGCGTCCGTGTAAAAGGATATCTAAATGTTTGGTCTTGTTCAGGCTGACCCTACACCCTACAGGCGGCGAGTGGGAGTCAGCCGAAGAATGTGGCAGTCGACCCCACTCCCTAGCAGGTTAAACGTACGGTGCGGTTTTCCCTCTTTCGGAGAGCCGGCTCTTTATGTCTGCCTTGGGGCCCCGGGTTTAACGGAAGAGTTTTTCAGGCTTCTTGACCACAGGAAAAGTCACCATGAGAAAGTTCCAGCACTGTGTAATTTAGGAAAAAGATGTAACCACATGTTTTCAATTAGGCCCATTACAAACCCCCACCATTGGCTGGGTGGGTGAGGGGGACCCAGCCAAAAAACACTAAATCTGTTTATTTCCCTAGGCAAACAAATTGCATACATACATCGCCATAAAGTAGCCGACTCTCTCCTCTAACAAGCTTGTTGTAATGATGGGTTTCATTACTGCAATGACCTCTAATGGCTGCACGCTAGTGAGCGCCATGTTGTTATTTTGGTTTGGTTTGTGTAAATGCAGCAGCCGTACCATCACAAATCACAGTTTGACTCATAGTATTGGGTGGTGGGGTGATGTGGGGGGTTCCTGTTTAGTTTAGAAGGATATTCTGCGTTGGGCTTAAAGTCCCAAAGAGACACAAGAATCCATTTCCTCTGAAATGTCAGCATGCGTGCAAGTTAAAGCCGCCATTCCCCGTGGTAGTCTGGACTGCTGTCGCCTGCTTGTAAAAGCCCGCCAACTGCAGCGCTGCTGTAATGTGACAATGGTGCTGCACCGGGTTCTGTGGACTATACTGGGCTGCGTTTAATCCATTACTGGTGGCAAAACTTTCAGAGTGGCGAAGCTGATGGCTACGGCTATGCCTGCACCTTCAAGCTGTGTGGCTTAGCAGCGATCTTGGCCTTGTGTGCACTTACACAGTTTCATAGCTATGGAGCAACAGCAGTACAGGGAGTTGGCAGGAACCCCAGAATCTGGACTGAAGAAGATGAGATGGAAGCATGGAGCTCACTGCAAAACAAGTAAGTGTGTGAAAATGTGAAGGAGTGCGGTGCTCTGCTTTGTGTTCGTGGTGCTGTCTGGCTACATGAACTCCACTGCAGAAACGTTTCTGTTTCAGATCCACGATGAAGGTTCATAACGGGGTCCAATCCCAAGACATGCTTTCAAAATGAACACCTGCAGGAATCTCTGGCTCCAGGAAGAGAGGGTGAAGGAGCAGTTACAGATGTATAGCAAACATCTTTAATAGCAGCTTATGAACACTGGAAAAACATGGTCTCGCATTGTGAAACCTGATACCTATGGTAATAAAGCACAGGAACACCAGTGGAAGCAACCTGAGAAGCATCTTGAAACCCTGACACCAGTAGCCATGCTCCATAATAACACCAGTGGGAGGACCACAAGAAACATCAACCAGGGTGCCAAAGCTGTGGCAGGGGGTCACAGTCCGCCTGGCTTTATGTAAGCCTTACAGATGCGTGGGATGTGCATGTGAGATTTCCAGTGCTGGACTGAAGGAATGTCAGTCAATAGCTGAAGGGCATAAGGAAAACAAAGAGACAATATTCTATCAATGTTGCCTTTGGCATCTTATTTTGTTGTTGGGCTAAGACCATAACCTTGACTGTGCTCTCCAAGCATCCAAATATGGAGTGCATGGGTTTATCACTCTCAGTGGTTTGATGTGCTCTGTGAATAGGCATCAGATTTGCCCCCTCACCCGTATTGTTTTACACATTAGTGACCGCTGGTCGCACAGGACTGTACACACATGTAAGCATTTGATGGGGGGCGATGGAAGGAGAAGCTTCCATGAAGTAGGCTTCCTATGACTAAACAACTGGACCTGGTGAATGGCCGCACCACCGGCTTTGTGTTTAGCCGTTAATACTTTATGTCAAACAGTGGAGGCAGCAAATGTTTAAAAATGAAAAGGCACAAATGCAGCCACAGAAATTCCTTCTTTAAATTGTGTATTTCACACCTGGCTGGACCCAAAGAAATGCTGCAATTTTCCTCTATGTGTTCACAGGGCAAGGCTGAGCTGATCCACAGGAAACTGCAACACCATAAACTGAAGTAGAGGGACTATGCGAGGACTGCAGAGCCATCTGAACGGTCCAACAAGACGTTACTCGCATGGGCAAACACACAGTGGCAATCGTGGGCGCCCTTGACAACATGGTACATCCTCAGCGGGTTGGTAACAACGCCTTACAATTACTACACTAGTTGTACTTTGATGCTAGCAATTGTTTTTTGAGGGTAACAAAAAATGTGAACATTACTTAGCTGAGTACCTCTGGTGGCTGAAGCGTCACACTTAGAAAATAACCTGTTTGCTTTCACATCTTTGTGTGACTCCGCCACTCCTGCACTATTAACCTCTCATCTACCCTTAGTGCCCCCTGCCTCACCTTGTTAGACTCCACACAGGGAGGTTGCATGCCCCCAGACAGGGGCATTTCACTGACTTAAACCCCCTCCTCCAGCACCAGCTCTGCTGGGATCTTACTGGGTAACAGCCACTTGAAGCCCCATCCGTCAGACTCCGTATCAGGCAGTTTGTACAGTCCCCACACCCATCCCACCACTGCTCCTTGAAACAGCACCAGAAACCAATGTATCAGTTTTATGATCCTCCCAAAACTGGGCTGCGTTCGTACTTGGCTTCCACTGTTGCACAAAGGACGTCTCAAAAGGCCGAGATCAGCTGCCTTTCCCCTCTCCAAGTCAGTGACATCACTGGCACAAATCCACTGTGTCATTGATTAAACCTTGTCCAAAGCTGTTAACTCGGGGAAAAAGACCAACACTTTGTGCTCTTTGCTGATGTGAAATCACATGGTTATACAGAATAAATAGTCCACAAACAAGCACAATCTATTTGCCCCAAATGCCACTGAACATTTTCATCTAGCATCTCTATTTAGGCCTTTTTCTGTGTTGGCAGAAAATTGCCTGTGTATTCTTATACATAAATTCTAAAAGTTTATCCAGGGTGTGGTGCCCATTTCTTACCCTTACTATCATTGTGATCATATAACAGGTTGCATCAGTTCAAAGCTGCCTTCATGTTGGTGCGGATCAACATGTAGGACGATGTCTGAAGGTAACCTGGTTATAACTGAGAGGTCTTTTTAGAGATTTATAGTCGGGATGTCACATTCATTGGCACGGCCACATCTCTGCAAGAATGGCATTGGGGTGTCAACAGCATAACGCTTTTGTGTGACGGTTGAAGAGCAATCGGCTGTGTTCTCCGAGGCGGTCAAGGCAGGGTTGTGCTAACAGTCCTGTGGAATACTGCAATGCTCAGTTGAAAAGGCGGCGGATGGGGCCTCCTATTTAGCAGGAAACCTTTTTTGTGTGAAGCTGCCAAGTGTTACATTAATAAACATTAATTCCTTGAGCCTCAAAATAAATGAATATCCCTTGAATTGTGAATTGAATACCGTGATATTAATAAGAAAGGTGGAATGTCTTTTTATTAGATTTTCTTTCTAACTTTGAAATCTAATTTAAAAATCATACACTATTGCACACACACATATCATATAAATGGTGCATTTGTGAAGAATATAGAAGGGGACTAACAGAAGGGAAGTTGAAGCTACAGTTTTTGGGCAGCTGCCAGTAAGGGTCTGTAAGGGTCTGAGTATTGGGGATGCAGCACTGTGAAACAGTACCATGCCACACCCTGTCTTATGGATGGGAGAACTCATTTTGGCTGAGGGGTTGGTGGGGGGGGGATTTGATTCTGAGAGCCTATGATCACCTTTTCAGAAGAGAGCAGGTGTTTGGAGATCACCACACCCAAAAATGAGTGTCAAATCCCAATTCTCAGTGTGGGCCTTAATTTAACACACACACACACACACACACACACACACACACACACACACACATCCATTTCCCTTCCAGAGTATGTAGACTATGGCTTTTGGAAGCTGTGCTTCAGAAGCTGATCTCCCAGGGGACCCAGACTGCTTATTAGGAGGAACCAGCCCACGGGCCAGGGTGGTGGGGATTGTAGGAGTAAGTCCAAGGCAGAAATGCCCAACAAAGAGCAAGTTTGTGTAAAAGGTGTAACACATCACTGTAACACAGCCTGTTTGTAAGTAGGATTAAGTCAAATCGAGCAGCAGCTCCCTCCAAAAACAGCCCATGTCAGATGTATATGCTGCTGCTACTGCCAAATCTATACTGCTAACTACAGACAAATATTCTTTCTCCAGTAGTGTACATACTAGGGCTATGCAAAATTCCCTACATTTTTTACTTTATCATCTGGCTATAAATGTCATTATTGAGCATCACATCCCCAAAGTCAGGCAGACCCACAGAGTTTAACCATTCAGATTTAAAGAGATTCCTACAAAAATGTATAGGCATTCAGACCAATGAACAAAAACTGTAAATGTGTTAAATGGTTTAGTGTTAAAGGGTCTGGCATGAGGTGGGTGCCGTGTTGCCCAGCAGCTGAATTTCCATCACTCACCGAGCAGCAGCAGAACACAGACTGCCAGCACCACAGCCATCCTTCTCCAGGGTCCATGTGCTGTCCCAGCAGATGCGGCCATGCCTCCTCCGTATGTTCGGCCGGTGCGCGCGTGTGAGAAAGGGAGTACGTGAACGTGTGTGGGCGTCCCTGGTGAGTGAGCGTTTCCTCCGGCTGGTGGGATAAAGCCGCTCTTGTGGGCCAGCAATTTTATACGACCCTCCCAAGTCACCCCACCCATCTGCTGCTGCTCCACACCCCTTTTCTCACTGGGTGCCTTCATGTCACTCTTCAGTTGGTCCTCCTTGTTAGAACGAGCGAGCGACAGAAAGAGAGAGAGAGAGAGAGAGAGAGAGAGAGAGAGAGAGAGAGAAAGAGAGAGAGAGGAATTCGAGTGTGTGTATATCAATGTATCCTTCGTTTTTAACAAATTTTTCCAGCCTCCTGTGGATCTGTTTCCCATTTTTAATATCATTAAGGCCGATAACAAAGCCAGCAGCAAGGACACCAGGTATCGCCCCCTGAAAAGTCAAAGGAGGGGCACTACTGTTCTAACTTTAGCTGCAACTGTGGCAGAAAAATACGAAGCTGCGTAAATGTAAGCAAATGTGTAAGTATTATAACGAAAAGGGGAGGTAGCTGCAAAATGCACAAATGTTAATATCTCACAAGAATAATGTCTCCGGCATGGTTGGTAGATGATCAGTAGGATGTAATGTTGAACTAATCCAAAGATGTGTGGACAAGTTCTGTTTCCCAAAAAGGCATAAAACATCCTCGAGGGTCAGTGTGGGTTAATTTATTCCATTGCTCACATTCCCTGATCTGAGATTTGACTGTGGGTTTGCACCCCAAAGGGCTGTAACAGCTTCATGATCATCTTCTTTTCTAGCTTTAAGATGTATATCCTCTGACTTTAATCCCCCACACATGTCCCCTGGTGACCTCTCTTTCTGCTGTCACACCTCAGCGCTGAGGCCCACACCTCCAAACCAGCGTGTCACGTTGTTTACCTTTCCCATTTTTTCTGAGAAGATCAGAACTGAAGATATTCTAGTAACAGCACAACAGGCACAGCACAGTGTGTTGGTGGGAAACAGCAAGGTTCTAATGGGCCCTGGAGGTAATTTATGGCCAAACTGGCATTTAAAGACCACCAGAGGCTCGTGCTGCTAACAGTGGGATCGGAGAAGTGTACTTGCCACTCGGGGCTTTGTTACGGAGAGCTGGTTGCTGAGAAGGTCCATCTGGTTGGCAGAGAGGACCCTGGTCTGAGTTCACACTGTCGCACATTCAAGGCCTTGTGTGGGTTCATGTGTTCATGTTTTGCAGCATCGCAAGGTGCTTTGTGTTGAAACGAGACGCCTCCGAGAGCAATGAGTAACACTGACTCATTCACAACGCTCAGTACTGTCAGGCTGTCGTCCAAATTGTCAGCAAGCCAGTCGCAGAGAGCGGCTGTTGATGCAGTGAACTGCGGGTGAGATCTTGAAGTGCAACTTGAATAATCTTGTTCCTAACCAAGAAGTTTTTTTCTGTGGTAAGAAGATTTGTTTCTCCACAGAACGAGGCTTTTGTGTATACGCAACATCTGGAACCACTGGAAGCATCCTTGTGTTTCCTGGGGAATTACTCGTCTAACAACCCAACCAGATGGGGCCCAAGCCGAGCCAAATGCAAGCAGCTGGGATCCTCCTGCAAACTCCCCTTGTATGAAACATTATCCAAAAAACGATCCTTTACCCCCAGCCCTCTGATTACTTTTACCCTACATGCTTCCCAGCCCCTGCCGTGTACTACTCCTGCCCACCTTTAAGGCACGTTCTCAGTAACAAGAAACAGGAGAGGAAAATGTGCCCCCCACTAGTCCAAACTTCCACATGACATTGACTCCGGCGTCACATTGGGGGTCTCAAGTCTTTGAGAGTCTGGGGAAGGAGGCCATTGGAAATGCTTAGATGTTTGCAGGAGGAAGTCAGGAGAGGAGAGTAGGAACAAGGGTCCTAAACGCGCATCAGTGGAAGTCGATGGGCGTAGATGTGACCAAGGGGAACTGATATTAAGGGTTGAGTTTGAGATCTGGGTTTGTGGAGAAGTCAGATGGAAAGTGAATTCAAAGGCCTGATGTGTAAGTCAAGGCAAAACACAGAGAAAACAGAATGCAGGAGAATGTACAGCACAGCGGCAGTGACAGGAGAACACGCCATCTGAGGCCAAGTGAGCACAAGAATGCCAAGTCAGAATCAAATGTTTTCGCGTGTTATCTTCTAAAACAGAATTCAACTGTAGAGAAAATTTAAGTAGAAAAATTCAAAACAAACACTATGTTCAGTGTTGAGTTTATGATACTTTGAACAGTACTGTGGAGATGGAAGTGCTTGCATAGTAAGCGTGCAGTATTTGCCCTCTGCAGTACGAGTTTTACAGAGTCACTGTCTCACGTTCTAAAGCTCTTTGGACAAAAGTGTCAGCAAAGTCAAGTTTTCAAGTAATAACAGAGTGTAACGCCACTGCCTGTGTTTTGCTGTACCTGTGTATACCTGCTGTCACCTCTCTTCTACACATCTTTGGCCCTTCTTATCCTGTCCCACTACAGGATATTTGCCCTCTGCAATGTGCGTTTTGCAGAGTCACTGCCTTGCAAACATAAGAACCTGGATTTGAACCCCCTGCTCTTACTGTTGTACCCACGAGTGAGATATTGTCCACTCCAGAAACCACTCGGTACCTTTGTATTAGCATGACCTCGGACTCTCAGATGCTTTTCTCCTCTTTCCTGCTAGCTGCTGTATTTTCTCTCCACCTTTACATTCTTGCAAATTCAAACAATAGCTTTCAATTATGCATTATTGTAAATATTGTGCTACTTGCTACATCACTGTACTTTCGGCACTGTCTTTTGCTGTTGCCAAAGGAGTATTTTAGCAGGGGCCCTTTCTGATGTGTTGTGCAAGGTCCATTTTGCCATAAGGCAGAGCAAGAAGTAGTCTTTTCTCTGTAACTAATCTGTGTTTGCATCCCTCATGCTGCAAAGGAACAATTTTTGAAATGGCCCTTTCAGCTGGGCGCTGGCCCAACAAATAAAACAAATACAGAAAGCGTGTACATTCCACTCCTGTAAAAAATAAACATGGCATTCCGGAAAACTTCCTATATTTCTTTGGGTCCAAAACATTACGTGGATATTAAATTTGACTTTTTCTGCTCTTATCAGAAGACACTGGAGGTTTACATGTTATCTTTTAAAACAGACTTGAACTGTAGCGTGAGGAGCCCAAGTTATTAAAAAAATGAAAGTTACAAAAATTGAAGACACTTTACTGTTGGATGTTCAGTGGCAAGAATTGATGATTTTTTGAGTATTGCAGGCCAGACAGAAGAGTTTGCTGCAGTATTTCATTTCATATATTTCAAAGTAATACCGTGCACTTTCACAAAAATTTGTTTTTCTCAAATTACAATGAAAACTGACATCTGAATTATTAGATTCAGTATAGAGCCTACAATACATGTTAAAAACTTGCATTTATCTGTTTTTTTTATATTGTTAGATCTTATATTTATCTTTAATGTATATGTATCCATTTTATTTTTATCTATTCTGTAAATATTCTTTCTCCTTATTCTGTGCACCATGGGCCCACGGAACTTAATTTCATGCTCCTTTGTATACCTCTGTTTGACAAATGATTCTTCTATTTATCTAAATGTATTTACTTACCTACTTCCCTATATTCTGCCTCAATTTGTGTGTATTCCCCTCCGCTTTCATGTCTGTTGCTACCGGGGCTTCATGGACCAGGAAAAACTGCATTTTGCTCTGTTATAGATCTGTATAAGAGCAGTATGACAATGAGATGAACCTCAAAGCTGTAATCTCAAGTGTTTTTGACACACTAACATGGGGAATGTTGGCTGTTACGCTACAACTCTGGTGCGGTGCAGTACTGGCATAAACAAGAGTGTGTAACAGTGATACTTTTTATTTACGACTGAGCTAATCCAGAGGCGCATGTTTGGAAGACTGAGGCAGATCTCAAGGTTAGGGGATTGGATGTCACTTGGAGAGGAACCGAGAGGAACACAGACGCTTCCAAGAGAGTGTGGAGGAGGGGGCGAAACCATGTGGGGCAAAACATGTGGGAACATCATTCAAGCTCCACCTATTACAGCCCCTCTGCACATCCGAACGCAAACATTAGCTTACACTTTCATTTAAACACACGTACCCTCACCCCGCCTTTCAAATACACTCATACACAAAGAAGTTTACAAACATTTGCACAGACGCCATGTCGTTTCCATTTGTCATCAACCATTACTAAGATGCATAAAGAAATTCTCACACACGTTTTTAATTTTGAACAGGGATGGGTAATGGTTTCTTTCTGCCTTGCCCCTATGTTCTTGTCGCTGAGCTCTTTGTTAACTTCGCTGGAACTGATAGTCTGAGTAGGAGGCATGAGGCAGCCCCTCCACGGAGAGCCAGACTGCCAGCTGAAGGAACTGGGAACAGACAACACTTTGATTTGCTGTTCCTTGTGCTGTATGAAGTGTGACTTTTGCACTTGCGGGTAACAAGGTCGTCTGCATTGCTCTGGTCTGGACAAAGGCTCTGTCCCTTGTGGAGCCATGGGGGGAGAAGAGTCTGTGGCCCACGTGACCTTGTTTATTTTTTGTATGGCATCTTTCAGAAGGCCAGCTGGCTTGGGACAGTAAAGGGGTGTGACTGATATACAAGTCACTATGATGCCCAAAATATGATGGCTATATTAAGACGATGGCCATTGCCCCAACTTAATAGTTGTTTCAAGCTGCGGCATAAATGCTGAGGGATTTGCTCTTTTGAACCTGGTACTTTTTAACTGGTTTGTGCGCACAGCCCTACAAGTTTCACAGGGTCACTCAGGAGCCCAACTTGCACTGTGTGGCTCTAGCGCCCTCCTGACTGCAGTTTCCCCTCAGCTGTTCCCATCTGCCCCATAGCACCAGATCACAATGACATGACTGCAGTCTTTCACCTGGGTGCCATTTATAAACCAAGCTAAAAGCCACACTAAGGCTCGCTGTCGACCCAATTCAAAACCAACATCCTGCCAAATTTAGAAATGCACCTATTTTCTCACCTTGGAGGAACCCAAAGCACCATGTGGATGAGCCCAAAGTACTCCTTTGCACTACTGGGAGGTTGGGCAAACCTGGGATGAGAAGACCGCAAGCTTCAGTCTCCAGGCTGTAATCATCCCGCATTCCTATGTTCTCCGACGAGGTGGAGGTGTGTCGGCTCGCCTCCCAAAGCCTGCTCTTGAAGGAGGCCCAAATTACACTTTTTAAAAAATTTTTTAAAAAAAAGTCAAACATAGGTGCTATCTGCCCCTGCCAGGAGTATTTGGGGCTAAGGGAGGGCAATGACAGTTTTGAGAGAAGATTGCCAAGGTGCCATCAGCTGACAAAACTTCCCACGATCCGGATTCGACTGGCTGTTCGTGCAAGGTTTATTACTCATCACTGGAAAGCCCAAAAATTGCAATCTGTTAAAGAACTCTTGGAGAGAAAGCCAAACAAAGGTGAGTGTACAGGCAACCCCTGGAGCCAGGAAGCATTAGAGAAAGAGCTTCCGATGTCTCGGAGGTTGCCTATTTAGACAATAGTGCACCCTGCCAATGCCATCCTATTCTATCCCCACCCATCTGCTTCCTGCCATTCTCCTCAGCTCACAGCACCACCTCAAAGTTGGGTCTCTTCCCGTCTGGCTCCTACACACAGGATGCAGAGGTGTGAGGTGCAAAGACTCTGAAGCGAACTTTCTTACCCAACAAAGAACAGCAAAATGACCAATTTAGAAACCTCCTGTGTCCGCTGCTGTGGCCTCTGCTGCTGGGGGTGGATTGGCCGTGGACGTCACTTCGGGCTCATACCAGCAGTTGGCAAACTTTCTCTGACTAGAGGCAAGATGGCTCATCAAACTGAACATCTTGAGCTGCTGGTTATGTCTGTAAAAAGTCCAAGCAAACAATGGTAAACACACTGTGCACATGTCTAAGGACATGATGATATTACTGACAATTTTAGTTTTATTCTGTTGGCTGCTGTGATTTAGCTTCTAGCAGTAGGACTTCTACACTTCAACCCATCAGTACACCTAGATGTGTCATCTGAAGGTCCTGCTCAAGGGTTTAGCAGTAAATTTTGCTTCACTTGAGGCCATGAACTTGTACTAATTCAGCTCCTCCACTCTTTTCTGTGCCCTTTGCTGGTGACAGTGCAATGAAGTCTGAAATGCCCTGAAGTTCCACTTGAAGAGCAACTCCCAGTTGAAGAAGCCTGAGTGCTGGCTGAGGACATGATGTCACTGTGGCGTAATGTCAGCCAGAGCGAGAGAGGAAAACAGAGAAACTACCTTCCTTCAGTAAATTATCAGTCAGGACTGTGACTTTAAGTATATACCTGCTACATGGAATTTTTTCATTGGTGTCAAGGATCACCCGATCACAAACTCAATGAAGCGAAACAGGCAGAATCAACTACTGCAAACAGGCACAAGAAAACACACTCTGACAAGGAAGAAGCGCAAACACAGGACTTAAATACCAAACACAATAAACAACAGAGATGGGCCATTGGGGGAACACAAGAGGTAATAATGGTGATCAGGTGGGGGAGGAGGGGTGCGGCGCGCACAGGAGTAAACAGAAGTGCATGGCCTTGTAATGCACAGAATGGCCAGCAGGGCGACCAAAAGTCTCCATATAGGCAGGAGCCCTGGCAGTTGGTTTTGTTAAATGTGTTCTATTGCATGGATACTAGATTAGACATAATAGTTTTATATTATAAAACAAAGGGTTTTAAACTGAATTTGCTATAATGCATGGAGACATTTAAAAGATGCTGGGAGTGAGCAGGAGCTCAAATGGGAAGCCTCATATGTTGATTTCAGGTGTTCAGCATATTTAACAGTCTTCTCAGATGAATGAATTATACACTGTATTGTCATGGTAACAGCATACAGTGGTCACTGTGCTCAATCCTTTCCTGCGCAGCACATCTATGCAGGCTCCATGTCCAGCCAAGGCCAAAGGCAATGCAGCAAGCTACCGTATAGGTGTGCCTAATAAACTGGCAACTCAGTGTAAAGAAGCAGAATCTGAAATCTATGGTCACAGGGGTAAAAACCTGGGACAGCTGGCCACCCACCTTGCCCACCGGTATTAATGCCAACATTTTGTTGTCCATCAGCACTTTCAGCAACAGCCAGCTGGTTACCTTCTCTCCCATCATCTGGTCAGATATAAAATAGCTTCTTCAATGAGAGTGATTTGTTTAGAGAAACTCAAACAGTGCGAGGTATGTTTTACCTACAGGGGTAATGAAACCAAGGAAAGCAGAGAAGGGAGCTGAAATTCATTTCTTGTTCTCAGTACTTTTCATCCTTCCTTCCAGGATCCCTACAGATGTTTCTCTTTAGTGCTGCTGGTCTCTGAGGAGAACGCACTCCTATTGTTAATAACGCCAGCACTGCTAAATACCTGAAAACAGCACATGTGGGTTTTGGTTTGAATTCTCGCTCTTGCACATCTCCCCCACGGCAGCCCAGCAGGGGCCTTTGAATGTCTGGCTGCACCTCCGCCCTTCCCATCACCTCACGATGCCTCGACTCCACTGTCTAACACTGTGTCTTCCCTATTCCTCCTCATGCTGTGTCCTCACTCTGCCGCCTCACATCCCCCAACAGACAGACAACAATTTCTGCGAACTGGTTAGTCCATATGGGGAGGGTTTGGTAGCACACAGGGCAGCTCCTATGTGGCCCCCAGCTGGGTGGAGGCCACCAGCATGTGAAATGAGTGAGAAGTTTATGAACCTCTGAAGGCCGTCTGCGAGGTCCTATGGCTCAAACGGGTGGGGTCGCAGATTGTGAGGTGAGGTGTGAGGTGTGGTTTCAGGTCATTGTTCATCACACTGAAGTCCATCAGTAGCTGCTCCTCTTCTCCCCCTTTGCTTGTTTGACTCCCATCTTATCTGTGTTTGGTGCATTTTTTAGAAGGTACAAATCAGTGTCCAGTCAGTAACCAGGACAGCGCTGACCACAACTTACCTCTGCATCCGAGTTCGTGAATTGCCAGGTGGTGTAGCTAAAAACCCAGTCACACAATCTGAGCACTTCGGATTGCTCTTGGAATTGAAAGCTCCCCAAGTTTAGGCGGGGCAAAAATATGTTGCTTATAATGATGAGAGCCTTAGGTGTAGCTATGAATTCTGGGCCCCATGAAAGAGCACTGTTCTGTTTCAAATAAAATCAATAAAGCATTCTGTCGGGTCGCTCTGGGTGCGAGCACCTAAAATCATACTCACCATCCGCCCAACTAGTAGTAGGGGCTACATTGTGTTGGGAACCAAAAAACACAACAATTGGACTCAGGGAAGTTGCCAATGGATATGAAAAGTATGGCAATAAAATGTGACCGAGCCACTAGATGTCAGTACCAGATAAGAATTTGGCTGGAAAACGGCGCTGTGCATTTTAATGGGAATCTACATTCAGACCGACTCCCACTGCCACTTGTTTCTGCCCCCTGGTGGGAATAACAAGACACGTTTTCCCAAAAACCCAAGTCCCCAGTCTTTCCCAGTGGGTAATCTCACCGTTTTCTTGCAGTGCTGCACTTTGTATGATAACTGGAGGCAGCGCTGATGGTGCGAACGTTTTCTATACTTCAGTGGACGCCTTAAAAATCCAATTTACGCAACCTGCGGTGGCGCCGCATGGACACGGGTTTGAATCCTCCTCAGTCGGTGCGGTGTTTGTTTTCTCTGTAACCGCCTGAGTTTCCTCCCGCAGCCCAAAGGAGCATTTCGGGCAGTTTGGTGAATTAAACGGTGGCCTGCAGTGCGTGGGTGTGCGTGAGTGTGTTACACTGCTCTGCTGTTTGAATGGATGAATTATTGTGGGCAATCGAGCCTTTTACAAAATTATCAGGTCAGTACAAATTATGATCGCAGTTTTGGAGAAATGCATTTCCTAAATGAACAGCGAGCAGTGCCGTTGCTTTATAGCACCTGGGCTGGTTGGGTGTTAGTTCAAATCCAGCTCAGGTCTGGGTGGGTTGCGTGTTACCCCCTTGTGTCTGCATGGATTTCCTCCAATAGTCCAAAAACACCTGTTTCAGGTAAATTGGTCACTCTAAATTGCCCCCAGTGTGTGTATTTGTGTGTGGCCACCCTGCAGTGGACTGGCTCCCCTCCAGGTGCAGAGTCACAGCCAGCTGTCCTTTGCTTCTGGGATAAACTCTGGGCCATCATGACCCTATCCAGGATAAGCGGAGAATGAAAAAGAATGGATGGATAAATTTAAAAGATAATTGTTTTTTAGACCAACACACGACCACAAAGTGATCACTTGTCTCCGTGGGGCAGCTGGCAGTCAGTGTCTGTCTATGGTTCAGTGACGATTCCCGTCTTCCTGCCTGATGCGGAAAGACTCCGAGTGTCTCTGCTGCGACGCGGTGAGACGAACCTCAGCGCGCCGCCAGGTTCCGGCGGCAGGAACTTGCCGAGGGGCAGCTGCGCACAGGAGCTGTGACACCGCAAACCCGGCCCGGGAGAAGCACGTCTGCACCTTGGTGTTAACCGTGCCTCTTGTCTGGGAGACCGAGGTGCGAACAAAAGCAGAACGGCTACAGCTTGACCGTGTCAAACACTCTGTAGCAGGAAGACAAAAACAGAGGACACACGGTGGGATAAAACCATATTTTACTAAACGGCCTCATGCTGGCTGTGTACTGCTTCACGATGTGCCTGTGTGCCTGTGTCCACAGAGCGTGTGTGTTTGTGTGTTACATCCCTTTGTTGTATAGCTGGGCAAATGCTGGTAGGGCGTTCAGGGTAGAGTATCGACCACGGTGTGTTACCGTGGTCTAATAACACAGCCAAATACCAATTAATTGCATGTCGCTTTTGAGAATCTGCTAGACAAATAAATGTGGATGGCAGTGTGTGTTTTGTTGCTCTAGAGTAAAGGTGGAAGATGTCTGTTTCTAAGTGTGTTCTCGGCAGGATAGTGGTGGTGGTGGTGGTGGTGTGTGCGTGTGCGCTTCACTACAGGTTTCCTCTGATGTGCTGAGCTCTGGGCCCGAAGAGGCGCCGAGGTCTTCGCCATCAAATATTCATGCCACAGTAACTCCGGCCTTAAATAATTCTCAAAGAGCCGAGGCGAGAGCGAGGGCCTTGCTACCCAGGGCACGTCTGCAACCGGACAATGGATCCACGGGAGCAGAGAGCCAAGAAGAGTGGGAAAGCAGGAGGGAGGAGAAGGGCCTTTGGCTTCATGGGGATGGAGCGAATCTGGATCCGTGTTGTGCCAGACCACCCTTCCCCCTTCCAGATCAACAGGATTGAGCCAATTGGGTGCATTTGTAGGTAACCGCATAAACAGGCCTGAGGAGGAGCACTGGTCGCAGTGGACGGGCAATGTGGGGGTGGCTCATGGGAGAGGCAGTTTTGAAGGGATCACCTTGCCATTAAGAGGTTGGTGGGGATCGCAGGCTCACGGTCGGCAAACAGGAACCGTGGGTCACATTCCAGCATTCTGGTAGCAGGGCTGGGGGTCACATTGCTGCTCAGCCTCTGCCCTGAAGAAGAAAGAAATTGGAGAATTTACAGTGAAACCCCTCTGTCTCTGTTGCATTCAGGAGAAAGCAGATGTTTCCCGGCGTTCCCGATTTCCTCACCTGGAAAGCTGCAGCTCTCTGCTGACCTGAACTTCAGTTTGCAGGGCACCTTGGCAGCGCTGAAATACAGAATGAAAACGCAGTCAGACGCAAACGCAGTGCTGCTCTTCCTTTGTGATGTCTTCTTGCGATTCTTCACGGTAGCTTTGCACTCGTTTTGTCTTGTTTTCAGATAAAAAAAACAGACAGGGTTCAGCCAGGTTTGTTGTGGGACTGAGGCTCCTTTCCTGGCCAGCAGGCCATCTGAAGGGATCATTTTTATCATCTGTGAGGAAATGGAGGTCACAGACAAGACAATGTGGGGTCTGAGGCCAATAGCAAGCAAGAGTACAGAGAAGATGAGAAGCTCATGGTCCCCCCCCCCACACACATACAGTATAAACTATTGTAGCAGTATATAATAATATATATTCAGATGTAAGACAATGATAATAAAAATAGTGAATCAATAAATAGATCGGAATGGTAGTAATGGCGGTGAAAAGACAGTGACTCTTTCGAAAAGATCTCTGGCAGCCAAGTTCAGTACCTCCATACTTGCCCAACATTGCCCCCCTTTGACTTCTTCCTTTTTCTGAAAATTAAATTGGTGTTAATAGGACAGCGACGCTCACGAGTACCACAGTTCCATGCTAAGAATTTGCTTTCCTTTCAGGATCATTCTGACTTCTGAGAAAGAAAAAAAACACACGGCACACGAAGACAAACAACTCTAAACCATCACTCAACCGAATGTGAAATGTGACAAGCCTGTAAGTTCAAACACTTTCACCCCACCCCAACGCCGAAAAGCAGTGCCATCTAATGGCAATGGTCAGTCTTGCACCTTGCAGAAGATGCTTCTATGGTACTGAAAAGCCTTAAAATCTAGAACACCTACTGTGTGCCAAGAAGCCATCCCCCACCTCATTACCCAACCAACATCAGCTGGTACTGGGCAGGTGTACCTAATAAAGCGGCTGCTGAGTGTGCGTAGGGTTGAGTGCTCCTTACATATCACAGAACATGCAAGTGCTCTTCCTGGAGGGTAGCATATGCATGAACCCAGGTGCCTGGGCACGTGTGGCTCCTGACCTGAGAAAAGTGCCAGCAGAAGCAACATTCACACGGCGTTCCCAGGTCACGCTCTCGTTCCCCACTTGGCAGTTGCGGCTGTGACAGCAGGGCTTAGAGGTGCGAGGCGGCCGAGAAAGGCAGAGCGGATGGCAGCCGCAGCAGATCCGTGGTGGTGGGGGGGTCTAAAAATAGCTCCATCGGTGCGGCTGGTGAAACCCTGATTCCTGACAGGTAAGAGATTTAAGCACTCAGAGTTTCTCTCTTCTCACAAAGGGCATCGAGTCCTCCTGCAGGCCTGTCGACTGCCCACCGACCAGCTGCCCTCATCGCATGTGACTTGCGGGGGGCAGGTGTTCTCCGAGGTGATTGGTGGTTTCGGGAGCGGGGCTCCGGGTGTCTTCTGTTGGCTTGACTTTGAAACGAAAAGGAGTCAAAGCAGTGACCTTCAGCAGAGAGCAGATCAAATCTTTGCATTTCATCCTCACACATAGACTCACTCTGCAGCTGCGACAAACACGCATGCGGGGGTGAAGCGCTAAGTGGCTGCATGCAACTCGCTGTTTCAGTCGTCTTGTGGTGGCGAGGATGTCGAACGGCGGCACAAACCCCTGCCCTCCATACGGCCACGTGGCTCAGCCAAACGGCGAACGGAAATCTTTAGGAGAATGAAGTGATTACGCTGGATGGGCTTGAAGTTGGACATCAAAAGAAGATGGAGGTGCTTTCAGAATTTCTATTTTTTCACTTTGTGTTGTGATCTGTGTGAGAAAATCCCATTCAGAGCAAACAGGATGCGGTTCTATGCAGTTTTCTCACAAACTGATGCCCTTGCTTAACTTGCGGTGGGCCAGATGTTTAAAATAGGATGCAGCTGTGCAAGACTATATGCATTTTGGGTGGCGTGAAGGGGAAATTACCTTGTTTTGGCAGGTATGAGTTCAACTGTGGAGTAAGAGCAAAACTGTTGATCTGCCAGTTTCTTCTGACCTGCACATCTATGCCTGACCACTGGAGATGGATGTGTCCCCTAGAAAACATTCAAATGAATCCACATCTACACACAAAATTCTGGTCTCTGTGAGGCTCCTACATCTCTATAAATAATAAATATTTTATGCTATTTTTGAAGAAGTTTAAACGTAGAGAATCGGCGTCATTGCCATCGGTTTCCAAATCATGAGCTTAGGCACACTAATAAGAAACTTAGACAAAGTCTCCTGTGGACCTTAAATCCTTAAGGTAAGGAAAGGTAGAGGGAGTCACTGAAAACAGTCTTCCTAAAATATTTATATTTCTACCACACGGATTATCTTCCGTCAGGTCTCCAGCTTTTTGAAGTGCCCGTGCTTCCATCTTTGGCAGTCAGTTTTAGATGCCGTTTCATTTTTACCTCCTTTAATGGCACCGTTCATTACTGAGCACAGGAATGTTAGACCCTGTGGGCCAGTTAACCCATTACAGGTAAAAATGTGGTACATTACATTGTGAGTGGGAAAATTAAACAGTTATCATTGACATTTCTCTCTGTTGAGACCAATTGAGTAATTTAAATCTATCTATCTATGTGCACATATGTATGTACAGTATCTATCTATCTATCTATGGCAGAACTTCACTGGTCTTCAGGTGCCAGGGCAGAGCACACAGTCTGACATTTGTAGGACACCATTACAAGCCCATCTTCTGAAATAGTGATGTGAATGGTGATGGAGTTCAACAGGTCTGGCTAGGTTGGACACCTAAAAAAAAAAAATCTGTGTCCTTCATTAGAATGGTTTTGGAAAAAAGATGCACATAAATTGTAGCTATAATAAGAACAAGGGTGTTAGAAGTATCATCCGGACAGCCAACTTGGGTTGACTGAGAAACGAACGAAACGTGTCAACAAGCAAATGCAGAGAATTTGGCTCTCATTGCTTGCTGACCAGCTGCGTGCATCTTTCTCCGATTTATTCGGCAACAGCCGCTTTTTCTAAACTTATTCGCTGATAAAAGCTCTGAAAGGAATATTTAGCGCAATTCAGGAATCGCGGTGAATTTGCAGCTGAGTCCTGGAAGGTCACGGAAGACTTTAATCCTGTAACAACGAAAATATAATATTCAATTATCCTAATTGGTCAGTGGCAGCGCTGGCCAAAAAAACTGCATTTTCTCTTGACCTCTAAGCAAACCCTCCGGAGACCCATCTTCAGGCCCCATTTTAGACAAGGCGACGCACCCATTAGCCAATTGACATTCTAATGTGGTTCCAACAAGATTAGCCACGGGAAGTATGTTGTTTCGACAAAATGGCTCTGCAGGAAGACAAATCGCAGCACTTTCCAAATATTAGTGACATCGGTTATCTTGTTACTGTGGAGCCAGGGAGCGTGAGCATTCAGTGATGCTGATGGTTGAAAAGACATCAAGACATTAGCCAGGATTATATGAGATAAATGGTCTGCCCCGTGCTCGCAGAGCTTCAGCAGGTCAACCGCGCCCCAGTCAAGGCCTGGGATGGCATCGAGCTGATGGAACCATTTCTTAAAATCCCTCCCTGGAAGCTGCTGTCATGCCAGCGATGCCTGGATGAGAGGGATCTGCGCCGCAGCTGAGTTGTTGAGGTGTTTAACATAAAATTGTAGTTCTTACAACCATGAGCTGGCACTTAGAGGACCCAGACTCAAATCAAACTTCTCTCGAGAAAGTCACTTATGCTGAACTTGCACAATGAAAATTGCACTCTACAAATGAGTGAATTAGTACAATTTTGTGCAGGTTTCCCCGCTTCCTGGAACTCAGCCATCAAGGTGAAACCTCCTGAGTTGAATATACAATTGGAAATGCAAAAGCACTTCTCTATGAGAGTGGGGCTTTATGGGAAGCGAGTGCATTGCACAGAAGTGTCTGTTGCCCATTTTGTACGTTACTTAAATAAATAAATGGGAAATTTCAGGAAGGACGTATTATACCAGACCCCTGGCCACACCCTTGTATCCATCATGCTCGCACCCTGCTACCTCCTCAGGGCAGGAACTGCTTTCATAAACTCACCACTGCTCCACCTCCAACTCCATCTGCATCTTGAGTCCCGACGGGGGGCCCAAAAACCTCTCTCGATGGCAGGTGCGAGCCCTCGAGTGAACTCCAAGCCCCAACGGACTGAACACCAAGCGCCCATCCACATGCACAAAGCAATGCAGCTCCTGAAAGCTCATTTGTTAAGGTGACATCAGGGCCACTTGCATCGGTTTTAGTGGTGGCAGAGCCACTGGAGGCACAGAGAAGGATGATCACAAACTGGATAAGAGGAGAACTTATCCATGAGCCCACGGGCAGCTGAAGAAAGGGTTTATGAACAAGCATTTGTGCACATGTACTGTGTTTTACTGGCAAGATTTTTTTTACAGCAGAAATGGTTGCGCAGCAGTGGAGTCATCAGTTTGGCTCTTTCTGCCTGTAAGCACCTTTAGCAGCATAGCAGCTCCAAGGCGAGTGCCAGTCCAGGCTGCCTGACACCACAATGGCAGGTAGAAATCGCACAACTACACCCATTATTTTAATAACTCGCCATCTTGCGGGTTCAGGCAACAAACCAGAGGGGAAAAATTGGGGAAATTATTTTCTTGGGGGGTTGAACTGGATAAAATTTTTCCCACTTAAAGTAATGGGAAACAGGCTCCCTATTTACTTTTTCCCAGTTTAAGTCTGGTTTTCGGGAACAGATTAGGACCGTAAACCGGGGTGTGGCTGTACGCAGACCTTCACCCCCCACCCGTGTATAAAGCAGCAGAACATAGACAGCAATATGAGGCCTCATCCATCTGTGTTTTTTAACCAGTAAAGTTTATTTATATATAACAACAGTACAAAGTGAATCCTTGGCTTGCAAAATAGGTGTGCTTCATATTTACAATAGGTACACAATAATATATTATAACAAAACCGACAAAAATTAAAAAAAGAACAACTTCTTTAAATACTTTAACTTTCTTACAATTTTCACAACACTTTTATAAAACAACAAGAACAGACAGCCATTATTATTATCATCGTTGCCATTATTTTTATTTACTATATTACAGAAATCCAGTGTCTACAATGAATGGGGTTCAACAACGTGGTGACTTTAGAGATGGACAAATATTGTTTTGCGAAATTTAAACGGCTTTGCGCTGCTGCGCCTTTGTTGTCACGGTGACAACGTGCGACGGAAAGAAGTGTGAAGATGAACGTCTTTTTCGTTTGGTTGGGCCTTGCCTGGCATCCCCCTCGACCACCGAAACGCAAGTGAAGAATTGAAAAGTGCACAGAATGCCTTCGACGACCAAACAAGCCTACAGTTTAACGCCTGTATGATTTTAAATCACTTCAAAACGCTGCGGACGACGAGGTTTTAAAATCAGATTCTACGCTGTGGAGTACAAAACAAATACTCCATTTAACCTTTTCATTCTTCGGCAAAAGACATTTCCCAAGACAGCAATCAGCCTAAAGCATGTCATATGCCCCAAATAAAGAAGTGTTAAAACTGAAATCTCCCTCACAAAGGTGCCGACAGCAGTGATTCAAATCTCACGAGAACTAAAGGACGGGGGAAACAATCCGTTTTAATTCATGCCGTCGTTTAAGAACAACCGATTAAAAGAAAGCACTTGCTTGGAAATGAAAATGCTTTTTTCCTCCAGATGCTTTAAGACAGAAGCCTATTCAATGAATGCAAAACAGACACAGACATTTTCTTCCGGGCGTACCGCTTTTCGTACTAAAGGGGCATTCTGCTCCGAAATGGCCTTTTGGCAGGCTGGCCATTAAGCAAACATTGCATTGATGGGGATCCTAAGCCTTTAGTTTATTCACCAAAGTCTGAGATAAGTGCTATGAAATTGTTAAGCTGCGCTTGGACGATGAACGGTGGAAATATTACGCGGAAGTGGCAGCGACGGCAGGACCCAGAACAGATAAAGCACAAACTACTTAGATGTTTCTCTCTCAGCTGAAGTGCACAGTCAAGGAGGAAGCAGAAGAACATGGCAGCGACCCAGACTGAGAGAACATCCCGGAACAGCTGTCCCATCGTTCGGAAATGTGATCGCTGTGACTGTGCTTCTGCGTGAGACAGAGGGACGTCTAGCAGCATTTCCTCAACGTGTTCCCTGCACTCGAGGTTCAAACATGGCCCCTAACATCCATCTTCCATTTAGCATGCAGCATCCTCCCCCCCTCTTTTTTTAAACACATTTTTTTTAAGAACTTTTTTTTTATCTCCCGATCACACGACGGAGCCGAGATCAAAGTTCTGCTTCAAAGTGTGAGCAGGAACCAGGCCTGAAGGCCCCATCCTCGCTCACTCTTCCATCCAGGGAAGCTCTCCAAACATGGAGGACAAGCCAGGGCATCCGGGCCGCCGATGGTTCTGCCGTCGCTCGACCCTAATTGATAAAAATGGCGTGTTTTTTTTTCAAAAGGAAAGTTAAATTTTTAAAGCAAACCTGACTGGGGCACAACAGGCGGGTTTTGAAAGAAAAAAGCACCTGAATAAAACCCCACATTTAAAAAAGTTCACACATTTATTCCCACTTCTTTCAAGTACTTGCTCATGTAAACAATAATGAGGTGTGTATTGTACTGTGGTGAAACGCAGACGCTGAAGATGACGCCTGCTGAATGTGGTCTATACTGGAACATCTGGTTGACCTCCGTGGTAACCGCCTCCCTGGGCATGAACATTTTAAGACATCTCACCTGGTACCATGCATTACCCTTCACATCTATCACCTCTACGAGTCGTGCTTGCAGTTGGTATTTTCTGTCGAAAGAAAACGGCCTAGAACTACACAACTAAATATTTTACAATCTAACAGGCTTCCTCCATGGCACATTGCCACGGTAAACATGACAGTGGGGGTCGCTGTTCAACTCTCCCGTCACATGAGCGCGTTTCAGCCCTTTTCTACCAGACTTTGATGAATTTGGTCCCTATGTAAAGCATTAACCATTTTGACACATCAATTAATACAGAAAATTATCTTTTGGCACCATGTCAAAGCGGCAGGAGGTCCGCTGGGGCTGAAGTCGGCGCCGAGACGAGAGTGTTTTTGGAGGACGGAGGTGTCAGCAAACATTTACCAGCAGCAGATCATGATCCCTTGGCACTTTTTAAAACAGAAACAAAGACGGAAGGTAAACTCTGCCACGTGACGCAGTAAGACCAACAAGTTCTGAGCAGAAAGAAGGAGGCAGGCGATGGTGTGTGGTTTGCAGATCAGCACTGCTTTCTCCCGCACCAGAGCCCCCTGGGAGCATCCGCTACGTGGAGCCGCGCGCTCTGCACAACAGCTCAGGTTCATCCGTACCTCTGTGGAGTCACGGTGCGCTTTGGCGAAGAAAAACGTCACGAGGATGCAAGCAGCGTACGGATACGGCCTGTCCGTCCGGGTCTCCGCCATGCCATGGGCCACGGCTCACCTGGCCCCTTGTGCAGACGGGCAAAGCGGCATTGCGTCTTCCACGCACACCAAAAAAAACCAACTCTGTCCATATTTGTACATTCACACGCGAGTTAAAATTGGAACATACAGAGATGTTGTAACAATTCAGAGGAAAGTCTCTTGGAGCTGGTTAGTTTCAGGAAGCTGTAGGTCTCCTGTCTTTACTGCGGTCCGGTCCATCCTGCAGCTCTAAAGCAGTGCAGGCCGACACTCGGCGGTCAGCTTGAGGTCCTTGTGTCCAAACTGCTCGCTTCTCACACGGATCCTGTGTTGCGCCCCCTTCGGGTTTGGGTTTTATGGATTTGTGGTGCACTTGGGAGCAGTAATGCAGTGCAGCACAGACGTGGGATGCAGAGGCAGAAACACACACGCACACACAGCCATCTGTTTCCCCGAAGCACCGGGACGCGCAGGGCTGCACGGGACAAAGCAACAATGCGACAGCTGTCCATGTCGTAGTGACTGTAAAGCCAAATCGCGGGGATAAATAAAATGTACGCATATAAAAATAAAATTCAGGAGCACCCTCAGCATCTGCAGCTCGAGAGCTGAATGTGTAGCTGTGTAAGGACACCCTGTCCGCCCTGTCCTCCATCCCGTTCCTTTGGAGGTGTGGCTCCGCATCTGTCCAAACACAGCTTCAATCCCGTCCTGCCACTGCGGCGATGCTCCAATGTCTACCAAGCAAAGCATCAGTGTAACAGAGGAAGCCACCATGCGTCTCGATGCATCTGTCCCCCTTGTTGTGTAATCCCCCAACCCGAGTCCAAGTCAGGTCTCCGCATCTTCCATGACCAGACAGCCCTGCAGCCTGGCTGAGACGGCCTTTAAAAAGAAACTGTAATGTTTTTGATTAAAAATGAGTCGGCGATGCTGCATGCCAGGACTCAGGCTCCTTCCCGGGGTCCGACGACTTGTTCCCCGCGCCCGACTCAGCTCTCTAAGGACATGGCGCCGATGAGCTGCTCCACCTTGTAGGCCAGCCGCTGCTTCCTGGCCTGTTCGTCCTGCTCCAGCGCCGCCATGATCTGCACAGAGAGACAAGAGTCACACATGGACGCTCCCACCCTCCCTCCACGACGAGCAGATTCCGCATCACCGTGTGCTAAACGCCGATAAGCAGCAGCGACACACATGGTGACTCGTGCGAACGGGGGGGGGCGTGGTACAGTCGCTGTTGTGCGGACGCACAATTGCGGAAGGAAATGTAATCAGTGTCACGGAGGCAGCCACAACATTGATACGTCACGCCTACGGCAATGCACCTCTGACGCGCAATCTGGGCTTTGTTTTTCATATGGCGGTGACATTTCTCACATCGCGTTCAAAGGCAGAGCTGCGACTCCTTTATCTTCTCTAATATTGCGTCTGAAGTATTAGATTGTGTGATTGTGTGACATCTCCGCACGCATTCGGGCTTTTCTCATGCAAGTATCAAACAGCAGCGGAAAGAAATGAGATCAATATAGGTGGTGTCAAAAAGTCAATACAAAGTTATTCATCCTGACATGAGTCAACCTAGATGGAATTTTTCTTAACTTGGCGGCGTCTCTGTAGGCAATGAGCACGCGGATGATGGAATCCGCTGGTGGAATTAGAGGGAAGGTGCTGTTGTGGTTCAACACCTCATCCTGTTGCTCCTGCGCAGTGCACCTCTGCAGGCTGCGCACCCTCTGCCACCCTGATCTGCCCACGTTGCATTCTGGGGAACGGTGGCGTGAAGGTACAACTGTAGGAGGTGCGGGATTAATGGCCGATAATGTGGTGAGTGGGGGTTGGCTTACAAGAGGGTGACTGTATAAGGAGCTGTCCTAAAAGAGATCTACTTTAAAGATCTAAGCAACGGGGCTAGGAGAACCCTTGGAGAACCTCTAACCTCCCTGCGGTTAGGCAGCTGGATCGGCCACAAGGGAAAAATGCTGCTGGCTGATGGCCGCCACATTGTCATTCCGCGCTCCATGCCGGCTGGCCCCAGACAACAGATAAATCTTTGTTTTTTTATCTCAGTGATGTTCGACACCAAACCACAAAGTCTACCAATTTTACAGAAATTTTGAGGCTATTAATGAGATCAAGTAAAGCCTTAATTATCAATTTATTCCAGAATAAAGCCACTGGTTAGCGTTTAAAAATTTGTTAAAGGTGCAGCTTTTGAAGAAGCTTTAGTTCTCACAAGGCCCATCTTCTAAAACTAACACCATGCAGAGCAAGACAGAATGCTTTAATGAAGCTCAGTCTAGCCAGGTCTGAGCAGTCAGAGGGGCTCGGATCTTCTCACCTCCTGACTGTACTTGCTGACATAGGAGTAGATCTCGTTGAGCGCGCTCAGCATGTTGAACTCGCTGGAGTGCAGCCGGGCCTGTTCGGCTAAGTAGGCGTTCATGTCCTGGTCGCTTATGGCAGGCAGTCGGCTGATGTCTGCGTAGTACCTGGGGAAATGAGGGAAGGACGGGGCACCGAGTTCAAGTCCACATCATCAAAAGGGGCATGGCTGCTATTTACGGTCATTTCAGAATGGAGCGGCTGCTAAATACAGCCATTCAAATCGCTGCCCCCTAATTATAGGGATTTCAAAATGGGCTCTTGGCTGTTATTTGTCATGTTTGCAATGGGCTCATGCTGGCTGCCTCTATTCACCTCCTTCAGTCCCATTGAACCGCTGAAGCAGGGAGTAAAGAAGATGGTCTCTACCTGTCCACGTATCTGATCGATGCTGGGGCAGGTTCTTAAGAAAATATCTTTCAAAACAGGTGTCTCCCTCTTATTTACGGCTTCTCTAGCAGTGCTTTGGAATGCACCAAGCAACAGTGTCTGAGATCACTATCAGCAGTGATGGAAGAAACCCAAACTATGTCCTTTTTAAACACACAGTGACAGGCCTTTGAACAAGCTTCCTTTCACTTGTCTTGCTCTTGTCTTTGGAGCTCGACACCGGGGGCGGGGTGGGAAAAATGCATGCACAGGCGATGAAAGACAAGCGAGTCCGTTTGATTCATGTCTTGTGTGTGCCGGGAAGGGGGGAGGCCTACCTCTCCACCCAGCTTTTGTAGTTGGGGATGTCCTTGGCATACAGCAGTTTGTTGGAGGGCGAGTCCTTGCCCAGCCGGTGCTCCGAGGTCGAGCAGGAGTCCATGAAGGTCTGCGCCACTACTGAGAGGCATGCGTCCGTGATGCTGCTCTTGTGGATGTCGAACACAAACTGCGGGTTCTTGATCACGTTCACCCAGAAGCGCAGCGGGAGGCTATAGAAACAGATGTCAGGGACAGGTGTCAAACAAAGACACAAGTCCTAAACAGATGTCACCCTTGTCTCTCACTGTGTGCTGTGGCTGTCTGTCATCGGCAGCGTAAGGCTAAGATGAGGTGTAAAGAAACAAACCAAATTCTCATTAGGACATTCAAGAGGTAGGCAGTAACACCATCGCTGTTCCCTTCAACAATCTTCTTAATCTTACTTGGCTGTTGCTATGAAGTACTAGCATGAACATGGAAACACCTAAAAGTCAGTCTTGGCAGTCGAGTAATGATTTTTATTCAGAATTTTTACTTTATCAACTACTGCTGATGCGCTTTTTCAGAAAATTGTTCTGCAGCCCACGTTTAATGCACTGTTAAACTCCTGCTCATAGCGACCTGTATTAATCTCCCTCCATGCTAGATTGGGGGGGCAGGGGCGGCATCAGGGCTCACCAGTTGCTCTTCCAGGTGTGGCGCACGTCCATGTCATGGATGCTGTGCCGGTCGGCCTGCTCATCCAGGAAATCGAACATGTACTTGATGGCGAGAGGGAGAGCGCTGCCTCGGTGCACTGTGCTGAAGAGGGTCTCAAACAGGTCGTCCACAAACTTCTGCAGTGTTCCCTGAGGGCAGCGGAAGGACAGTATGGTCAGTCCAGATACACACAAAACACAGGCCAGGCTGTTATGATTCCAGATTTGCTGGAATAACTTTACCCATAATCCTATAAAGAAAGGTCTCTTATCGCACATCAGTGAGAGGTAGCACTGCAGCAATACCTTGGTGGCCAGCAGGCGGGTCAGGTATATCTCGGACACCATCTTGCTTCCACGATCACCTTCCTTCTGGTCACCGTGCTCGTGGTTCTTGACCAGATGCCAGACCTTGACTCCACTCTCCAAGTCGGGTGTGATCATGGGGGCACGGGAGCGCAGGCTGTCGGGACTGCCCGTGTACCGGAAGGAGGAGTCTGTGGGGGGGCAAAGAAGAACGGAAAGAATTTATGTAAGTGGCCAAGAGGAGGATCCTGATCAAGAATCTCCACCACTTCTGAGAGAAGTGACTCAGAATCCACCTGTTGCCTCAGAGGTGGGAGGGGCCTGTCACTGCACCAGGCGCACAAGCACGCAATTCCGTGGTTTATTACACTCATTCCTCAGGAGCTTATTGCAAAACCAAGACCCCTGGCCTCTCCCTCCTTTGTGCCCAACTGAATAAGAAATCATTGCAAATTACCTCCAACACATAACTAAATTGCAGAGCTTGATAATTGTTATATTAGGAGGCTGTGATGAGGTTATGAAAAAGAAACTCACCACCATCCTACTGAGTCAAGCCCCTCGAGTGTCAGGGCACCTTTCACAAGATGGATGGAAAAGACTCAGGCACTTCGCAAATATTTCATTAAATCCAAATCACTGGCAGCCGGGGCACCTCTGCTCTCCATCGAGAACCAACCTCCCATCATCCCTCATGCAGAATGAAATGTGTCTCTGCTCATATGTTTTCAAAAGGATGAATAAATGCCTTTTTCCGGGCACCATTGTGCAGCCAACGTGTAAAGCGTTCCTGTTGCAGCCCTAACCAATACATCAAAAGGTCCCTAATAAGTGCGTACTTCCCCTCCGCCTCCTCCAGTCCTCCGCCAGGATGAGAAGAAGAAGGAGTCTTCTGCAGTTCCTAAGAAAATGGAGCTGTTCCTCACTCCCGTCAATTAGTTTGTGTTTCCCGGAGCCGGAGAGCGCTCGTGGGAGCGGGGATCAGCGAGATGTGTTCTCACCTGGCATCAAAGGTGCCAGCAGGGTGGGGGTAGTGTGTGCACACCGGCGACTTGCTGCTTTCGCAGGGATTTTCAAAGGCGACCAACTCAGGGGGTGGGCTCAAGGGAAATGAGCTTGAGGTTGGGGAGGAGGGCCGGGGGGGATTCGGGGTTGAAAATCCGGCTTAAGCTGTCGACCTGTCACTGGCCTCTTGCCCCCCCTCAGTTTGGCTCTTTTTCATTTGCTCCAAATGCAATGCCTGTTCTCGGCCTGCCACACGAGTCCAACAGAAACCATGCATTGTATTATGGAAACATTTACTAATTTTCTAAAAACCAGCACACGACTCTCAAGTTGTCAAAATTCACAAAAGAAAAAGCTTTAGCCACAGATGCAATTGCTGAAGAAGCACTAAGTGACACATGTCAGTTCGACATCTTTCGGCCCGCAGGACATCTAAAAGTAGCCCAGCCGACTACCTTAGTGGTTCAAGCATCTTCCCTGCCTTTGGACGCTTCAGAAATTGTTGGAAAAACACTAATTTAAAGATTTAAAGAAAAATGGATGTGCTTTTATTCTTTTTGTGCCAGGCATTGATTACAGAGAATGGACTTAAATCAGGAACTCAAAACTGCCAGATCATTTCTCTCGCCCGCCTGCCAGTTGCATAGGGGTGACTGCTCAGCTTGTGGTTGTTTCTTCCAGGCAGATGCCAGTCTACAGCCATCCTCGTAGCCAGACCTGACACTGGCAACCTGGCAGAGCTCTTTCCTCAGCTTGTGCTGGTGTGAAGTACAATTGCTGACAAACAATTAGCGGCGGGGGGGATTGCATTCAGCTGGGCTGGATAACACGAAACAGAGCAGACGGGAGGGCTGTGGAGCCCTTGTGAAGTTTTCCTCAGGCAGGAGCTACTTTTGATCATTGGCTGGTCCAGGAAAACAGGCCATTACAGCAAAAGGTTGTTGCAGTGACAGTTAGAGCGACAGCTGACCGTGTCACCTTGTTACACAGCCGGTTGTCACAGCAACAGCTCTTTACAATGACAAGCTGCTGCTGCATTCCTTTGGTGTCATTTCACTGCAGCATCACCTTGTTACAGTGACAGTCCGTTAGTGTGTCACCTCATTACAGTGACAGAGTGTAACGGTGGCTGCCTGTTACAGCTGCAGACTTCTACAGCCACATCTTGCTGCAGTGGCAGTCCATTACAGTGTGGCTCTGAGCATCATAAGAGGAGAAAGGGAGCCTGCACTAGTGTTGGGGACAAAAAATAAATACAAATGCCAAAACAAACAGGATCCAATGGTTGACTGTGATGTGGGACTCCTTGGGAGCAGAACGGACTGACAGCAGATTCCTGTTGCAGTGACCAACATCCTTAAACCAATGACCCTGAACTCAAGGGCTACGTGGGACTGCGTGAACACGGAATGTGGTGGAAGACATTGGTCAGAGAAGGTAAGTGATTCATCACAAGGAGACCAAGGATAATGTTGACTATAAATATTTCCAGCATCTGGTGTAAGGATTGTTCTTGCTGTGTATGTTATGGATAGAAGAAGCGACAGAACACTGACTTGGTGTCAGTTTGCAGGGGACAATTCTGATGGTGTTCTGCCTTCCAAAGGGAGGAGGGGGTTGGGCTTACCATATCTACTGATGGAGGTGCGGGAGATGCTGGTTGATGGGGGAATGTTGTAAGAAGATGTCTGCTTGGGCACCAGTGCCACCACGCAGCGGTCTGACACCTGCAGAACAGGAAAAAAGAAGGAAAGGTTTGGCATTACTGCTCTTCCTCCAGTGTAATGGGCAAATGGCTGTTTTGAGGCTTTAATTGATCTTCTCTAGTTAACATGGCCATGGTTATAAAGGCTGGCTACAGGGATGTGAAGGTAGCTTAAGCGGATGGAACTGTTGACTTTGAGATTTCTGGTTTCAGCTGGTTTCAGTAGTTGAGATGCTGCATTACAACTGCATGGTGTTGAACCACGAATAGCAGCAATAATAAAATGACAATACAGAGCCAAGAGGGATACAGCGATGTGAGTATCATCCCAGACCCAAGACATAAACAAAATAGGATGATGACAAACATAATCGCTGTCAGCAGCTCCTCCAAAAAGTGCCCTCAAATGCTCAGAGGAAAGTGCTCTTCTAACAGATGGTTTATTCTGGGCCTCTTTCGTTTGACTCCCACAAAAGCACCGCGTTAAGCGTCTGTTTGGGGCTTCGCCAGTCGACAACCATTTGCTGTCATTCTCGCCACCCCAGAGCTGTCGCAAAAACAAGGAGGCCTTTGGGGGTAGCAGCAGAACTGGAGAGAGATGCTTAGGGTGGGGGCCCTCCTGTCGGAGCATCTGCTGCATACTGCTGATGTCCTACTGTTGGCTCATCAGCTCCGAGACTTTGTCTCCTCCTTGGAGGAACGTCTGGCTAAGGTTTCTAGCTGTTTAAGCACCAAACCTCCATTTTTGCTTTCCCGCATCTTCTTCTTTCAGGCAATTTTCAAGCTCTGATCTCCCTCAGTGATCTACACTAGCTGAGAGGGGAGAAGGGTAGGGGTGGCGGAAAGGGTAGGAGGTGTGTGTGTGTGTTTGTGTGTGTCAGGTGAGGTCATTTTCAAACCTCCAGAAAGGAATAAAATAAACTCAAGATCCTCACATAAAATTGGAACCTTCCCAGAAAGAGTCTTGCTGTGCCCGTCTCTGATGCGTGTTTTTGCTCCCTCTTCCTCTCATTTCTCCCATTCTGCTCAATGAGCCTCGACACCACGCGTTCAGATTTCTCACAAAAAGGCAACATTAATATTATGAATGGCTTCTCTTTCCTCCTTTCACCATCCCTGCATTTAGTTTTCCTCCCCCTCTAATCTGAGCACTGCCAGCGCTATCAATTTTCCTCCCCGGGGTCGCTCTGCCGAGCCTGCGTGGTACCAGCGGTACAAAGGCCACTGCGCGTTGCCATATTAACGCAGACAACTTGCAGAACAGAGAAATGCTAATCCAATGGTGCTACTTGTGAGACAAACTGCATGTGTTTTTAATGCGGTGGCAGAGTAAATGCGTTTCTGAAATGACACTTTGTCTCGGTCTCCATCATTACAGCCTCCTGTCAAAGCAAAGTGTTGGGGCCAGTGCTGCATGAAGTGCAAAAAGACACACACACACACACACACACACAAAGAGCATTTAAGTTGTTTGCATACCAGGTCTCAGGAGCAAAACACATTGCAGTGCTGCAGCTCCTAAACTCTTGTATGGCGTTCGAGGACCTGGTTTCCCCTGAGTGGGAGGTATGGAACCTGTATGGCCATGATATTGGTATAGACGTGCGCACAAAGGATGTATGTGTTCCAATATATCTCGTGAAAATCCTCGGTAACCTGTCTATTTCTCTTCTTTTGAAAATAAGGGTCTTCCTTTCCTGTACAGCATTTGAATTAGTACCAAAAACCCCCTTCAGTCATTACAAGGGTAGCAGCTCAGATTGCCTGGGATGTCTTATAATGGGAACTCCAGGGAAAAACCCGAAAAGGGAACTGAAAACCTGTCTTCCCCATTCCCACAGACTCACCATCCCCCACTTTAAGATGCTACAGGGCTGCTCCAGGATTGAGCATGAAGCTCATGGTGAGTCTAGAGAAAGACCTAATACTACCCCCTGCGCTAAACCTCCTCTCCTCTCTCTATATCCTCTCTCCTTTCATCCTCCTTGCAAGGCTCCTCCTGAAAGAGACATAGACAGAAGAATAAAACCTGCTGATGACCAAGGCAGACAGATCTGTCCTTCTCAAATAATCCACACAGTGTGCATAAGAAATGGTGCTGCTTCAGTTAATGCTCCCAATCTCAGGGATGCTGGTGGCTATCAGGATGGAGGGCATGCTCCCTGGCACCCAGTGATGGAAGAGCAGAGAGCCACGTTTATATGGCGGCGTCTCATGCCTTCTGTGGAAGCCACAGTAGCTGCTGGGAAGTAGTGTGAGACACTGTCTTGTATTGTGAAAGTCCCTTAGCAACTGGTGATCCAACCCTAGCAACCAGACCCCCATAACAAACCCCATCAACCAGCACCTCTTGTTAACACATCGCCAAGAAAACATGCGGGAGGGATATTTACAGACAGAATACTGCCCATTTCATAAAGTGCTTGTTTTGTGTGTCAGAACAATGTTACACTGAACAATTACTCAAAGAGTTGTGCTAAACAATAATTATTGCGTTGCTGCTGTTGTCTGAATCCTTCAAAAGCAGCTTATATTATGCTAATGAAGAAGTCATGGGCTAGAGAAAATATGTTTTGCTAACATCCGATACCTTTGTGTTCATGAGTTGTCCATTTGAAGTCTGCCCACCTCACCAAGCAATATGTCTGATATATTTATCTCAAGTTAAAAATTGTAAGCGTCGCACTTCTATTTTGTTTCTTTTTCCTTGCTTCTGTTCTGTTTTTTTAAATGTTCCCTTCTAATAATTGCTTGTTGAGTAGGAAAAGGTTTTTTTGTTCCAGGCTGTGTGCAGTAAGTTGACAGTATGGCTGACCCTACAGTGTGCAAAACTTCTTACTTTAAATTTGGAAACTGGAAGACAAAGAGTACAATCATTCATTAATGAGTTTGCAAAAACAAAATATGAGTACTTTGGCTATCCACCCCATCCCCAAAATGAAGCTCCAAACTGTGACCTCTGACTAAGGAAGGTAATCTTTCGTCTTTTTTCGCTCGCCATCTTGGATGACACCGGGGTGCGAGTTTAACCTGAGTACTGCCCAAAGGCAGATCATTCCTTCTTGCCCCTGCCCGGACCCACCCGGTGTGTGTGAAGCTACTGCTGGAAACAGCTACTGCCAAAGCCCTCCAGTGCAGTTTTTATTACTCTTGCATTTACACTGTGCACAAAATACTGATATGGGAAGGTCTTCCTGGTACCTGCTGCATAATATTTCAACTTATGCATTTGTAAAATGTGATCTTTGGTAGCCTTGGTGAATATTGTCTTTCTATCCTAGCAGCTGGCAGGCAATGGGGAGGGCGTTGCCAATTGGTCGAGAAGACTACTGGCCATGCTCTGCTGACTCTCACTGGACCTTACCCACGGCACGTGCGCACGCATACTTTATTTAAATTTCTAATCTGCATTGCCTATCTCCCATGCCACTCAAACCTTGAAATTGGAAATTCATTGAAGCCAACATCCGGGACTATGAAGGCCCCCGGAGATGGCTCTGGATCCTTCCGTAATGCCATTCTTTGGATACAAGGTTAACAGCCTCACCTCCGGAGATAACAAAGTAAGGTGGAGAGGAGGAGGGCCTGGAGGGGGGGGGGGCAGTACAAGGAGGGCATGGAAAAAGAGCTGGGCAGATGAAAGAATCCTTGACAAGTCAAGAGACTAATCAACATGGTGAGATAAAATCGGTCCAGGTCCAACACTCAATATTTCATATCTTTATTCCGCCGACCAGGATTAATGTCTTTAGAGATTCATTCAGTCATTGGGCTATATCGCAAAAGTGATTGCATTAAGATATAATGCTTGTGCACCAATGGTCCGATTATGTTTTTTGGGTGGAAAAAGGTGGGAATTACCATATCTATACAACACATCATCTTTAGAATGGTCCAGAAAATAAATAAGATGGCTGCCAGGGTAAGTGAGGAAAGCATACACTTAAAAAGCATGGAGTCCACTCCCAGTCTCCTGCCTGTGAAAATGCTGGGCACCTTTCGGTCAGTCTCTCTCACAGTTTTTGTGGTGCTTGCACTTTCCATCATCACCTTCCCAGTTACGGAGACTTTGACCCTGAGCTGCTTGTTCTTCAGCCGTTGTGTGGTGTCCAATTCGGAATGCCAAATGGACATGGTGTCACTGCCTAACATGGAGACTTGTTCAGCACTGGCTGACATCAACAAGCTCACCTTCCCTTACACCAGTGTCCGCCTTGCAGTCGCATCCACAAACACCCCTTGTGCCACAGACCCCCTGCATCCACCACACCTCGTGGCTTGGGATCATGTAATAGCTGTAGAGAACATGGATCATGGCACCGAGGCTCTCATATCACCAATCAATACTATGCCTTGGATCTGCTGTTGTATGTGACAAGCACTCAAGCATTTTTGCCCTAAAGCAACTCCCCTGGCTAGGAAGCGAGACAAAGTGAACACAAACAGAACAGGTGTGTTAAAAACCACACATGCACAGACAGATACTGTATGGGTGACTGCAGATGTGTGGTGGTTAATGCTGAGGAATTACCACAGAGGATTACTGAGGGATGGCGAGATATGGAGCAAGGTGGCTGTGCCGTATGCAGGGGGGAAAGCCAGTAAGTTTGGGTGGAGAGAGGTTCTGGAGCCAGTGCTACCTGCAAAGACTTGTAGTTGCTAAGGTACAGACTCTTTTCCTCTTCCCACACAATGATCACCTTCCTGACCCCTGATCTAACTCACAGAATCAGACAGTGGGCAGAGGGGTCCTCTGCCTGACTATGAGGGACCTGCCAGCCCCGGAACTTCTGAATGATTTATGAGCTGAGACCAACCCCCTCATCAGCCCCACCTTCCTCGATCCTGGAGAGGCGCTGAGCAAGAAGCGCCAGGTAAACTCCTGACCCCTGGAGAGGCTGAGAGGAGTGCAGGATGGAGGGATACTCGGCTAATTGCTGCAATAACAGGTAAAGGACAGGTCTGGCTCGTAGCGGGAGATCAATTACAGATTCCAGGCGGGACCCGGGTCACTTCTGTAGAGTTTCTGTCTTACTGAACTCTCCTGAGAGGCCATTTTACAAAGCTTTTATCCGGCAGACAATAAATAAATAAAGATGCCTGCTTTCCTCTGGGAGTTTGAGAGAGTAAGAAATGGTGGGATCACATGGGCCCATCAGTCAAGAATCACACAGTAGAGTTCCTTAATGAAAGAATACCATATGCTACACACTGTACGTAAATGTTAAACTGTGCAGACTGTCACCAGATTTAATTAAATCAAAGAATCTAACATTAACATGTTTATTGCTTAAATTAAGCAAGCCATTTGCAATAAATAATGCTTTCACTTTAATTATGAGAGACAGTTGCTAGTAACGGCAATGAAAGCCATAGTCACAAAGGGAATGTGGTTAAAAAAGCAGAGGATATCAAACAAGGTCATTGAGAGGTCATTGTGCAACGTCACTTCGCATGTTTTAAAGGAATGACGTGCATCCCACGCTGGGTCTGAACCTTAGGCGTGCAGACCTTTTCTGAGCCACGGATAGGGATTGAGATGTCTCACCTGGTAGTGCATGAGGGTGTTGAGCCTCTTCCAGTCATTCTCAATCTTAGTGGTGATGTCCTCGTCCTGCAACACCACCCGTGCCATTCGACCCTGACGCCACTCTGGGGTCGGGGCAAGAAGACGCCAGCCAAAACAAAAAGAGAGTACATCAGTATGTGTAAATCTCAGGAACAAAGCACCAAACATTGCTTGTTTACCAGGTCAAAAGAGGTGGGTACCGTAGTAGTAGCCAAAGTAGAGTCAAACTGTCAAAGTTAGCGAGGAAGTTCTGTAAGCACCTCTCACACTTCTCATAAAACCGATGCAAATTCTAATTAAAATTCGGTGGGGAGCAATTTCCAGATGCAAAGCATCTTTGTTCTCAACCCGAGTGGTACGTGTATCACTTTCCTGCCTGAGGTGCATATGCATTATGAGAAAGGAACAGAGGAGGCAACCTGAGCAGCAGAGGCTGATTGCTGGTTGGTTGGTAATAAAATGATAATGAGGATGTTGATGGAAGGATGACATCGCAAAATGAACTTCTGGAGTGAGATTTCATTGATTATCCCCTCTGTTGACTGGACTGGACTACCTTGAGCTTTAGGAGCTCACGTTCTGCTCCATTGTGGGGAGAACCTTGCTGAGACCTGTTTCCACAGTGACAGCAAAACAAGAAGCACCCATCCTGCTCGGTGATAGCATGCGGATATGGAGGGTACACCAAAGATGGTGGGAAGCAAGCGTGTGTGTCTTGATCTCTAGGGTGTTGGGTAGGATTGACTGAGGCCTGTTTTCTTTTGTTCTGTGCTTGTTTGTCTGATGATCTGTTTCAAGGGGTGCAAACAAAGTGATGGTGTCACAAGGACCTGGAGGGACGAGGCACCAGACGGACGTGATGTTCTGCCCCCCTGCCTGTCAGACCATCTGCTGGCTCCAGCCTGGCTCGCTCAGTCAGATATGTGACGCCCGGGTCCGATGAGTCAATGTGCTGTTAGTGGGGCTGCGAGCCTGACTGTGAGATCAACAGGGGACTGAGGCAGTTAGCCTGGATTGTGTGTTGCTCTTGACTCACCCAAGTCCATATCCATGGCACGTGGCCTCTGGGAGTAGGGCATGTTCTTGTAGACAGCATCCAGGATCTTCTCCTTCACCTGTGTGATGGTGTCACAGTTGAGCACCTTGACGGGGATCTCTGGGCTGTTCTCGTTGTCGGGGTTCACGCAGTTCAGGATCTGGGGGGGTGCAAAGGGACATCAGAAAGGGGAAAGGATTTCCAGTTAGACGTGCTGACTTGGATCTGATCCAAGCGGAGGCTCTAAGAGGCTATTTCCGCGCTCAGGGGCTTCCGAAAAAATCTAATTTCACACTTACAGCAGGACACCAATTTCCAACTCTGGCGGGGTATTAACGAGTAATGAGCCAAATTTCCCATCAGTGCATTTGGAGCAGCGTCCTCTTTCCTAGCCCCTCCTAGCTGGCCGCTTCCAACAACGGCCACCATTCTTGTTGAAGCACTACACCAGACTCCAGATATATTGGCTGTTTAATAAGGAGTGTAAAGCAGCAGCCAAAGAAGCAGGGGAGCCTTTGAAAGGATTACATGTATCACTATCTAAAGGAGGGTAAAATAAAGAGCTTATCTTAATGGAGGAGGCCATTTGATTTGTTTTGCATTTGTGCCACTCCAGTTCCAGTACCTGGTGTGGTGCGCTGTGGTCTGCCCCCTTTTGAAGTGTGTTTGTGGGGGCACAGAACATCATGGGAGCAATGAACTGAGCTCTGCTGAGCAGTTTTTGTAAGCACAGGGACACAGGAAGACAGATGTCAGGCAGCACAAGGTGTGAGCATAAGTGTGTCAGAATTCCCATGTTTTTCGTGTTTGCTTTTATTTCATTATTTCTTGCCGCTCTGATGATACGTTGGGGAATCACAACTGCCTGTTTACCTCGTGTTTATGAGAGATAAACTGAGCCCTAGCATAAGCAAGAGCTGCGAACGGCTGCAAAACACAGAGAATTACATATTTTCCATCTTATACAAAACCTGAGCTGAATTATAGTTTTTCCAGGAGTCTTCTCTGTGATGTGACAGCACTTGATATCATGACTTTTCAGGACTAGATTACAGACTTCGCACCCAAACCAGATAATAGTCATTTTTTTACAAAGACTTCTGTAAAAAAAAAAAAAAAAAAAAGTGAGACTCTGTTCAAAACTAGAATGGAATTTTCAGATATCACACAAGCAACTGTTACTATCTGATGTTGAAACCATTGTCCAAGGTTAGCTACTGTACTATATACACTACAATAAAATGCCTAAAATCATCTCTTTCTCCCCATAACAGTACAATATAGCACACACGCACAAACACACACATACTCTGGGCAATCTAAAGTCCCCAGTCCACCAGAAAACACATATTTGGACTGTATGAGGAAACTAGAGCAGCAGATGATACAAACTCCACACTGACTGAACCTACATTCACTTCTGCAGCCAGCTTTGATCCAGCATAAAAAAGGCTCAGACCTCAGGCTTTGTGTAAAGATCTGTCAACCCTGTGTTTTGTGTGTTTATGTGCATCAGTATCTCTGTATTGGCATATGTGGGTAGGAGGTCTGAGTGTCTATTTGTGTGCCTGTATCTGCCTCAATCAAATTTTTTGGGTCTGTTTGGGTGTCTTTGTGTATGTGTGTATGAATGTGTGCGACAGCACTGACCAGGGTCTTGTAGTCGATCTGTTGGCGGATGAGCTTGTCCTCACTCAGGGAGTAGCGAGCCTCTCCAGTGATGGCGTCGATGGGGCCCTTCTCCATCTGCTGCTTCATGGCACAGTAAAGCATAAACAGTGGCTCCCCTGCACACTCCTGTGGAGGGAAAATAGGGATGAGACACACTGTCTCTCACTCACACACACACACACACACACACACACACACACACACACACACACACACACACAGACCCAAAAATAAGAAAACTTGGTAAATCTTTTCAGAGATTTAGGACTGACCATTTTGTCTAACACATGACAGTAACACCATTTATCCCTCTCACCAGTATCACCTACCTTGAGGAACTTGTGGAGCAGGAAAGCAAACCAGTTGGTCAGCATCTTCTCGGCAACTGATTCGGTTCTATAAATTCAGAGAGGACAACACAGAACATCTCTCAGAACGTCATGAAAGCTGTACGGCAGCATTAAATTGTACCTAAATTGTCCTTCATAGCATATGGTCATCACAGTGTCACCCCCTGGATTGCAGGCTGAATACAGTGCAGCATCAGATTTGATCGGCGCCAACTGAATGAGTGTCCAAACTGTAGACTGACCAGTTCCTGCACACTACCCTGTCCCTGTGTTCACTTAAGGGGCATCACTGCGAGCTTTGTGACTTCCTCCTCCGGAGAGAGGGAATATAATGCAAATCATAAAAAACGCATGCTCTACTCCTTTCATGTTGCAGAAAAGAGAAGTTGGTGTACATACACCTCCCCCCCAAAACCTGCCTTTCAGGCAAACATCTCCAACAAGCGAGAAAGAAAAGGAAAGCACCGAGTTTATTTAAGAAGGAACTGCAACAAAAAAGAATAGAAGGTAGCCTCAGTATGGGTAGTTAACAAGCATAAAAAATACATAAAAGTGGTGTCCTGGTGCAGTGGGGGCTGGGTTGGGCAGGGTCTGAACTTAATGAAAGCATAGATCCATTTCATTAGCTCTGCTGGGTTCTAAAGAACAAACTCACCCCTCATCTTGACCAAACAGAGCCATGGTGCAGGGCACTAAGCTGTATTGTAGGTACACTGTTCATGTCTTGCAGGACCCTTTACAGCTAGAGGGGTAGAGAATGCTGCAGCAGCTGTCACCTGGGTGCCCCCCCCCCACCTGAGCCCTCTCCAGTGCCACCCACTTTCACCCACTGCTTGGGTGGGAGAGATAGAGTCTGCCGGAGGTCCGCCAGCGATTTTCTCAGCAGTGCTCTGACAAAATGACCCTCTTAATGTGGCCAGAATGACTATGATCATGAAGGAAAGATGGCAACCTGCACCACAGAGCGCAGCGGAAAGGGATTAGGTGGGATCTGTGTAACGCTCATCATAGCAGGTATTAAGCAGCGAGCCTCGCGTCTTCACAGCAAAACGCTCGAATAGGCCAGGAAGATTACAGCTGCACCCTCTCGTGACGGGAATGAAATCATCATTGCTCTGTTCAAAATTGCGGTTCATAATTTGCTCACGTTTTTCAGAAATTAAAAAAAAAATCAGATTGAAAGGTATTTCTTTTCTGTTAGGTCCTTCTTACTTTTTTGTCTTACATTAAACCTGGGGAAAAAGGTGGTGTAATAATTAGACTCAGCATCTTTGGCCTCAAAGGACCAAGGTTCCAATTCCATCTCTAGCTGCAGTACCCTTGACCTTACTCTGAATTACTGTAGTAAAAAGTGCTTGGGAAAAACAGATAAATTACTGTATCTCAGCACTGTAAGTCATGCCGCAGACCCAAATCAGCTATACAAATAAATGTAACGCGAATGTAACACTGCCCTTCAGACCTCGAAGGGCTTCATTAATGCAGATATAAAAGGAGGCAGGAGGGGAGCCCTGCAACAGGTGATCTGAAGTGTTTTCCATCAGGAGCGACTGCGAGAAGAGGCGTCTCTGCTTTGTCTGCAGCAGTGGGGCCTCCAAAGCCACCGGCCTGGACACGAAGCCCTCAGGCCCTGGCCTTTCTGCCCTCTGCTCAGGTTCTCCCCTTCCAGGACGGTGCAGCACGCTCCAAGCAGGCCTTTTCATGTTGATGCCATGCACCTGTCGGGAGCTGTTCCTCATCAGCCGCCCTGCTTGATTGAGAGCGACCGCGCCGCCACTTAATGGAGACCATTAAACAGCATAATAAGCTCAGCTAGTCCCCCAAGAAGGAAGTTTAATAAAACCTTTTGTGCAGCTCTGTGTTGGGCCTCGCTAATTTCTCTGCGTCTGACTACCTCCGAAAGCCTGCCGCTTTGTTTGCAGCCCGCAACCCCCCTCCGGATCACCCCCCCCCCAAAGCCCAGCTCGACTCGTACCCAACACTTTTAATTGAGTTTCATTAATGAACATCAGGGTTTCATTATCCAACAGTGCATTAAGAACACATTTTTCTTAATACTGGTAAACAGGTTGAAGGGGCCAGATTAGAAAGCGCAGGAATGCGCCGTGTTGGGCGATGCAAACACAGCAACATTTTTCCTAATAGCCCATTCCTCGTCGCTCTGGATGGATGGAAATCTCATTAGAAAACATTGGGAGAGGGAGAGGGAGAGAAAAAAAAACGCAATACAAATAAGAGTGAAAGGCCCTGGGCGATGGAATGGTTCCATTTTTAGCCTTCGTTCTCTTTCAAAATGGAGAGTGGGAGAGAGAAAGAGCTGGCGGAGCGCTGGATCAATTTAACACATCACATAGCTTCCACTCGGCTCTGGCCAGGCGACGGCCGGCCCACAATGCACCCTGCCTCTGTCTCTGGAGCACGCTCAGATCTCATTATTAAAAAAAAAAGAAAAAAAAAAGAAAAAAAAAGAAGGGGGCTGTTCATTTTTGCACAGCACTCAAAGGTGTCTTTATATTTTGGCACCGGCTGGTCTCTGACCGAGGAGAAAAGGGATGAGAGAGAGACAGAGAGAGATGGAGATGCTAGGTCTCATCAGCAATGACAGATAAAACAAACCCAGCAAAAGAGGGCAGCCACTTGGTGGGACATAGGCCAGGGAGGGGCGTGTAAGTCGTTCGCAGACCAATTACAGAGAGAGGAGTGTGATGGGACATGGAACGCAGGAGGCCGGATAGAAAGTGGCTGGCATATTTACATCTTGGACGTCCTTGCAAGGCATGTTTTATGGACGGCTCTCTTGGGTGGCTCCAGAGCTTCACGCTCTTTTTTCGATGGAATAAGAGTAAAAGTCTGCTCTGACGGGGTTCTCCAAAGCGATCCGTAAAGATATAAAGAATCTGAGGCAGGGTTATCCCTTGGATCTTATAGCGATCTTGGCAAACGTCACCGGGAAACACGGCTTAACAAAGGGGACATTGGTGTTCCTCACCTTAAGCGCACCATTCAAAGCCTGGCAGCTTGTTTTATGTGAAGGTGCCTCACTATATTTTATTTTTATTGCCTTAGACAGGTTTTCCCTTCCTCTCAATAATCATACACGTGCACGTAAGTGTGTTTTTATGGGCAGCAGGTGGTATAGTGGCTGTGTTTGGACTCAACGGACCAAGATTCCAGTTCTACCTCCTGCTGTAGCACCCTTGAGCAAGGTGCTTACCATAACCTGAAAAACTCCCCAGCTGTATAAATGAAAGTCACCGTAAGTACCTTAGCGCTGTAAGTTACTTCAGAGAAATGTCAGCTAAATAAATAAATGCTAAGGTTCGAATTCCACTGCAACTGTAGTGCCCTTGAGCAAGGTACTTACCTTGAATTAGGACAAAAACAATACACTGGTTTATAAATGGGTAAATAGGTACCTTAGTGCAATGAATCCAACCTTTTATGGTGCCAGGCACAATAATCTGAATAAATAGATATTATTTACACTAATGTTTACCCATTTACACAGGTGGGTAAAATTTGTGGTATGTACCTTACTTGAGGGTACTAGAGGTGGCATCTGAAACCCATTGAACAGAAATAGTAGGTCCACACTGTGTAGCTTTTCCTAACATTACTGTGCTCCAAATTACACTAGTGCTAAAACTTAGCTTAAAGTTTAGCATCCAACTTTCTAGCTCATGGATAGATTCATCCAGGCTTAAATGTGCTTGGATCGTCGCTCTTCTGGTCTGCCCTTTAACACCTCTGTAAGCCAGAAAAGTGGACGCGCGCAGCTGAGAAGGCTGGAGAAAAAGAAAAGGGGGTCGATGAGAGAGAGATAGGAATAGGTAGGGAAAGAGAAAAGGGGGAGATATATGAGAGAAGAGATAGAGGGCCACTGCAATGTTAATTACGGTAGGCACGTCTGTTGCATATCTAATTCAGCGATAACCCAGAAATGCCTCTCAAGGAGATTACCCACAACCACGTACATGTCAGCAGAGTTGGGAGCGCCTTTCGGGTCGAACCTCTGCATGGCCTGTCTTCAGGCCTCACAGGGCCGCCAGCAGACCGTGCCGAGCGGTGACACCACGGTAGTCCCATGCTGGTTTGATGCTGCCATCCAACACCTAACTAAGAGTAACACCCTGAGATTAATCTCTGTAACCAGTGCTGGATCAAAAGATTTGTATAAAGGGAGATGCGTAGGTCAGAGTGCTGCCTTCGGTCAAAGGACCCAGGTTCGAATCTCACCTCCTGTGCCACTATTGCTCAACAGAGTGCTTTCGATGAAGCAGTCAAAACTGTTCAGTTGTATAAAAGGGAGTAAGTAACTATGTTTGAAGATCAGCATCAGCTGCATTAAAGAAGGAAGGTAAAAAGGCAAATACCCAGAAACTGGGGTTAAAAAGGGGACACCTTTGTATTCAGCCTGCAAAGTGTTCCCCACACAGTAGCTGCTATGTACTGGATAAACCCTGCCCTGTTCAAAGTCTGCCAGCCCTGCACAGATGAAGGTGCAACACTATGCTTTATTTTTATTGCCTTACAGAGGTCTTGCCTTCTGAAAAATGATATATGTGCATATAATAGTTGCATCTTCATGGGAAGCAAATGGCACAATTGACTTTAGTCCATCTGATAGCAAAAGCCACAAACATAAAAACAAAAAAAGTGAAACGGGGGCAATACATACAGCAAACCATAAAATGTTCAGTCAGCCATGTATGGAGAGGTTGCATTGCAGAACAGCACTTGCATTTTCCCGGCCATTTAAAATTGATGAAGAATATATAGAACTTACACAGTTGTCGGGGAGCTGCGTTTCTCATCACTCGGTGTGTTTCTGGGCAGTGACCCGGCTCAGCATGTACCGCAGTGCTTGGCGTTTGCAGTGCAACGCCGAATCAGCACTGCGTTCATGAGTAATAATTCATAAAAAAACGACCGCATTTCAGAGTTCAGGCATCGTCCTTTCCCTCTTAACCTACTCCTTTCACACCCACAAGCAAGGGAGCAGCTTCCTTCAGGTCTTTAAAAGTCTATGTCTCCAAATAGGTGGCAGTTAGATTGGTTATCATAGACTTGAACCTGGGACACCTGTGATCTGTTCCTTGCTCTGAATTGAAATATTAAAAATTATAAATTGGTCAATAATTCAAAGCGGCATAGCTGATGATAAAAATCACATTTCAGTGCAACTCTTCCGTACTCAAAGCCAACATAGAAACGTTCTGGCTGGTGTGACACACTAAGCCTGTCTTCTGGTCCACTAAAAGCAGTCGCAGAACACAGACAGCCGTTTGACGTGCCGGTTATTAAAAAATGGGAACGAGAATTTATGGGAAGTGATGAGTGCATTTCCCATTATCCTAAAGCGCTAATTGATGAGCCGCTATCGGGAGCATTAATGCGTTTCCCTCACTGTGTCAGGGATGCAAGTCAGATATATGATAAACACAATCAGACAGCATTTCTCACTTGTTTAAATTAATACGCTCAGAAGGCCTTGGGGTTACAGAGCCGTTCAAATTCGTTTTGAATCAAAATCCATCTCTGTTAGGTATTTTATTCAGAGGGATGAAAGATGTGCTGTATTTCGGAGTCAGCGTTCGACATTTTAACCGGCTTTTGAAGGAATAAGTAATGGGGAGGGAAAAAAGAAAGAGAAAAAGCATGGCAAATCGATAATCCCTAATGCTTAAAAATTAATGTCATCTAAAACTAAGCAGCGCTGAGCCTCAACACTGGGCTCCAAGGGCCTTGGGGAGATTATGGCACCGCGCTGCTGTCGGCCTGCGTAATGGCAAAGGCGAGACGGCAACTGGCGGGATGTCACATTGTTCTGTGTGAGGCAACGCTGTCCGAGATCTGCCTCCCTGCTGCCCAAATGCTCTCATTTGCGAATCTGACCCATGAACAAAAGCCAGTGCAAGGTAGCCAATTAGCGTCGCCGCTCATATTCTGAGTCATTGAAGCCCCCAGCAGAAATCGGGGGGATCACACCAAATGGTCTTGGTTATTAGTGCACATGAGGACTTGGTTTAGTGCAAGCATTAGGATTTAGAACACACATTCGCTCGCCTCGGTTTAATACAGTTAAAAAATCGGCAGTCAGTACACGAGAGCCACCAAAAAAGACCACTTCCTCACCGTGTGTCTGCGTGCCACCTCCTAACTTAGTCCACAGAAAATAGAGACTGCTGGATGTTTCATGAGCAACACACAGAGGATTAGTTAACCTGACACTGCCAGCGAATACTCCAGCTGAGAGTGCAGGGCTGAAACTATATTATATAATTAAATTTATTCATTTAGCTGATGCTTTTCTCAGAAGTAAGAAAGCTAAGCTACTTAGCATGATTTACTCATTTATATACGTAGGTATTTTAATTGTATGATTTTAGAGTAAGTACCTCAGTGAAGGGCAGTAGAGCAGGAGGTGGGATTCAAACTGGGGCCCTTTGAGTATAAGGCAGCAGCACTAGCCACTACGCCACCTACTGCTCCCAACTGAAGTACTGCCAGTAACAGGTTGACAACTGAAACAAGCCCATCTCTCGCTCTCCCTCGCTCTCTCTCTCTCATCCTCTTACTCTGTCCATTCCCCTTGCACCCTGACTGTGTTTCTTGTCGGCATGCAGCACATTGCAAACCTCTAATTAGCAATGACGGCGCCACCAATAGGCAGATAACTGGCCAAACGGGAACCAGTAACCTCTGCTCTAAATGCAAACTGAGCACTCCATTCCTTAAGGAACCTGAGTTCACATTTCAGCCTAAAAATTCTCCACATACTACATATGTAAAATATTCCCTGTGATGCTGACATTTGTCAGCCATCTTTGGGTATCAGAGAGCAGGCAGAACTCCAGCTCCTCTGTGGTCGATGACAAACTGGTTATTTTATTCGATTGATTGACTTCTTAGTTTCGGCTCTTTTTCCTCTAGTTTCAATCAAACCTTTCAGCCCCACCTTTGCCCACCTCCCCAGAGCTATAAACAGACCTTCGTAGCAGCAGCTTGGGATGGTTCTTGCTCTCCAGGTTCTTCTCAATGAGGTCAGAGAGCAGCTGCTTGAGCACATCGGTTGCGTACTCCAGCCGGCCCTGCAGCGCAGTCATGATGAGGGAAGCCACGTTGCCACGGTCGCGCATTGAGAAGGAGCGCTGCATCTCCAGCGTGCGGATGAAGGTCAGCAGGAACACCTTATTGTTGACTAGCTGGGCGAACATCTTCAGGGCCTTCTCCACATTCAGCTGACCGTTCCCAGAGACCTGTAGGGGGGCAGCATAATGTTCTAGTGTCACACACTGTCACAACCATACCATAAACTGACTTCAGCCAACACACTACATGACCCCTAGACTTGTTCACATTTCCTCTGCAAGGTAATAACATTCAGAAAGACTTGCATCCAGATGATAAGCACTCAGAGGGGTTGGATAGATCCTTAAAGATTGTAATGTTTTCACTATGGGGAGATGCTGTACCTTCTCATATCACACTGTGACTTCCATGACTCCATTCAAACACTCTTTTAAACACTCTATCTGCACATTAATGATGTATCACTGGCAATAAATCTTCACAGGCTCTGCAATAACATTGTTCTGCGAATTTTTCAGTAAAATGTACAGATGATTTTATTTTAATATTTATAATCAACTACAATCAATGTCAGTTGTTTTGCACACATTTTAACCAAAATGACTTACATAACATTCATGTTTCTGCACAGATCATTTACAGCTGAATCGTTTGCTGAGAAAAATTCAAGTTAAGTGTCTCCCCTGGGTAAAATAGAAGGTTGCTCTTTGGGACTTGGACCGTCATTTTGACGTGAGGCCCATCCTCGGTAAACATGGTACACAACACACAATTCACTGTATAATTATGTAATATGTTTGTGTCTGCATACCACAGAACTGGGGGTTGTATTAAACATAAAGTCTGTGAGATCCTCAGTTTGACTGGACACCCTGGCTGCCTGTCCCTCTCTCCCGTGCCCAAGGCCACAGCTGTCGAGTGCCGGCCTGGTCCCTGCAGGCCCATGGGCGCTCTGCTATTTTTGCACAATTCTCGGCAGCTGAGCTGCAAGTGTGTGACGTGAACATGCCCCTGTATTTCCTGCAACCCACAGGGACACCCCACCAACATATGCGCACGTATAACCATGCTTACTTCCAGCTCCCGTAACACTGGGTGGTCCTCGATGCCAGGGAAGAGCACCCGCATGGCGTAGGTGCGGTAATCCAAGTAGGGGATGCCGGCCCGGTCGAGGTCACTGGTAAGCTCATTGATGTCCGTTTGCAGCTCGGCAAATGCTGGAAAGGAAGGTTTGTGGTTACAGCCAGGAACCACTTCCCATAGTGCATTGTCTTCCAAGTCAACTGCTTTCTTTACACACTACAGCAGTTGTAGAGAGCACTGTGTGACAGCTGGACATCAGTTATGAACATGAACTAAACCTACTCAGTCGTTCACTCTCAATAACACCTAGTGCAAGATCACGGTGGACTGGAGCTTATCCTGGAATCATAGGACATTAAGCTAGAGTATACATAGGGTATATGCTAAACCCTTCCCTCGCAACCATAAAAGCAAAACTGAACTGCTTCAGCAGCTTCTCCAACTGAAATGTTTATGGCAACAGAATTAATTTTTTTTTTTTTTTATATGGACACTGTGTATGTCACTACCTCTTTTTAATTGAGGTGTTCTTGAAAAATTACTTGGTTGCGAGCAGCTGTGTACAAATTTGTGATCCAAACTCAGGTGTTCCTCTGTTTAGCAGACTCTTTGCTTGTACCAAAGTACAATCTACTGAAATTGGTATGAAAATTTAAGAGACCAACTACTCCAAATGTGTTTCATTCTGGTTCAAATTTCAATAGTGTAAAATATGCAAGATTAATGAAAAACAATATTTTTCTGTTGGTCTTCCAATTATGGTGCAAAAATAAAAAAGCAAACGTTTTCATTTATGAAACTTACTGGAACTCTATTGATTTTTCATATGCACCTGAAAAAGTGTAATATGTGTTAACAGTATTAAAATTATAATACTGTTAATGATCCACTTAGGAGGCTGGACTGTGGGAGCACAAGGCACTCAGAGAGCACAACAACATGCCCATTCCAAAGCTTTCAAACCCAATGAACAAAGAGGCAGTTAACTGTCCCTCTGTAACTCTCCACAATGTTTAGACACAACTATTTACTGTACATACATGCAGCAGCAATGCATTATGAAAGAACCACAGCTCCCCCTGCCACCATTATACAACACCAATAATACAAATAAAACTTTCACCCTGATGTATTTCATTTTCACCAAATCATACATTCAGTGTCATCAGAAGATATTGGTGATCAGAAAAGGTGCAGGAGGTCAATTGGGTCAATTGCCATCCTCATTATATCCAGATTTATCTTATCATGGGGCATGCTATACCAAGGTTTTACTGTAGTCAGCTTCACCAAAAAGCTGAAATTTTTATAAAAGACTATTCTTACTGTATACATTTCACAGTAATTACCACGATTACCAATTGTAATAGAGCAGAAATGCAGATATAAAACAACAATGCTTACATTTCAAGGCAACTGAGTAATACGATACTCACTGTCCCAATTTTTAGTTAGTTGCAACAATGTGCTATACAAAGTCACATCCTGGTATTTTAAGACCATTTGTGCCAAAGGAGGAGCGTGCTGTTGAATAATGTGTTTTCTCACAGTGCAATTTTTTAAAGATATGCCAGGAGGTAACTGGTAGGTAGTGCCGTTGTCCAGGAGACAGTCAAATTCTACTGTGGCGACACTTCCGTTGGTTCCAGTGCATCCAGCAGTACCACTGGTTCTATTATGTCCAATAAACATGGATGTCAATCTTTTCAGTCTCATATGTTGCATCCAATTTCGCACAGCTGTCCTTGGCTCTAGCAGCTGTAATGACAAACACCACTGTAATAGTGCTGAATGACAGAAAGTATTAAGCAAGTGAAAGAGCTAAAGCCCACTGTTGCCTTTTCGTGTCTGAGAAACTTCCTGGGTCTGAAGAATAATTCCTGTTATTGCCTGTGCAGATATACTGTTCCCATACAGAATTTTATTTCTGATTTTAATTCTTATACCAGGGTAAGCCATATCCCTGTGCACTATACAGATCAACAGCTTTGCATTATAAAAACAGAGTAATAATGTGCTTGCGTTATTGCAGTATTTATTTCTGCCATTCTGTGACTTCCCTTGGTTTCTCTTGCAAAACTCTTTTTCTTGCACTCTCTCTCGCTCTTTCTCTCTCTCTCACACACACACACACACACGCGCGCGCGCGCGTTTGGCTTTGAGTAAATTGGCTCAGCTTCAGCCCTGTTGTCCCCTGCCGTTTCAACCAGAGGTGAGATTTGTCTAATTGGGTCTGTCCTGACTGAGTCTGAGCCCATCTCTGTCCCAAGGAGCCCCCTTGCTGTAAAGGATCACACCACTAATGCCCCGCTCCCCCCACATCCCCTTGAACCCAGAATTGCACACTCAAAAGATGGACAGGTAACTCTGCAACTCTGAGCCACACCTGCAGAGGACTCCTGTTTTAAACATGCCTTGCCTTGCGGTGCCACCGGTGGTCTCCCTGTGCCCAGTTCAGCATGCAGTAGTGGACAGCAGTACAGCATAGTGATGCTATATGAGGGAACACCATTTGCACAGATAGGTGTGGGAATGTGCTTTCAGGAGGAATGTGTAAAAAAGTAAGAGGACAGAGGTAAGAGGGCAGTGTAGGCACACCCCTGTGTCCCAGTACATGGCCATTATCACCAGTTTAGTCAATTAGCACAGAGAAAGACCTCCAACCCATTCATACTTGGTTTGGTCCCACGGCACACAGCTGCATTCAGAGATGGTCAGACATGACATATCCAGGAGCAAGCCTGCTTTTGTTGTCCTGGCAACCCTGTATCTTTGCTCCTAATCCGAGTGAATGGAGCCAGACAGCACACGAGGAATTGCTGAGAAGAACGTGGATCAAACCTGGTGAAACCAATCTGCACTCCTTTATCCCTTTCTCTGGGTGCTAACAGGAGGTGGTCTTAGCTAGCCACTCTGCTAGTCCTCTAACAGACCATAAACCTGGGTGTTTGGATCTGTATTATTTTAGCTGTGTGTTTTATCTGTGGCAGCAGTTAACACTGAGTTTACAGCTGCTTTCTTTGGACTTGAAGGTCCCAGGTTTGAATTTCAGCTTGTGTAAAATATTCCGGTAGGTACCTAAAATCTGTCCTGGAAATAAATTCTCTGCTGCATAAATGGGAACCTAAGTGTAAGCAGCCTAACACTGTAACTTGTTTTGGAGAAAAGCAGCAGTTAAATGAGTAAATGCATCCTGTAGTGAAGAATCTGTGGGGTGGTTCATGTTTCTTGTGTTGGCATTCAAATGGCTGTACATAAAGTCAGAATCAAATTTCTCATTTTTACAGTGTACTACCGATCCCCGTCTGCAACACTGTGCGCCCCAAAGCTTCAGCGAATCCAGCAGTCCCACAAGTACACTGAATGCTGTAGTGATGATAGGAAACTCCTGGCTGACAGTGACGTGTCCGCAGGCTTGCTGCAAATGCTAAACACCAGAACGAGAAACCAGATAACACAGGGGTCTGTCCATGCAAGCTATCATGTTTGTTGGAATATGAAAACACCCCTGAAGTTCTGCCATGCCGTCTGGGTAAGACAAAGAGGCCCGAAAACTGCAAGGGCAGCAGGGATGCAGGTGTGATGGTTGAGGTGAGATGCTGAGTAGGGGACGGTGGTCTTTTTGAGTGCGAGTGTAGCCTCTCACCATGAAGGCTCAGTCAACACACTGAGATGTGCGTTACTGGGTAAAAGCACGAATCCTTGGAATAAGAACAAACTGCCTTTTGTTGGCCGGCAAGAGTGCGCTGTGTTTACACCGAGGACTTCATTACCGTGCTAGTCAGAGGCTGGTCCTCAGGGGCTATGGTGCGTACTATAACAGGCCTGCCGTCTGCGTTCCTTGGCGCTGATAGGGCCGCGTAAGAGCCAAGCACAGCACTCAGCGGCTGTTTTTCACATCCTCTGCACAGTTTGGTATGACTGACCTTTGCCCCGTTTCCAAAGGTTTTGAAACTTCAATGCATTTGTTTCTAAACTGCTGCGTCTGTTTCTTACCCTCAACCTACTGGTGTTCATCAAGCCAATCTGCAGTGTGCTGTAGCATTAAATTGCTTTGGTGTCAAGCAAAATGGTTCAGATTTCTTTTAGCCACAATTCCCTTGGTGGGACTGACCTTCCTTGCACTCGAGGGCCACGCGGGATTCCAGGTTGTCCATTTGCATCTGCAGGCGCTTCAGGGTGAGGTCGTTCTCGCGCGACTTGCGCTTGTATGCGATAAGAACGAGGATGACGATGATGAGCAGCAGCCCGCCGCCGGCCGCGATGCTCACAATAGCCGGCAGGGTGAGCAGGCTGTCTGAGAGGATGTGCACCGCCCCAGGAGAGACGTGCAGGCCACCCACCTGAACCTGCATGGAAGCAAACCAGCATCTCCATCATACACCCCAGAGCACGGCAGTCAGCAGCAGGGGTACGGACCGGGGTGGCTTAATAATGATGGAGTTAGTACTGTGTCAGCATCTCTCAGAGGTCCTGCCACCTCCAACTGTCACGGGTAATGACACTATGTCACAGCCGTTTCCTCTGCAGGCATACAGAAATACACACAAACACTATTTGGCTGTTCTGCCAAAATTCACGCCCACAGTCTGCTAGGTGGGGGGGGGGCTGAAGGACTTGAGATGATGATGATGATGATGATGATGATGATCACACGACTCACCAGCACTTTGTACTGCCCTGTGAGGTTGGGTGGCTCACACAGCAGCTGCGTCTCTGACACAGTAAGAGAGCAGGGAGTCTCGCCAATCAGCACCGTGTAGTTCAGCTTGACACCTCCGGATGCTGGAGGAACCAGGTTTCTCCCCTATGGGGGTGGAAGAGAGGAGCCACAGGGAGGGGCTGTTACATATTTGAGCCAGTCTCTACCTCTGTGTGTCATTTACTCAGTTATGTTTGTGTCCATCTCAGTCTTCTGTTGGTCTCCACAGGAGAGGTTCGGCTCTGGAAAAAGCATCATCTAAGTTATGAAGTAATATTAATATGACTAAACTTACAGTTATTAATCTAGTCATTCATCACGCTTTCCTGCAAAGCAGCTTAGACTGTTAAGCTATTTACACTAATTTACACATTTATACAGCTGGCTTATGTCTACAGCAAAAATTCAGGCTGAGTACCTTGCTTGTGGGTGCTACAGTGTTAGATGGGATTTGAAACTATGCAGAGCTATTAGTGCAGATGTAACTACTGAGCCAACTGCTATGCCATACACTGCACTAAGGAAACAGGTTCTCTGAGATGTTTTCCATAACCTTAGACCAACAGGTAGGCCAAAGCACAACAACACCTAGGGAGCCTGACAAAAGCAGATGAAGGTAGGAAGTAGGTTCTCCATTACCTTGAGGATGATAGGGGATCCTGGCTTTTGCTCCAGCACCCCAGAAGTACTGAGGGGCTCAAAGTAGGGGTTGGGATAGTAAATGAAGTTGGTATTGTTGTAGACGAGTAGGGCCTGCACGTTGTTGAAGATGAAGCCAAACTCATCGGCGTGCTTGACCGCATCCTGCCCGGGCACGTACTCGGTGTTCAGGGAGGGGGCGGAGCAGCTCATGGTGGTGGCATTCAGCACCTTGCACACCTAAGAAGGGGGATGAACCAAAGGTGAGCTCAGATGGGATGCTGACATGAGAGACAGGCAGCTGCAGATACAGATGTATATCACATTTAAATGAGTGTCTCTGCACAGACCTTATGTTATTAGGATGAAACCCCCTGCAGGTAAGATATAAGTGATGCAATACCTATGAGAAAACAATGAATTTTTCTCTTTCAAAACAAACACCATTAAAGCACTGAATAAGACCATGATGATGAAATCCATGTGTGTTTCAAGCCTAAAGCCAGGACTGGGTGCACAGGGGCTGTGTGGAGTCCCTCTACAATTATCTTTCAAATGTAGGCCCACAGACACGCCCTTGCTCTGCTTTTCTAAATAACAATATTTATGAACTGGTCCTGACACCCCCCTTCCTCCAGCTTTGGACCCATCTCCAGCTGTTCTGGGGGCCTGGAAGGCACTGCTGACAGCAGATATGGACCTCATTGCTGTGATGCTTGCCTGCACTGGGATGTTTCACTGCTCTCCTCTCCTTCCCACTCCTTGTGGGAAGTAAGTTAATTAGAGATAAATATTCTCACAGTTCAATGAGGCAGGATATCATGCAGGTGCCCCCCTGCCATCCAGCTGGGAAGGGGCTGCATCGGGCCCTCACTCTGACCCGGCCCGTGGCAGGACACAAGGTGACGGAAATGAGAGAGACCTGTCTCTCTTCTCCATTCCCAGAGTGCTCTTTGGGGTGAAGCCGTGTTGATGTGCGATGTGATTAAAAACTCCAGGCTGAATTATTGAGAGGCTTGAATAGATCCTCGGGCTGCTGGCCCCATGGCACTCGGGGGGCGTTGTTTTTTGCTGCAGAACACGGTTCGCACATTAGGGCTGTCAGCTCGGGAGCCACGTGCGCCAGACTGCACTTCCGCGGCCCTGTGCACTTCCCAACCAGATCACGCATTATAGCGCCCATAAGAGCTTCCACACGAGAGGGAAGAAAGGTCTTTTACAACACTGATATAACTATGTACTGCCAATGTCGCCCCTTCTTTACATATCTCCCGATCCTGTAACATTTTTACGGCGTGTGCCCGTGTGCTTTGTGAAAGCTGATGCTGACAGGAAGATTAATGTTCTGGAAATGCCAAGCGAAGACACGGGTCAGTTGTGTGCAACGTTTCCCAATTCATTCTTCGCAGTGCTAAGCCCTTCATATAGACGGCCCCATGTTTATTAATCTCGTACGTCCGACGAGGTTCCACCATTAAAAAAAGCCCCTTTTCTTCTACAGCAAGAACCTGCTAGTCTCTAGGGAAGTGGAGACCCTCCTGAGAGTCATTCAACCAGGGGGCCAAGTGGTTAAGCCTCAACTACTTGTAGGGTCACTCAGACCCCCACTGTCATATGCTACACAAGTTCCCGTCTGAGCATCATCTCTCTATCCTTCCCACTGGCGCTATTCATAACGGAGTCAAAAAAGGAGAGGGCAGAATCTAATAGCGATCAATGCTCTTTTTTAAAGTGGAGTTTAAAACATGAGTTTTTTTTTTGAAGACAGAAGGATACATCTGTGGAAGAGGGAATGCAATTTAAAGGGACACTACTGTGCAGGACCGTGAGGACCCTGGTGAGCACCCATGCCAAGCAAAGGTGTAATGATGTGTGGGGATCAATCGGTCTTGCAGGCATGTGCTCATACAAGCAACAAAACATAGACACATGCCTTCACGCTGTTGCACTCATGGTACCGCTAAAGACATCTCGATAAACAAAGACACAGTGCCCGACTCATTTACATGAATTTTTTAGCAGAATATTTTCATCATGGTGACTTGAATGTTTTACCAGTTAACACAGCTGAATAATTTTTATTGCAACACTTCAGAGTAGAATTGAGTCTGGATCTTGGAAGCCTGAAGGCAACTTTTCCAGCCATTGCGCCACCTGCTGCCTGTCAGCTTCTTTGTGTTTTCTTAGGTCTGCAAGTTACGTGGCACTTTCTGCCTTCTAAGTTTTGTTAGCACGAGTGTCTGTAGCCCTTGCTTTGTTTCACCTGAAGGAAGCAGATTCACTCCACACCTGGATGCAAGGTAACTGTAGTTTATATCCAGCCAAATCCTGTGGTACTTCCGAGCATGTCTCACTGTTAGTGTACTGTGACTTAGCGGTGTCGGAATGCTAGGTGCAGAGCAGTGTGGCGACACAGATGCGAAGGGGGTCCTTCGCTTTCAACTCCGCCCTGAATTACAAGTAGTGAAAAACGCTACGCAAACCTGCCGTTCATATACCTCTGTCGCCTCCAAAAAGGCAGAGCTGTTGCCACTGGAGATGAGGAAATAAACATACACTATCCAGCTTATATGCATCTTTGATGTTCCTTTGCAGAAGCGGTTTGGGCCCCGTGGGGAGATCTGGAGTCCTTGTTCACCGCGTAGTTACTGATTGCCCAGGGACCTCAAGGGCCGCACCCTGGAGCCAGAGCAAAGAACACCTGCTCTCATCTCAAATTGCATCTGTAGATTATAGCAGAGCATCCCCAACACATCAGAGCCTTTTTAGTGGCCAAGAACACTGTGCAGGAGGGGATTTTTCCTTCACTGAGAGCAAGGCAGAACATCGAAGTGTTTTTTTTGGTGAATGAGGTAATCAGGATTATGATTAAGGTTTCTTTGTGAAACGGAGACAAACAGGGAGCGGTTCTCAAAGAAAATGGCCTCTTTGTGAATCTTGCAGGTACAGGATGGGCGGGAGAGAGTGAGGGCGAGAGGCAGGTGACAATTCGAAGGCAGACTTGACAGTGGCGTACAGTGTGATTGCCAGGCTGCTCTGCCGCCTGCCTTCCCTCCGCTGACAAAGACGAAGGGGGAATGAAGAGATCCGTAATTGTAACCTCCGCAGTTAATAAGAATTCACAAGGCTCTGTCTGGCGGGATCAAAGGCAGTGGTGGCTGCCTCAGCGACAGCTCCCTTGGCGACGGCTTCCTTGGCAATGAGTCCTGCGGACGCAAGCCTTTGCTTCCATAAGGTGGCACTGTAGATGGAGATCTCTGCCTCCGACAATGCCCGACAGCCCCGGAGTCACATGCCTGTCCTGGGTTCAAACACCCGGGGGAAGACTTCCATGAATTTTTATGGAAAACATGGGTTGCCAACTGCCAACCTTTCAAACAATAGTGCCATATTTAGAAAGGTCCACACCACACAAATGTACCCTGAGTTCTGTGCAACAATAGAGGCCATGAAGCTCTGATATAGGCTTGGGTAGGTGAGGGTGGGTGCTGTTCCACTGTTACAAAGGGGCTCTCCTGCTTCGACAAGAATGGAAACGCTTCCATCTCACAGAGGCGAGGCCCAGGACTCTCCAGACGGTCTGAAGTGTGAGCGATGGAAGTCGCCTTGCAGAACAAATGGTCCTTAAAAGCCCTGTTTCTGGTGAGCGAGATCAAACAGGAGGAACCAGCCTGGTGGAAACCCGTGGAGAATATCCATTTACGACCTGAATCAGTGGGTGGGAATGCATGGCAAGTGACTGTGCTTGTGTGTCAGTGTGTGTGAGTGTGTGTGTGTAAAAGAAAGAGAAAGAGTGTTTGGAGTCTGAGGTCACTCAGACTATTAAGCTTATCCAGCACTATCATAGCTGACCTGTACTTCCACTGGGTCCCCCGTTCACCCCACCCCACACACCATGACCAGGAATAGAAAAAATACATTCCATTAATTAATCAGAGACCCCCAGGTCTGAACCGCAAATCCAATCTGTAATGATTTCCCGCCTGCATGCCCCCCTCCCACCCTGTGCCCTGATAATTCTGCACCTCTTTATGCTGACTGTGGCTTCCGACAGAACTTAATCTTCCATTAAAAGCCATTAAGAAACAAGGCCCCACCTCTCCAAACCAGAATCCCATTAAATCTCCACTACAGTGATCTTTAACAAAGTAGACAACCAAAACAATAACTGACAAGAAGTAGCAACTGGAAAGTAAATGAATAAAAAAAGAACAAATAAAAGTATTCCTTGCCTGTTGACCGTAACTGAGTTGGGGTAAAACAATTCAATTAAATGGTGCATGTGAAATGCATGTGCGCTCTAAATTATTCATTGGGACAGTTAGGAGGTTTAGACACTTTGTCATAGATACAGACTGTGGACCGAGGCTGAAGCTCCATCACATAGATGCTGGGCTCTGTGGCTCCTCACCGAGCGGCACAGGGCAGAGGTCAGCCACAATCTCCTTTCTGGTTCTTCTTTTTCAACCAATATTCTTACTTTCTTATGCTTGTCTCTAGCAGCACTAACTGTTGGTGCAAAGCAGGTCCTGTCCCACTCAGTCCAGGAGCATTCTTAGTTAGAATGGGTCTAAATTAATATGGAGTCCCAAATGTCCCCAAGCTCAGCTAATGGTACTACAGCTTAAAGCCCACAGGACCTTCTGATCTGTCACAAAACTCACTGGTAACCATAGCAATGGCTAAATAACAACGGGCACCACTGGTCTGGCATGGGACTGACTGGATGCCTGGAGTACTCACATTGACAGACTCCCGGCCACCGTACTTGACTCTGATCCGGGGCTCCTGCACCACATCCAGGTTGGTCCCCATCACTGTCAGGGGGGTGTGACCGCTACCGGAGAGACAAAGTACAACAGAATCTTAGGCAGAGAACTGCATTCAGGAATGGTTATATACCACATGCATTCCAAGATGAAAAACCTGAGCGCAGCAAATAGTCTCAACCTTTTTGTGAGGAAAAGCTTATGGATATGCGGTAATATGCTTTTAAAGAAGGTAACGATTAAAGGTGCTTTTAACTGGCTTCAGTAGCTGCTACTGAAAGTGGCGGGTCTCCTTTGAAAACGCACCCACAATGGGGAGGTGGTTAACATTCAGCACGTGTGCTCTATCTGGCTCAATAATATTCAGCACAAACAAGAGAGGCAAGAGAGACAAAAGACAGCCTAGTGAGTGCTTTCTTCTTCTGGTTCAGCCTGGTTCATTGTGCCCAGAGACCAGTGCAGACCACAGGATGGTGCAGGGATATTAGAGAAGGGACGATGTAGCATGATGGTGGGACAGTGGAGGATAGTAAATGAATGGTTAAGGAAGGTGGAGGGATGATAAATACAAATGGCTGGAGGATGGAGGAAGAAAGATGGAGGATAGTGGTGGGATGATGGAGAATAGTAACTGACTGATGATGAAAGATGGATGGATGATGGATGATACAGGAAGGTACATTGATGATGGAGGATGGTTAACAGATGACAAGTAGTGGCTGGATAATAGAGGCCGAATGACAGAGAATGGTTGGATGGATAACAGAAGGCAGATGAAATATGGAGTATAGTGGATGGATGATGGAGGGAGATTGATGGGCAATGGAAGATGGTGAATGGATAGTGGAGAATGATAGATAATATTGGCTATATGATGAAGAAGGTAGATGAATGACAGAAGAAGATAGATGATTGAGGACTGATTATGGAGGATGGTGGATGGACACCAGAATATGATAGATGTTAGTGGGTTTATGATAGAGCATGGTGGCAGGACTGTCCCACATTCTGAGCCACTGTAAAAAGCTGGTAGACAGTGAAGAGGAGGAGTGAAAAGTGTGGGTGGTACTTCTGCATGGTGGAGGAGAAGAAGAGTTTAATAAACAAGGTGAAAATCCCCTCCCCTCTGTCACAGCAGCCCCACTGCTCCTACAACCATCTGGCACTAGAACCCACCCCCATCACATGGCTGTGCTACAGATACCTGTGAAAGTAATCGCATGGTGGCCGGCAGAATGTCACTCATACCTAAAGACAAAGTGTCATCACTCAGGGATGCTCAGCCATATGATCAGATTCATACTTAATGCCATAAAACTGAGCTTTCTTTGACTGCAACCACCTGGTGTCCTACCTCTCCTTTGCCCACTGCAATGTATGTCAAAGGTGTTGGCTGCGGTGGGTACCTGGCGATGCTCCACTCAGGCTCAACACGCTGAACAGTCGGGTCTTCGATGTACTCAAAAGTCAGGCTCTCTTTGACACGAGCGCGGTCCACGCTGACGCTGATCTGTACAGAGCCCACACCGGTCAGCGAGGGGGCGGAGTAACACACAATCTCCGTCATGGTCCTTCTGCATGGGGATGGAATCATGGTCAGTCTGGATCAGATGCCATCATTCTGGGGTTTGTGCAGACTTATTACCACCAGTTACTGTCCTCCTATGGAGTGCAGACCAGCACTACTCTCATCCCACAGCCCTTTTCCTCCCTTGCTGCGAACACGTTGGAAATAGAAGGCTGTAATTAGCTGATATCTCATTAGAGCCGCCTCAACTCATCAACCTTACAGCATTACAATGAGCATGCGGCCGCTCATCTTTAAATAGATCTGAAAGAGACAGTGCGTGGGGTGGGGGGCACCGATGAGGAGAGGGAGAGATAGAGGTAAAATATAAATGGACAAATTGAGTTTCTAAGGCACAGCTAGCCACCCAGCTTCAACCTTGGTCGGCAACAAGGTCATCTGAGGACTATTATGAGAACAGCTCGATTCAGTAGGTGGTCAGAATCTTATTAGGATTTAAGAAACTTTGTGACAGTGGAGACCCATGTTTTTATAGGGGGGCTGAGTTCCTGTAAGAAATGACATGCAAGGAGAGTAAAATGCCAGGCCAGGAAAATAACACGAAGATCTCCCTTAGTGGCTCGGCTGTCTAGTCAAAGGCACACAACGTGTGTAAGTTTCAACAGAATGACCTCGAGGCCCTGGCCTGCAGTGTGGAGGAAGAAGTACCGCAATTAGAGTCACACTGAAAAGGCCATATTCATATGCAGCACCCTCACTGGCCCTTTGCTGTTCTAATTATGTTTTACAACAATTACAATGGAGACAGTCCCAAGCAATCGCGAAATGTGTGGTAACCGTTTGTTCCACATTCTAAGTGGATGGCGTGGTAATGAGCTCTTGTGCCCTTTTCTTCCTTCCCGCTGGCTGCTTCCCAAGAGTGCCCTCGTGCCCTGCCTTGTCCTGCGGCTCTGCCAATAACAACACCTCACTTGTACTCATCTGCACCTGTTCTGTGAAACTTCCCGCTCTGTCCCACACAAGATGCACCCCTCCTTGGGGAAGGGTGTTGCATTTTCAATTTGAACCACTGATGGATGCCTTAAGGCTTACCGTGCAGCCTGCTGTCTGCAAGCAGCCAGCCTAGAAAGACATGCTGCATGTGGCAGGGGAACAAAGAATAAATGAATAAAAGTCTCTTTCTCACCCAAAAAACTCGCAGGTCTGGTTGCCGAACAGGACAGACACGCTGCTCCCAGCACCCAGATTCTCCCCTAGGATCGTCACCTTGGTGCCTCCCGACTCAGGGCCACGGCTGGGGGACAGCGCCACCACGGATGGAGTCTGGGGGAGGCCATGAGCCGAGAAAACACAGCGCATCATGACAGCCCACCACAACGACAGAGCTCCACAGATCCTAGACAAATTGCCTGCAGGTTTTTCTGCATTGCAGACACCTGTTTAAGGATGCTTTAAAGAGGAATTTCAGGACAACCCATGTTTACAAGAGCTTGACACTGTGAGACAGTGGAGAAGCAGACAGATTGATAAGCACATTGGAAAAGACAGAACCACGCGCCAAGAGAGATGGATCAGAGACACACATACATACACACAATTCAATTTCCATTCACTATTTGTAAGGCCTGTGCAGCGAGTAAAAGACATCTGCAGAGGGAGTGTACAGGGACACGAGGTGGCAACTAGAGTTTGTCTTTGGCCGATACTGAGTCTCAAACAAGTGTGAGAGCGCGGTGACTCATCTGCCGAGGCGCCAAAAGTAAGGTTCTGAAACGCAGCAGACGGTGCGCAGCTACTACAGCATACGGCACCGACTCTAGCAGAGAAAAGGTCAGAGCGCTTGCTGAGAAACAGCACTACATTTAAAGTTTAAGTGATGATGAGGTGGGGAAGGGTGGTCCGTTTCGGCCAACTGTGCTGCAGAAGTCTTCATCATAGTGGCCATGGGCTGGGGGTGGGGGTGTGTGTGTGCGTGGGGGGGGGTTGATTCAATCTCATCAGATCTTTCAATGGGTTTCCCTCAATTCTCGGGGACTGGCCATTTTCCTGTCCATTATACGAATGGTTCCCAACACTGTAATTTCTAGAAGATTCCATAAAACGTCTGCTTTCATCGCTGAAAAACAGTGTAGAAAAGTAGAATATTAAACACCATAAAAGTAGAAAAATGTGCAGTATGGCCAGTTCACCTAGGAAACATCCTTTTATGTGTACAAACACAATAATGGTCTTAAAGTTCAAATTTAGACTAACAACCTAATTTCCATTCCTACTTTCTCAAAACTAAAAAGCCTGTCTCCTATGCTACCTCTTCATCAGGGAGTTTGCTGTCTAACAACTATTTACTTCCTTATATTACACTGACGAGCCTTTCTTCGTTTAATGAGCCACCAAAATAAAAATCACCTTTTTATTGTCGGAACAACCCAATAAAAGGCAGCATTGGCCATAAAACGTAATTTATTGGCTCTTGGTTGTGAATTAACAGCAGGCAGACAATGCAAACCCATTGTAAACCTGTTTCACGAGGTGACCTCTGTGCCCAGTGTGCTCACTGGGGTGCAACACTCCTAGGATTACTGCAGTAGTGCAGTGCTAACAGCGAACTGCGGTACTTTGGCTTCAGTCACGTCGACACGCGTAAGGGAAGGAGGACATCTCCAAGGGTTGTCGAGTTGAGAGCCTTACCACAAAGGAGTAGAGCTGGGTAGAGCGGGTCCGCAGCTCCGGCCTACACTCCCCAATGCAGAGCTGCACCGGACCCGGCTTGTTCTCGGGGGGTGCTGCATCCATCTCACACACGATCCTGCAAAGACGATAAAACACACATAAAGACACAAACATAGCTCAACTTGTGAATTTCCTTCAGATTTCACAAACACATAAAGTGGTTCAAGTGGTCAGCATGGCATGTATTTTTCCAAGATTTTATTGTTTATTTCATTGCTGCGACTTCTGTGGATCTACAGCAGAATTCTTAGTTAGACCCCCACCCTCAGACACACACACACACACACAAATACTAATGATATTATTGTTCATTCAGCCCATTTCTCTTAATGGAATACCAATGACTTCCACTCTGTGTCCTACACAGCAGTACCAGCTGCCCCCATGCCCCACTGCCCAGACAGCCACCCCAACCTCACCACAACCTACAGAACGACTGCCACCACAAAAGCACGTCCATGTTAAGCCAGAGCCGACCACTCCGGCAGGTCGATAGAGCTTTATCATACAATGCGATCGGGTGTCACTTCCTTGGCAGGAGGCCACATCAAATGTAACAGTAAAGCGGGTGGTCTTCGATCGGCTCCTGCGGAGGATAATAAAGAGCAGAAGCAATCACGGAGGCAGGAGCCTGGCTAATACACCTGCCCTGCCGCCCCGCTGTCCTCGACTCAAAGGTGAACACTCCTGTGTTTCAGCTCCAGGCCCATGCCTGTCACAAACCACACCTCAAGCTTCAGGCTGCCTGAACCAGATGCCAAGGAGCTTGAGAAACACTTTGCCAAAATCTCCGGATGAGGTTTTGTGCCATCACATAAAGCCAAAGGGGATGGAGATGAGAAGGAGGCACTGCAGAGACAGGGAGCATAGCCTCCTGTCCTCAGGCTACAGGACTTTGAAGGCCATCATTCCGACTGGAGGTGCCAGTGGGGCTGCAAGAAGGGCAGGCTGCAGCACAATGCCTCAGTGTGGGCACCGGATTTAATCACGCTGACCCCAGGGAGCCATATTTCTACCTGTGACTTTCACCTTTTGGGACACTTTCCTTTCACTTCAGGAAACGGAACTGAAACGGAACTGAAAGACCAGGCAAAGCCAGAAATGACTGCAGTTGGTGTTCCATTCACAATGGGCGCTCCAACTAGGAGACAACGTTTCAAATCTGTGCCTTGCTCAGTCTCCATCTCCAGAGAGTTCAGCCAGTGTTGGATTATGCAACATAATCAGGGTGATGAATGCAAAGATAAAGCGGAGAAAAAGGATGAACTAAACCACCCCCCTCGCACAAAAAAACACATTCCAGAGCCAAAATTTGGGAAGGATCCTTTCACTTCACTGGCAGAGCCTCGAGCCAGTTTTCTAATTTTCCTCGGACACTTTCTACACTGCGATATAAATGAATTCAGTCCAGCGGCGTCCCAATCGGATTAAACTGCTGTCAGAACCTCGCGTGGCTAACAAATTGTCCCCGCAGCCAGAGCCGCACAGCGCATTTCAATTACAGTCACCCTGCCAGGCTGCAGTCTGGGAGCACAGGGAGGGGGTCCAGGCCTATGGGCAAGGTGCCTCTATGGTGCCTAAAAAATACAAAAATATGGGCACCACAGCCTTTCAAGGGTACTGCAGCAGCAGCAGTCATTTAAACTGAGGAACTTCAGATTACAAAGCCATATCACTAACTACTCCACCACCTACTGTCCCAGATGTGGAACTCTGCAGGGTACAGTGCTGGGACCGATGCCACAAGAGAGACACAAGGTGAGGTATAAATTCATTTCAGGAGCTGGAAATATTAGACTATGCTTTTGTACAAATGCTTTATGTACATTTACAACTGGCAGGGGGCCTTCTACCTGCTCCCTACCTCCCTGTTTGGCACACTGCTGGACAAAAACAGATGACAGTTGTGTAGCAACTGCTCCAAAAACCTACTGCCCCATATGTGGAGTTCCACAGGGTTCAGTGTTTGGACCATTCAGTTTTCTCTTTATATGCTACCAAAAGGGAGAGACATAGTGAGACAAGCGAGGCATAAAATCATATTTCACACTTAGGCTGATGACACATAAATCTGTTTATCAATAGAGCCAAATGAGTCTGAGTCTGCGGTGAGTCAGCGGAAACTATAACGGTTTTCACGAGATTAAAAATGGAATGAATGATAAGTATCTGTCTCTGAACTTAAGGAAAAAACAGAAGTCCAATCGCTTGGAGGAAATATGTCAGATAAGAGTCAGTGTTATCAACGTAAACTCAAAAGGCTTGAACTCTACCTTCTCAGAATCAGCAAAATGCAGGCTTAATTTCTGGACCAGAATCTACTTTTTTTTAATACTAATCTGAATGCACTGTCTAGACATCTTAAGAACATTTATGTTCCAAATACCTTTTCATACAGTAGACCACTGCAATATTTCTGTATCACAGACTCCAAACATCGCTCTTTTCATGTTATAATGAATTCACAGTGCTGAACCAAGGATTATAACAAGACATATGATCATATTATTCCACTTCTTAGGTACTTGCATAAACTCCAAATAAAGTTTAGGGTGGACATAAAAATCTTACTGCTTTCTTGCAAGGCTCTGGTGGGTTTTGTCTCTATAATTATTTTCCACACCTCATTAATATGTATAAACCAGAAAGCTCCCTCCGATCACAGGATGTAGGCTTCCTTTTAACTCCTAAAATAAATAAATCAACTGTTGGCAGCAAAGCTTCCAGTTATAGTGCTTATGAAAGAGCACCAGACCAGAGAAGCCCCTTCAATTAAGACATTTGTATGTAAGGTCAACTATTGTACTTTTTACGATTTTTGACGAAAGCTGGTGGTTCTGTCCGTGCTGTGGCCTCGATGTCATATGTATTAACTTAATTTTTCTAATCAGTCCACCTGTCTGCCTGTGTGCTTGTGTGCTGTCACACGTGTACTGGGACCATATTTGTCGCTGCTTCAGTTCAACAGGACTAGCTGCTCAGACCTTCACTGTTGACTTTTTAAAGCTCAATGTTTATAAAGTTCAGTACACTTTTACAGTTACTGCTTCTTGGTGTTTTTTGAGGGACAATTTAAGAGCTTTATCTCACCTTCAGTGATTAATAAGTATGAAAAACAGGAAACATGAGCAACTGTAGAAGATCACCATATACTTCCCTGCAAAACAATGGTTATCAAACTAACATGCCTGGTCCATGAAATCGATACACTTATTTAGCCAACATTGTGTGAAACACAATTACTGGGGATCATAATGGGCAGCAGATGTAACACACACACACGCACGCACTCACGCACGCACACACACACACACACACACACACACAAAATACAGCAGTCCATAAGAGAGTGGAAGAATAAAAAGAGAGACAGCTTTCCCTTTCGATGCTGTTTCAGACCAGGTGAGCTGCAGGATTTCAGCAGACAACTCCTGTCACTTACAGAAGGAGCAGGATTCAGTACACGTGCTGCTATTCAAAAAATAATTTTCTGCAGTCAAACCGCTATGGAATGCTGTACATTATTTACAGGTGCATTAGCAGAAGAATCAGATGTGCACTGCTGGTGACATTATGTATGTATGTATAAAAAATCCATATATTTGAATTGGAAAGGCTGCACTAAATTCTATAATGAAAGGAGGAATACGGTCCATGCATAGCTACCACATGCATAATTGCTCATGAGGCTAACATACTGCTCAGCGATGATGTAGCCGTCCTCCCTGGGTGTGCACTTGACCCCCGCCACCTCCACGTTGCCGACCAGGTCTGAGAAGGCAAGGCCCAGGTTTGTGCCGTGGATGGTCACTCGTGTGCCCCCCTCCGGCGGTCCAGAAATTGGGGTCACCTACAAATGGAAATTGGTGGGGGGGGGCATTGTGTCAAGTTATAGCAGTGGTTCCAACATTGTTTTAGTGTCAACCCGGAAAACAACTCTGGTAATGCAGTGTTAGTGACAAATCATTTTTATACATTGCATTTATTTAAATATTATACTTTCGTTGAATCCAATACGAACAATTTTCAAAGAGTTTAACTGGATAAATTACTTCATGTTGTGCCAAGAAAGGAATCCCCTTCCAGCACTGTAATAATAATGCATTTTTTGGGACCTTTCCACAACCCCCAGGAATACACTCAAGGCCCTCATTTGGGCTGCAGCAATGAATCTGGAAACATTAAGTTGTAGCTCCTCACTGACACATTGAGACCAGGACACTGGAGAGCCCCAAACATGGTGGTGTGTGTGACAAGATATGAATGAATTTCATTCAATGGGAATAAAAATTACATATAAATAATAACACAAATGTAGATGTAAAAAAGCCCCTTCTCTGACCATCAGTCAGCTTTTCCTGGATGTGAGCCTTCCTCACATCGGCTTGCTGTTGCCACGGATGATGAATCTCACAGGAGGCTGTAGCAGCGCTCACAACTGCCCACCTTGTAATAAAGCACAATATGGCTGCCCAGCATGACCTCGGCTCCCGGTGGCACGGTGCCTTCTGTGCTGTAAAACCCCATTGGTGCATTCGCTGCCCATACTCTGCCAGAAGAAGAGGAGGAATGGAACCAAGTCCACGTGACCTGGGCATCCTCCAGCAGCCCTGCTTTGTACAACCTCCCAGCTGCCCTTCGGGAATTCCTGCTGTTGTACTGTAGATTCGGTGGTCATTAATTGCTTTCCAAGCAGTGTAAGTGTGTCACTGTGGTGCCTTAAGGCTGGAATACATTAATCTTTCAGCACAGCCTGGGTGCGGGAGGAGACAGGACACATGCCTAAATATATCCCCTGTCATACGGTGAATGCGTCCATGCGAGGAGACTAGGGCTTATTATATAAGTGGCGCTTGAGTATGATGAGGTTCCGGCAGATAATGACAACACCTGCGGGGCGCTGCAGTGGTAAAATGGTGGTGGAGACACAGGTAAGGTGAGAGCGGAGGTGGCCGTTGTTCGCACCCGTACCTGTGCCTATCCTTCTGTAAATTTGGACATCCTCAGTGAAGATGCACTAACTTCTACTGGCACATAAAATAGAGGGGAAAAAAAAAAGTCATGCATCACACAAATTCCCCCACATTATCATGAATGACTGCGTCTGGTGGTCGGGATATAATAACCAAAACGTTAATGCGCCAGTCTCCGCTTCAGTCTCCCCAACCAACCCCTTCAACCCCCTTAAGCACCTCCGAGCCAGCTTTTGAAGGCAGAACACTGCATTCTTGACCCACATGCTGTATGTCATTTACAAACAATAGGACCCAGCGCTGAGAGCTGACGTCAAACCTGAAGCCACTTTACACGCCTGTCATGTTCAAACCGGGTCTGGTGGCCTTCTCTGCCACAAGGCGGGCACCCAGTTTGTGTGTGTGCGCGCATGCGTGCGTGTGTAATGGTTCCCTTTGTCTCACCCTCAGGCAATGTCGAACAGCACAACACAGTGTTGTTTTTTCTGCTTGCGGAGGGGTAAAGGGGGATGCCTTATTGTGTACGAATGTACTCTGCCGCCCTGGCTTCAAAGCGGCGAGTGTAATCCTTTTAAAGCAGCCTGACATTCCCTAGCTCGCTCTTTCACACTGCCAATTGTGGGTAACATCCTCAAAAGAGGGTGCCTTTTGGATGCCCGCCTCCTTTTACAATGGCCAAATCCATATATTCAGGGGTGGGAGGGGTGAAGCTATTTCCTTGTGGTTGGTGGGCATGAGGTATGCAAGGAAGAAGATGACCCACATTGAGATGCCAAGAGAGCGTTTCTTCTTTTGAGCCTAATCCATAAGAAACCTCAAAAGAAAGAAGTCTTTCTCGATAGCAGATAATCCATAGGCTGTAAATTCCGTCACCCGGCCTCAAGGAGTGCGGGCTGGGGGGGACAAGATCAACAGCCTGCAAATGCCAGCATGTATTTATTTATTCATGTTACATAATGGTGGAAAAGCGCTCGACATCCACTGGTGTCCAGTCCCAATAGGAGCAGCTGCAAAGCTTTGCCATAGCTTCAGGGGTAGTGGAAATGATCTGTAGCAGAGGCTCTGCATGTTTAGAAGAAAACTGCATGTTCGTATGCATCAGCCGCAGAGCACTGAGCCACCAGTAGTCATTCACACCTTGACGCAAAATGCAGTTATGCCAGGATATTTACTTCCAGCGCCGATCTAAGCCCAAAATCTGGTCCAAAACCAGTTGAAATTAACTGAATCGCACCTGTGCGTTAACGGCGTTTTTCTGCTGTCAAGGCCCAACCCCATTGGAAGTAAAGAGAAATTTAAAACACCTGCCGGTTTGATAATTGCCTGGAAGCGGCCCCGCTGAAGCTAAATGTCTGTTCAGTGAAATAACACAAAGTGCATCGCAGCTACTGGCACATCAGTCCAGTTACTAAGTAATCAACCCAATAGCACTTAGATGCTGCTCGTATGGAGCCTGAAACAAGACTGAGTGGTAAAAGCAAAAAAATTGGCCCAATCAGAACCAGACAGGAAAGGTCCCATCAGTCTTAGGTCAAATTTTCACCCCCTACTTCAGGACTGAAGAGTTATCAGCGCCCAGGTACTCTTTCGGCCGATTTAGGGCAGAGCCACATGCTCTCCTGCCAACCGTCTACTAATGTGTTTACAGCTCACATGTCTTAGAGCGGGTGGCACAGCGACACAGGAGGTAGCACTGGGCTATGGATTTGGTTACAGCATTAAGCCTCCGTGGAGTTTTGGATGAAGTTTCTGGTGAACCTGTGACTTCAATTTGCTATTGAGTAAGTGAGTGTGACTGTCCTGCAATGGATTAGTGTCCTGTCCAGGGTGCAGCCTACCTGCTGGCCTATGTCTCCAGGTTAGGGCCTGGACCATTGCATTTAGGGCATGGGCTTACAACTCATACTTCTACTGTCTTGATTATAGCTCATTTTCACTAGCAAGGTTACAGCTCACCCTGCAGCTTAAATTTCTAGAATGTTTATTGCTCAGATCTATCATCATGTCCACAGCTCACATCTACTAACATGTTTACAGCTTTCATACCTTTACAGCTCACGTGAGGAATGCATGTGGTCTGAAGCACATCATAAGCCGATCTATGGTTATGCAACAGTTAATGTCTCAGCACTGGCTGAGAGAGACAGGGAGGCAATGACAGCAAGAGAAAACACCTTTTTTGCAAACAAAAAAACCAAGTGGAGGTAAGAAAAGAAGCAGAAAAGAAGAGGAGTTTGAAGTAGGAGAGAGGCATCCTCTTTGAAGGCAGCACCGTGGAGTCGATTCCATAAACAGACTTCTGTTTCCACCCCAGATGGGATTGTCATCGTAAAGTGGTGAGGAGACCCTTTTATCAGGGATGCATGTTTTATTCATTGCAGTTTTAACTGCAGTGCCAAAACCGACTCCCCCACACCCTGCGGTATAACCCCCCCTGCGTATGGGTCTTCCAGTTGTGCCAGTGTACGCCTGCCCTTTGGTACCATGATAACAAAGCTTGAGGAGCACAGAGTTCGGGGCAGATCAGGGTGGATGAGCCCCTTCATTACATCGCCGACCTCAATCAGCACCCCAGAGTCTTCACCGCTTTCACTGTGTTTTGTTCCAGTGTCCAAATCACTGACTGACAGCACAATCCGGCCTATTGCCGGCATCTGCAGCGAACCGCAGGGGGTAAATTTACATTAACAGCAGTGCTGTACACAAACAGGCTGCTGCAAATGAATTCTTGTTTAAACGCAGTGGTGCGGCTACCAAAGAGCTACCCAACCTGCCCTGCGTTGGATGAAACATCGCCCTTGGCGGATGAATGCCATCAGTGCATGCTGCTTTCTCAAGGAATGCATGCAAACACAGAGGCTGTGCACTGGCATCTGCTCTTTTATATGCTTTGGCAGTTGCTCAAGGATCCAAAGTCATCCATCCATTGCATCCATCAACAATCCTACTGACTAACTCATACTTTGTCCAGAAACACTAATATGCACCCCCACTTGCTGGAGATGCTGAGGGTGTGGAAGTTTATCAGAATCACGTTCAGATGAGCTCTGGATCGGTCGGTTCAAATGTGGTCCAACTCCCCCTCCAAATGACCCACAGCTGTCAGTGATTTCCCTGGGAACACAAGTCACACGGCATGGCTGTTTGTCACCAGGATCGCTGGTGCAACACGAGCACAGACTGCAGCCCGTGCAGCAAATTCAACTGTGTTGCTGCTTATCAATCTTGTCTCGTGCAGAGCCCTCTCACACCAGGGGGTGGAAGTCTAAAGGCCTTAAACATTCATTTGTTTCAACGGAAACATTAAATATTCATCACATACATACTTTTGTAAACACATAGGCTAATTCAATAACTGCATGCCTCCAAAACTGCTTATGCCGACGAGTGACAAGTCATGAATTATACATTGTGATATATTTACATGACAAAAAAAACGTATGAATCAACTTGGAGCCATAAAAGACAATAATTCCCTCTTGATCATTTTTAAGTCCATGTTAAAACCAGCCGCAAAGAGGCTATGTTTTACACTAAAAGCAATTAGTGATATAAGGAATTACATAAAATCTGAAATGGAATTACTGTTAAAAAGCTCACTAAACTGAGCTTTGTAAGTAGCCTGCTGAAATGAGGTTGGAACGTTGAACTCAAAGAACCCAGGTTTGAATCCCACCTCCTGCTGTAGTACCCATAAACAAGGTACTTGCCTTGAATTAATACAGTAAAAATACCCAGCTGTATGGATGAGTAATTCACTGTGAGTAGCTTAGCCCTATAAGTTGTTCTGCAGAAGAGCTGGCTGAGTTAATAAACACAAAAACATAGTTACAAAAATAAGAATAAAAAGAAAACAACAATAGTAGAGAACTGTTCAGGTCAACGCTAAATGTGTATTCTTATTTGAGAGCTCTGGACTCCTGCATTTATGCAAGTTTTAATGCACGAGTTCCACACTGAGCCATGGTGCTTTTTCTCAAGGTCATGGCACTGTTGCTTCTTTCCTGAGCTTTATCTCCATCTCACCGTGCCTGTCCTCTGGGACCTTCCCACCTTTCGCTCCCTCCTCTCGTCCAGCTCTCTCTCCCTTAATCGCACATCCACTCAGCTTCACCTCCTCTTCCTCATGTCTTTGGTCTTGGCTTTTCTTGCCCACAATGTTACTGAGCTGCCACCTTCCCACCTGTCTATACATCTGTATGTGTCACATGACCACACACTCGCACATTTGTGGACAAAAGGTCAGAAACATTTGCTCAAATGTTCACACACACACACACACACACACACACACACACACACACACACAATATGCTAATAAAAGCTAATGCCAAAGTGTTTCGGAAGGCAGCCCAAGCAGTCCAATGGCTGACTGCGGACAGGCACAGCCTTCTCTAGTTTTCATCTAGTTCAACTAGATGAAAACTTTAATAAGGAGAATAAAAAGTGAACAAAAGGAACAGAGAGGTGAAATGGAATGAGTCATGCTGCTGACAGTGAGAAGGAAAGGAAGAGGGAGAGTGGAAGACACCATAGACACCACCAGAGCTAACCTTTCCGACTGAGTGCTGCCCGGCTGCTTAGACTACAGTGCAGCAAATCAATTAGCGGAACTCATTAACTTTCGTTTTTAATTGGCTTGTGTGCACAAGGGCAGATCGAGGGGCACGGGGATGCGAGCGGCCAGACAAATCGATGCCTGGGTGCTGGGGTCGGGGGGAGCTGGTTTACGTACAGTGCAGTGGTGCGTTACCAAACATAATTAAATACAATGTTTTCGTTTGACTCGCGCCACCTTGGTGAGCAATGCAGCCGAGCTGTAAGACAGGAAGGGGGAGGGAGGTAAGAACGTGGTGAGGTGGGGACGCTTCACACTCAGCGGGGGGCTCTCCAACACAGAGAACAGGGAGTGAGGAACAGCGGAGCGGAGGTTGACCGCTTTGGCTGGAGTGCAGATCTGCATGGCCCCCTGCAGAGAGCGGCTGTTTGACTGTTGATGGTCACTAGCAGTGGTCTGTCTGCACACATCATCGGCGGACAAAACAAATAGCAGCTGTTCTCTCCCTGTGCATCAGCTGGCCACGCCTAAGGGCGTCAATTGAGCAGCTTGACCGCTATGGTCATCCGCTGGGCCGAAGCCCCGGGGACCCTCCCACTGCCTCCCACCAACTGGGTGTGGCATATGAGAGTGCAGATGTCACGTTGTGTGGAGTCAGTACACCTCTACTGTGGTAGGAGATGGCCATCTGCTTTGGGCAAGGAGAAAGCCACATCAAAGAGAACCCCACCCCTCCATTCCTGCTGTCGATTGCATTTTCTGATGAACGGCACCGTGGTTTGGTTGGTGTCCGGAGAGGCTGTGCACAGGGAGGTGACATTCTGGTGACATTTGGTATTCTGCTGCAGGAGGACCAGGGTACCCACCTCAGTGATGCGTGGGTTGGTGCATTTGACGTTGTGGCTGGAGAGGTCGAGCCATTGGCCAGAGTGCGTGGGTGCTGGGCAGTGGTGACGCAGTGTGCAGCGGCCCTCCCCGCTGCACCAGCCGCACTGGAACTTCCTGTCCGCCTTGAGGCACATCCCGCAACTGTCCCTCTGTGCTGCGCACTTGTACAGGTGTACTGTGGGAGATCAGGCAGGCAGTGCATAAGGTATAAGTAATACAGGGGCTACCACTGCCCACGTTTACCTTGGCTACATTAAGCATGTGAAAGAGGAAGGGGGGTGGCTGCTTGGCTCCTATTTCTACTCATCAGCTTGGCTATTACTTTTACTCATTTAATCTGGCCTGAAGGAAAGAAAAATATCACCGCCCAGTCTGCATCGATAGCCAGACTGATTAAAAAGGCTCGCGGTTGAGTAAATTCCATCGAGCAAAGTTTGAGGAGTCCACAGATTCCAGGCAGGCCACGTCCTGTTCCGCTATCGATCCGTCCCAGTTGCCGGGACCAAGACAAATGGAGCGTCTTTTCACCACAGGGACCTCACTGTCTAACTACGGTTCCCTCAAAGGACCATAAGATCCCAAGAATCTCATTCCACAGCAGCATGATGGGTAGGTGCGTCTCAATTCTAAAAATCCCCGCACTGCAGATGGAGAACCGACTGTGACGCACCGCCTCCGGTCTCCCAGCAGGCACACAGTGATCGGGGCATTTTATTCCATCGATACCACAATTCATCAATCTGTCTGACAGACAAATTAAAAAATACATCTGAGAAAACAAATAGGTTTAAGATTTTCCTTTTTTCATTACTTTCTGTGGGAAAGGCCTGATTATTCACAAACGGGATGGTGTCTCAGTGGCTCTGAACGAATGACAGTACAAAGTGTGCTGCTGGTTGAATCTGTGGTGGCTCAAATAGCCCGAGGGGTAACCCTAACCTCCACTTGCCCTCCCTCCCACGAGCTGTGGGTACCTTGAATGTTCTCTGGGTTGTCAATGATGAAGTTGCCATTCCAGACCACTGAGAAGTCCACAGGCAGCTCGCTGATCTTCATCCCCTCGTACAGGTACTGCAGCGCACGACAAAGAGATGACATGAGGACAGGGACGTGCTAGCGCAACACATTGCCTCGCTAGCTCAGTGACGCTGTTGCTCATCTCCCCTCCACGGGGGCCGCTGATGCAGTCTGGGCCTGGACCTCTGCACTGCAATTACACCCCCTTACCCCCCCAAAGCCCTCCGCCTCAGAGAGAACGGTGAGTATGGCGGCGCGGCTGAGTGAGATGCCGCTTGTGTGGGCGGTGAGCACTGGCGGAGAGGAGTGTTTATCTAGATTTGATGATAATGTACCCTCGGCTCGAGGGTGCTGGGGGGGTCCTCCATTGGGATCGCAGAGATGGGAACGATGATGGGAAGGGGGCTGTGAGTGATGGACTAAGGGACACATTTATGGAGGGAGGTGACGGCACCCATGGGGCTTCACTGCTAGTGTATTCCTTTGTGTGCTCTGCGAATGGATGTGGGTCTGCATTTGTGGTGGGAATAGAGGTCCTGGGGGTCACCGCTATGAAAAAGCGGCATTCTGGGAAATGTCTACAGATGCAGTGCATGTGTTTGTCTGCTTGTGTGAATGTCTCTTACATTTGTACATTACCTTTAAAATACTTTGGATACTTTTTTGTTTTTCAGATTTGAATCAATGGATTTAAAAATTGCAGCTTATTCACAGTCCCCGTCCAGTTTGACAGAACTTGAGCAAAAAAAGCAACAAACAAAAACTGCAGTGTCATGATGTTGATGAACATACAAACAGACTCAAACGTTCTTGCTTCCAAATGTGCCTTCTAAATTTTGAAGGCTGAGTATTTATGTACTTGGTTATTTCTTGCCTTATATTTATAATTAATTTAAAATTGTTTTATAGAAATGTTTTGTCACTCTGATGTGTATTGTTAGCAGTTATGCATTTATTATTTATCACTGATTTTTTTTCTACTGAGGGCAACATGATGATGCAGTGAGCACCACTGCTGCCTCTCAATGCCTGAGCTTTTCCGGTGTAGGTTTGAACCTGGCTTAGTCTGTGTGGAGTTAGAAGTTCTGTGCATCTGTATAGTTTTCCTGGAGGGACTGGTTTCTTCCCACAGTCCAAAGATGTGTTTCAGATTAACTGGTCACTCTAAATAGCCCACAGTGTTTCAAGGTGTGTAAATGTGTGGCCACCTTGTGATGCCTGCGAGCCCATCCCCAGTTTTGCACCCAGTCAGAAGTTCAGGACCGGTGTGACCCTGACCAGGACAAGCGTTTAATAAAAACAGATGAATGGATTGATTTTTTTTCTCTTGATCAACTTGGAAAAAACCCAAATAAAATCCCTTGTGATTCAATGTTATAAAAAAGGCACTGTGTGCATGCATGCATTTGCTCGTGTGTGTGTGTGTATGTGTGTGTGTGTGTGTGTGTGTGTGTGTGTGTGTGTGTGTGTGTGTGTGTGTGTGTGTGTGTGTGGTCAAAGGGAGACGTACCGAGCTGTTCTGGCACTGCACGCTGGAACTGTTGAACCGCAGGGCAGTGACACGGTGAGCTACACCCTGTATGTGCAGCACACACTCGTATCCCCGCTGGCCTGACTGTGGCTGTGGCAAGTTCCGTGCCTTCAGTGTTATAGGCTTCACCTCGCCTGCCGGGATCAGGATCTCCTCTGACCGTACCAGCTGAGGGCAGTCCTGGTGGCACGGTCAAAGGTTAGAGACATAAATTCTCAAAGTCACAGTTCAGCCCAAAAAGTCACCACATATTTGGAAAACATACAGCTTTACTTCTAATACGAAAAAGAAGTCCGATCAGAGAGAAGTAAAAGTAGACAAAACTGATGAACAGGACTGACGTTTCCACATAATGGACCCTCAGTCATTTAAAACAGATCCATGTGGCGTGAACTGTTCAAATAAATGATCCACATTGCTGAGAAAAAAGTACTTCACCCTTTCAAATAGTCTCAAATTTTGGAGCTTTGTGACAATAAATTTGACCAGATATTTATGTCAGTTCTAATACTACCCAGATAGGGTCTGAGAGAAAAAAAGTGACACCAGTGCTGTTATTTTGTCATTTCCTTGTTGCAGAAGATGTCAAGAGTCAGCGATTTTGACAGAGAGCAGTTAACTGTAAATCTGCAGGTGGAAAGGTAAACGACAACGAAGAGTTTAATCTCTTCCTCAGTGTGCTCCAGGAGGGACCCCAGTGTGGTTCGGCAGCACGGGGAGTCCCAGGGGGGTGCCGTACCTCTGAGGCATTCACTCGGCCCTCCTGGAATGAGCAGCTGGAGGGGTCGTGGGTGCACAGGTTGCGATATTTGCACCAGTGGCAGCGGAAGGCGCTGTTGACGCACGAGAGGCATCTGTGCGAGAGGAAACACACAGGTCAGTTTGATCCCTTCTCTGTTATACAGTCAAGGTCCATATCCTAAACAGGACCAAAATGGTTGTTTTTCTATATTCACAGATAACCCACCCCCACCACCCCGGACCGGAAAGGTGCATCATCTCAATCACTGCGCTTCACAAAGTGCTGGGTGGCACATTTAGTGCCACAAGCTGCGCAGGACGTCTGTGAGGAAAAAGGCAAATAAATAAGACTCGAGAGCAGAGCAGTGGCACAGCACGACACTGCAATTACCATTAGCTCGGCATTGTGGCAGCGGCGCTCTAATGACAGGGTGGCAGAGAGCGGCGTGTCTCAGCGTTTGTCAGTGCCGCTTCGGTACAAACTCACTTGGCTGGGGCGTGATGAGCACCGCCTCTCGATGACATGAACACGCCTTCAACCTTGGCGCACCCTTCATGCCGACAACCCCCAGGACAAACCCTGACATGGGAGTGGGCCGGATGGCAGACAGGTGAAAATGTCCAAGCAGCGAGGTTTTGAAGTATTTGTGCATCTGAATAACGTGTTTATACGCTACTATTAGAGAATGTGGATGTGATGACTCAGGTCATCCGGAAGCCCCCTGTCAGCACACTGGAGAGCTTTGGAAAGAAAGGTCACGGAGGCAGGATGAAGACTAATTTTTGCTGATGTCGGCCACTGCTCGGCCAAAAGGTTGCGCTCCCACACAACTCTGCGAGGGCCCACCCTGCCGCATCCATCATATGTCTCGTTTTCACCATGAGGAGAATGAGTGAGTCGACCTCTGACCCAGTGAAACACAGAGCCATGGCGAGGACAGTAAATTGTAAGGATGGGTGCACTGTCACCACCGTGATGATGGACTGGGCAAGCGGTTATTGATAAAGGATGGATAGACACTCATTACAACCTGGGTGGTATCCATGACCTCCTGTTCATTCGAAATTTGGCATTCATGCTGGACACAGGCTTTCACAAGATAGACATAGTGGTTTAAATGATTTAAAAGAGTGATGGAGGGAGGTGTCAGCATTCTGGGAACTGGGTGGCCTCTCCAGGAGTGACATCCTGTTTTTGTCCTCCCAGTCTCTCTCCAGCACTCTGGCACTAGGACCTTAACAAGGAGAGATGGTAAACAAGTAGTAAAGTGGTAAAGTGGGGTGGTGAACAAGACCACCTGCCTTCAGCGGGGAATAACATGGAATAACGCTGAATCATCACTCTCCGAGCCAGAGCAACAGCAGGGTCTGTCGTCTCAAGTACAAAACTGCAGTCTACAATTCAAAAATGGCTGCAGCCCAGAACACACAGTGTGTCCTGCTATTCCGACGCCTCGCAGGCCTGCAGCACAGCACTGACCCCAATCAATGTGGCTGAAGCAGGGTGATTTTCACCGCATCAATTCATGGTAAGCACCTCGCCCAAGGATACTACAGCAGGAGGTTCTTTGAGTGAAAGGTGGTAGCTGTAACCACTGCTAGCACAGAACCTCAGAATCTACGAGCAATTCCCAGAGCACGTGCAGTGTCAGCAGGGTAACACAAACCCGTACGATGTCACTGTGACAAAACACTGCCCTCTTGATGCACTTTCCTTCTGGTTCTGATTTCCTGCGGGGGGCGATTCTCCTCATGTCCAATGTAATGAGGCACGGTGTCGACACAACATCCTTTCATTAGGAAAAAAAAGTGCATTTCTTCCCATCAATTATGCACAGATTTGAGCACTTAATTTGTAACAGCAATAATTAAAGAGAGACGAAAAGTGGGCTACAAGAACGGAGAAATCCCAGCGTAATTACAGCTGTGTGTCAGTGAAATTTGGTGGGCTGCTTCGGGTCTGTCTGCCTGCCGTAGAAGCCCGTGCCACCAAGAGGCCTGGAGTGGGGCACAGGTGGATGGTGGGGTAAATCTGTCCATGTGAGGAGGTGCGATGTTGTGTCGGAGATGTCACAACGAGAGGACACTCACAGCTGGTGCACGCTGCAGTTGTAGAACTTGACCTCGGTGCTGGTGAGCATCTGGCCTGTCTCCTTCGAGTTCAGCCGTAGCTCGACGCCGAACCAGTCTGCCGGGTGGGTCAGGATCGGGAGAAAAAAAGCGAGATGTCAGAGACAAATAAAAAATGCATTATTAAATGGGGGACAACCTGTGTTTCGCCAAGCTGTGCCTCGTCCACCCGTGCCAAAGCCGACGGCCGTGCCAACTGCGGCATCATGTCGCTGCACCAGCACCGCTCACCATTCGCCAGGCTGATTTCAGTACAGATGGCGACCTGCTCTGCACCTCCACCTTCCCCCGCATGCCCCACCCTCTCAGCACAAAGGTGCGTTCTTGGCAAGACATGAGACAGCATAGCTGATGAGAGAGTATCGGTAAACAACAACATGCAAAAGAAGACAGAGATTCTGCATTTCATCACTGTAACAAGAACAGTGACGGTGAACAAGAGTCAAGCTGATACAATAATTAAAATACACATCTTTCATACTGCATTAAAATATTGCTTACAATTTCACATGTATGCTAAGTTGTTGCATAAACTATGAAAGCAACATCTTGCCTGTGTCCATCCCCCATCTCCTCATTTGATGATGATGATAATGATGGTTATTATTATTATTATTATTATTATTATTATTTATTTATTTATTTATTTATTTATTATTTTTTTAAAATTATTTTTTTATTTTTTATTTTATTTTATTTTTTTATTTATTTTTTTTTATGTAACTGACAGCTCAAATAAATGTTAGATTTGTATTCTAAGCCACTTAAGATTTACCCATTTAAACAGATGGGCAGTATTTACTGCGCTGATTCAAGGCTATAACCACAATCTAGAGAACTACTGGAAATACAGACTGGAAAGAAACAGCTCTAATAACTATGGAACTGGCCGCTCCTATTAATATTTAATATAGAGCCATCAAACCAGTTGATATACACAAAGAATTAATTCTCTACCCTGCAACTGCTTCTTTTAAATGGAAGCAAAATGAAAGGAAAACAGTTTGACACTCTTTCAGAGTGAGTAGATAGAAGGGCGTTATGACACATGGTGCTGGGGCTCTCTTTCTCTCTCTCTTGTTCTCTCTCTCTCCACACATCATCCCCACACTCCCGTGAACCTAAAAGCTGTGGTTGGACCAGCACAGCAGCACATGGCCGACCCTCGGGTGGCCTCTATCCGCTTCCCCCGACACGAATGTATTCAGCTGGTAGTACAAGCTGTGTGCAAATACATACATTGTCAAAGGTGCGCTGAGCAAATGGTCCCTGTTAATGACATCGATTAAACAAACGAATAATTAAGCATAGTTTAATCTCACCTTACACGGACATCATATAATGGTGCTTTTGTTGTGGCTCATGTTTTTTCTTCACTGTTACAATAAAACTTTTGTGCGAAGAGGTCTTGAAACAACAAACCTGCGGTCCATCGACCTCTGTGTCCTGCTCTTTCTGGTGCACCTGTTGCTATGCTAATTTGGAGCTTTGCCCCTTCTACCAGACTATTTTTCATTTTCTGCAGAGAAAAAGAGCCAGAAATTTTGGGCTGGTCTGACACTGCCATCCAGGGGATCTGGGCTCACACTGGTGCCAGTAGCAGCACAACAGCCTGTCAACACGTTTGCTGAATCACTCCACGGGGGGCCGAGCCCAGCTCCTTTCCCTCACACACTAATGTGATGGCTGCAGAATGAGAAATCTATTCTTTTACTGACATTGAAATGTAGCTTTCATTTTTCTGTCTTCTCAAACTGATGGTAAGTTAGGGGCGAGGAATGGTGACGTGGTGGAGGGGGTGCTGGGGCGCAGACAAGGTAAGGTGATCCTTAGAGTGGAATCCAGCGCCGTTGCTGCTGGGTCTCCACAAATGCTACAAATGAGAACAGAGCGGTAGGCTTTCAGGATCCTTTCCCAATACAATGGCTGCAACTTATCTGAATGAGCGGAATGAGCCAGAAACCTTCAGATGCTTCCACAGCACAGCTGTTGACTGTTCGCTGAGCCAGTGGGGGGCAGACTGCAGCCCATGATTCTGTTTACAGAGCCACCCTCTGCATCCCAAATTAAATTTGCAGCATTGTTTTTTTTTACTAAAGTAATTCAAAACCATCCTTTCAAATGGGTCAAAAAACATACAGAACCTTCCCATCTTGATTTTAAAATCATAACATTCAAGTCAACAGTCCAGCTCTGCAGCAGACCGTGAAGGACCGTAACAGACAGGAGAGAGATGCTGAGCATCTGGGTATGCGCAGATCTACACCAAGACAAGAATGTTTCTCTGTCAAAGGCTCCGGAAAAGGAGGAGCAACTGTCGCGACAGCCTCCCACACATCAATCTCGGCATGCTGTGTTCCAAACATCCAGCTCCTTCCGACAGCCTTTGGCTCTAAAAAAAACCATGTTGCTCTCCATCATCGGGTTAAAGCCAATCACCCGCTCATGTGTGAGTCCTGACCTGGCGGAGCCCATTAGTACCTGTAAGGGCAGTAATATGTGTGACTAATGCGGCCCGGCCGGCCGCTGGAGCAGGGCGCCACAATTACAGGTAATGAGTGTCAGCACCACTTGGACCACACACCACACTCCCGGTGCCGGAGCAGACCGCTGTCTTGTTAGGACTGGGGGACTGGCGACCTGGGCCAAAGAAGCGGGGTGGGGAGGAAGCACATCTAATAAACACCTGCGAAAAACAGCCCCAGCACCTTGCCTGGCTGCCTTTATAAACACATGGAACCCAGTGGGGGAGGCTATGAGTAGCACACAGACAGACTGAAGGCCTCGAGAACCAACAACAGGGAGCAAAACAGTCATCAGAGCAACAGCTCCTGAAAACATAGTGGCTCTCCGTGGAAACTGTCCCATAAATTTCTGTGTACTCTGTGTTCCCATATTATTATTACTCATGTTAAAAATTTTCAAAGTTACGTTGCATTTCCGTGTTACTGTGAGCAACTGTATTTGCCTCATTCGTATATTTTAGAAAAATTTGCTGCATACCGAATGCAACCTGCTCTCACGCATCCAACCAATGCCAATTAGTTGGACGTAAAATGGAAACAGAATACAAGTGTTAGACCAGAATAATTTAACTGCATTTTGTTGTACTGATATGGTGCTGATCTTTGCGAGCGTTAATGGTCAAAAACAACAGCAATTAAAGTTTGCGGACTTAATGTGTGATGTTTAAAATTTAATTGCATTGTAGCTTGAAGTAAAAAAAAAATGTTGTCTTACAAAGTATTTTTCTTTATTAACTATAGCTAAGACTTCTACTAAAACTTCCAAAATAAATCAATGTTCGCCTCTATAACTACTTTTATTAATTATACAGTTAATACAGAAAACTGAAAGTGACCCGATACCAACAAATGCTGTATAATGTTTCAAGTTTACAAAAAATAAAAAGGATATCCTGTGACAGACTGGCATCCTGTTCATAGGATTCCCTGCCTCACACCCTGTGCTTCCATTAAAGGTTTTGGAGTACAGTGACTCTGTACAACACAAGTTGTGAAAATAAAATAAATAAACAAGCATTATATTAAATTTTGTATTCGTTAGAGCTTTATATGGAGGTTCTTACAAAACACAGCCAGTAAATTATTTGAGGGATGTCTGTATTATTTAGGATTTTATTCGCTGTGATGTAGTGGTGGGGTTTAGAAACAAATCAAATTACAAACAAATTTTCAATCCCGTGTGCATTCATAAATTGTAAACTTTGTGTACACAGATTAATACTGTAATATCTCAGTCTTGATACAACTCAATAATACACAATTCTGGACCAGCACTGCAACAGTATTAATTGCTCAACTACGTCTCAGATACTTTGGTTTTATATCATGAACCTTCAGAGAGATGTTTCAAAGTTTAGCATTTAGTTTGTGTCTGGGGCTAAAGGAGAACTGTGAATCCCTTCCTCCTCCTCCTCATGCCTTCCCCCTCTATTATTCCATACATTCAGTACAGAAAGTCAACATACATCCTACATTTGTGGCTTGGTGGTGCCTCTGGGTGTCTCACCTTGGTCAGTGGGGATCATGGGGACATCCTTGGCAGCGGGGGACACGCACATGATCTGGTTCCCATTGACGACGCCCTCCACCTCAGTAAGGTTCCCGAAGGAGCAGGTGACACCAGCAGACAGGTCTGGCACGTCGCTCACCTTCAGGAGCAGCTGTAGGCAGGCCAAGCAGGAGAAATGTGTCAGGGGGTGGCCACTGGAAGGGGCTAGGCTGAATTCCACTAGGGGACGGCGATGGGACAGAAACCAGCTGGTACACTCGTAGTTGGTAGAAGACATTCTGTCAAAGGGGCTTTTGATTTAAGGGTCCCAAGGGAAGTAGGCTAAAAAAACAAATATGGCCTCTGTGTATTTTCTTTGCTTCAAACTCCACGGGCCACTAACGCGCAAGACGCAAACAGAGGCAAACAGCATAAGCAGCACCCGGCTGTCTTTCCAAACTGCCCCCCGGAGCAGTGACACACAGAGACATGAAGCTATGGGTGCCGTGCGATCCACTCTCAAGCCAAGCAAAGGATTCTGGGTCATTATCTCAGTGGCATTTCGGAGGTGCCGTTGTATCTGCTGTTGTTTTGTCCTGCCTCTTTGAAGCCTCCCTTTTGTGCTGCTTGCTCCTCCTGGACGCCACCAGGTTGGTTGGCAGCATTCACACATGACTGCATGGTAGTCGCATCACCTTCTTGCGTTTTTTAAACAAACGCAATATTTCAAAGTGGGTTTGAGCCACAGAAATAACAGAACCATCTCTTCATGCTTTACTAACAGCGTTGTTACAGACCCTCGAACACACAGGCGCGCGCGCATACACACACACACACACACACACACACACACACACACACACACGTGGAACGCGACTGTTTGTGCCTGATAGTATAAGGTCAGGGGAGGTGGCCTGCTCACCCAAAAATAACAATGTTGCCCTGTTCTGTCGAGCTGGTCATTTTTTCCACCGTAACCAAACATTTACCGGGGACGCAGTGCATGTTTGTGTATCGCGCATCCGAAAGGCTCGCTCTAATTACCACCAGTGTTTTCAGTAAAGCTAATTGTTTTGTCTCCTCTCCTGGAGCCAGTTGTCATGGAGATAGCTGCCTGCCACTGCAAGGCATGAGGAGCGCTGGGTGACCCAGCTGTTGGTACTCACTATGAAGGGGACTTCCTTTTTGCATGCAAAGGCGCTGCCCACCGGCATCCACCCACTTGCAACCCTACATACTGAGGCCCTGGGTGTGATCTGCCTGGAAAAAGGGGTGGCTGGAGAGGGCAACAGAGAGCGATGAAGCGTTGCTCTTACAAGCTGCATGTAATGTGGGAACGCCAAGCACGGTGAAAGAGCCAGCAGGCCAAGGTAGAAGATTACAATGACTATACCGACATTTTCTGCCTTTTTCTCAGATCTTTACAGAGTCTGACTAACCCCCCCCAATACACAGACTTATACACATACAATACCAAAGATTAAATAAACCTGACGGGAAAAAGGATTTTTTCTTTTTTATTTCTATACTGCATTTGTTAAACTACTGTGGCCCGGGAAACCAGCTAGTGTGTTCTGACTGGCACTCTGCACTCAGAAAAAAGACAATGTTTGCAGAGGAGTGTGCAGGACTTTGCTGGATTGATGTGGGGGATGGCAGGGGGACTCACCGGCACGCTAGGCTCAGACACGGCGATGCTAGCGGGATACACTGTCACCTTCACGCATTGGCTGAGGGAGGCGGCAAAGCGGAATGGCTCCTCTGCACGGTCACAGCTGTCCTTCCTGGAGCACCTGGAGGTGGACGGAGATGATAGGGTGACAGAATGACTCTCTCGCTCACAACAGCCCAGCTTTAATCTGAATGTCTCTCTGCGATGGTCTGTAAATGACAAAGAGTGCGACAAGAGCAGCAGCAGACATTTAACACAAATGTCACAGACTCTTCCTTCACAGGCTGGTGGAGCCCTGAGTCCGAGTACTGCATTGGATCAACAGCAGACTGCTACCAGGGCAGTGCCAGCGTGAGCCCCGTCATACTGAGGATTTCCAAGGGATTACAGCTTTGCCAAATTAGATACATGGAAACTGCTAAACTTGGGCTTGGCCCCCTGAGGAACAGAGGTGGAAAAACCATTTGCTAGCACTGGAAAACTCCGGAACCTGGCTGCCACCCTCTCAGGCCTTAGAGAGTCATCTAGATGAAAGGTGTGATGTGAACTTCATTATACCACCTTGCTACAGTGGTGCATAATATCACTAGATCCACTAAATGAATGGACTGTAGATAGATACATAATATTGTGGAAATGTAGCATAGCGAATGTAAAATACCAACAAAAACAACACAGCCAAAACCAAGAGAGACACTTCGGATGTATGAGACGGTATCGGCTTTTGTGCCCTTCCGTTCTTAACCATTTTCTCGTCAATCCATGCTCACACCATCCCGGAGTTCAGCTGCATTCTCTTGCTCTCAGATCCTTGTCCTTGGTCTTGGCTGCCCCTCCTGGGAAGAAGGGGCAGGGGCTGGCTTGCAATTTTCCTGTCAAAGGCTTGTTTAGAGGAGGCGGAGCTGGAATGGATCTCACCGAGCCGAGATGAGGAGCTTGAGTTCCTTGCGGGATCGCAGTCGGGAGGGTGGCAGACAAAGCCGCACGTATATATAGACGCACACAGACGGCATCTCTGTACCCTTTTTACTGAGGTGGCACCGGTGGATCCTCCTCTCAAAGACTGTGATGGCTAGCAATTTGGCACGTCCCTTTTACATCTGTAATGCGCTGCTCGAAGGGAAAATGATACTTAATGTGCTTTTAGATGCTGTTGAGCATAATCGCTTTGCATACGGCACGCCACTCTTTAAGGAAAGTCAAGAAACCTGATGGGTTATTAGGAAGACAAAACAGTGCCTAAAATGGAATGGCATTGATTATTTTGGGTTGCCATGGTTTCCAGTGACAGCTATTATCTATATGTACTTGGAGCATCACCTCTTTGCTCTCTCATTAGCTGAAATGCATGTTATAGACTGTCAGCTGCATCCCCCAACCTGCTGCCCCAATCAAAGTGGCCTGTGCAGTCTGCTTCTCCCTGGCTCATGCTGAGCTGCTCCTGACGGTTTTTTTCTCTTCTACATTATCAGACATTCAACAACATACATAGAGGATCATACTGTTATTTATTACAGCCAGCGTTTTGCTATGTTCACACACTCGCCAGCACAAACACAGAAACACACACACGGATGCACAAACCTCACAGACTCTTTGGGGCTTTTAACTGTGCACGACAGTGAAATGCTTCCCCAGCAGCCTGCTTTAAAAGTGCTGTCCATGGTCCTGACAGCTTTCACAGACCATCTCTCATGGGGTGGGACCTGTGGCTTCCTGCCAAACGGTTCCCACACATTCCCTCATACGGACTAAACAAAGGTCACACTGATGTTAAAGTGGACAGCAGTTGGTGAGGGCGGAAAAAACCCTTGTATCTAACCCACATGGTGCCCTTTGATGGACTGAGTTGTCCCTTTACACCCTCGCCCTCCAGCAGTGGCTCATACCATTAGATGTGTGCGAGTGCAAAAAGAGACAGAGACAGTAGTCGGTAACCATAGCAGCGGCTTGTTAACCCCTGGGTCTATCGCCAGTGGCAGCTATCCTGCCCACTGTCAACGGATCGGGTGAGTGCGGCATCAGCTCAACTCAGATTCCCTCGACTAGAGAAGGAATGGGGACAGAGGTTGGTGGCGGTGGCTAATATAGACAGCGTCCTCCTCCTTACTCCTCAGGGTCCAGCAAAGGCGATGGCCCCTCCTGCACTTCAAGCTGTGCTCACAGACAGGAAAGAGATGTGGAGCCGCTTGCTTGACTTTGCAGTGATAAGACATGGGCATGCAGCGTGGGGACAGATCCTCTCAGCATCCCTTGATGCAACCTATTACAGTGCTATGTTTATGCTGCACAAAGCAGTACACACGGAATGGGCGTCTGTTGAGGGACTGCACATCTACTGCCCCCAGAGTACAAAATGCACTTAAATGCATCTGACAAAGTCACAGCACTGCCCGATTTGAGTGCAAAGAGAAAAAACCTCCAAGTATCTCGTCAAATGTGGAACTTGGATGCAGCTGGGTGGTTAAGGTACTAGACTTTAGATGTAGCTTTTGGTAAGAAGCATCAGATAAACAGCTAAATAATTCAGCATCCTGTCTTGTTTACTTGCTTTGAGGTGTCATTTAAAAGGCCTTGCATTTGCCGACCTTTTGGAGATCCAAATCTTAAAGTAGATGGGGTCCACACAGGGCGCCCATTTCCTCGGTCACAGATGGGCAGTTGGGGCAATATTTCCCAAGGCAGAAAGGAACACGTGGTCTCTGAGCTGTTCTGGGCAGTTCTGGCAGCTGCCATAGACGTCCTTGCACCTTCGACATTAGAGAGTCCTTTTCAGGTCAACCTAATACAGTTTTACACTGGAAAAATCCAAAAGGAAGAGACACAGAAAAAGGGAACTCAATAGACAGAGGCAAAAAAAGTGAATAGAGGTCAATTGTCGGTTATGAGACTTCTCAACAAGTGTGCACTCTGAGCAAGACAAACACACAATGTGGAGCGCAGTGTAGCAGGAAGTTGTACCTCGAGCCCAAAATGGTCTGTAATGTAAATGCTGTTAAATGAAAATGTGGTGAAGACTTAGGTGGTTTGTGAGAGGTTTACCATTGCCTTCTTCTACAAGTCTTTGGACTGTGGGTCAACATTGAAACACTATGCTATTTGAGCTAAATTTGAACCCATGTGTGAACTCATAGCACAGCAGCTATGAAGACACCAGTGTGGCCAACTGTACCGCAATGCCTGTAGGAAACAGTCATCCAGCAATATTAGGTTAATACACTGCCTGGCCAAAAAAAAGTCACCACCTGGATTTAACTTAGTGTTATGATGTGGGGTTGCTTCAGCTGGACAGGTCTAGGTTCAGCAATGTTATGTGCCCAAAAAATGAGCTCAGCTGACTACCTGAATATACTGAATGACCAGGTTTTTCCATCAATGGATTTTTCTTCATATTCCGAGATGACAACGCCAGGATTCATGGGGCTCAAATTGTGAAAGATTGCTTCAGAGAGCATGAGCGAGACATCATTTTCACACATGGATTGGCCACCACAGAGTCCAGACCTTAACCCCATTGAGAATTCTTGGGATGTGCTGGAGAAGACTTTACGCAGCGGTCTGACTCTGCCATCATCAATACAAGATCTTGGTGAAAATGCAACTCTGGATGGAAGTAAATGTTGTGACATTGCATAAGCTTATCGAAACGATGCCACGGCGAATGCGTGCCGTAATCAAAGCTAAAGGTGGTCCAATGAGTGTGTTGGCCGGGCAATGTACATCAATTAATAGATTTTGAAATAGTAGCGTTGCACAACTTTCCCTGTACACCTCAGCTGAAAACAACACAGAGGACACAAGCATCCTGCTAAAGATGAGAGGTCCAGCCCTGACCAGTGTGAAAGCACCAACAGAGCCTTTAATGCTGTCTGATTTGTGAGTATCACAGGTGAGTACAGACAGACGTCAGTCCAGCAGATCCATGTTGGTTTTCAGGTGAACAAATGGGGTTGATGGATGTGCAGTTCGAGCCCATGCTGGTGTATGAGAAGTATAGGGGAGGATGGGAGAAAGACATTTTGAAGAGCAAAAATGAGCCTGCCTGGTCCTAAAGCAGACCTACCCTCACTTCACTGGACCTCTGTTCCTTTGTATGCTTCACGTCACATGATGTAGACGTGCACAGACTGCAGAGGTAGCATAAGCAGCCAGTGTGGCAAGGACAGGTGAAATTTACAGTTCGGTAATGGAATCGCCAGAGGTAGCTGGGGACAAATAATTTGACTGTGTTTAAGTGAACAGTGCTGATTTGTGGACACAGCTGTCAGTCAGGTGTTTCAGCTTAAAATTTGTGAGAGTTTGTTCATGGCAGCAGACCGTGACAACACCAAGCACGACAACATGGGACATAACAGGGCAGACAGGATGTAACCTGAAGTCCAATATTCGCCTTTTTGTAACTTGAATCTGACCAAATCTTTTTCTCAGATCTGCTTCTGTATAAATGGGAGTTGAAAGAGAAAATATAACACTGGTACTGCTTTTATGTCATCTCCTTGGTGCAGAAGATACTGAAATGTGCAGTCATACATGTGAAAAAGACTGCAAATGGCTTCTGTAATTAAGGGGATAATTTGGAGTCAGCTATTTAAATATAATCGGGTCTAATTTGGGACAACTCTGTCCAATAAAATTTTCAAATACTTCATCTCTTCCTAGCAAATGTCAAGTAGGGAAAGTGGAGAATCACAGACAGTCACATCAGGCCACGCTCAGAGGAAAGCTGCTGAAACCTATCTGTCCAGGCAAGGTAACACCATTCTCGAGGCTCAGAACCTCAGTTGAGCCACAGTCAGAGCCATTCCACCTGCATAAAGAATATTTGGATCTGTTTCACTTCGGAGTGGCTATCCTACCATAATCCCCCCAGTAGCGAGGTGTAAAATCATTAATAAGCTGAAACGAAAGCTCAGAACAACATCCAGGGAACCGCAGGCCTGTCCTGCCTGCTTGGCATTACTGCATATGCACGTCTGTTTAGCTGTTTCTCCCTTCTGCTCAACAGTGAGCCCAGCAATTGGCTGCTGCTGGCCTCTGACCCCTTCCATCCTCCACCACTCTCGACCCAAGCCGCGGCTTTAGTCCCTGCGGCAGCAGAGATGCGATTTTGCGACTAATCCCTGCAAATCTGACAGCAAACTCTCCCCCTAAGCAGTGCAGATCAGCCGTCTTATAAACCAGGAGGCAGAAAAGCCTCGTTTAATATGATTATGGAGTGGCCTGCATGGAGCAAATGGCAGCGAAGAGAAAGGGAAACCTGCCGAATGAAGGTTAAAGTGACTCCAGGTGATCATATTGTGACCTCTGGCAACACCAAGTGCAGAAATCTTGGACCGATGAGTGACTAGGAATGGCACTCTCTCTCCATCACAGCCAGACCCTCTGACACACAACATTGAATGCACACTATCTATCTTTTCGTCCGTTCCATACTTCTCCAGGCTTTTCACTTGCTGCAAAACAGCTGCTAGTAATTAAAGGAGGTTAGGGAGGGAGACAAAGCAAGAGAGAGAAAGAGAGGGACAGAGAGCGAGAGAAAGAGGGAGGGAGGGAGACGGAGCGTGGGGCCAAACTCAGCATCCGTCCTGATGGTGAGGACTGGCTAATAGGCTGTCATGTTGCTAATTATCTACCTAGCACAGACAGTTTCAATAGCTGTGCAAAGAAAGGGGAGAAAAGAGAGTGAGAAAAGGGAGGCAGGTTCTGTGGTGGTGGGGGGGGTGCACCCTAACTGGCAGCTGGGGGTGGGAGCCGGTGATCAAAGATGGCATTTTCATGCAAGGCAAGCGAACCATCTCGAGTGCCTGGCAGTGTAGGTTTGGTGGGGCAGGGGGTTTTTTGGGCGAGAAGATACGCGTCTTAATAGAACCCAGGCCCCAGATGGGAATCTGTGGGTAAAATTTCGAAATGGAGAGAAATAAAAAAAGGGGGAACAATTGCCCCAAATGAACGATGTTCGTGATAATATACGAGGGTCAATGTTTGCCAGGCAACATGAGAGCTGTGAAGACCCCCTCACTGGCAGCATGAAACCTGTTGCTCCAGAGCAGTCTTCCACAATTTGGCTCTTACACATGCTACCTATGACCATTTCCTCTGACCACCTTGTCCAAAGACACCAATATTCAAGGCAGTGTCTGGATGTGGACTTTGCAAAGCACCAGGGCCTGGAGCTGACACTTGACTCCCTAAAAAATAAAATGCCAACCTGCCTTGCATCTAGGCAACCCTCCATCCCAGCATAGCAGCCACAGAAATTGCCTTAAGTACTCTTCCCAGCAGCCACCATTATGGTAATGAGACATTAGCCTATACATTGGACAAGTGGGTTGTCTCGTACATCTGTTGCGTGGCTTACAAGTGTGGCAAATGCAGCCAGTGCTCTGGCACCACATCCCTTGCATCCTGTGTAATGGGGACTATTCAGTGCTATTTTTATCGCTTCACAATGAGGCTAGAAGCTAAAAAGGAGGCGCCTGACAAATTGTGTGTGTGTGTGTATTTTTTTTTTTACAGTTTTCTTTACCCAAGTTTCATGACGTCACAAAAGAATTGCGTTACTTTTATGCCGCAGTTGCAGGGATACTTGGCCAGGGGGCGCCCCTGCCTCCGTGCTCTGAGCATTGTGCCGATTTTCACCAAATGATAACGGGGTGTGCAGAGATCCTGTTCTCATTTTTAATATTCATGTATAAAAGTATATTTTGGCTCTTAGGTTTGCCATTCGAGTTGTTTAATCCTCCATTCCTTAATCATGTTGCAGAGGCTGTATCCCCCGGTGCGCAGCAGACTCACGTGTTGTGCAGGACACACCAGCCACAGTGGGGGTCTCCTGAGCTCAGGCACTCCCCACAGGTCCCGTATTGCTCACACGCCTCCACGGGCACCTGGGTCACCTGTAACGCAACAGACAACAATCCTCAGTCAAGGCAAGTCAGTGATCACTGGGGCACAAGGCGGGGGAGGGAAGGGCTTGAGAACACCTGGGGTATTTCTTCAAATATAAGTAGCAGCTCTGGGCACATCTGTATGTGTATTTGATGTTTCAAAATCCTTTATAATAAATCAATGAGTATTCAAAAACTAATTTTCAAAAGGTATTGATGGTGTTGTATTTTTCCCCCCAAAGCATGCAATGAATTTCAGTCGCTGCTGGATACCAGATATGTTCAAATATATTAATAAGTTATTACATTGATGTTTTTCTTTAGGCTGAAAAAGGAAAATTAAAAGATAGCAACAGATTGCAACTACAGAGCAGTAAGAAACACAGCGCAACCAGAGGAAGGACGAAAATGTGAGCCAAACAGATTATGGGAGTGCGCAGAGGGCGTGGCCCTGGCTCTGTGTCCCGGTGGCCCCCCATGGATGCCCGAGTGCTCCCTTTGTACAAGGTAAAAGCTGCATGCTTCTCTTGGCTCGGTTGGATGACAGACGGTCGCAACTGCACGACAGAGCAGCAGCAACTGGTGCCTTTCATTCGACAGTCTCGTGTTTGAAGCCAACGGGAGCTTGGGCAGCTGCTTGCTGGCAGAAAATGAGATCTTTCACACCATGGGTCCATTGTGGAGACCGGAGGCACGATCCAGATACGGTGGGCATGAGCAGGACACACACAGAAGAATGCGCTCGGTGATTTAACTGCACCTTTGTCCAAGGCTACTTTGGTTTGTGCACTAAACTACAACACCTAACTACTTTATAGAGCAGGATCATTGTTACTATAGAAATTCCAGGTACTTTGAGCAAACATACTGCAGCGCAAATGGGATTTGAACCCAATTGCTCAGACAATGGCAATGCATTTTTGAAGGCAATGATTCTGACTGCTATACCAGTAGCTACTCTGCATCAATTCTTTTACTCCAGAGAGACAGAGAGAGCAAGAGAAACACGCACGCAGACACACACTCGTGTACACACATATGCATTGTCTTTAATGCATGCAGAGTCACAGTCTGCCTCCCTGCTGCATGTATTTATTTTTACACACACACACACACACACACACACACACACACACACACACACACACACACACACAAACATATCCAGCCACATTGACAGGACCCCTACCTCCTGACTATGACCACAACAATTCCATCCATGTCAAAGCAGTTAAGTGACTATGTGATGCTGATGTGTTCATGACTCGTGGTGACATCATGTGATGGCAGCAAAGATGCCAATATGCTGACCCTGTCTCCCATCATGCCCTCGATGAGCAGTTTCCAGGCACTTCCTTGAGCTGTCATTCTGACTGGTAGTGTGCCATACGGAGGGATCCACCGGTGTGGCCTTGGAAAGAAGGACAGTGACAAAACCTTCTATCCAAAGGGCCGCGTTTCTTCAGTCTTTCACAGGGGTGTGACGAGTGCTGTGAGGCCATGTGTGCCAGCAGTGAATGAACATCCCGAATGCTGCACACAGAAGGTCCTCACACAAAGCGCTCTGTGCAGGACAGCCGGCCCTCTGCAAACTGCACAACAGAGACACAGCGGCATGGCCATTTGCTGTCCCTCCTGTGACAATCGCCTTTATTAACACCCTCCATAGGAGACGAGGGAGGGCTTCTCGGACCACCTCGGACCCTCATAAATCAAAAAAGCAAAGAACGGGACACAGTGAGGTGCCCATTTGACGCTCTTAGGGCTTCAGTGTTTCCACACAACAGCAGCGTGTTAAATGTCATTACTGCTTTCAGCTGGGCAGCCGGCAGGAGAGCTCATAACCACGTGGTCTTCCACCTGTCCCAGCTCCTCCCGGGTGTTGTACAACAAAGAACCTCATTGACTTCATTCGGGATGGGGGAGGACTAAAAGGGTGGCACTGTGCTTTTTTGCCACATTTGCCTGTATGTATTTTGCATGTGCTTGTGTTTCCCTTTACATGTGCCTGATGTCTGCATGTGAGAGACAGCCAAAGTTAATGGTAATATCTCAGTGCACCATTTGCTCCGGCGAGGTCAACCCTCCGGGTTCCTATCCACAGAGGGTGAGGGGTATGAGCCAGAGGAGTAGGTGCTGAAATTGGGGTGTAAAGTGGCTGTTTGCAAAAGCCCCCTGGGTGCAATGAGCTCAAACTGGTGTGGGTCAGAAACAATTCTTTCAAAAAGAGCCATGGAGGACGTTAACACAGCAGCAGCAAGAACAGAAGGACTGGAAGGTTGGGACTGCAGCAGGGAGATGAACTGGAAGAACAGGTCGAGAAGAAGGAAGAACGGGGAGATAAAAGGTGAAGATGAACAAAGGAGGGCAAGGAATAAGAAAAGGAAGATGAAGAATGAGGAGCAGGAAAAGAAGCTCGAAGAACAGGAAAAGGAGCTGATATATTAACAAAAAGAGGGAATGGAAGACTGGAAAGAAGAGTGTGAAGATCAGAATAAAATAAAGAATAAAATGAAAAATAGCATGATGAACAGAAAGGGAAGAAAAAATGAAGATGAACAGGAAGAAAAAGAGAAACATGAACAAGAAGAGAAGAAAAAAGAAAAATACGTGAAGGGGAGCTGTAAAATAAACAGGCCAAACAGGACGGAAAAGCAGAAAGTGTAGCAGGAGATGAACTGGAGGAAGATCAGGAGGAAGGACAGAATGAGGACCAGGAGCAGAAGCCCTTGCTGTGGAGCATATCAGGAGGTCCCCAGATTGAGTATCTGCCCCATATCTGTCTTCATAGAGCAACATCAGCCTGATGTCCTAGGAACACTTCAGAGTAAAAGGGTATAAATCCATCTGCGGGCCAGAGGACAGCAGTCCACATGTGGGAGAAGAACTGAATAAGGGACAACTGGCAAAGCATTGCAATGCTCAAGTATCGGATGACACCCCAGTGACAGGCGTGGGGGGTGCCGGGCAGCTGTTCTCTGGTGCACATTGCAATTGCTCAGAGCAACAGGCGGGCTGCCTGGACAGCACAGTGACTCTAGTCTGTGGGACTTGGGGCCCAGTTGCCACAGTGCTGATGGGACCGGGGGTAGTGGGTCTCTGACAGGGAGGGCAGTGAAAAAATGATGGGGAGAAAGTGAAACCCAAGCAGGTGAAGCAGAGCCTTAGCCACTATCAATGGCAGTGAGGGGTCAAAGGTTAGGGATCACACGGTCAGGAATAGTAGTCTAGTGTGAAAATCTCTCCACTCAGCACCCTCGTCTCAGGTTCGGAGTAGGACGGGATAAAGGCTGCCAGACCCTGCTGGATCATAAACCATTCAGCAGGTGCTTCCAGTCATTGAATACAGACATGCTGTGACAAAAATGTGAGCCCTGCTTGCAACTTGACTTGAGTCACTGTGGCTCCACACCATTGGCATCATGGTTCTGGCGACCAAATGGATGAACTTCTCGGGCCAAAAAAAACAAGACTGGGGAGGTATAACAGAATGGAATGAAGGCAGCACATGATGTAGAACTTAGAGCCAGGACCCAGGTTCAAATGCTACACCCTGTAGCAGTACCCTACATGAGGGAACTCTCCATAATGCAGGGTAATACAGTAAAAATAACAAGCATCACCTTTCATCATTATCATCCATAACCATGTTACAGCTTCCTGACTTGGGTCACACTGCTCATCCCACTCCTGGGCAAAGCAAGTTCTTACCTGATGCCATGTAGGAGAACCAGACACAAGGAGGACAAGGTCACGATTTGTCTGCTCAACAAAGCCGTAACCGGGCATCTCGGCGACCATCTTAACAAAAAGTAACAAAAATATGAACATGATGCTACAATTAACTTTATGTTTAATGGAGAACTTTTTTCTGAGGACAGTCCCATGGGCAGCATTCTGCTATTAAAGGATTGGTGTGCAACAGAAATGTGTTTGCACTACTAATGAGAGTCACGCGGCATGCTGGGATAAATCTGCCACTAAACAAAGGGAACAGAGCCTAGAGAAAGGCACTGGCCTATGCCTGTATGTCAGGAAGCAGTATCACTGTCTTTTTTCTGACCAGGCCCACAGCAACAGCTTGAAGAATGAGGCCCAATTTATGCGCAAGAGGAGCACTTTTGAAAGTGCCAGAGAGCCCCCTGTCCCCACAATCAATAAGGGGAGCGAAAGATGGGCTACAGACTGCTTTTCAGAGATGCGATTCACCGCACAGCAGACAAAAAAAAAACCTGCCGATGAGACGTTGTCCTTCAGTTGCCAAGGCAACCGGCCAGCCACTGCCTCCAGTGGGTGCCCCCCCGGAGCAGACCATAAACAGCTGGCACCTCTGGGCTAGACCACCACCTGCACCCTTCCCTTCCCTTTTTAATGAGAGTCATTGAGCCGAGTGTGTCATCGGAATTAAACACATCAATCACGTGCCCCCTCCCACGTTTGCATTCTCCTTTTCTTTAAGGGAGGGGGCTCCATGTGGGAGTCCAGCACGAAACCTACACGGCTGACTGAACAAGGGGGAGCCCCTCGCTCTGTCCGTGTCGTGGGACAGTCTGTCCCCGTCGGGGCCCAAGAAGCTCCAGGCTGGAGGATCATTCTGGCCAAGCAACCCAGATCTTCAGCACACCCAGCAGGAGCCAAAAAAGGGGTTGTGGTCAAGACCTCGAGCCTAGACGTTATTAGCATGACCTTGGTGCAAAACAACCATGCGAGTGTAAAGGACAGGGTTGTGATCAAAGCTCCCATGCTCGGCCCAGAGAAGCGAGGAGAAGGGGCTCCTCACCTGCCTGTCTGCCACCTCACCACCATCTTCTGCTCGGATATCCCTTTGCATAATCCTCTTCAAAAAAAACTTCTCATTTTCCCTGCTACACCTTATCCTTCTGTTGACACCCATCAGAACGTACCTCCAGGACTTGCACTCAGATGCTGTTTCATGCTCACACTAAGCAAACCCCCATGGAGGCTTTGCTTTTTTGTGGTCTGATTTCCTCTCTGTAGTCACAAGTGTGGGGCACCTCCTTCTTCCCGATGACAGCAGCTACATTTGGGACAATCAATATCGGAACGGAACCATATCGTACAGAGCACTTGATCTTGTAAGCAGGTTTTCTGTTTACGTTGCCAACCCAGATAACCCAAGGCCCCCTGGGAGTTGAGGGACTCACTTTAGGTGGAGCACAATGTAGCGGACCATTACGGAATTGATTCTGCAGGGGAAATTCACATTACTACACCATTAGAAGGCATGGAACACTCCACAAAACTGCCCATGCCCACAAAATTCTCCCATCTGAAAGTCCGAGTAATTACGCGGCTGGAGAGATGGGAGTCTTTAACCTTTTTGAAGAAGAAGAGATCACTTAACTGCTGTGTGTGATTTAACAAACTGCTAGTGTGTGGTCCCTTCTGTTTGCCTATTGGATTTGGCCTGAGCTCACAAGTTTAGGCATGTGAAACTTCCAGGACCAGGAAACACTCACTGTGTTCATCATAGCACATGTAACACAGGCTTAATAATAGGCAGGAGTAAATGCAAACACACACACACACACACACACACACACACACACACACACACACCTTTGCTGTGCTGACTTAATTACACACAAGCAAATGCACAGCGAGGGAGCATTGGATTTCCACGTGTGAGCTGCTCAACTTGCCAAGCGAATGTGTAAATAACAAACAGGGGTGGCGAGCAGCTGAACCTAGGGAAGGGGAAGGGCGGAGCAGGGAGCAGTCCGGCGGCAGTGGGACAAACACTGAGCTCTTTGCCCCGGGCTGTGTTTGCTGTATGGGCCAGGCTGGCTGCCGGGAGGGAGCCATTGTCCTCTCAGGGAACGCGAGGACACACATACACAGCTGGGAGGGCTGGGAAGGGAGGAGGTAGAGCGTGTGTGTGTGTGTGTGTGTGTGTGTGTGTGTGTGTGTGTGTGCGTCAGTGTCTTTGGGGAAGTGGGGGGGTGATGGTGGGGGATTTAAAAAAGGCAAGAAAAGAAAGGAATTTGGGAGGGAGAGTAAGGATGAAAGGAGCGGACGGCAGAGTGTGTAGAGATAGAAGTGTATTAATTATGGATGGCTGAAATCCTTTTTCTGGCAACGGGTTAGGTGAGAAGGGTACTGCGGAGGAGGCTTCTGCGATGGCAGGAGTGCGAGGACCACTGAGCAGCACAGCCCACGCACACACACCCACACATGCAGAGGGAAGCTCACAAACATACACGCTCACACACATCCGCATGCGGAAAGGGAAGCTCGCAGACACACATGCTCATACAAAGAGGGAATCTCATAAACACGTAGACACTAACCCTAACCCACACATGGGAAGGGAGGATCATTAACACACGCAGGTACACAGCAATAATACACACACAGAGGGGTCTGCCTCAAATACAAGGGCCTGCTGGTTGGAGTCCAGCCCACACAGAGATGCTGTAGACATGAGCCTGGTGCTCTGCACCTCTTTATCATCCCATCCCGGGGCTACAGCCCATCGCGCTTCTAATCTTGGATGAGATGCTGCTGTTGTGCCCTTGAACAAGTGGCTAAACATAAAAGGCAGCTGTAAAAAAGCCCACCTTTATCTATTTACATGGGCTGCTGAACACTATGTCCGTGACGGGAGAGTAAAATGGAAAGTGCTTGAGATACGTGTCTCTGGAAGAGCTGGTGAGGGTGGGACACACCCCCGGTGGACACGGAGAACAGTCCGGACTGATGGGTGGGCTGCCAGCCGTCTCTGGGAGAGCGGGAGGAGGAGGAGACGAGCTGCTCCCACACCTGTTCACCTGGTCCACATGCTCCTTTCTTTCTTTGGATGGCTCTTATGATTTAAGGGACCGACCTACTGCACTCCACATCTACAGCAAGTGTTGCTAAGTCCAGAAACAACAAACAAACCCAACTGACTGGTGGAAAAAATATTAAATATTATAGTGCAGTTATTGCCCAGTTAATGTCATATGCAGTCACTGATGGTGTACTTTTATGGGCTGTGTTCAGTAACGTGCACTTTAGTGACCGCACTCCTTAGTACTTTTTCATTAAATTTCACGCCTTTCACCAAAACGGCACAACCCGCCAGTAATATTTGCGTCTGTGCAGATGGCGCAGCTCATGCATGTGTAGCACTTACAGGGAGCGTTTTATTAAAAACACAGCAAAACGGCACAGTGTGCTTAAGGAAATACAGTAAAATATGTCAATGGGCTAAATTGTTTGATCTCTGTTCAGGGCTTTGCACAAGTAGCAGACAGGTGATGGCCAAATGTGGGACAGGCACAGGACAAATGGAAGCCTGTACTTGCTGGGAGCCATCTGGTTTCACAGAGAGACTCACATCTGCACATCTCTGCATGGGACTGGGGTGCATCGCTCTCCAAACCAAACCTGCCCCTGACCCCCTCCACCCCGACACACCCACCGAGCCCAAGTAGGATCCATATTCTGCTGCAAATTAAACTCAGGGAACCCGGGGACCACTTATCCCCCATATAAACCATAGTGCAGCAACAGTGAAACGTGACCTCAGATTCACTCAGACAGATAGAAATGAAGGTAGAAACCTCTAGGTAACTACAGATGAAGGAACTGTCAGCAAACACACAGGTTTCTGTTTGTTTACAGTGATCTGTAGGAGGTTAAAGGGCTTGGATTGTGTACTGGGCCCCTATTGCCCACAGATCAGTGGGATTTGAATTGGAGGCAGCCGGTGACATTTAAAAGGTGCTGAAAAGCAGTGGGGGTGGATGCTGGCATGTGGGACTGGGAAGTTGGTGTTCTGACCAGGCAGTGGGGCATACTGGGAAAGGATGGTTCCATCCAGTGACATTCTGGAGATGGTCATAGTGTCATCCTGACCTCCACACACTAAATCCTCTACTAACTCACACCTTGCTACCTGATTGCATTTTGTATTTAGGTGATAGACAGAAGGGTAAATTATTGGGGGGTGGGGGGGAGGTGGACAGACAAAGACAGGCAGACAGGAAGACAGGCAAAGTGAAAGAGAAGCATTTGTTTTGACGATAGAAGAACCTGTGGTGCAACCGTGTGTGATTCAAACACATTGCACTCAGCCATTGTAACACTGATGTGTTTGACAGAGGAAAAGAAAAGAAAAAAATGAAAAAATGCATCTTGTACAAAAAAGGGCTGTAATTAACCACAACGGCCAAACAACAAAAGCACTCCTTGTCTTTCTATCACTCCAAGGCTAGGCATACAACAAAAATGAAAGTGGTTCCTCTGGGACATGGCTGGATGTTCCCCCGGTGCAGAGCAAGCTCTATAGCCTGGACCAGGGTTTGAATCTCTCCTCTAGCTGGAGAACATAGATCAAAGGTAAGAGAATGGGGCAGCAAGTAGCTTGGATACAGATAAGGTTAAGATATGAACTGAAGCATCGCATATGTTAATTCAAGCCCCACTTTCCACTCCTGCTGTAGCACCCTTGATCATGGTACTTACCCTGAATTTATATAATAAAGATACCCTGCTGCCTCAATGGGTCAAAAGTATGCCTATTTACAATGACAGTTACTCATCTGGGTATCACACTTGTAGTAAAAGTGGGGTATTTGCTAGAGAATTTGAGAACATAAAGTGGGCGCTTTGGATAGAAGTGATAGCAAAGCATGAAAACATTAGAAGTAATTTGACTGGTAGAAGGCATGAAATGGGGGGGCATCTACCATCTGAATGACCAGCGGGCGCCAGTCATGGTGATGGATGGAGGAGGCGGGCTCTCTGGAAAGCTCTGGGCAGTGATTGGCAGGCCAGCGTGCAGCAAGTTAATAATGAAAATGAATGGGCTTTGATGAAGAGGAGGTGAAGGGGCGGGCCTATTAAATTGACCCTCTCGATGTATGAGCCCCTCCACTGGGGGGCATGGGGGGGTGTCTTGACAGAGGTGGTGGAGACCTTCATTTATAGAAGCGAGTCAGATGAGGTGTGCCTGTATGGGTACCGCTGGGCCGGGCCTTTGTCTGAGCTGACCCCCTACTTGTGTAAACTCTGGATTCGGCCGCACCCCGTGGTGATGATGGAGGGTTCGCGAGTGGAAAGCCCAGCATGACTGCAGAAAATGCGCCGGCTGCATCTGACAAGGGGGCAAAGAGGCAGGCACGGGTGGGGGACGGGGGGACTCAGTTTTTACTCTGGTGCCAATTAGCCCTTGCCTTAAGTACCCCCTCTGCACTGGTTCTGTGGAAGTTGTTGGCCACGTATAACAGATTCCCAGTGTGAATAGTTGTCCCACTGCACAAAAATCTGGAAGAATTTGCTCGGTTCCCCCCATTTGCAACAGGGGACCATTAAGAGGAGGGATACAGGTTTATTTTTAATAACAGTGACATCTTAGTCCTACCACCTGGTTTGGCCTTTGCCCCTTTGTTAGGGGACATGGAGAGAGAGTGAGCCAAAATAATGAGCTTTCTTTATCATCCGTTGTGTCTCAGTCACAATCACGCACCGTTTTGTTTAATCTTTCCTCAGAACACAGGCTAGGAAAGCGATAAATTCTGAACTGAAATCATTTTTAATGCGTGTTGTTACAAGGCCCGTTTGAAATCTGAAGAAACGGTTAAATTAGTCTTCTTCCAGCAAACTCTCCAAACGGTGGAGGGGACAAAACCCTCCTGGCAGCAGACATCCTGCTGAGCTCCAGCCCGAGTGCTGTGATCCACTTTAAAACATGGCTCTGCTGCTGATTTACAGGCAGCTGCAATATTGACTACCGCATTTCTACAAGCACTGCCACCTATTGTTCCTCGAATAAAAGGGAAAAAAAATGTTTTTTTTAAAAGGTGAGTGTCTCATTTCTTAACCCCCTCCCTAATTGTATTCTTTTCCACATATGGCGTCTGAGGCATAGGGTGTGCATTTGTCTTCCATGATTCTGCTATTACAGAAGGAACACACCCCAGTTCTGCATTCAAACCCAGGTCTCAGGAGTGGCATCCATCACCCCCACTCTGCTCCGGCAACCCTAGTTCATTCCATTATTATGATCACTGCACCCTACAGCTCACACACACACTGAACGGGGCACCAGAAGGCCTGATTTACATTGGACAAACACACAAGTCCACCATCTGCCCTGTTGTTACTGCAAAGGGCCAGCCTTCATTTCTGGGCACTGTAACATCAAGAGGTTGCTGTCTCGATTCCGACAGAGCATTTTTTAAAAAATTTCTTTCTGCACAATTCAAAAATAAGGGCCACGTGAAAGGAAGATGTCCCATTGTGTCAAATTGTGGTCATTTCATTTTTCCATTTGTCAAGGATAGGGCTCCCTGGGAGGCAACGCCAAGAGGAAGTGAGGAAGACCCTCCAATGCAAGATGATAGATTTAACCCTCCATTCCTTACTTCACCATAGAGGTAAACTGGTATGGATTCACAGAACTTAAACAGACTCAAACAGGTTAATCAAAACAGCACAGTAAACGTTACGCTGCACTCCAGCACTGTAAGCCATCTGCAGCCGGTGATGCATTTCCATTGACTATAAACCCAATATAGAGCAAAAGAGTAAAAGTGTCAGGTACATCCTAAAGTCTGTTCTGTTTAACTTAGGGCACAAACCAAGTCAGTTGGTTAACAACTTAAACTGTATGACCAAAAGTATGTGATGAACCCCCCCCCCCAATGACTGAACTGAGCTGTTCCAGCCGCACCCATGCAGCATACAAACACATTTGAGAAAACTGTGCGCTTCCACCTTTCTGGCCACAGTTTGGGGAAGAAGAAACTCCTTTCCTGCTCCAGCATGACTGTGCACCCCCATGCACAAAACAAGCTCCATAAACACAAATTTTGCCCAGGTTTGTGTGGAAGAACTTGAGTGGCCGAGACCTCTAGCCCACTAAACACCTTTGGGATGAACTGGATCGCCGACACCCTGCTGAATGTCGGTTGGACACATCTCCCCGTTAGACCTTATTTCAAGTCATTCTTCCACCACAAGTGAAGGTAAAGAGCCAGTGCGCTCAAGAACTCTGGGCATCTTGAGGAAAAGAATACCGTGCTTTGGAGTTTGGTATCTCAGCTGCACCCCACATTCTGTCCAGCGCTGACGGCAGAGAAGTGGCTGCATTCTCACTCTGCGCCACATTCGCCTTCCGTCTCAACGCGCCGAAACCTGGTTCCTCAAGCCGGCAGTTGCGGGTCTGATGGACTCCTTTTTGGTGTAATTAGGCATGTAAATGATTATTGTAATTAAAGCCTACAATTAGAGGAGTGAGGCCCCTCTATTACAGCAGAGATGGATGTCAAGGAATTCTTTGGGTGCTGACAAACACGCACAAAAGGCTGCGACATTACACAGTCACGTACTGACAACTATGATGGCTGCTGACGTCCCAGAGCATTTCCAGTGCATCTGCTGCTTTCTCTCAGCACCTCTTTTCTATAATGTCGCCAATTTCACAGACGGTAATGACGTCTCGAGGCAAAGTAAACCCACCGAAAGGTTACATCGCATTAAAACGGTGAGTGGAGCTAAAATAAGGGAATAACCAAGAATATCTTTTTAAAAATCTCCGCCAAGGTCTCATTGTTTCAGGGGATTTGCATAAGTGCACACAATAGATTCTCTTGCACTTTTGCATTGCTGTTCAAAGGGTAAAAAGCTTTGAAAAAGTCTTTGCACCAGGAGAGTTACAAAGGATCCTTTGGTCAACTGTTCAGAAGTGAACAAAGCTGTCACTAAAGAAGTGAACCATTTCAGTTGGAGGCCTTGATAGAGGCCTGGGGGTTGACTTAGTGACACGTGTTCCAGGGCGAGTCAGGAGAATCCCTGGGATTCATAAGTTAAGGGAATCGAGCGTCTTGCCCAGGGGGGGCCAGGAGACACCAGTGACCCTTTACAGATATAGGCAAGAGCATCACTACTCCTCCTCATGAGCAACACAGTGATGACAGGGTGCAATAAAGCTATAACTAGCCTTATGTCAAACATGGAGAGTTTTGCAGCTGCATAGTGACAAGAACAAAATTCAGCTATAGATGCTTTTAAGCGATGCATTAACTTGGTCATTAAATGGGGAAGACGGTGTGGGTGGGGCTTGGGAGAAGTCGGTGGTACTTTAGGAGGCACTTTTCTATTAATTAATGGCTATAGCAGGAATGGTGAGAAGAATTGCTATCAAATAATGCGGTTAGGGCTCGAGAACAGTTCCAGGGCACAAACCCAGATTAGCAGTAATCCTAGTTTAAGTCAATTAACACCACCTTTCTTTGTCAACTGGTTAATGCTGACCTTCCTCATCTTTCATTCATAATTTGGCCAGCGTGAGACCACAGGTCAAAGGTCATGAAATAATGTCTTCCGTCTTCGTCAGAGAAGAACAAATGTTTATTTGCTTGCGTGACACTCTCTGACCTTGAGATGCATTGTAGCTGGACCGACAACATCCACTCCTAGCCACTCATGACCTCTCACCTCCCCAGACTGGCTTAACCTTTGACCTAAACCAAGGATGTCCAGCCCAGCAGGTGGTGCGGTTTAACCTATGCCTGCTTTTTTGGCACAGTAAAATGGCGGGGAGTGCAAAACCGATTTCTGTGGGATGAAAAGTTAAATGGCTTCATCAATAACAATGCCGTCTGTATCGACAGGGTCATTTATCCTGATTTGTCTAGGTGTCAATATCAAGTGAAACTGTCAGGAAGACACTCATGCCGTAGATAGAGCACCTAAAGAGGAAAATATCACAGGGATTGATCCCCCATCGTGTCACCACACACAAGATAGGTTGACCCCCATGTAGCATCATCGTCACAGATAACTGATGACTTTAGCTCTTAAACTGCAACACAGCTGCCTGTTGTGTCACTCCTGACTGATGGGCCAAGGAATACTGCTGTAAAGTAGATCTGGGTGAACTATTATTCATTTCTGGCCGGAGCAGCCGATGGTGTTAGAACACAGACGGGTGTATGCGTGTCATGGAGTAAGAGCTGCGTAAACCGCGAAACATGAGCGCTTTAGTGCTCCCTCTCGCCTCACTCGTTTGGTTCACAATTGACTGCAAACTGTGAGGCACTCGCTCACACCCTTCAAGGGGGATTTTTGCATCTATGGGCGCCTGAAAGCGACATCTGCTGGCGTGATAAGCTGCTTCATATTTAAAAAATGTGTAAAGTTACAATGAGAAGCAGACATATGGGAAATGGAACAGAACTTGCCACAGCGGAGATCCTTTTCTAAAAGACAAGTTGATGTTGCATCAATAGAAGCGGACATTCCTCTAACTAGGCCCAGGGTCTGAAGTCTGAAGGCAGCCATCTTATTGTTTGGGCACCTTTACCGTGGCGAGTGGAGTTAATCGGGCCTTTTGTCTGACCCAGTCCCTCTGACAGTGATCGGTGTGGGGTAGAAAGGGTTGGGTCAAGGGTCAAAGCCCTATTCTTGTTCTGTTCCTTGGGTTCAAACAGCTGCCCTCCAGTGGGGCATGTTGAGGGGGGGTCACAGAATGGCCTCTTCATCAGAACGTGTCTCCAATGAGGGCCCCCTGACATGAGTATTCGGTAGGCTGGGGGCAAAGCAGGAGTCGATCCACATGCGGGCTTTCCTGTTTTCATTTTTATTAGATGTTGCTCCCCACCCAGTCGTCCACCTCAGCACCTTGTCCTTATACAGGTCATTGTTAGTCCATGTTCCTAAAGAATGGGCTCCACATAATGACTGGGTACCGTTTCCAGGGGGGTCACTAGAGGGTATGGCAGAACACAAGGGGGCTCTCGTCTACATCTTGGGGAGAGATTACCATTAAGCGAATATTAACGTGATTTTGTTCTCATTAATCACATCCTTCCCCTCTGTCGAATTCCTGGTCCCATCAGCCGGAGCTTGGCAGATCACCGGGAAATGGCCGATGTTCAGTCTAATCGGTGCCCAATTAAAAGGAACCAACCAGGGAAATGGTAAGATTTCCAGGAGGCCCAGGGTTCTTGCCACGAGACTTGAATGGGAGAGCCAGGACAAGGTTAGCAATGCTTCCTCAGTTTCCAAAGGCTAAGATCTCCTTAGCTGCCCAGCCCTCACGCTGCATGTAGACTCCGCTTTATTGTACGTCTGTTGATGAACGGCACAAGAACGTTGGTGTAAGTGTGAACAAATTGTGCTGTTCTTGCTTAGTAAACGCAGAACTAATTTCCTCTCAATCCCTTGATAAGGTGCTGGCTGGAGGTGGAGCGTTGCAAAGGGGGCCTAGGCCACGATGTAAGTCAGAAAACAGTGACAGATCATAACTCATTGGACCTAAAATCACAAGATTGTTACAGTTTCTACCCAAATACAATAATCCCCAGACAGACAAGTATTTTCTTTATGGGAATTCAGAGCAACAAATAGTTTCAATCATTGTGTCTACTTAAATTTATGAATCATTTTGTAGTATTAAGAAAGACTGATTTTGAATTTTGAATACCTGTTGACAAGAGTACAGTGACAGTTGCCCCATCACGTGGTCTTTTTTTCAGTTTTAGAACTTTACATTAAGGTCTCAACCTCCTTTAGCCTTCGTTTCCCAGCTTCACCTGTTCATAATCTCCATCAGTATAAATATAGCTGCACTGTTTTCATTGCTTTTGTTTGTTTTTAGTTTTGCTTTGTGATTTTTTTAATAAAGGTTCAATTAATACATAAACGTTGAATTTTATATGGAAAGTATGTCTGGTTTATAAGTGTTTCTCAAGTGAACATAGGTGGCTGCATGCTATCTTGGAAAAATCCTGACAACTTCAAATTACTAGATCTGTTTCTTTTCTAGATGGAAGGCAAGGATAACAATGGATTAATCTTAAAATCTTATCCTTTAAACACAATCAATGGCAGTTTAAGGGGTCTCATCTCAGTTTTTCAAGTGTGACAGCAGAAGCTGAGGTCACGTCTAGAAGGACCCATGATTTCCATGCTAAAATTAAGTCTCATTTTGACCTATATGGCTCATCTGTGGCACTGGGATGTTTTTTTTTTATCTATTTTAGCTGAGAACCTGATGTGGCCCCACACTGAGTGCTCTGTGCTCCAAGGCCTTCTGACCTTAATGCAAGCATCCAGGATGCTCCACCAGAGGATGCAAGGCTAAATCCAGCCCTTTGCTTTGTTCTCAGCACACATTCTGTGCCCTACAAGGCTCATTAAAATACTCTTCTATTATGATCTAATTTTCTCTGTATCTACAGTTGGAAAATGCTCGGTACAGGAGTCTGCCTTGTATCACTTTAATTTTTAAGACTTGTACAACAAGTTGAAATGCAGTAAGACCGAGGTCTGCTGAACTTGCCAGACATATTAAGCATCTGCTTCTTTTTACACGGGGGCGATTAAGCCATGGTCAAAGTGAAGATGTTGTAATTCAAGAATATGTATAAGTAGCAAATGCTGCAGCATTACACAGGGGGGCGAGAAAGCAAAAGATCACCTATTTTGTAACACATTTCAGATGCTGCCAAATTGCCCGTGATGTCAAAGGTTTAGTCCCTCACCCAGCAGTGCATGGAGGACTACAGTAAAAGGCCAAGTGAGTAGCAGAGCAAGTGCTGCGAGTGGGTGGTTTCCAAATATGTGGTTATAACTACCCTTTGCTCACCAGCAAAGCAGGTCCAGCACCATCCTGTCATGGCCACGTCTGCTCCTGTTTCACATTCTTACGGCTCACATTTTCATAGCAGAGCGTGGAGCGATGCGGTCGTGGCTGTTGTCGGATGAGCGCGGGCTGAAGTTAGGGGGCTGTGATTTGCATAGGGAGCGTCCAGGGCTGGGTTCACGGTGTGAGGCCACTGCAGACCGACGGCGATGTGACTCATTTTGCATGTGGCCTGTAGTCAGAGCCATGACAATGCTTTCGCCTCCGGTCGCTATTGTTCTGTGTCTCCCAGGAGGTCTGCTGGTAAGAAAACTGTCACAGTATAACCCGCGGCACACAGGGCAGAAGCCAAACTTACAGTCATCCGTTGTGTCTCCTGCCCACTCCATCCATGTGAGTTTTCTTAAATAATGAATTCTCTTAAATGGAAAAAAAAACCCGTGACGGAAAACACACTGAAGAGAGCAGATGCACACGTGTCAGTCTGCTCTGCTGGTTTTGCAGTTTTGATTGATTGTGCTGCGCCGCTGCGGTTTGCAAATGCTGCATCCTTTGACTCCATTGCGGGATTTGCAGGCAACCAAAAACAATCGATGATGTCACCATAAATAATGCAGAACGGCCCTGACTGAACTGCGCAGAACGTGCGATTTATGGAAAATTTTCTGGCACTTCAACATTTGAGGCTTAAACAAAGCATCTACCTGAAGTTTGAAGGAGCGATGGAAAAGCATAACATTAATTGTGACTAAAATATTCTGACCAGGAAATTTATTTTCATGGTGTGATGCAAAGTGACTCATTGTCGCATTCAGTAAGACAAATATTTATTTTAGCTGTCTGTCAGCTATTACTTCTAAATATTGCAGTTTTAATGTCATTGAACTGGATCATTTTTATACTCTTGTGTCACTGTTGCCAACACTCACACACTCATTTGAGTCCCTTCTGTAAAAGAAAAATCCCCTCTGATTTGCATACCTACATACACACACACCTGGGCAGTTGCCCATTTCATTTAAATAACAGAGGTGGAACCCATGATGTTGCCATGAACCAAGGAGTCCGTTTGGCAGCAGAGGAAGCTGCGTCTACTGAAGTGGCCGCTCCGTGTATTCACTCAAAATCATTAATTTAGTTCACACTTTTCCCCAAAGCAACTTACAGAGTTAAACTGCTTACAGTGATTTGCCAATTTACACAGCTGGGTAATTTTTACTGCAGCAATTCAGGGTAAGAAGTCCCTGATCAAGGGAGCTACAGCTGGGGGTGGGATTCAAATCATGCTTTGATTCCCTTGGCTCTAAAGCTGCCGGTTATAACCAACATGCCACCTGATGCAGAATAAATGCTATTATATGTATTACGAGAAGCCCGAAACATCACCTGTATGAATTAATATCAACACCAGCTGCCAGCTTTTAAAATATCAAAATGTATTGTGATTCTCCTGTACTGGCCTTGAATTAGTTGGAAAAGGGAGTAAATACAAGCACATTGCATCTAGGGCTGGGGCAACAACAAATTCAAGGTGACAATTTTAATATTTCCTCATCGTCTATTATCATTTGCACGAAACCTTTCTGTTTATAATGTGTATTTGTCCAAAGAATTATGCCAGAGTCTTTCTGGTGAAAAAGTGGGTCCATTATGCCAGCGCTGTTATCAATTCTACCAATGCGCATCAAAATTGAGCAGATCTTTCCAGATCATTAGAGTGGCGGGTGTTATTGCCATTAAATCACAAAAACAGGGTATTAGAATTGATCTTTTTAATTGATGGGACGTAGAGTTGGAAGAAAAAAGGCTGTGAAGAATGTGGGCCGTGTGTATTATAGTGTGTTCCTTCTACAGGATCAATATTGTGATATAGGAAAAGAGCGGGACGTGGGGGAATAACGGCCCCCTAAGAGTAGCGTGGACTCAGTGTGTTTATACGAATGGGCCAGTTTGCTCTGTGTCCTCATGTTCTCCGCCACACTGGGGAGCACATGTGCCCATGTGACACAGACACCTGTCTCGAACCCAGACCTGCTGGCTGTGCCCTCCCCTCTGGTGGCGTGCTGACAGAACCCAGCCTCCCCCTCCTGTTACCCCCATCCGGCGCGAGACAGAGGGCCTCATTGTTATGCTGAGAGAGAAGTGCAGCCAGAGCCGGATCTGTCGGTGTGCAGCTTGCCGCTCCATCATCTGCCATCATTTCTCCTTTGTTCCGTCAAAACCCACTGCTGCGCTCCTGCGCTCTCTGGCACCACCAGCAAATGGGCAAATGGCAGCATTTTGCCCAAATAATTGCTCCTTCCTCCATGATGTTTCTATCACTGTGGGGTGAGATAAAATGGGGTGGGGCAAAAAATGGTAGGGTTGTCCCTGGGAACCTTGAGGGGACCCTTTGTACCACTTCCTCTGGATTAGTTTTGGAGACCTTACAACCTACTCTGTGCACTGTGTCCTGTGATAATTTTAACTGGTAAATACTGCTCACATTATACCAGTCAGTAGTGTTAATACTATATTGGTCAGTAATGTTATATTCCACTGGCCATTACCATTACAGTAAGGTATTATACTGTGCAGTTGTACTGTTGGAATTACACCAGTCAGTACTGCTGGCATTAAAATGGTCATTTGCATTGCTATTGAATTTGCCTGCAGTTTTGTTATCAGACTGGTCAGTTATGTTGGTGTTGGTCACTATAATTGGTGCTGTACCGGTTAGTCATTTTGGTGAGTTTAGTCCTGCTAATATTACACGGGTCAGCACTGCTGTTGCTGTGCTGGCCTTTTCTGTTCGCCATTTAAAAACAGCTGCAACAACAGCAAAAACAACAAAAATGCTGTTCTTATGCAGTTTTTTGGTGACGAGCCATCATAATTGTTTAAATACTTGTTTACAGATTTTGCGGATGGCTCCCTTCTGATCCCATTCGGCTTCTCAAGCTCTGCAAACATCTCCTCTCCAGATTGATTACCAGATACAATAGACAAAGTGCCAGAAAGGGATCTGCTCTACTCACCAACCCTCCCACCTCCCACCCCATACCCCCTCTCCACGCTAAAGATGAAAGGCATTTCAACTGCAGTCAAAACAGCATATTCGGCTGCCTTGAATATTGTTCTGGCACTGAGTGGAGATGTTTCCTTAATCGCGTCTCTGTCCCATCCCGTGCTCATCGGCAGCCGTCCTAAAGACACACAGCCCTCCTCGGTTTCAGCCAAGTGGTCACCTCTGGGCCTAGTGTCTAGACCAGCGTAACGTAGTGGTTACAGCTGTCGCCTTGCACTTGAATGACCCAGGCTCAGATATCACCTTCTGCTGTGGAACCCTTGAATTGATGCAGCAAAAACCGCCCAGCTGTATAAACTGATAAATCACAAGTATCTTAACATTGTAAGTCACTTTGGAGAAAGGCATTGACAAAATAAAAATGTGAGGCCACAGGAGCCATTGGTGTGATTTAAAGTGGACCCTTTGCAGCTGAGCGATCAAGCTGTCCTTCCTTTTAACTTACCTTTTTTCACAGTACTTGAGGCACCCTGATCATTTGGTAGGTGGCTGAAACCGCCAATGACGGCAGACAGACACTTCTGGAAACCTCTGTCTTAGAACGGACTACATCTTGTCTATTTCTGCAGTGGTTTCCTCCTGGGGTTGCACTTGCTCTAGTCCCACATGAGGTCGGGACTAGAAAGAACAACATAGGGGTCTGTGAAGCTTGAGGGAGGAGAGAGGTTGGACCTAGTTTTTGGGTTATAAACAGTCCCCACTAGCCTATCGCTAGCCCTTATACACATTCTGAAGCAGACTTAAGACCCCAACCCCTCCCTGCCTAAAGCCCCAACTCATTTTCAGTCCACCCTCATGTGACCCTTTAGCCTGGCTTCTCAACACCCTTGAGTGCTGTAAAAAAGGAGTGCAAGAAGGGGTATAAAAGGGAAGACTGGTCGTTTATCACTTCACAGGACGTGGCTCTGCTTAGGCTCCTTTGTCCCGCAGCTGTGCCTGTTTGACAGGGACGACCTCTGGATGCAATCGGCTTGGTGATCCTGGTCTCTCCATCTCCAGCTGTCCTTTTTACCTCATCCAGTACCCTTTCCCTTGCCCCTGTCTTTGTTTACTTCCCTCATCACAACATGCTCTCCAGTCTCACATACTTGTCCTTCCACCACATAGTGGGAAGCTTTGGACACCGCGAGACGTGACGGCAGAGCTTCACTGTCAAAATCTCATTTGCGCCTTTTAACTGTACCATAGATGCAGTTTGCCATCAGCTTCAGTGAAAATTTACACAATGATGTCTGCTGCTGTGTGGCGTGTTTATGCGTGCATGTGTTGAGTCTGCTTTGGCTCACCTGTCTCTCGGACATGACGTAGAGAAACCTGCCATCCAGGGAGAAGGCCATGTCGCGGAGAATGGGGCTTCCATCCTGGATGACCTGCACTGTCTCGTACTGCACACCGCCGTGAGGAGGACCGTCCACCCGGATCTGAGTGGTACAGGGGGAAATACTGGTCAGAACGTATAATCAGCTGGACCAACTGCTGGTTCCTATGGCAACAACAGGTAACTGCGTTGTTACACCTGCAAGAAGAACCCAAACACTGCCTTGGGATGTTTTTCTCTGTCTACAGTCCCACAGCACTGCAGCACTGAGTAGAAGTGAGGTTGAAAGAGTTCCCCTTGAATGCATTTCCTTTGGCCACAAACAGTTGCAAAACTCTCTCACAGTCCTTGTTTGTCCACACAGGGTACAATGTGGTTAATACACACAAGGCGCAGTCCTTTTACACAATTCCTCCCACCACAGAGGTATAAAATGCAGGATTGACAGCAACACTTGGGAGTCAGTATGAAGTCAGGAAATCCGCTTTGTCACCCAGATCAAAAAACCAAGGCAACAGATAACAGCCATATCACAGCCGTTGATTTTTATGCAGAACGTGTCTGTTTAGCAACGCATGGACATGGCGGAGGCTCATGTAAAATGACGAACAGGAGTTGGGGGATTTACAACGTTGTAACGTGCATGTGTTGGGGGGGTTGCACCATCTTATCTTTTACATTCAGAGAACAGGGAATGAAAGTAAATATATTCACCCAGATGATAGCAACCCACAGAGTAAGATGTAACGCATGACCTGACCATGACTATATTTACCTCATTCTCATCAGTCTGTCTCCATCCTGGTGGGCGTTTCCACATGGGCCAACTGCCCAACAATGAGCTTCTCCATAGAGTGCAGCAGCTCATCGGATTCAGATACAAATCTGAAGTTCAGACTGCCAGGGGTGTCTGAGCAGACATACAATGACCTGTGTTACCCCAAAGAGGATATAAAGACCTCTCCCCCCATCTATATCACTACCATCTCTACCCCCTCCATCCTTCCCAGCAGAGAGTGATCTTTCCCCTCCCACCTTGTTGTCTTCAGCGGTGACCCACAGGGAGGTTAAAAGTCTCCCTTTAACCTCTGCAACTCCAGCATCGTGAGGCGATTAAACAATAAAGATCCCCATTCAGGTTAATTTATTCTTTCAGAAGGCCAGGCGCTCACAGATAAAAAATGAATCTCCTCAGCCGCGCACGAGTCAGAGAAAGATAATGGAAATGGCATTATTGCCAACCCACTGCACACCCTCTCCCAGTCCACCGTGGTCCATTACCAACACTGAGCAAGCTGGGCTATGTGGCCTTCATCTGGTGAACATCAGGCAGAGGGCAAGAGGGCCCATTCAGCAGTGCCCAAGAGCTTGTGAAGCTGTATTTTTGTGGGTGGAGGGACCTCCTCTGTGATCCAACAGGCCCAGGCTCAGGAAAGGAAAAGCTGACCTGGTGTCTACTTAGCTCAGATATCTCCTCTTCTGCAAGATCCAGAGCTTGGCTCTTAGCCAAAGTCTTCCTTAGGAGAAGATCATCTTTGCTAGGTCAGTACCATTTTCTACTATACTGATCTGGAAGTATGTGTCAATGGGGGCCCACCAGATGACCTAAACCAAGGTTGGAAGTGAAAGATGACGCGGAGGAAGCAAGACAAAGCGTTTTGGGCCAACAGATTGACCCCTGACCTGATGCCACCCGAGGAAGAAACCTTATGCGTTAATCTCTGTGTTTGTCCTCCATGTGAATCGCTATTCCTGAATGTTCTTTTGCTGAGGGGGGACTGGGGAACTGGGGCAGAAGTAATGAAAAAGCCCACACCTCACCCAGTGAGCACCATGCCGAAGTGATATACCCAAGAACATGGAGAAGATCACCATCCCTGCCTCAGTCATCTGTATAAAAACTCTGGCCCACAAAGAACCTAAACAGCCACTGCTACTCCTAGCCTCTATGCCAGGTTTGCGATTACTAGATTTTCAGAATCCCACAGAACCCTCCTGGGGACCCTTTGATGCATATGTGTGTATGTGTGTGTCTGTTTACACCCCAAAATAATAAGAAAACAGTGTTTGAAGTTTGACTAAACTGAAGATTAAGACTGTAGTAGATGTCCTTGAGAGATTCTGCCAGAGACTGACCCCCCTGGACATGGGTACATGGTAAAAGATCTGAACACATTCTGAAGAAAAGCACAGCAAATGCACAAATGCCAGACTCCTCAATGGACACTGCTTGGAGACAAAGGCAAACCCCAGATCAGCTCACTCAACCTGGCCACTTCACACAGCTTCCAGAAATAAGACTCTTACTATTGTTATTCCAGATATGCACATAGGTGATTGACTATTAATATGTGACCATGGACTGGACAGCGCAGCCCCGAAGGGCATGTGTTCTGCGGTGACGCTCTACTTTGAATCGGCGTTTGCTCACCCGAACACCACGAGACTCTTTTAGAAATAAGGAGTAAAGCAGCTACTGTATAATGCATCTATTCCGGCAGGCAAAGATATGCCCTCTATCTCCCTCTGACATTTGGAAAAATGTCCCAGGGCCTTTGCAGTTTAAAGTAGCTGAAGAAAGTTAATAACTCAACCCTAAAAATGAGCTGAAGGTGTGTGTAAGTGCAGGTGGTGGTGAGCTCCAAAAGCCAAAGGTGTGAATGAATACAATATCTGTTGGGAAATGGAAGTCATTTCTGGGACATGTGGGGTTAATGTAGGTTAGTGGGGGGTGGGGTGGATTCAAGATCACACTGAACCCCTGAAGAAAAGCTTTGGTGCAGTTGCTTTGCCAAGTTGGCTGTTCTCCCAAGGGGGATCATGTCCAACGGAGAACCAGGACTCTGGTCTCTGTGTACAGCACTGATGAGGGGTCCACAGCTATGGCACAGGTGGGCTGCAGGACAAATGGTCACCAAGTGCTCCTATTCAATTCATGTATTACTCCATATGCAGTGGTAAGAGGCCAGTCAAGATCGTCACTGACCTTTTGAACCCCGGCCATCGCGTCTTCCAAATCCTGCCTTGTGGAAGGGACGAAATATTTGGAAACATAAAGGCAGAATATACTGAATATACAGTATTTTTTTAAACAGTGTCCGTAACTAACCTGTGAGGTGGAATGTATAATCCACATCACTCTTAAATGGACAGTAAGATCCTGGTGTTGGTATTTATTCAGGAACTAATTTAATGCACCTTTGCCTGTTCATACTTAATCTTGCTGCAATTTCTAACTCTGCGCTTATTACTTAGATACGCACATACACATCCGAGCAAATAATTGCACTCGGCTGTCTGCACAGATAGTTTAAAATTTACTATGTTGTTACCACTTATCACTTTTGGTCAAGTTTTGATGCTATTTCTGCATGTTAAAGGTATTTAAAGGAGCAGCCGACACGTCACATTCCTCTGTACCTGCAGGTGTACCTGACGACATTATCGTGTCCTTATCTGATTTCATTGAAGGGTTGGGTGAGATCAGGTACCGTGCTGTCCCTGAGGGCCAGAAGTCTGGGGTGTGATAAACAAGCTCAGTCTGTGCTGCTGCCGGTATCTCTTGCCTCTCAGTGGCCGCGTGCCGCATCACGCAAACCCACTAAGCGACAGTTTTCCCTGCACATGTGTCCACCAGCCCCTTGGACCCGCCATGCCCCCCTCAGCCATCCAGCACATCGATTTATTCCCAGGCAGACAGGTAACAGAAGTGTATGCTCAAGCAGCAGTCAGACAAGGACGGTGTATGTCCTCGAGGGACGCAGCCTGCACCTCCTCCCTGAACATTTTGTTGTGTTTTCATTTTGTGAGTCCAGCATTTCGGTCTTCGTCTCTCCCTCTCTCACACTCACTCTCTCTCAGGAGGAGCACTCCTCCTCAGTAACACACCTAATCCATCACTCACGTCACCCTGAAGAACTCCCGTGTCAGCAGCGCGGAGGAATGTTTTTTTCGCCCGTGCCTCCTGTTCTACAGCAGCATAACCGGCAGGCATCTACGGGCGCCTCGTCCTACGCCGTGCGCCACGTCGCCCCCTATTGTCCTGCGCCAAAGTCAAAAAAAGCCCCCCTTCTCCTCCTCTCTGCCGCTCAGCGCTCGCAGCAAATGACCGTGAAGCTCGATGGGAATCAGCGAGGGGAGACCGGTTGTGTTTTCTGTGCCGTGCAGACGAGAGCCCCTTCTATTGCCCACTCCAGAACCCACTTACGATACGATGGGTCGTGATTGCAAAGCGCCGTGCTGGATCGTGGCGATGGTACCCCATCAATAATGAGCAGAAGACGCTATCAGCAGGCAATTGCATGCTAGCCATTATAAAAAGATTAATTCTTGTAAACACAAAATAAGCTCCTCTGAGAGGTGTACGGTGCAGTAATTAGTTACACCCCAACAACCCAATAACCGATAAAGTACCACCTCCCGCCTTTGCTATGAATGTCAATGTCAATCAATGTCTGGCCAGTCAATGTCCGGCCGAACGGCTGAAATTGAGTGTGGCCGCGCTTTGCGTGCTGCGTGAACCTATCATGCACATTCAATTAAAAATGCCACATCTCTAATTAAAGCTGTTACCTGGAGGCCATTGCGTTCTATTTTCGACCTGTCACTTCCAATTCCCCGCGACAGCACCATGGCTGCGGCTGTTAACTGTTCACAGACACCAGCAGACCTGACCGCCGCCCTCCCCCCCAATCCCCCGGTGCCGTGAAGGTCCCTGGAGACCCCCTCCTGCACCGCATGCGAGGAAACACCTCCTCGCACCCCTTGCCATTGCTGAGAAAAAGGCCCAGAGACACAGAAAGTGGTCTGGGTAATTCCTAGCAGAGAGCCCTGCTGCGATTCCAGCTGTGCTGGGCCTGTTGTACCCCCCCCCCCGCCTCCGCCCCCACCCCTGCTAAATTGCCACCTCAAACCACAATTGTCAGTAAGGAACCACAGAGGAGCGCCTATTGTTTTGTTTTGTCTTGCTGCTGTTATTCTCCCTCTTGAGGATGCGCTGCAGGGCAACCACGCAAAGCGGTTGCATCATTTTCCTGGGCTACCCACGTTAACCCGCCCTCCTGGCTTGGGAAATGACCGCCTACCACGAAGAAGAGCTGCCTTACGTGAGTGGAAAGAACCCGGCAGGCTGTCAACCGGCCAGCAGTCACTGGCTCACCGATCCCCAGAGAATCCCGCCGGCGGGATGGGCAGCTACATCCCACAACAGCCGATCGCAAACCAAATGCGGCTGGCGAACGTCAATAGTCAAGAGCTCTGTGGACTCATCTTCTGCTGCTCATCTCGCCCTCCCTTCCTCCCTCGCTGCTATTCTCCTCCACGTGTGCTCCTCCCGTTCCAGCAAAAACTCACAGAATTCCCCTGGAAACCCACGCGCTGAGGAGTCAGCTTCTTCCCTAACTGTTTTTTAATAGAAACCAGGGCTTACATTCAAACTACTGGGTGAAATTAAACCAGAAATAACCCTAATTGCCCAAAACACTAACATGCAGCGGAGCACCGCAGTGAATCGACTATTTTTAGCACGAGAGTCTGAAAGGGGGCCAGCATACTGGACAATGACCAAGTGAGTTTGGTAAAAAAGAAAATGGTGGGAAAGGAGGACACTGGGAAAGGGGGGGCAGATGTTCTATTTGACTTCTTGCATAAAAACTGCTAGTTTTTTTTTAATCAAAACTGGCTCTAATTCTTAATTTTCTCTAAAACCATCACAGATCAGAGAGTCAGTTTATCCCATCTAAATGATAGTTGGTATCAGAATAAGTTGAGTGAATTTTCCAGGGCGTTTACAAAAAAAGTTAACGTGTGGCCACTGGAAAATTTAGCGATCAAAAGTGAAAATCTCAGCGCTGAACTAATGAAACTGAGGGAGAGTCCGCCTCTGCCCCCCATGTTGAGGAAACCCCTGCCACTTGAGGAAAGTGGACGCAGACAATCTCCGAAATCTTGGGTGACGTACGTTCCCTGCTGGGTGAACACAGCGCGCCGTTGTTTAGAGGCAAGCTTAAATCCAGGAGACATGAACTATTAGCCCGCTGCGAAATGATATCGTAATCACAGAAAAAACTCCAGTAATCTTTTTTCCCCCACAAAAACTGTACATGAATAAAAAAACAAATATCAGTTTGCTGAAGCTTAATTCTCAATGACTTGGCGGTGTGTTTAGAAAACCCGGCACTCTTTTCATGGGGGATAATCAACCAAGTTGAATGCCGGCAAGAAGTAGCTAAATCAGACATAACAAATATTATGTATAAAAAAAGGTAAATCTGAAACCTTTAATGATGTCTACGGGATCAAATGTACAAATGACTTCAAAATAAAAGGCAATCGATAAAAACTCATGAAATCTTCAGAACCAGTGCCCGGGTGAGTGTCAGCAGGCTAATAATTACAAGAACTTCAAACGTCTTTGCTACCGAGGGCTGTGTTTTCCCCCAAGACGTGAAGGCTTGCAGTGGAAATGAAATGAAGAAAAAAGTATCTAGAAAGAAAGTACTGTGGGGGTATGCTTTAGTTGAAATTGTTTTGGTACATACCCCAGAGGCAGAGATGCAAATTTAAATAGAGACAAACACTGCTGAGGAGGGATGCGGACTGGAGCAGGAAGGAGATGTCTGAGTCTTACACACAGCAGCCGTACACCGCGAATGTCACGGCCGACCCCAGCGTGTGTAAACTCAACGGCCGCAAGATGAGGAACTGCACGTTACAAATTATACGGTGCGGGCTGATTGTACTTACATACTTGGTGAAGAAATGTATTTTTATGTTATGCTTGACAGGTTCTCCCTGTAAGTACATGGATGACCGAGCTTAATTTTCTTCTGGAAGAAAATGAACATTTCATCTACCTGAAAATTCATAGAATTTCTGGAATGTTTGGGCACTCTTCTGGAACATAGATACACTGCCCAGCCAAAAAAAAAGTCATCACCTGGATTTAACTTAGTGTTAGGACCTGGGGTTGCTTCAGTTTGTCAGGTCTAGGTTCAGCAACGTTATGTGCCCAAAAAATGAGGTGAGCTGACTACCTGAATATACTGAATGACCATCTTTTTCCATCAATGGATTTTTCCTTCCCTGATGGCACGGGCATATTCCAAGATGACAGTGCCAGGATTCATGGGGCTCGAATTGTGAAAGAGTGCTTCAGGGAGCATGAGAGAGACATCATTTTCACACATGGATTGGCCACCACAGAGTCCAGACCTTAACCCCATTGAGAATCTTTGGGATGTGCCGGAGAAGACTTTACGCGGCGGTCTGACTCTTGCATCATCAATACAAGAGCTTGGCAAAAAATTGATGCATCTCTGGACGGAAATAAATGTTGTGCCATTGCATAAGCTCATCGAAACGATGCCATGGTGAATGTGTGCCGTAATAAAAGCTAAAGGCAGTCCAGTGAAATATAAGAGTGTGTGATTTTTTTTGGCCGGACAGTGTAGATGCACTAAATGGCCAAAAGTGTGTGGACACCTGAGCATCACCCCCCATATGTGTTTGTTGAACCTCCTATTCCAAACCCATGAACATTAATATGGAGTTGTTTCCCCTTTGCTGCTGTAACAGCTCCATCTCTCCTGGGAAGGCTTTCCACACCAACCTGGGCAAATCCTGTGCTTATGGAGCTTGCTCTATGCATGGGGGGCACAGTCATGCTGGAGCAGGAAAGGAGCTTCTTCTTCTTCCCCAAACTATGACCACAAAACTGGAAGCACACAGTTGTCTAGAATGTGTTTGTATGCTGCGTGGGTGCAGCAGAAACAGCTTGGCTCAGTCATTAGATGGGGGTCCACATACACTTTTGGCCATACAATGTAGTATTAACAGGCCATGCCTTAAAATGTAACTTTTTGAACTTCTGCCCTTGTTTTTTAGATGTGAATGCATTTGAAATTCCCTAATTTATTGTAGCTGTCTATGTGTTGCTGTGACCCAGCACTGATGACAAAATTCATTTAAAAAAACATCCTTTAACCAGTTGCACTGCTGACACTGTGTCACTGTCATGTCCATGAAACACCTGTATTTAGATTCTTAAAGGCGTACAAGAAAATGAGAGTACTGCAAGCAAGTATGGTCATCCAAATTTGGAAGACCACATGCAGAAAAGGGCATCAAGGCCAAGTTCCTGTGGTCGAAGCCCTGTTTTCCCCTAAACCGCTGGAACCAGAGGCCAGCACCAATGTCTACTGTCTAACCGGGGTTCTGATGGCCATCTTTTTAATGAGATTTTCATGTGTGCTAAAGTGCCTACTCACTCTACACAATTACATGGCTTTTGATTTTGCTCAAGTCTAATCTTGTTAGCGGCTATGCTGGTGTTTCATTGTTCACTGGCCTGAGGCCTTTAGAAATTACAGCTATCGCCATTGTCATCAAAATCATCATCATCATCATCATCATCATCATCATCATAATTATTGTTAGGGGACCTGTTGGAATGTAATCCCATGTATGAGACCACAACTGCACCGGACCCATTTACTCCCATCACTGCTGCTGCTGCCGCTGGACCTCGACCAGCACAGGGTACCAGTCAATAAAGGAAGGAGTCTATTTAAAAGGCTTCTGCTGCCACTAGGCAGGAGCTGGTGGACTGTAAGAAGTGCCAGCAAAGTTTACGCGAATCTACAAATGACAAAGAAACGTACTTTTCCAGCATGTTTTTCTAAGCCTCTCTTTTTACATGGTCATATGATTAAAGAGGTTGGTGGTAGGAGGGAGAGAGCCAAAGTGCTGGGATCTGGACCAACAGTGGTGCTCAGGAGAGATAAACCTCTCTCGGTCTGTGATGCTTTTTCCAGGTCATCTGATAGCCCAGCGCTGGACTGAACTTGTCAGTGGAGGCTCATGCAGGAACCTGAACAGGACCAGCTATACGTTGGGAGAGGGAGCCTCACACAGAGTGCTTACAGGGCTTCCCCAAGTCTCTGCAGGCTCCCACTGACATTCAGCCATTGAGTTCACTCAGGGTACTGAGCCTGGCTCCTATTTACTCCTCCTTGGGGGCTGGTGTTTTCCATTTGCATTTTATAAAAATGTTCATAAGATGGAGTCAAGGCTGAAGCTTCCGTCCCAGTTTTCAGACATTATTACACTGTCCAAACCTGACCTCCAACACTGATACAGTTCAGTACACACTTACGTATATACACTTACATATCAGAAAAAACTGGACCTTAGGAGTTTTCAAGCTAGTAAAGCAGTAATGGCACTTGTTGCAAAATGCTGTGTGTACTGCCTGCATGACACCTTGGCACAAATGCAGGATAAGTACCACAATGGTCTGTCTTTGTCCATTAGGACCATTTGACAGGATTGTAAAACACAGGAAGTCTACACAGGTTCTTTGCGTGTGCGTGTGAGCGCATCAAAAATAAACGCTGACAAATCGCAAGCACCATGTTTCTGGGTCAGAGTGCTCCAGTGGATAGCGGACCGCAGACACACTGACATACACACCTCTCTCTGTGGTAAGATTCTGTATCACCACAGACAGATATGAAGCTGCCCAAGGTGATGCAGTTGTCATTCAACAGCTCAGCCAGAAACGAGCAGTCAGTCAGATGTAGTTCAGCCCTGCTCTGTCTCTGATGACCCAGGATGTTTAGACCGGTCATGGCGTTACCACATAATGGCTCACACTCCTCTGCACAGAAAGGAATTCACACAGCACAGCAACAAACAACAAACAAACCCCAATACACCAAATATAAATTGAACAAAACTTGCCAAAGTTTTGTGAATCAGAACAGAAAAAAACTGCTCTCAGCTGCTCTCAAGCTAAATTACAGAGTTAGAGCAAAACCAGAATAACTTCTAAGACAATGGCATTTGAGCAGAATTATGACAAAGCTGCCACAGGAGTGTATCATTAACCACCTGCTTTGGATTCCCCGTACGTGTAAAAGTCACATCCTTTCCATTTCCTCCTCCCACCAAACTACCGTTCTTGTAAACACTAACTTGGGCTATAAACAACGGTTCCCAGCAACAGAACCTCATTGTTTACAAGAGGTTATCCAATGTTGGTTATAATGCAAATGCATTTCATTAATTAATCTGTGCTTTTCGCAGGGGTGAGATTTGGTGATGGAAAGGTGACATGGGCTCATGCCATGTGCTGGATGTTAAACACTTGCGTACACGCGCGCACACAAACACACACACACACACACACACACATTACAACATCAAAAGCTATGCTGGAGCACAACAGTGGCACTGTGCTATTTGGGGAGTGCTGGCCAGCTGGGTTTGCTGAAAGATCCCCTCTGATGAAGAAGAGGCCTGGTGCACAGCGTGATGAACACACACACACACACACACACACACACACACACACACAACTGGGAAGTAATGCTTTAACCAGTCAGAATGGCATCGCCTCCTCACCGGGAGATGAGAAAATGACAGTGTCGCCAGGCTCAAGCCTCAAACCCAAACTCTGCCTTACTCCCTTATTCTAGAAGGTCTTAGCCCTTTAATCAAAATGCTGAGGATACTGGGATAGCCTGGCCACAGGCCAGCAGGCAATCCATTACATTTCCTGGGTGTCGCGTCTCCCTGCAGCACACGAGTCCTCTGGACTGTTCTACTGCTTCCTCCTGAGGGAGAGGGCAGGATTGATAGAGGCGTGTGGGGACGTTGTCTGACAGCCAAAGGAAGCACTGTCCTCCTGGACTCAGCGTGAACTTAGTCAGGCGCACTGCCCCTGCATCAGTCTCCAGCAGCCAGGACACAAAGGACCCAAGGAACGCAGGGATCACCACTTACTGCAAGCGACTTAAAATACTGAGCTACTTACATTTCCCGAATTATACAGCAGGGTATTCTTACTGCACTAATTTACCAAGGTTATTCAGCCAGGGAGGGGCCTTCCAACCCGGTCCATCAGACACAAGGTGGCAGCTCTAAGCGCTATGCCACTTATGACCCACTGAAATTCACTTTCTCCACAGGAGGCTTTCTGGGGAGAGCTGGCCTTCCGGCAGTATGTGACCGCTAGCCCTGGTCCAGCCGCTCTCTGTGCCCCTGGGAGCGTTGAGAGTGGCCGTGCTTTGTCCTCCCTGTACACTGCCAGAGCAGACTCGTAATTCACCGTGCGTGTACAGGAACCTCACACAAGGAGCCTCAAAAGTGCTGACGCCTGCAGAAAGCATCAGCGCCCCTCCGTGTGAGAAAGCGAGAATGATAGCTTGTGTGTGTGCATGTGTACACATGTATAAAGTGAGCTCTGGTCACATCTAAGACCGCTCACGTTTTCATTCATGGCTGTGACAGATTTTCATCTCTGAGTGAAAGAATGTCTGACCCATGCAGTGTGTGTGTGTCTGTGTGCGCGCGCGCGTGTGCCGACGGTGCGCCTTTGTGCACACACGGCTGCGTGTGCGTGCATGAATGTACGCTGTGTCTGCGTGCACACACGTGCGCCTGCTCGTGTCTATGCTCCCACAGATGGCGGTCCCGTCCCAGGCTGTGCGGTCCGACCCATGCAACTCCCCGCTCACAGATGAGAGCTTTCCAAAGAAAAGCAGCTCAAGCATGACATCAATCTTATTACCCGATTTAATGCTCCTTTCTCTCCCGAAACAAGTGTTACTGCTCTATAAAGCATGCTAATACAATGACACGAACGCACACGGCTTTAAATGTCAGCTGTATATATTATCAGCTGTGGGTGCGCCTCCCCCTTTTCCCTTAAGAATAAAAGGGGAACTCAACACACACACACACACACACACACTCACACACACACACACACACACAGATGAATATGGCAAGAGGAGAATATAAAACAAGCAGATTACCACAAGATTATAACTCAGGGAAATGGACGGTCAAACATACAAAGGAAAAACTGTTCAGCACAAAAAACAAAGAAATAAGGATGAAAAGCACAGAGAATTAGAATATTATCACCATACAGAGGAAGAGGGCCTTTTAAAGGGAGGGGAGAGGTTGCCTAGTCTAAATGCACCGGGAAAAAGTGCCTGGCAAACAGCCTGTGACAAGCGCGGACACAGAGGGGTGACAGGACAATAAATTCAATTAACTGCATCCGCATCTCGGTCGTCTCGCTGTGGCTCAATACGCACCGCCATCAAAGGCTAATGCTGGCTGTTATGCATTTATTCAGACGCGCCACGCAGAAGCGCGTGTGTGTTAGCGGCGAAGGGGCCAGTTATGAATAAATAAACACGCTCTCCATGACCACACTTGGGTCTGTGTATCATGGGACAGTGAGGGCAGCGAAGTGTACTTTGCTGCCCCAGCTGGGATCGTATGGGGGGATGGAACCCACCATGCGTCTCTGAGGATGCCGGATCCAGGCTCTCAAAACGGGTGTAGCTGGATTCTCAAGAGCGGACAGACATGGCTCCAGTACCAGGAGGGAGCTCACCAAGTATTTCATTCAGTACCTATTTAAAACTAGGCTAAATTAAGAACAAGAGGGTGTGCATGTGTGTGAGAGCGAGAGAGCAAGAGACAGACTGACAGAAAGAGTGAGAGAGAGCTGGAAAGCCAGGGCAGGAAGGAAATGCCTAGACTTTGAGATTGAGCGGACATGAGGTGGGTTGCCATCGCTTGTGCTGCCCGGGCCTAGCTGAGCCTGTGCTGTCAGTGACTCGCTGCCAGGGGACACTGCAGGATACACACCATCTGCCCCACACCCAAGACACATACCTACCGCATGTTTAATAGCGCATTTTTGCTTATATCTAAATATGTTTATCTTACACCTTTGCGCAAGGTGAGTTATAATAATTGGTAATCATGTTTACACTAGTTCACCCATTTATATAGCTAGATAGCTATATAGCTGGTTTTTATCACATCAACTTTGGTAAAGTACCTCGATCGGGGTAGGACAGTATGGTGAAAATGGGGGTCCTACTGAAGTGATGCCCTGAGTGGTCAGGACTCTCTGAGATGCACCCCCATGCTGTCCATCACTCGGACAACTCTCGTGGGTATGTGGCCAGCTGACACCCGCACACACAGCTAGTGCCCTGAGCGTATCGAGCGTCTCCCCACCGCACTCCCTCTGCTTCCCCTCATTAGTCTCCTGGCTGTCCCAAACGGACCACAGCGTGACAAGGGACGAGCTGTGTCATGGGGACCCTGGGGCCCAGTGGGAGGTTGGCCAGCGACGGGGCCAAATGAGGGGGGACAGAGGGAGCAGAAGGGGCGCATCAGCAAGGCTCCTTGGGGTTCATTAACAAAGGCACGGGGGCAGAGGGCCAACAGAAGGGGATTGACGCTGATTCCGAGTCCCCTCGTCTTTCATCTTTTGTGCCTCCTTCTCTGCCTCCCCCACCCCACAAATCCCTCCCTCCCCACACTTCTCTCCAGATCATGGGACAGAGCATGCTGGGGTTTCGCCAACAGACAGCACCGCACCAGATATGTAGGGCAGCGCCATTAGGGCATTAGTGCCGGTCAGCGCTCAGGGGCGGAGCATGCGTGCTCTGGGGGCGGAGCAGGGGAGCCCTGCTGGGTCATCCGATTGGTGCACGCCTGGCAGATCACAAGACGGGCAGGAAGCGCTTCATTGCTAACATCATCTGTCAGTGTCCTTGGGGTGTGTATGTGTGTAGGATATAAGATCCTCTTCTGTTTCCTCCAAGATAATACTGTGGTAAACATATATATAAGAGCCACTCCATGTACTTGTGCTGTGATTTATACAACTGCTGGGCATGTTGACATGACTCTTCTTCTCCGAGCAATAGAGGCTGTTAAAGTCCAATGTCAGCTCATCTCTGGAGCATCACCTGTGCTGTGAGCTACTTCCTCTCCCTATATTTCCTCCGTGAGATCATGTCTGTTTCTGGCGGACTCAACCTATGTGGTTTCAGTCCCGGCCAGATTGGTCCCTGAGAAATTATGCCCTACTGTAAGAATCAATGCTCTTTCGTTCTCCTGTTATATATTTGGGACTTCCTGAGGGAAAAAGAAACAATGACTAAAAACCAAAATAAGCCTCATCAGAGCAAGAACCTTCACAGGATTTAGGGAGTGAAATGGAAACAGGCACCCAATCCTGGAGGAGTCCCACATCTGCCACACAGGTAGGTCTCTCTGTTTGGACAGCTGAGAGAAACCAGCACACTGTGCTTAAAGGGGCATGTTTATTTCCAGCCCCAAGCCCCCACCAGTCCACCCGTGTTTTTACACTGGTTGACCACAGACTCCATGGAGTCGCCTGAACTTTCGCAAACTGCTCACTGCTCTTTGCTTTCCCCACAAGAACTCTGGCTTCTCATCCCTCACCCCCGCCTCCTCCACATACACACACGCAGAGGTTTCCAGCCTGAAGCAGACCTGGGAGGGCGGTCTTCTCTCTCTTGACCGCTGCTTTTTGATTGGTCTCCTTTTCTTCACCGACCCCAAATAACCGCATCTGTTTGTAAGGGGGGGTTGGGGTGTTCTTTAACAGTTCCAAACCATTAATTTCTTAAACATAACATTAGCCTCTTACCTCCAAAGCACTTCCCATCATAATAATTTCCTGTGCACTAAAAATGTTTAAATTTCCTGCCAAATACATTTTGCCATTACAAAGCAAAATAGACATGCAAATAATTTTACTTTTCCTACATTTTTCCTTTACAGTTACATAAGAACTTCTTACCCCAATACAGCTACACAAATAGGATCAGTAAACTTATTCTAAAATGCTGATCAAATTTCCAGCCAAATATACTTAAAAATAATTTCCTGTGGGAACCATAAGTAGGGACCAGGAGTGAATCCATGGCCACCTCTTTCAGAACAGAGCCAAAAGAGGACAAGCTGTATGTGCTGCGAAAGCTTGGAGAGGTGGCAAACAGAGCTGCCTACCCTGTTTGATAAGTCTTTACTGACCAGGTACATCTGTACATATAAGGAGTTTGACATGGTTGACTTTTCAATAAACAAAACATTAAAGAGGCAGGGAAACCAAAAAAGGACAAACATGCAAATAAATACCCATCAAAAGTATTACTTTCAGGGATTTGTATGACCACAATGAGCCACTGAGAGACAGGCAGAGGGAACCTCACAGGAGACACCGGGAGGGAATCATGGAGGGGTGAGGGTAGTGCTGGGAAAATTTGATATGTAACCCTCCCTTTGTACAGATAAACATGAAGCAGCAGAAGAATGTGTCTACTTAGGTCATTTAATACAGACCAGGTTTCTTATCACCTTTTTTTTGCATAATACATCTGAAACCTCCTTCTCTGACCATGGAAATCAGTTGCACTGAACCATATATGGAGCCCAACTGTATCAGGGGGCTAAGAACTGATTTGAGACTACATGTGTAAAATGAGACACGGAAAAGTGTATAAAAATATAAAGAGATTTCATTCTTGGACCTTCTGAGCCTTCAAGAGAAACCCTGCTGTGAGCCTGGTCAAGTCCTAGGGTACACTGAACATGAGTATCCTGGCCCAGTGCTCATAACCCCTGCAGGCACGAAGCATGGCCCTCCTGGCAGGAGGAAGCATCAGTCAAGCTTCGAAGTGCTTCCTGGTTCTGTCAGCTCAGGAGTTAGGAGGAGATACTTGGGCAACAGTACAAGACTACTCGTGCAGAAAACTGATAGATAGATAGATAGATAGATAGATAGACAAAAAGTCTTCAAATTCCCAAGAAAACTGCATGCTAGATGAAGGTCTATATCTTATGGAAAACGATCTCTGTGGTAAGTTAACTGTGGAAAAAACAAGTTTATCAGGGTTTAAAAGTAACATTATGGTCCAAACAAAGCAGTGGTTCTTCAGGTCTGTCATCCTTTGTAGGGAAGATATGATTGAACTGCCTTTCCTGGGGGCAGGATGGCCTCTGCCCTACTGCCTACCTTATTTATGTCTCTGGGACTCCACACTCCATGTGGGGGATTATTAACAGGGATCAGATGGAGAGAAGGGGCCTGGCTGAGGGTTTTTAATTGGACCAGCGCGTCTGGGGTTTTCTCCAAGTCTGGTCCCTGCTGGGGAAGGCCAGCCAGGTGGATCAATGGTCCAGACTTGTGGCACTAGGAGGATAACAGTGCACCATGAACATCGCTGTGGGAAATGAGTTCACTTCCTGGACATATGAGCACATTCTGTCCTTGTTCTCCCCATGACCTGGAGTTTATGGAGAGAGGGCGTTTCCATTGACTTGCCTGGGTGGTTCTGATCCCTGAGTCCAATGGCAGTCTCTTCATGCACCCCCACTTCCCTCCTTACTGAACCTGGACTCTCCGTTGCAACACATAAGTGGTTTTTAGAATACGCAGCTACATGGATCCTCCATCACAAAATTGGCAAAAATAAAGGCCCCCCAGTACTCTCTTTCTATTCTTCATCACCTATTGCAGTTTTTCTGACTCCTCAAAGCTGCTCAGATTTGTTAGAAGACAGGGGGAGCATTTGAGGGTGACAGGTTCCCTTCCATAATTCAATAACACTAATCTCCATTGAAGAGGCAAGGAAGCAGGCGGCATTGGGGTGGAACTAACCGGCTGCAGCAGGAGGAGGAGAATGGCTGTGGGGATTGGGCCCAGCTGACAACCCACCCGGAGAGCATGCCTTGACTGGGGGGTGGGGTGCGGGGAACGTGTGCGGTCCAGCTGGCCTGCCTTTACCGTGGTGAATTATCACACTCGATTGCTGCATGCTGCCTCGGTGAGGGCCCAGGAGGGTCTGGGGGCTCCCCAATCGATCATCACCAGGACAAATCAATCACCTGCCCACTAATGCACCATGACGCCAACCACCCCCACCCATCCATACCCTTGCCACAACGATATTCTTTACGACAACAAAGTTCTGCTCCCATCCCCGTCCTGCTACCTTCTCATATTTCTTATCCCTTGACAGAAGGAAGACAGCCCCAGCTGAGACAAGGTTTGTAGGTCAGAACTTGATTTCTCTCCTACTCATGGACCTCCTCCCTCCTCCATCCATTTCGAAAGGATGGCAGCTTCCCCCCACTTTAGTCCCATCAGTGCCGCCCGATTAGCGCCATGCTTTGTCCGGCCGCTCGTTGAACAATCACAGCCGTCGCCCCGCCTTGTTATTGTTCTGGTTTTAATTGAGGAGCCGTCAGCCGTAGTCTGGTCTGATCCCTGGCCTCATTAATCCATTTCCACATAGGGGAGCGGAAGTAATCCCAGCTGACATGCAACGTTCTCCCAATACCCCTGTAACGTTGTGGCAACTGTTGTCGTTGTAGCTCACCGGCCCTTGACGGAGAAGTGCTTAGGGCTTGCACCTGCTGTAACCCATGGAAGTCGGTGGGCCGTGCTGTTTGGCCTTTTGGGAGGTGTACACCTAATTGTTGGCCCTTCCATTCATTTCCCATTTTCTTCAATAGAGCCAATTGCCACTTGAGGGTATCTGACCGGGGTTAAATCGTATACGGGTCAAAGCAATGAAAAAAACAAGAGTGTAATAACAGACTTGTGTCGGGGACTTGAGCTTGCAGCCTGCTGGTCAATGGTTTATTTTGTCACTAAGAAAAAATATTGCAAGATCTGGGAGTGGCCCTTGGAACAACCCTTGGCCAAATCTACGCCAGTGTTCAAAGTAAAAAAATAAAAACAAAAGCACACCCTAGCTTGCAGTGTGCATTCATGGCAAGGCATGGCTCCCTGTCCCCCATCTGACAGAAAACTTGACAGATCTGTGACAGTGTGTGCCCGAGGTGCCCGGCACGACCGGATCTTAATCTGCTCCAGCACATATTAAATACGTTTACAGGGGAGCAAGCTGAGGCTGTGTGGGAGATGAGTGAAGCAGAGTGATGCAGTCTTTGCAGTGCCAATCTAAACACACCCTCACGTACACCCCCCACCCCCATTAACCCCCTGTGCAACCGTCTCTCACCTCACCTCACCCCAGTGATGCGAATAAACCATGGGGGACAGCACAAAATGCAGGAGCTTGATCTGGAGCAGGCATGGTGGTGGCATCACAGAGGAAACCGCAAAATTGTGCACAGCACACAAACTGGAAATCAAAGGCTATCATTATAGAGATGCTGAAAGTCGAAAAAATGTCCTGGGGCAAAACTAACAAGGTCGCCTTAAAAAGCAACCTATTGTTGCCAAGACTGGGGAGCTAAAGATCTTAGAATGAAACGCATACATTTGTGGGAAAAAGGTGAGCAAAACCCGCAAGCCTTCTATTCAGTAACATTTTACATCAACACATCCATCACAGTGGCAGCACGGCGACGTTGATGCCGATATTTTCACGCAAGCCCCCCCGTGTTCCCAAAGCTGCCGCACAGAGACCTTTCAGGGGCACTCAGACAAGCGTCTTGCCTGAATGAGGCTTTTCCGCCATGACTTCTGTGAGTGCCGCTGGCTGAAGCCCAAGTACTGGCACCACTACTCTCCTTCTCCTCTTTTTGCAAGCAGGACAGAGCCTGTGCAGCCAGCCAATCGGGTACCAGCTAATAAGAATGCGGTCAATCAGGTGGTAGCTAATTATGAAGCTGCCAAACATGACCCAGCTGGCACGTCAATGCCTCCTGGAACTGCTGCATACCGTAAACCAAAGTGGGAGCAATGGCCTCTAACTGGACACTGCAGAACAAGATGGTCTTTATCAAAAGTGATTCATTTCGGTGGGAGGAAATGGCAAAATGATATTTAGCAACACAAAAATATTCTTCATAACTATTTTGAACTTCTGGAACATTCAAGTCTATAAACATGCCAGTCAGCGTAGCAAAAAACAAACCTTTTCCGCCAATGGCTGTGAGAAAGGCTGTGTTTCGTGAGAGATTTGCTTGTTTTCCCTCGTTTTTGTGGGAACCAATGATGCCATCTGATACCTGCTTAAAAGGCAGACACAGTTGATCCCTATAGTTTGCCCCGAGTCATGGTTTGAAGCGCGTGCTAATACTTGAGTCAGACGGTGACTTTGAGGGTACTTTACCAGTGTAAACAGGATGCGTTCCAGCACAACAGCACACTAAAAACAACCAGAGGGCTGAACAGGGAGGGCTGGAGCAAAATCCAGCTTGAGGCCCGGGACGGGGCCAGACAGGGGAGCAGCCCTTGCTACCACAAAATTACTCACTGCAGGAAAACAAAAGTGAATCACAAATGAAAGAAGGAGGAAAAACAGAATCTTGTCACCTCTCTATCCCTTTCCTGACAACAGCACAGTCATAATTGGAAATAAGTGAGAGCAAAGTCTGTATCTTTAGTCGACTGCCTTTGCAGACCAATTACATTGGAAGGCGCTGGGGTCCAGTATGACTTTTCTCAGATACCCCTGGGCTTTATCATCACAAAAAGGCCAAAGAAAGGCTGTGAATAAAGTTTTAGAAGCCTGGTTTCAATGGTCAAGACAGATAGAAAATCTGTAGGTGTAAAGGTAAATCACATCCCACCACGAGCAAACAGATCTATCCAAACAGAAGCGCACTTGCCAGTGTACTGTTATGAGACACAAAGATTTTCTTTACTGCAGCTTGCAATTACTTTCTTAATTTACTTTAACTTTTCTTAAATTAGCAATTGTATCCTGGTGATAGCACAGCACATGTGGGCACAAGGTTCTTGTAACCCGTTTTTGTTATGGGGCAAAAGATGATGTGAACTGACTATTTCTCCTTCACAGAAAAGTGCCACAGAAACTCTAAGCCAAGAGAAACAGTTTCACTACATTGTCCAAGTATTTAATTTGCATCCCTTAGTGAACATGTTAAAAATAAATAAGCAAATAAATGAAATAACATTCCCTTTCCCTGCAGCAAGTGTCCATGCTGAGAAGAGAATACCTAAATCTCTCCCCACAGCACCCTCAGGCTCTAATGAAATCAAAACACACCCTTTTCTAAAACTATTTTTACTTATTTTACTAAAAGCCCAAACTTAGCAATATCTCAGCTGCTTCGAAATGTCACACATGCTTACTATCCGAGGTATGAGAATGGAGCGAACGTGGGGGCGGCGGGGAGGGCGGTCGCCGTGGGCGACTGTCAGCCGAAGACAGAACGTTGGACCCCAGCAGCCTCAGCACTTTCTACCCTCCCACCCCCCACTGCCCCAGCTCACTCACGGTCCGCCTTTGGCAGCACCATCTTACGGTACAGCACTGTACCATGATAAAAGCTGGAGAAAAAAACGGACAAGAAAAACAGATAAAATTAACAGTTCTTTAGTTGCACTTAATCTTTCTACATTGACAAGTGCAATAATGAGTAAAGAGGTTTTTTGGCTATTTTCCATCAGGGTGCTGATTGCTAAAGATGCGTTTGTTAACCCTCTGCCAACTGACTCCATCCTGCAGTTATGCTTGTTGTGCTGCCCGAGCTCTTTGCAGATTTTCAGTTTCCAGCGAAACTTTCAGGTGATTACCTCAGGCTAATATGCAGCATGTGACCTGCGCTGGCATTTGGATTTTAGTGCACGCTAGCAGTTCCGTGACATTTCAGCCTGATATAAATTTTAGCTATAGCAGCTAACGACAAATATAACACTAATGTGCCACATCGTGTAACACATTGGACGTTGCGTAATGGGCTCCTTGTTGTTTGGCGGCTATGTGGCCGACCCGTTAACTGTCAGGTTCACTTCCCTTGCGGAGCTGGAGTGGTGTCCGCCGATCAAATGGTAACAACAGGCTTTGTTTATTAGCTTGTGTGTTACAAAAACACGATAAACAAAGGTGCCCGTGCAGCTTCTACCTTTGTGAGGTGGGAACGCCACCCCTTAGGCCATTTTTCCTTCCCTCCTTCTGCTCTGCCTCCTGCTTGATGCCTGGAACACACCCCGCCTTCACCTGCACGGTAAGGCCTGAATCGGCTGCATGCCGATGTGGAACGGACGTGCCACTTGTCTCTCAGAAAGAATCAACGTTGTTGAGGAAGACCCTGTGCGCCCTGGGCGCCCACCCCTCTGGATTTCCTAACAAATAAGTTTCCTGTCAGCAGAGCCCACGCTTCCAGTCCCTTCGCATGTGGGGCGGCTTGCTGCCCATATGGCTCCCAACTCGGATTAAGTTAGAAAGCTGAGATGCACAATGTGGAGGCTGGAACCATTAAAAACCCATTAATTGTGAAGTGAGCCTCTTTATGGCAACGGTATGCTAATATTTTTTAAAGCGCAAGGGAAAGAGAGATGGAGCAAAAACAAAAGGGGGAAAACCCAGGAGACAAAGAGGCCAGGAGACAAAGAGGGGGACGAGGGAGAATATGAAAAGGAGAGGTAGGGAGAAAGAGAGCCATGGTAGGGGGGTTGGCAGTGGGGGGGGGCAGGGGGTGGTCTCGTAAAAGGCCTGAGTGGGTCGCAGGCGCTGCTGTGTTTGGGGAGAGCACTGCCTCAGGCACGGGGAAACAAAGAGGCTGAAAAACACTGAGTGTGAAATTGAAGCGGTGACTCCCTCAAATGAACCCCACCGCCACCCCTTCTGCTTTTTTGGGGCAGGTCTGTGCTTTTTGGTGAGAGGTGATAACGAAACGGGAAACGACTGTGTTGTCGCCCTCTCGGCAGCCTGGAAGTACCACTCTGCATCGCTTGATGGTGGGGAGACTCCACAGGGTCGGTGGCTGTTCGCGCACAGAAGCGCTCTCGATCCTTGGGGCTCATGCGTCACGGACAATAATGGGATTTATGGCTCTGCTGACAAATGCTGTGCAGTTATGCTTTTATTTTGACAATCAGCAGCAACAGATCATTTCGCATTACATAAAACTGCACTCAACCTTGCACTGTTAGCTGTATCAAAGCAAGGTAAACACTCTTTTAAGCTGAAAAAGACAACATTTATGGAACCTGCTCGGTGGTATTGCACTATTAGCTGGTTTGCGAAAACCGCCGTGTTGCATACAGTAGATTATCTGCAGCACCACAAACCGTGACGCATACAGCTTCTTGAGGATGTGCAACACTCGACATTCCAAGCCGCCAAAACCACAGCCAAGTCAACACATGCAGGAGCTTCGTCAGGCCAGTTCTACGGAAGGTCAGCCTCTGCTCAGGGGCCAGCTCTCGACTCGAAAGACATGCCCCGTCATGCGATGCAGCCTGATGGTGGAGTGCGGTTGCTCGGTGCCCCCCGTCAGGTGGAGAGAACGGTTCGTAGTTGTTCGCCCTCACCCTGCAGTTCTCTCCGAATTGGCATGGTTCCCATTTGCAGACGTGGAAGTGTGACAGGTTAATGGGGGTGTTCGAGCCCCGTGGGGCAGCTTTTCAAATAAGACTTTTCTCAGCAACATTCCTGTCGGCCCCCGGGAGGGGATCTGGGCAGCGCTGGCAGCCTCTTGAAACAATTGAGAGGGGGAGAGCGAGGGCTGGATGTCTATACTGGCCGAGTTTTGGCTTTCTCTGCGAGCCGGTTCTGAAGGACCCCAGAGGGGGAAAGCTTGGGAGATGGACATAATTAGAAACAGGCTCCCAACGATAAACCAAACCACACACACAGAGAAAAGTCGGCACTTTGCATATTTGGCTCAAGGGAAAGAGCCCTTGTGGAAACATCAAAATATAATGAGGAACAGGCCGCGCATGATAGAGAGAGAGCGTATCGAAAAATTAATGGACCTGTTAGCGAAAACCACAGCTGTCCCTTTTTTTTTTTTACATGCGCATTAAGGCAATTTTTATTTTTGCAGGGCCTTTTGTTTTCCACAGTGGATGTGGTCATTGTTCGACTGTCTGTGACCAGCCAGCTGTGTCTCAGGCAGCAGGACGTGGGAGAGCGGGTCGCAACGTCAAGTCCAGCAAAGGCGAGAGGCAGCCCCACGTAAACAAGGCCGTGGAAGAAAGCGCACACTGAACTCGTATGACAAAACCTGCCCCTCGGACTCATTCATTATGAAAAAAATGAGCCTCGGAAAACTCGATACGGAAGCGGGAGCACAGACGGGGTCCAGCAGCCTTATTTGGGATAGTGGCTTCCTCTGGCAGCAGAACAGCAAAAAAGGCAGCACCGAGAGGCGGATCCCAGGCAACACTATGTTTTTTCCTCTCGGATACTTTTTTTTCAGATCATTCTCATGTTCTTTGAAGGAGGAAGCTGCTTTTCCATTACAGTAAGGGAGCAGAAACAATTTCCTTTCTGTTGCATGATACAAAAATCAGCATCCGGCATAGCCGTGCAGCAGCTAAATCACACTGCACATTTCTGTAGCAGATCCCAGAGGTCTAAATTATTATTTTTCTGTCTCTGGCAGGCAGAACCAGGGTGCCCTTGCCTGTAACTGTCTAATGACCTCTGCTGTATGCGGCTCTGGTGGCAAAAACCTCAGACACGGTTTCATTTACCGAAAGGAAACAGTGGGATATCCCTTAGAAACTCTACCAGTCCTCAAAATAATCACAACAGCAGCCAAATGGCCTTTATATTGCCTTTTTGACAAGGAGTCTATTGATTACCACAGTTTCCTATTTCTAGTCGGGGGGGTGGGGTGGTGGTGCTGTACACACGGTTGGATATGAGCTGTCGCAGACCGCGAAGGCCAAGGTGCTCAAGTGCCGTTAATCTTATCACCTGCACTTTGCTTGCCATGTCTATTTAATCTCAGCCATGCTCCTCTATTACTGTACAAGTGAATCTGGTTTCACCTGTTGGAGGGCCTGACACCCTACCCCTAGCCACCTCGTGCCCAGCACTCCAGTAGGAACAGCGCATGGATCTGGGCGATCACCATGTTTGACCTGAATCCATACCGTTCCCCCTTTTCATTTGGTTTCCATCTCCTTTGTCAGGAACATATAAATATGTGATTATGGCTTTTGAATAAAATCGGTCTATACCTGACGTTCAGGATGACCGCGGAGATTAAGTACACTTCAAGGGGGAGCACTGGATAGCCATGATCTCACTAAGTCTCCACATTGCTTACACACACACACACACACACACACACACACACACACACACACACACACTCCCTTATGTGCGTTTCCTTTTATACAAGTAATTTGCACCCCCCACCCTGTTGTGTGAGCTTCTACCCTCGTCGTGACATCTGGCCCACAGTTCCCCAAGTGCAGGTAAATTTGCAGTTTTACATGGGAGCAGAGCACCGCACAGCTCATCTGCTTAGGCAGCAATAAGGACCTCTGACAATTACACAATGCTGCTTCCGAGAAGCAGTGGCAGGGATGCCGACAGCCTTGTCTTATAGCAATGCTGCCTGCCCTGCCTGTGACACCTGCCAGCCTCTCGCAGTTATTTTTTGAGAGGCTTTAAGGCCGACCCTGTACCTGAAATCGGGGAGTGGAAGCAATGTTAAGGGACACGAGGGGGCACAGTGACAATGAAAAAGACAGCGGATCTGAGACGCATCTATCACAGAGTCAGGTACAAACCATCTACACACACTCACACACATACAGGGTGCACACATGCCCTGTCACTGTGCCTACACCTAGGTATTAATCAGAGTCAGGCCATCGAAGGCCACGGTGGGAGCACTGTCTCCTGCCTGTCAGTCTTCAGGAACAGACACCCAAAAGCGGCTGAGGAGCCTGAGGGGATGGGGCGCCTGGCAGGGCTGCCTTCCTATCCTCCGGCATGCCAGCTTGTTTGCCTCCATTAGGAAAGGAGCAGACAGGTGACAAGAGGGACAGCACTTCCCCCGAGGTGTTCACGACTGAGGCACTGCTGAGCCAGCAGCGGGCCCCGCAACTAAACCTGAAAAATGTATTACTGCCATTACACAGCTTCCTCTCCCACTCAGGTCATCACTCCATGTTTAGCTGAGGATCTCTCCTCTTCTGTGGTCATATCTACCAGGCTGCTGCTGCAACCACAGTGTCAAGGAATAATGCATCGTTCCCTGAAAAAACCTCTCAGGTTACTGACCCAATCCTGGCTGACAGCTGCGATGCACAACACTGCATTGGAGGAAATGTTATGGAGCGCGAGGGACACACGGAGACAGTTTTTCCCGCAACGTCCTCATAAATTATGGAGGGCTTACACAGTTAAATAATCATTTCCAACTTCCCAAACACAGCAGTAATATTAGAAGGATGACATTCTGCTACGATGCACCATCTGTGCAACTTGTTTAATATTTGTTTCCAAATTACTGTGGTGCTTTAAATTTTTGTTGCGGCAGCTCCTAACCTAGAGCTGCGGAATTATGACCCAGTGATAATAAACGATGGAGCTGCTGGGGTGTCAGGGGTCTGTGACCCGTCAATTGCTATCCTTGTGACCGGGTGCTGACCTCCCTCCCCTTCCTCCTCCTACCCCCACCTCTGCAGTTGTGCAATGTAGATGGTAAGGCCTTGACCTCTTTGCTCGTCTCCAGCGCTCCCACAAGCGTCTGGACGGTGACTCACAGTCAACGCAGGACAGGAGCTGGTGCCGAGGCTGTGTAAGGTTCAGGTGGGGGCGTTCGATTGCATTCCGACACCCCTTCGGGGAAACGCACACGTCGGCTTTGTTTGCATGGACAAAGTCTGGAAGCACAGAGGTCGTGCAAAGCAGCTAAGGTTTGTTAGTGGCCAGGGGGACTCAGGTTTCCTTGTGCAGCTGAGCAGAGCCGCCAAGAGAAGCAGGCATGCAACAAGGGCCTCTGGAACACCATGTTTACTCCAGCCTCTGCTGGTAAAATGAAGGCGGCGGGAAAAAGGTAGGGCAGGGGAAGTCAGGACAAGCTGTCACTTCTCATTAAAAACTGATGCATGCTCATCCAGCAGACAGCTGGGTTAGAGAAGAGAGAAGCAGCCATGTCTGCTGCCCGTCAACGCGTTCTCCCTACAAAGGTAGACGAGGGAACCAGCAGAGCTGCGAGTGAGTAATGGCTTTTCCCAGACGCGTGACCAGAAATATTATCACAACATATTAGAAGGCATCACGATGAATTAGAACGAAGGTTCTGAAAAGTGACCGTTTTTCCCCAGGTGGTCGTTGCCAAGGACGTTGTGTCCTTAGGGTGGAGATAGCACGGTGCTTAAAGCTGCTTTTGGGCTGGGGAGACCCAGGTTTGAATACCACTCCTGCTGCAGCACCCTTGAACAAAGTTCTTACCTCAAACTCCAGCCGAGCTCTATTAACAGGCACCTTGAAGAAAAATGTCAGGTAGATGAACCACACGGGACCCTTGCTTCATTCTTATAGTGCTGCAGTACTAGTGCTTACCTGTACTTTTAGCAGGGAAGGTTAAAGAGTGGACACCTGAAGTGATGCGACCAGATGGCTGGAGCAGCCTGGTGTACTAGTAGGTAATATTAACAAAGGTAATATTAACCACATCTACTTACTCTTCAGAAGAAATATGTTTACGCCATCGATGCCAAACTTGGATGGTCGTCTAAAAATTATACTTCACTTCCAAAGCTACAAATCTTCACTGTAACTGCTAATGCTTTTTCTTCCTATTCATCTGTCTTGTGTGTAATCCTTCCTGGAGATGCACACTGTTCAATACTGCATGTTTGCAGTTAACTTCTGAGTTTAAGCCATCGCTGATGGCCACAACTGCAACAGAACAACACATCCGACTGTGCGTCACTTTGGTTGCGACAGACAGGCAGTTTCACAGGAAGCATGATGTTGAACAAACTTGCTGACTGGCCCCCAACGTCGTCATCCCACAAATACATGCCCTTGCTTTAGGACACCTTGTGGTTATGAGCAATTTCATCTCATATCCCACATTTCTCACATTTACTGGTACCAAGTTTAGATTTTGCACGACCATCGTCACCATTTGGTTTTCTTCACAGCTACCATTTGGCTTCATCTGTGATAAAAGTTTATCCTTCATTTTCCATGCTTGCTAGTTTCACCAGTTATAATCTTGGTAATCACCATGTGTGTTTGGATTATGCAAACAATTTCAAATCCTTCGGTGAGAGTTTATTTGCATTCATTTCTTTGTCCTTTTTGATTCTCTTTGTTTTTTTTACCACTACAATTTTCAAATAAGAAATGAAACCGTGATGTGTATGTATATAAGGAGCTGAAACACAGCCGTACAAAATTATATAGTAAATAATAAAGGAGAACTGCCTTGTGTTGCATTACGATCCCCTTAACCCAGGTTAACTATTGCAGCAATTGTAGCCAGTATCATTGGATTTAGTGATATTTTTCCTTAAATGGGTGTTAATTTTAAGGCTTATGTGGCAAATATTGCTAACTGAGTGTTTGACTTACAGGAATTTGTATATAAACATTTTTTTCTGGAATAAAGTACTTTAACAAACTGTTTATCCTTTTTACATTGGTGTTTATTGTGAGTGGATGTGTGTGCGCATTTGTGTGTGCAAATAGGTTTCTGTAAGATTCCACAGCTACAGAATTCCAGCTAACTGAAATAACAAGATCCTTAACTGGAAAATGGCCCAATGTCAGTCTCATCCTGGTCCTGCAAGTCATACCGAGGGCCAGACTTCATTTCATGTAAATGACTGACAGAGGGAATGTACATGTCAAGGGCGTAAAATATCCTAAATAGAATGCATACATATAGCTCTGCTGGTATTTTTTAATGGGCAGAGAGGCTGAGCTGCCATTTGTTTGAAGCACAGGAAGAAGAGGGAGTTTTGAGAGCCGTGTGCCAGCAGCCTCGCTTGCCAACACACACAGCATTATTACTCCTTTTGTTTAACTGCCTTCAAAAAGGAAGTCTTCCAGCTCTGCATTTTTTGCATTCATGGACTGGCGAACGCTTCACAGAGGTGTCCTCACCGCTACAGCTCCGCAGCTTGAAAAGGAACGACGGAAAAAAACACGCAGGACTCCAAAAGCCGCAAAACAAATGCACGGCTGTGTTTGAGGTGGAAACAGAAAACTGAAGGGGCATACTGGGCTACATGGACTCCTGAGCAGTGCATCTCAACACTTTTTACGCATTCTGCTGCACAACCAGATTAACAAAAGCGTGAATGAAACATAAATTAATAAAATCTTTGTGAATAAATGGATGTGTGCTGACAAGTTGTAGAAGTACCCACAGGGCATAAGAATGTGTACAGTAACATCAACTCAAAGAGCTTCTGCTTCAGTCTGGTCAGAAATACTTTTCTGACATATAAATCCAGATGTTTTTCTCTTTGCTGTTCTTATCTAACCCCCCCTAACCCAGACCCCTTGCTGTAATGAATTGAGTAAATCACAGTTATCCAGCCCAATCAAGGGCTTTGTATAGTAAATCGATATAACTTGGCACTGAGCCCGCTGTCCACTTTGAGTCATGGCACTAATCTATCTGTGAAACCAGATCCAAGATTTATTTTTAGTCTTTCTTTCTAGTTTTCAGTAAAGTCAAGGAGCGAATGAGCCTTTCTGCAACTCCAAATGCACTGTTGTATACATGTGAATCACTGAGGGGAAAAGTGCAAAGCAAACTGAAGCCGCCTGTGTTTTGAATATCGGACAAAAGGATGCGAGTCTCTGTGTTTGTGGTTATTTGGCTGCCTCTTTTGTAGGGCTGCTTTGAGCTGCGGGGACGCAGAGCCTGCAGAAGAAAAAAATTGCAAAGGATGACGGGTGCGTTGCAGCACGGCAACAGAGACGCCCGATCAGCGGGAGCGAAGCGGCCCCTGATAAGAATGTTGATGAATTTCAGCGGCTCTCCCTATGGCAAATATACGTGGGATATGCTGCTAGCAAAGCATGCTGATGGGGGGGGGGGGGGTTTGGAACATCGATAAGTGGAAGCCAGACATCCCGGACTGCACTGAGTGTTCCTGCTGCGTTTGCGTCACGTTGGGCTGATAGAATATTAAGAGCGAAGAGTGAAGTCTGGCTGCACCCCCCTCCACCCATCCCCCGGGCCTCCACGAAGCAGAGCTGGTTCCCGTAGAACAAACCTTTCTTTCAGCGTCACAGACCAGCCGCAGCTGCAGGGCTCATCGGCCCTTTTGCTTCTGAGCCGCATCGAACCGCACGGAAGAAGCAGGCGCCCATTCACAATGCGATGGGAACGGCAAGTGGTTTTCCTCACTTTCTCAATGTTCAGCCTTCAAACGCATTACCAGGAAGACATGGATTCGGGCTGCAAATCCCGTTTGAAGTGGTCTGCCCCCCCATCCCCATGCTCGCCAATTCGAATAGCGCTGCAGTTGACGGCAGCGGGAGCCACAGGATGAACTGCCAGAACTCGGGTTGCTTTCACATCTCCGTCCATCCCCACACAAAACACAACAAAGCCCGGAAAGTCCCAACACTCACTTGATACGATAAATGTGCCTTAAACCTTCACATTTTAAGTTGGTGCTATCTTCACATCCAGATCAGTTAGCGGGGAAATTTGCACTCATCATCAGCAGGTTAATTAATTTACCTTATAAAGTTGGGCCTAATTATAGCTTGTGCCCAAGGTGTAATACGATCCTCTCGCGCACAGACACAGATAGGCGTCCAAGGCGCGATGCTCCGAGGGCTTACTTTAGAAAAAGAACAAGATGGTTGGATGTGATTTTAGATATAAATAAAAACTCATTCTCATATACCGTGTGTGGGTGGAAACATGCTAAACGGGTCAAAGCACTCGCATAAAATATGAACAACGCTGAAACTTTTCCCTTTTCTTTCTTATGACAAATGCAATTGCATGTATATTTGCGAGTGTGAGTGCAGAACTGGGGACCAGAGCCAACAAACAGAAGCAGCAGGAAGACAGAAGGAGCTGTTTGTGTCCCCAATAAGATCATTGCTGTGTGGTCTGTGGGCTGGAGGAGGACAGAGGAGGCTGTGTGGGACCACAGCAAGTGGACAGCTGGCCTCCACCAGGCCCTTGGAGGAACGGTGGGGGTTGGGGGTGGCTTGGGCTTTGGATGGAAAAGCGGCACAGCCAAGGTCTCAGGCACTGGCGAATTCTCCTCGGAGCTTCCAAAAGCCCCACTCAAAGGGAACTGGGCACTTTGAAGCCAACTGACTCCTTGTCCAATAAAAGGGGTCAAATGGCGAGTGGCGGTAAGTCAAGCAGAAGCTGTCCTCCAAGAAGGTCAAGCGGGAGGCACACCCTGAGAAAAAGGAGGGTGAACTGTTTCCAAAGGGGGCCAGATCAGACGAAGGGCCTTATCAGCAAGCGATGACAACACCAGGCGTCGGTCGCTGGCCCTTTCTGGAAACATCAGCCAGCTTAGGATCACCTTATGAATACAGCCACAATGTGCTATCAAAGACTGTCAGACATGACATTTATTTACTTAGTTGATGACGTTTTCCAAAAGGACTGACAATGTTAACCAACTTACAATGATTTACCCAGTGATGTCTAGAGCTGGGCAATTTTATCTGCATCACTGTAATTCACTGTAAGTACAGATATCCATCTAGTTAAGAGCGTAATGCTTTCCTGGAAATCGGCTTGTAAGGTGAAATCTCATAAGTCGGAGACATAATGTGAAAGTGTTGTTTTAAGACAGTTGAGAGTTATGAGAAGTGCAACCCAGAGACGTGCCTGTCAACTATTTTGGTTGTGTTGCGTAAATGAAGGGGGAAAAAAAAGAAAAAAAAAACAGGGAAATTCCACCATCCTTGGATTCTATTACTCGTAAATGTGTTAATTCAGCCTTGTATTTTGTCATAACTTGGTAAAGGGTATTTAATAATTTCCATGCAAAAATTCGTACATCGAACATGTGTAGGGCACTATAGCAGAAGAGGGAATTTGAACCTGGGTCCTTCGAATAGAAAGTAAGAATTGTAGCTGCTACACCACTTGCTGCCCCCTTAACATATGCTGTGTTCATTTGGACAGTGATGTAGGAAATGAGCCCATTAGCCTAGCTTGGACACCCCCATCCTCTTCACAGCAAAGAGCGGGAGGAAGCAGGGTACAAGGATGAAGAATGTTCGGCTAAAACATTCCCCAAGCAAACGTAGCTTACAGTTATTGCCAGCAGGCAATTTGAGACTGAATCGCCAAGTGTAACGTGATTAGGAAGATTGCATGCAATCTCACTGGCGTAGGCATACTGGCAGCCGTCATTTTAGCTCCATGTTTCTCTTTTCAGAGCCACCATTGCCTTTCACAAACACACAGCATTTCTAACTCTGCCCTTGAACAAGCACTATATGTCGTGTAACGCAGTCCGCAGCAAGCGTAACACCATTAAAAAAAAAAAAAATTGCAGCAATAGTTAAGTGCAAAGCCAACAAGAAGCAACAATAAAGCATTTTAACACCAGCCAGACTAGATGGGATCACTGCAAGTTTGTTCTTTTTTAAATTTTGGCATAACATGGCGGGGATGCTTCTGCACTCTACAAAACGCTAACAGCCAGTGCCACCATCCTGAGCTGGCGAACGACTGGACAGCCATCTGGCCAAAAACATGAACCATTGGCAGCAGAAGATCTGCAGCTTGCTGGTCAACATGTACTGCCAGGGCAAGCCTGTGACCAGAAGTGGGTGGGATCTCTGTGCCAGCAGGTGGCATAGTGGTCAGAGCCAACACCTCTGGACTCAAAGGAGCCAGGTTTGAACATTACCTCCTGCTGTAGTGGCCTTGATGGAGGTAATCACCACAAACTGATACAGTAAAAATGATGCTGATGTAAGTGTGTAGAACACTTTTAGCAGAGTGTTCTACACACTTACAATTACATCAGGATCATTTTTACTGTATCAGTGACAAGAGACGGGAGAAAAGTTTCAGTGAAATGAGTCAATAACTAACACTGCATGTGCCTTCTGTCTGGCTTAAATGACAGGTCAGAAAAAGCAAGCTGTCTTGTATACTGTGAATTAATCATTGAGAAATTGTGTGTGTATGTGTGTGTGTGGCTCCAATACCTTACTTTCTGTGAAAACAAATTTTCACACAATTGTTTCTGGTTAACAAAGCATGGACCAGCTGGTATGCCTTTTTCTTATCAACATTCTTTTGTACAACTCCCAAGTTTTGATTGCAGAATAACGTCCGGTATTAAAAGACTTCCTGGTGTTGAACTGCATTTTTTTCATGTCATAACAACCAGCATATAATAAACTACATCAGAAGGTCAGGTTTGTTTGTGTGTGTGTGTGTGTGTGTGTGTGTGTGTGTGTGCGCGCGCGCGCGTGCCTATGTACCCCTCAGCTGCCACTTCTCTCCTCCCCAGGCCACAGTGAACTCTATGACTCTGTAGCTGCAGGACAGGTTGTGGGACTGACCCGGCTCTATTTGGAGTTTCCCATTGGGGAACCAGGACAACACTTTTCTCTTGTTGCCATGAGCCTCAGCTGTTGTGAGGGGCACCATCCTGCATGCTGGTTAGGCTCTGGCTCCTGGCGCGCCAACTATGGTAGTGGAGGTGGGGGTGTGTGTAAGGAGGTGCCCCAGGGAGACACGTAGCCTCTCCCTCCATCTGCTTTTGTCCTCTCTGTATTGGACACTCATTACACAGCTTGCCAAGGATCCCCAAAAGTAAACAGTGGTCCAGGTTTGGGTGGTTTCTGATGGAAACGCCTGATCTACGAGTTTAATGGTTGGTCAATGTATACCCCCTAATACAGGGGTCACACTGCCATTTTGCCTGTAGTAATTCTTACATAAATGGCAACCTGGAGCAGATCTGGTCACAGCTAGCTTGTGGAGGCTTGGAGAAATATACAGGGGAGAAGAATGAGGAGCAGCTGCCCTTCCTGCCTGCCCCGTCCGTGAGGCTCCCAAACAACCTCAACCTGCCAGGTCCTTGTGCTCAGGATCAGCTGGGGCTTCCAGTCAGGGCAGCAGTGTAGGCAGCCAGGTGAACGGGAACCTTGGCCACAGTTTAAACTGACTCAATGGGACACATTTTTCCAATTAACCATGTTACTGTCCCAGCATCAAAGGAGTGCACCTGATCCTGTCCCTTAAGTGCCCCCAATCCGGGAGCAAACTCAACTTGGAAAAAATGTTGATTATCTGTGGGCGCACGATCAAAAGAATCAATTCGCCAAGGGCTGTGAACAGTTTTATTTACTGTTCTTTTTTCTATTAATCTTACAGACAAGTCCAGTTGCAACTGCAGATGTGAAAAACACTTCTGCCAGGTGCTAGAACAAAAGGTGCTTGAAAACCACGTGGCCTGGAAGGAGTGCAAAGGGGAGGGGAGATAGTCAGCTGTGGCAGCTTATAAACAAATGTGTCCTCACCTTTGACCTCTTAGATGATTACATCATTACTCTAAATCTCCAAAAACCATATTATCAGCAGGCTCATTGCTACCTGAAACCCATCTGAGTTGAGGAGTGCTATCTGGGCAGGTGTTTCTGTTCCTCATAGCGTGATTGCTTTTAACATCCCGGTTTATTTTTTAACATCACATTTTACATGCAGCTTCCCCACTACCACAGAATCAAAGTGCAAGATCCCTGCAGCATCCTTCCTGCTCTGTTTGTTCCCCTCCTCCCCTAAAGCAGGCCATGAGTTTGACTTTCAGTGCACAATGGTGACAGGTCACACTAGTTCTCCACTGAGCATTTGGGCACAGCCAGTTCCCTGTCAACAGCATCCTGGCTTTAACGGTTTTCATGCAATACTTATATATTCCCATTTCACGTCCAGATTTCTCTGCCAAGCTAAAAATCAGTCAGTATACATGTTGCATTAATCATTGATCTAATGTATCAAACATGAACAGTCAATTGCACAGTCGGTTACACCACGGTACAGCCAGCCAGCAACTGATCCAAGCTTTAAACAAGTACTATTATTATGTTTTCATTTAGCTAATGTTTTTTTCCAAAGAGACATGCAATGCGAGGTTTGTGCATTCAGCTATTTACATGGATTTACCCATTTATAAAGGGAAGTTTATAACAGTGGCTCCAGCAGTACTAGGGATGCAAACTTTAACTATAAGGCAATTGTTCTAACGACTGTACTTTCTGCTGCATTATATTTCAGAGGTCACCTTGGTGGTAAAACAATCGGGAAAACCAAGCAAAAAATGCACTTTTAATGACTTTTCTGAACTTCACATTAAGAGAATGAGACAGAAGTTTGGTGATCAGAGCAGTTAACACATTAAAAAAACAATGATTATTGCTAAGATGTGTTAAATACAGCCTTCCATCTACGAGATACACCTGGAGTTCGGCACTGTCCCGTGGGGCCCTTTGCCTGGTTCCCCAAACCACTGGGGTAATTTTCTCTGGAGATGATGAAGTGTGTGCTGCTTTGGGCAGTTGCCTGGTTCCTGCTGAGGAGGACACGGATCTATCCTCATCTGCTCTGCAGTCTCATCTCTGCAACAGTGCTCTGATACCTACAGCAATGAGCAGCTTCCAGCAGGTCCCACCCCGCCCTGCTCCATTTCCACCTGGACGCAGACCATGCCCCTCGTTCCTCACATAAGTCTCCTTTTTCTCCCTCAATCCTGCACTGAAAAACTGCCATGAGCAGCAGAATCGGTGGACGGGAGCCTCCTTTTCCATGCTCTACCAGATCCATAAAATAGTAGCAGAAACAGCAGGAGCAGCTCCGTGGGGATGGGGAGAAGGACTATGGGGGAATGGAAGAGTGAGGAGTTATGGGGGAGTGAGGGCGAATGGGTGGGGGGGTGGGGGCGTTCTTCAGGAATGGAGCCAATCCAATTACAGGCCCGGCGTCCCTGACTACACTAAATTCACATTTCAACAGACCCCAGCACTACCTCCCTCTCCCTTGTGCTCTTTCTCTTGCTGGGTGGAGTGGGGTGGGGGTGGGGAGGCTGGGCGCACACAGGCAGCATGGCTAAGTCCTTCACCCTCTGCTGTAGTGTCATCTAAAGCACATCAAACCACACAAAGTAGCCCTGTCATGCTGCTCTACCGTTCAGCTACCAAAATAAAATAAATATAATAAGCTCTTTTCTCCCTTTACCCCCCTTCCTGTTGGGGCCCGAGGGCTGGAAGCAGCTTATCGTCCCACTGCAGCGGGAGTGTTGGATCAGGCCAGGCTCCCGAGTGCTTGGTGGGTCTGCCGGAACAGCAACTTGTGCAGTCCAACACTCCAGTACCAGCCTTGTCGATGCATGTCCACTGGCAGAAACCATAGCGGACACACTACTATGCCTGGCAATACACATTCCCAACCTGCTACCCCCTGTGCTGCACTAGTGGCATTTCTTCTCCCATTGGGGTTCAGCACTGTCTATGGGCCTCCTTTCCCATGTGCCTTTCTGGCTGAGTGGAACACACAATCATAAGAACGCCACTGTACAACAGCAGTATGGTGTATGTGGGAACAGTGGGGGTCTGTCTCATTCAATTTAACCATGTAGAAAAAGGTTATAAATAATTTAAGCAATTCAAATAAGAGGATTACACAGTTAGGAGCACTTTAAGCCCCCACTGGCGTGTGTTGTGAAATAAATAAATAAATGTGCCCTCAGGTGTGCTGGTGTGTGTCTGCATGCTTAGGAAGGACTATTACTGAAGGGAGCACCTTAAGAATGCCAGTGCCAAGCACTCCACCCCTTTCCCCATGCCCCTCTAACTGCTGGGGCGAAAGGGAAGCCCAGAGGAAAGTCCTCATAACTGAGCTGCTGCTGCTCACGTTCCCCTATGAACCAGCAGTCAAACCACATGATGACGCAGGAAACTGCTGGACGTTTTCGCCTAGACCACCACAGGATTGATGGGAGCAATGCAGACCCCAGCTCACATCACAGTCTGGTCTGAGCAGGATGTGCCCATTTGAACGTCAATGCGGCACATTGCTGTGGAACTGCGGTCAGGTGGCGAACCTGTGGGGTAGCTGTCCTCATTAATATTTAAATGAGCCGCCCCTAGTGGGAAGAATAGATAATAACAAACCCTATGAATGCTTCAGGTGCTCCTGTTCTCTCTGGTCACACTGAGTCTTGTTGAAAAGCCATTAAAGTTAATAGGTTATACACCTCTTACAGCATCAAGGGCTTCAGAACAAGCACTCGGCCCGTCGTTATCAAGAACCGCTTACCTCATGCAGGGTTGTGGGTGTCCCAGAATTAGCAGACACCAAGCCAAGCAATGTACACTCCAGACAGGATGTAGATCCATCGTAGAACAATCACATACGTTCATTCACTCACATATACAGTAGGCATTTTAGAGGCACCGATTAAGCTAAAACACATGCCTTTGGACTGTCAGAGAAAAGCACCTGGGAACCTAGAGGAAACCATGTAGCTCTGACTGTTGTAGACTACAGTCCAGCACAATAAGGACTGCAACTGTGTTCGTGTGCCCCGTGGCTCATGTTCCCTTCCCCCACAATACACACTACCTTCTACGAGCTATCCTGAATTATTCACCAACAAAAAAAGCGGTGTAATGTTTGAGCTCTTCAGAATGAGCTTTGTGTTGATTGTGACAGAGGAGTACCCTCGGCCTCTGAGCTGTCCAGTACACAAAGCGTGTATTCTGGCATTTCCACTACATCACTGGTGTCTCTGGTGTCTGTGGCTTGACAGTGAGGACAGGCTTGATCAATGAGCACAGGAAAACTGTTTTCTCAAACTGACCTTTTTGAGGCGTCCACTCTTGGTGCCCACAAAAGCGACGCAATAGCCGTTGTAGACATAGGAGGTCACAGACGTCATGCGGTCCCGGCTCTCTGTATACAAGGTGTGACCTGTCACAAGCTGTGAACCTCCCAGAGGCTGGTTGATGTCCAGGCCACAGAAAGAGTCATCGATGGGCACAGGCTGTTGAGAGAGAACAGTAATGGGAGTCAGTGGGCATAGTTTGCAGAAAGAAAACACACGCCCCCCCACAAGCAAGACATCCCACCACCCAGGTGTGTATTTTCTCTGCTCCAGTGGGCCACACCTCTCTTTCCCAGCGCCTCATTACACTCGGCTACGATAACATCTCAGTGGATGGAAGGTGGAGAGATGGGGCAGAGACAGTGGAGGGCGTGGCTTCCTCCAGGACTGCAGAAGGAGCCTTTCACACTAATGGAAACAGCAGTGATCTTACACACCTGTCCTAACCACTATGGTTTACACCTGGAGCTCTCAGTAGAGAAAGTGTCTGCATTTCAGATATGTGTCCATATGCCAGACAAACTGCAGAAGGTGGCTGTTTGGATGGCAGCTTCATTATTTAGCAGTCAATGTAAACAGACATTATAACAGTCTTTTGCATTGTATTAAAACTGAATAATTTTTGACTAAACCCAAGTCCCTGACAAATAGGGATGTAAAAGCAGATTGCTAGTAACGGCAGACTAAACAAGCATAATTTCTGCAGACTAAACAATGTTTTAAAAAGTGTGATATATTACTCGTGCAGAAATTACTCCCTTCCGATGTAGACACTGGAGGAACTTGCATGAAATACTTGGCATTAGTGACTTTGCTGCAGATAAAAATTTAGCCCATTATGTTGAAAACACTGGTAAGTAACATGAAAATAAAAAAAAGACACAGAATCATGAGCTGAGTAATAAAAACAAATTCCTTCACATATAAACAAAATTTGCTATATTTGAAGTCCCTTCTGTCCACCCCTTGTAAGTTTTATTTTCAATGTGTACAATGACCTTTTTATGTCCACCTTCATTTGAGACAGCATTCAAATAATTAAAAAAATAAATAATTTAAGTGTAATATTTTTACTGCAGTGCTATACACTGTTGCACTGCAACACCCTAATGTGGTGTTCAATGAACATGTAATGCGGGTAGTAAAATGAAGTAAAGTCAGTGCTGTAACTGAAAATCCAGGCCACCGCAACACCGCTTAGGATAAGATGTTTATGAAAATGAATGCATGGCTGGATTGATAAAACATATTTAAATATTTATATTATGGTTAAAAATTAGTTTTTAAAAATATTTCAGATTTTTTAATTTTTATCTTTCCAGAATATTTTTCAGACGGCCTGTAAAATTGATGGCCCATAAAATTGAGGATGGACTGTACTGCTTACCTTGATTTAGGAAGCAGTATTCATGACTTGCTGCTGCAACACGCAAGAAGCAGTCTGACAAATTGCTTCCTTGAACTTCCAGTATTCGTATTCCCCCATGTAAAGAATTTGATTGAGGCATGAATCCTAATTTTAAACAGCAACGGAGATTACAGTCATTTGTCTTCCTTCGGACCCCTAAATGGAACAACAAGGCCTGGGAATGAGGAGACTGATGTGGTCTTTCGGATTGGGGTCACTCTTTGTCAGTGACTCGCTATGGCCTGAAAGTGTCAAGTGCTGTATAAGGGGCAGTGACACTGTGCCCCCCTGTCTACCGAAAGCTCCTAACCAACCTCTCGATGGACTGATGCTCCACTCGGTCTTTCCGAGATCATCCCCAAACTACAAGCCATGACCATTCCACTGGTGTAACGGAAGAACAGTCCTCTACTCTGCTTTTTTTTTTGAGAAAAAAAAAAAAAAAAAAAACAATATAGTTGAGGGGCATTAATGTTTCAGGATGTATAAGCTTCCTGTTGTGGCATTTCCTTTTATTTTCCTCTCCCAGAATAGCATGGGAAATTGTAACCAGCTCCTTTATTATTCTTTACAAGGAGGAAGAAAATTATACATTACTTTTACAGTTATTTTGGGGGCTGAAATATACAAAAGACAAAAGACATTTGAGCAGGTTTCAGTTTCTGTGCTCACCGGATTAAAATGGGAGACCACAATGGTGAGTTTACTCAGGTCTATGTCCAGATCCTCTGCGTCTGGGAGAGAAACTTATATGCACTGGTGCGCAACCTGCTTCAAATAACATGGGAAGATGCAGAGGGTGACACAGCATCGCATCATTTTGTTCTGTGTTTGTAGTGAGATTATTCAAGATTAAATCCTCCTGTAGAGCAAGCTAGACGGAATAGGACACAAGGATTGTGCAACAAACCGCCCAAATCCCACTTGGGCTGGTCTGTCCCGTGAAAGTACTGTTCCTTCAGCATTGCCAAAGCCTTTAATCAAACTGCTGCACTCATGCAAGGAATTAGGAAATATTGAAAATTGGATCAAGTTGCAGTTAGGAAGGCAGATGTAGGGAGAATCTGCTCCGAAATGTGCAAATTACTGTGTTCAGCTAATGCTCCTAGAAATAAACACCATCTCTTGTTTGGAAATAAAACCCAGGCAGAAATACATAGCTCAGAATGAACAACATAAGTGAAGACTTCCAGAAAGTGAAAGTGTAAATTCTTCAATGTGCTCAGCTTGGAGGGATTTAGTACTTTATTGAATTCCGTACTTTAAACTGAAACAGGAACCGCCTGTGTTTACTGATAATTATGACCACAAGCACACTACATTACTGGAAAAGCATATTTGTATATAATATAATGAACTACTGTACTTGTCCTGGTGTTAAAATCATACTCATGTCAAACAGGATTTTATGACTTGTGATATTTAATTGTCAATACTGGGAAGTGAGAATCCATTTCCTCTTTCTTTTGACAAATAAACACACTTTATTACTCTGATAAGCATAATAAAGAAATTCACTTTTAAAAGATTAGTACATCCTTTTCTCTGGTATTACTCCTCTGCAATGAGAAATGTCTTTATTTCTTAAGTTTTATTCCAGGACAAGGAAGACTCTGTCTTTACTGTGTGCTACTTCTGACCCTAGTGCCTGCCAGAGGGGAACCCTATGTGCAAAAATTCATGCACACAGGAGCTCAGGTTTCTCCTTAGGGATGTCCAGCAAAAAATCAATAGAAGGCCATCCTCAGTTTAGCACACATAAGGGCCCCTAAGTTTGCATACCGGCAGTGGACAAAGAACACAGCCAGCGGTTTCTGAAAACAATTAATGTCACAATGTGGGACAAAAAAAATGAAGGGAAAGGGTATCATTCACCCTTTGTGTTTGCCTTCAAATGGCAGCTGAGCTGAACGAGTGGAATAAATCTTGCTACTCCTGTTGTGCTGTGTCGCGGAATGCAGAGGAGTTGAGGCTGGAATGTTTCTACAGAATGCTGGGATTCTAACCAAAGGCAGTAATTAAAAAAAGGCAGACAAAACGGGACTCGCTGCCCCGTGCCTCCCCGCCGTTCAAGTTTGACTCCGAAACACAGCTTTGGAGGGCAGAAATTCACTAAACAGCTGGCGTGGCCAAAAATAGCTGAAATCTGTCATGGGGGGAAAAAAAGAGTACAGAAAGTAAACAAACCTTGTCACTGGCTAACATTTGTCTATGTGCTGCTCGGTGTATCTCACTTTCTCTTCAGTTTCAAATCCATTCGATTCTTTTGATTTTTTTAGTAATTGGTCATTTTAGCAGCGAAGTCCCATACACAAAGTCCCCTAAGGAATCACATCAGAGAAAAGAGATACGGAAAGAGAAAATGTTCTCATGTGATAAAGTATTTTATCAACAGAAGGCTTTGCTGTTGATGTGATTTAAGGGTCTAGCAGCAGTTCAGGTTGCGATTATAGGATATGGTTATTTCCTTAACCTCTCAGGATCAAAAAGAAATACACTGACCTTGACGGACAACGGGACAGCGTAAATATGCTCACATGTACAATACACTTGAATACCTATACTTCTATTTGTTTTTTATCATGACAATAACTAAGCACTCCATCCATGTGCCTGGTTTACAAGATGCTGTAAACTGGTATGTCTCCACTGAGACATTCTCGGTGGGTCGATTACTCTGACTCCTATGCGTTTACCTCTTGACAGGTTCTAAGGCCTCTCCTGGCCCCTTCTAAGGAAGAACATCCTATGATCACTGCCTTTCCCAGCGAGGGACCACACAGTAATGAGACTGAACGGCGGCGGCTCCTCGAAACGTCTCTCTCCGACCGAGGATCACCTCTGACACGCCGCTAATGGTTGATTTACTGGCGTTAATGAAGGGGGTCAATGGAGCACCCTGTGGGGATTAGCACAAAGGCAAAGCTGCAGCCTCTGATCTCCAAGGGTATGCCATTAAAAATCAGGGCCCCGCCCATGCCCTCACTCTCGCGCTTAGATGTGAACAAAATGAGAGAACTGGTGCATACAGGGAGCACACGTGTGCAGGGACACAGATAGAGTGCCTACAATTTGCTTTGGATTCAGATGAGCAATTAAAGCAGAAAGACACAATGAACAGTGCAGCTTGGCAAGGCAAAGTTAAAATAACGTGACACGACTGACATGATACTGAAGATATGTGGTCTTGCCGTGAGAAGGTGCGTTTCTGCAGGAACGCTGGTACACGACTGCTCTCTCCTTCCGAAAAGGGAACTGTGTTTATTTGGATTGCGTTGGAGAAGGATATTATCACTTTGACGGCTGCCAAGAAAAATAAATCCCTCCTCTAATTTGTGAATATCTTTTCATTCCGTCGGAATTTCCATTCTTCCCATTAGAACTGCAAACCAATTATCCATAATTATGTGTAGTGTGTGAAAGAAATGATAGCAAGGAAATACATTCTGTGAAACAGTTTACAGCCTTTATCTTGACTGTTGGGCTTATTATTTCAAATAGGTCTAATATAGATCCTCTGAAAGGCAGTTTCTTGGGTGGGAATCTGGCTTTATGCATGACGGTAATAGCACCTAATTCCCTTATCTTGAGCAGTTGACTTAATCACGATACTACCAAAACACTGTAAACACCACAGTTGACTTAATCTTGGTGCTACCAAAACATCACTTGAGAATGTTAGATATACAAACAATTAATGCAAAAGAAATCTTACATCACAAAGAATATGGTCTATATGACTTTTGAAACTCATATACAGCATGTTCACACTCATGAGTGTCCTGCTCACATGCTGCTACAGTTAGCCTGAGAAGCTATAAGGTAGATTTATGGAATTCCACTGTGTTTCTATGACACATCATACAGCCTAGGATGGCTTTCACTAAGGATTAGGAGCTTGCCTGTTGGGGCTTGGGAAAATGTTTTAACTGTACATATGTAAGCTGTACATTTGTTGGTTTTGCCAGTTCTGACTCTGCAAAGGGTGGGTTTTCATTGTGTGCTACTGCATGTGTGCGGGAGGAACACTAACAAGCATTAATCACCAAATAAATCACCTGCTCTGTGTGTGCCAAAACAATTCCGGGTTAAATGATGGGACTTGCTGTGATGTGCGCTGTTTGTGTGTGTGCACCACTGTGACTTGGAGGGGACAGGGGATTCTTACCGCCTTGGTGCACTGCACATCCTTGCCCAGCAGCCAGTTGAGCTCCAGGTTGCCCTCACCCTGGTAGCATGACTGGAGTCGCTCCTTGATGCGAGCGTTGATGTCACGGATGGTGAAAACACAAAGTGCTGAGTCATCGGGAGGGCGGTGGTACTGTTTCTGGCCCTTGGCGAAGATGGCGAAAAGCACGTCATCCTGGGCGCTGACATTGAGTGAAGCGGCGAGTACCCGACCAGGCTTGGCGAGGTAGGCTGCCTGCAAGAGGCGATATTCGATCCCGTTGCGCATGCAGCCCACTGGCAGGGACACGTAAGAATGGAACTTGTGGTCGTCCTTACAGAGACGCACAATGCGGGAGGTGTAGAAGAGGTCACCAGTTGAGCCTCCGGATGGCATGTTGTTCTCTGGCGTCTCTGGCTGTACAGTCAGGAAGTACACAAAGGCCCCGCTGGCAAAGCCGTACACATAGTAGATGTCAAAGTGTGAAACAAGCGCTAGCGTGTCTGATGGGATCTTCACCAATGAGGAGACAAAGTCGGTGTGGAGCTCGTAGTCCAACATGGCCGAAGACTCGGGGTCTCGAGGTAGCTTGCGACTTGAAATGGTAGGGAAGTAGTCCTGCTTGCCCCCCACAGCCGTGCCGATGAAGAGTGTGCCGTCTTGTCCCTGCGAGGGCACAATTACCCCAAACATGGTGCCGGTCTGATTTACACTGGACAGATAATGCTCCTTCTTGTGTGAGGGTTCCACCAAGATGAAGAGGTCATCCAGCCGCAGCAACTTGCACACACCTTGGTACAGGCTGCCACAGGCCAGGAGCCGATTCTGTGAGTAGTCGATGAGCAGCAGTTTATTGACATTGTTGGTAGACACTAGCGGCTCATAGCAGGGCTGCACAATCAGCGGCGGGTAGCAGGCCTTGTTGTCATCCTCAGGGCCTGTGTCGTGGGATACCAGCAGCGTCAGGTTCCCTGAGAGCTTATAGACCCGGTTCACAGCACCAATATAAAGGGCCCCTGTCTTCTGATGGACAGTGAGGTGGTTGAAGACCCATTCCCGGCGTTCAGGGTGAAAGCTGGTAAAAGGCTGACCTCTGCCTGCCTGGGGAGTGAGGATAGCCAGAAACAATAGCCACCACCACCTCTTGGGCATAACTACTAAAGTTCTGCATGTCTCCAGCGTGGCCACCATGTTTCAAAGAGCCCACCCGGTAAAAAAAAAACAGATTAAAAAAATGTTGGGTAAAGTTCGTGGAAGAGCTCTTCCACTATTTTCTCAAAGGCTTCTTCTGTAGTTCGTACCCCCTCCAATTCCTTCACATGTTGCTGAAAAAGAAAGAGAGACAAGAACAAAAAGTGCGTCAGTGGCAGTGACTCACAAACTGTCATGGAAAACTTGGCTTACATCGGCGGGGGAAAAATGGCTTCATTCATGTGACTGATGGCTTGTGTTGTGACCAAGTTCCACCTTCTCAATGGCAACAGATAAGAGTATGGGAAATAGATCACAGTAACGACAAAGGGAGGAAGTGTTAAGTGTGTGTATATGAACAAGTTCCAAAGACATCACTGAGATCAGAACGAACAATGTAGAAGAGTGAAGAACTGCGGAAGGAAACGTGTGTGACCTGAGTCACGATTGTGATTTTATTGCCAAACCAATGAGACAACAGTGACTTCTAAGAACCACGTTCAAATGCCTTTAGATGATACTGAAACCAACCCTTTATGAATCACTGCTCCACAGAAGCCAAGAGCGGACACAATTCAAAGGTCTAAAAAGGCATTAAAAAGGAGGTCGACAAAACAGCCATACTGCTATGCTGAAAATATTTAACAAAAGAAAAGGTACAAGATGAAGCTGCTGATGGGCTCACATAGCTGAAAGGCAAGGCGGATTCTGCCCAAGGTTACAGCGATTTCACTTAAAAAAAGATTTATGAGTGAAGCGTAAAACAGCAAGGAAAAAAAATGTGTGCATAGAGGACTGTGTATATGCATGAGGATCCCCTTGCCCAGTGTGTGTTGTAGAAACACATGCGGAACTATCTGCTGACCCACTTCATTCCTGCACACATCAGCCTCCTCCAGCCTCCCTTCTACTTCCTCTTTCTCTATCTATCTATGAGAACATACATCAAGAAGAGCATGCAATTTATGTAACTCCACTTTGCCCGGGCCGCATAGATTCCTCCCCCCCCCCCCCCCCATAAATCAAGAGTGGGGTCGTATCAGGAGTTTATCCCCGGGAATTAATTTTCTGTACTGCTGCTGGGAAGGCCTGGATCTTATTACCGGCACCAAGTGAGAACAAATTGGGGCACAGATCTCCATGCCACTCCCCAGCTGCACTCTTTTAAAGCCAGTTCAAGGGGTTCTCAGTACATTCCCTTCATTTTCAACTTCTCAGGGTTGGGCTCTGTAGGAACGAGTCTGATGATAGTTATCAATTCTACCTGTGTCAGGTCCTCATTTGCAACATGGACTCTTCATTCTGAACTTCTGCTTGTGGCTCTTTTTTTCTTTAATGTTATCAAGATTTTGCATGTAAATTTGCATGTAAATTCTGTTTTCTATGTTGTGTCCAGAAAGTGGAGACAATGACAAAAGCACCCCCAAAAGAGCTGAATTCAATTAGGTGACAGCATCTGACAAGGGTAACTGCTGGACACGGAGAGGAAGTGAACCTGGCGATGGTAGGGTAAGTCAAGGAGGCTGGACGTACAAGAAACAGCCATATGTTGTTACAGGAGCATATTTGCATTTTCCTGGGCTGTGGGGAAGCCACATTATTTACGGTTCATTGTGATCTTTGCTTGATCTTCCAACTGGGTTCAGGGTATCGAGATCTGGAGAAGTGCCCTGGGTGTTTTTGGCTGTATCCCAAGCACTCTACACAGTTCAAAACCTCCGCTCCGCGCTTTGCTTGAAAGGTGGTCTTTCTGTACTAACTTTTATCCAAACAAATTTATCTCACCAGATGGAGCCAAGAGCAGCTGACCAGGACTCACTTTGACATCCGTTCTGATAATGCTGCCTTTACGGATATCGATTGGCTAAGGCAGTAAAAGAAGAAGAAGCAGCTTTTCCACTGGGCAAAGAAGAATCCTGGAAGCTTTGGATGTTAATGTGGCTGTAAAACTAGCATCTGATCTGGTCCTGCTCCCCAGACCACCCCTCAATTGCTTTTGTACTGCTCACAGCACGAGGAGGAGTACCCAGGGGGCCCTGAGCTCCTGCTGAGCCAGCTCTCTTTAGCTATAATCCTCCAGGCACGTAGGGCATTTTCAACACCCTCCTCTGCTCCCCACCCCTCATCGGGGACCATAGTCATCTCCCTGTATACATATTTTTCTTGGTTTGCTGAGTAGGAGGGAGCTGTACCAAAGCTGAGACAGGACAGAGTCAATAAATGAGTCTTCAGAGGTCACCGGTACAACTCTTTTGGCCCCTATGAAGGCTGGACAACCCTGTCTTCCTTCATAGTCCTCGCATGGTGTTACATGGGAGATTCGGACCGACTCATCACTTGAAAGTCTTTTGAACCCGCAATCAGAAATAATCATGAGGAATTTGCCCTGCCAGTGAAAGCATTGTCCAGTTGCAAGCCATTGGTACTCAGTGGCAGTTTATCTGAGGTTGGCAGGGAAGTTTCCATTAGTAACCTCTTGCAGATTCTGATTTTTGTACAAGTTCAGGCTGCCATTATTTTTGTACAAGCACTCAACTTCGAACCATCACTTCTGCCTTGTTTTAACTGAAATTCAAACAGGAAGATGCAACAGAAACACTTTCCTTCAGGTCAGCTATTAACTGCTCCTTATTATTAAGTTTGATTACTGGACAGCGAAGCCAAAAGAACTACATTAATTACTTTCAGTCCCACCTCATGCTTTAATATCCTTTGAGCAAAATATTTAATACTGTTCGAGTACAACTATATAAATGAGGCTCAATGTATCAATAAACAAAATGAATACATTTTTTAACCCCACTAGCTGTTGGATCAGTAGTAGGACACTCTCAGCTCCAGCTGGCACCTCTGCCTTTACCCCACATGCAGAACAGATCTGATACTTGAAGAATGCAGGTCATGGGATAAGCGCTATGTTGTGTAAGCTGCTAGAGCCCTGCCAGTGATGGCACACCCTGGGTCCTTTCCAGTGCCCGTCCCAGTGCCATCTGCCTCTCAGTCAGAAACATACATGCACAGCCTGGTGGCACAAAGAAGCCGTAGAGCAGCGTGGATATTCCACAAACTCCATGGCAACGCCAGGGGAGCGGTCAAGGCAAGGCCCACAAAAGCCACACAAATATGAAGGTGTGCAAAGCCATCACGGCCAGTGATCTCACTGTCTGCCAGATTCAGTTTTTTCATAACTTCCACTTATGTGTTCTATTCACACCCATCCTGGACATTCAGAGCCTGCATTGCTAATCAGCTGGGCACATTATTTATGTCCTCCTCTAAGTTTAGGAAATAAAAAACAGAAAAACAGCTTGTGTTTCAGTTCAAACCACAGCTGTGACCACAGTGGAAAAACATCTTTTTAAGGCCCCCCATTGAAGTGAACACTGCTGTGCACGGTTTGTCCTCAGAGTGGCATGAAGCCATGGACAAAACAGACAGGCTAGGCCAGCCTAAAAGGGTGCCCCACAGTCTGAGTGCCTGCCATGACCAGGGACTGCTAGAGGACCACTGCCCCGAGAGCGGGCCGCTGAGTACCCGAGCAGTGAAGGCTAATCCCAGAAGCTGAACGGTGGCCTTGCCGGGCTAGGAAAGGAGCCACAGCCCAGAAGGAGCCTCGTTGCTGGAACAATAGGAGCTCCCTGAGGTCTCCAAAGCCATATAAACGCCTACCAGCGGAGCGGCCCCTTGGCGTCTTCCGAGGCTGGGCGGCTTTGAGACATGCGGTTAGAAAGGGGCGGCCCTGGATGCGGGGAAGCGTGACGGCAGGTTTTCTGTGGATCCTCACACTCATGCCGTAAGCTTCTTTCGTCTGATCGCCTCAAAATTCATATTTACAGCGATTGTATTCCAGGAGATAAAGAATACAGACTGCAATCCAGTTAGGCCGTTAAATCCCATTAATTGTTGTGGTAAGAGATAAAGAAAAAAAAAATTCAACACATCGGAATTTCATGCCTCAAATTGATCCGTTATTTCCAGGAAGATTAATCCAAAGCATGAAATTGTGATGGTTAAATACAATGGCGATCTGCTGAGGTTATCAAGGTGCCTGACTTGGAGGATTTTGTGAAAAGGAGCAATAGGTAGGGCAGTGCACTCAAAAGCTGAAAGGCTACTAATTCAAGTCCCACCCCAAGACCAATGCTGACCGCCCAAATCGCCTCAGCGAAACACTCAGCTGCAAAGTCGTAAGTTACTTTGAACGAAAGAATCCGCAAACAAAACAAACAAAAAAAAAAGAATAATGACACAAAATTACTACAGCAACAAATTTGTCCACAGGAGGATTACAAACCGCAACACAGAAAACTACTGTTCAAGTGGCACTGGTCTTCCTCTCTCACTGATAGTACAGATATTTTAAAATGGCAGATCATTTCAAAAGCAAAGAAAATAAAAAGATTAGCTGAAGAGGGATAGTCAATTAGTCTTTATTTCTTAACTGACATTCTGTGTGGAGATAATGAGAGGTTTTCTAGTGACATTTATAGTGGCTTTTGTCTCCGCATGACTGCTGTCTACTGCTGCAGCGTTGCCCTCCTCCATGTTAGCCCTTGTTTAGCAGACAACATGTCTACTTGGTCACTGTTAAATGACATGTTGCAAGTTGAAGCAGACGGCCACACTGGCGACTGTTTTCCACCCAATTAAAATATTTTTGTGTCATTTTACAGGGAAAAAAAAATCCTACCACAAAAATTATCTTCTTGCCCAAAGTGGGCACTAGAACCAGGAAGGTCTGCAAGTCCTTGAAAGCAAAACCATATCTTGGATAAACCAGGCCTGTAGCTATGTGTCTCTCCACAAAATGCTTTGTTAATTTCTTGAAATATCACAGTGTGGTGGCTTCATTTATTTAATTTTGGGAATGATGCCAGCTACGCTTACAGCAATGTCAAAAAAAAAAAAAAAAAACGTGAATTTAACACGATAAACAAATCCTCACTTGAATCGGAGGGGATTACACAAGTCTACAATTTTCAGTCATACATTTTTTACACATGCTTTTTCCTCAGAGGATTTCTTATGCAACCATTTTTGAGAGTTCTGCCAGTTGTTGATCCTCATGTGGCACAGGGGCTCAAGCTTCAGTCCATCCTCTTTACAGAATCACTCACTAATCTTAGCCAATCAGAGTGCTTCTCTGCATCTTTCAAAAGACCTAATCCTCACCCCCACGTAGGGAACGCTCTTTATTCATGAATTGAAGCTGACTGCAAGTAATAAATTTAATAGTCCCACAATAAAAAGCCAGGATGACCCCAGCAAAACATACATTAGCTGGCAAGGCCAGTAGAGCGATTCAAATTGCACAGCAACTCCACTGTGCCGCAGTTTGGTGCCGCAAAAGGAAGTACAAGAAGCAGCGATCATTACTTCCACATTGCAGTGCATCATAAAAGCACACCGAGTCAACATTACAGTCAGCAGCCAATGGCAATTTTCACAAACGTCTCTCGGTAAGATCCAGCTCTGTATACCTGATCTTCATCCATTCACACACGAGACATAGGATGCTTACAAGCTTGTGTAACTGCCCTGCTGCACACGCCAATTTAATCCTAAAAAGGTATTGATTGAATTTGTTTGAATCTGACCTCCATCTGTTTCCAGTCCAGTTCCATCAGGTATTACTCTGCATACCCAGGGTCTCCTCCCCACCTCTCTGCACTCAATTCTTTTGCAGGTCTTCTTTGTGACTCGGTTGCAGATGGAGCTGCCATTTAGGTGCTTGACAGACTAGAATTAAGCTTATTTGCATAGATTTGACTCGGAAGTATGATGGCAGAGTATGGGAAAAGCTGCCCAAGCGAAGTGGAAATAAGTGTGCATCCAAGGGCCACGCTAACTGTGCCGAATTAGCAGTTGAGTGACGGTTGACATCCTTTATCACTTGGGACCTTTTTACTTGGTGACGTCTGCCTTCAGCGTAATCATTTTCTTTGTAAAATGGCAAGATTAATACTGCGTTGCGCTCTCAGAAACAGCGTGCGACTGAGGCGGAAACGATGAAAGATGAAAATGCTCAAAGACTGCTTATGGTGAATGCTGCGTGATTTCGTACCACTTAAGAGCGAGAGTAGCAGGCCAGGTTGCAGAAGGAATGCAGAAGCATTTCCCAGAGAAAACAAGAGTTGGACAAAATAAATCAGACTGTGAGTTCTACAAACCCATTATATCCCATTTCTCCAGTTAAACGTAATCATATTCAATCCAGCTGGGACACATCCTCCGAGCATTATTTTCCTACAAAATAAACAGCAACCAATCTTCAGTAATTTTTGAAAATAAACATAATATTTCTTTGGCTTTATGTAGTATTACAGCTAGTTCAAAGTATTTGTTTTACTTATTTGTTTGTTCATTATCTATTTATTTTTTTCATTTATAAATGTACCTGGGAACCAGGGCTCTGTCTTGGGAATTTTAGAAGACAGAGGTCCAGGTGTCTGTGAAAAAGGAAAACTGATTAGCACATCTTTCTCATTTAAAAAACAAATTTCACCTTGTGCCGAATTTGCACCTTAAACCAAACCTGGGCTGCTAACACAGTAAATTATTCATTTAGTTGTAAGGAAAAAATAAATGAAATCAAATGAGTTTAACTGGCGACTTGTTATAATCCCTTAACTTCCACTGGGTCTTCTTATGGTAAAGATTACACATTATAGTTGTACAATATAATAAATGGCTTGGAGGCAAAACATTTTTATTTTGTAATGTGTTTATTCTACATACTGTATCCATAAATTAAATCCCATTAATAGCTGGGTTGAGTACTTTGACTGGTACTAATCGATTTTATCCGCATGTGAAGAAATAGCCAATCTGGGACTGTAATGAAAGAAAAGCAGGTTGGAGTAGTAAAGTAAACCCCTGTTTACTTCTATCACATGAGGCCACCTTGAGCTGGTGAGTGTGTGGGACCACAACTCCAGTACTCTGCAACAAATGGGGCCAAGGTACTTGGGGAGGGCAGCAGATGTGAGCCTCCTCAGCGCTTTCTCTTCCCACCATCAATTTTGTACACATTTCATTTAGTTGTCACTTGTCTCCACGGTTACTGACAATGATTTGTTCACGGAAGGTACCACGATCGTGGGTACTACAGAAGGAGGTGCGATCCAAACTCGAGCCCTGAACAAGCAACTGGCCGTGAAGTATTATCAGCTTCTCCAAACTGATTAGGGAAGCAGGGCTGAGAAGGAGGGCCTAGGGTGGGAAGGAAGCGGTACCCTGGGAGATACGAGGGGGCTAAGAACAGCAGCTTTCACATCTGTATTGTTTCCTTTTAACCAAACATTTTGTTGTAGTTTCACCTAACAGTGCGCCCAGTGCTGCTGCACGTTGTTTCTAAATCGCTTAAAATAACATCGGCGCTCAAATCCTGTACTGTTACATAACTAAGTGATTTGGGAAAATTAAACTACACAAAGCACCATAATCCACAGCATTTCTGCAGTGAAGATTTCAAAGATGAACAGCCAGAGTGGCCTACTGCTTTTCTCACAAGGCAACCATGGGGTGGAAAATCAGATATCGCTTGGCCACATCCCTCCCATCATGCCCTGGCACAAATCTCAATTACCTTTACTCATTTAGTGGATGTTTTTCTCTGAAACAACTCACAAAGTTAAACGACTTACAATTATTTATCCATTCATACAGCAGGGAAGCATTTATTACTACGATTAAGGATAAGGTACTTTGATCAAGAGTATGGGAGGAAGATGTAGGGTCTGAATCTGGGTCCTTTGGGTCCAAATACTGCATTTTTAATGCTGCACCACCTACTGCCCTCATATTCACCTCTGTTCCTCCCTCTTCTCCCATCTAAGCTGGAAGGCAACCCATCAGCAGCTTTGCCCACCCTCTTCCTCATTCCTGCTCACCCACCACGCCAGCCATGACTTGCTCATCATGCAAAAATCAATTAAGGCGAGAGTCCAATTAATCTTGCCAGCTAATCGGCTGGTTTGTGTCTAAGAGTTGATGGTGGCCATTACGGCTCCTTGACCTTCGGATTGACGCTCAAGACAATACTGACATACAACCCTCCTCAGTGTCTATTGACACGTTTTGCCGGTCTTAGCTGTTTAAATCTCTGCCACAGTTTTATTTCAATCTCAGCCATACCAAGTTTCCAAATGCAATTTGCTTATGTAGAACTAGCATGGAAACCGGCTATTATTCAACCATACCAAGTGTAACCTATTGTGAATAACAGGATTAAAAGGCTCATGGAATAAGACCAGGCCTGTTTCTTCTTGCCTTGCTTTAGATATTTGTGTCTGGGCCATGCAGTCATGTCTCTCGCAGTCTACTCAGCGTTCCCACAGCTGCATCGGCTGGTTTAATCATCTGCTCTGTCAGGTGCGTTCCACAGATATGAATCGCTCTCAGTGGGGATGTCTGGGTCTTATGGGTTTGAGCAGCTGTAGGCACCTTTGCTTGCAAACAGGGCAGCTCCTTCACTGCAGTGTTTCCCCCCACTGCTGGATGCTGGATATATGGGGTAGAGTCATGGGGGGAGGAGCAGGACAACCAGTGAGTGACCACTGTGAAATGTGTAAAAACATAAAAACGCCACTGAGACCGGCTTGCTTGTTAGCTGGCTACTTTAAAGGTCACTGCAAGGCCATCGGTTACGTCATTGTGCATGTGGTCCAGAGCAAAGCCAGGCATGTTCCTGCTACAGTCTGGACACATCAGGCTCATTCTCCTACATGTCGATTTTGTTATGAGCATTCACTGTAAGAAAAGTTTGTAATGAACTACAGAACCCGGGCCTGTTTTGATCTTTATTATTTGCCTCTATTTTTTTACCTTCAACTCCCATGTGCAAAGGCTGTCCTTCGTTGTTAAGTTTGTCATACCTAGGAGCACACATCCATGAGGAGAAAAACACAGGGGAACAAACCTGGTCCTTCTGGGGATTCTAGAAACCAGTGTGCTGAAATAAGCACAGTTGCAGATCAGCTGATGTCAGCAGTGGAACCATGGGGGGGGTGGTCAATGGTGAGACAGGATAATCATGCTTCGGTGACTATTGACTATGGGTAGCAGGTCATGGCTACTATTAACTGAGCTCAAGGAGCATTTTATGGTGCCCTTAAATGACTTTTCCACTATTCACCTAGTGACCTTGTTGGGGGTTCATGGATAGGTTTTATTCAACTGAATAGAAAAATTGCTTTGACAGCAACACTAGATAAAAATAAAATAAAAATTCATAAAAATATTACAGTGCTCTGACTATATGAATTCTATGTTAAGGTAATGAAGTTTCGTTAACATAATTTTGTGCAATATTTTCTTTGCTGTTATTTATGTACATTTTTCTAGGATCTTAAAGGTGTCCTAGAAAAGGTTCAGAACTTCTGCTTTAGACTCTTTCTAAAGGAATCATTTTGCAATAAGAGAAAGTTTAAACAAAAAATTCACAGCATATAGTACAGTTCTATGAACATGTAAAGTTTTTTAACTTCTGTTCCAGTACCATAACCAAACCAATCCAAAACGCATTTTGGTCAATTATGCAAAATGGGATGTGTCTGTTTCAACAGCTCAAAAACCACAAGGCCGGCTGACTGATATATAAGAAACTGTCTCATCAAAAATGTTTCCTTCTAATTTTATCCTTCAGTTTGTCAAAATTAAGCATGTTAGTTCATTAAAAAATTACCACTGTGAACACACACTCAATCTACAGTGGAGTCCAGGTTCTGACAGCATGCTTGCTAATGCTGGGCTGGTCCGTGAACAAGACCCTGCCTGGCCCAATGATCTTGAGGCTAGAGAGACCCTAAAGGTCAGAAGATCATGAACAAGTAGAGAATTAAGTTCAAGAGTGTCAAGATCTATGACAGAGATGGCTTCTTAAAGCTCACATCCGGGCAACAAAAAGCGTTAGAGGGAAACGCTGAGGATCTTTCTAGAAATATCTACACTAACCACCCTGAAGGCACCCTACAACGGGGCCGTGTGGGAACCACATTAAGCCACACTTTATCTAAGAGTGGTAGGCCCCCCGCTTCCTAGGACCAGCACTCATGGCTGCATTACAAACCCAGTTGAAGATGCTTTTAACTAGACCGCCGCCCATTACCACAAGCAGAGTGGATCATGTGCTGTGCGGCAGCCCAAGAACTCAGCTACTTTCCCTCACGCAGAGTCCACAGTGCGGCCGCGTAATTTCATCAGAAGCGGTAAAGCACAGCAGAATCAAGAGTCTGCCTTGTTACTTAGTCCAATATCTGGCAAAATGAAAGGTAACAATACCACATAAGTGTGGGGAGGGGGGTTAAGCTGTTTTAGCCACTGAAGATTTACAGCCTCTCAGCTGAAATCAAACCCACATCCTTTACAGTGGCAATAAAAGCCAAAAGACGAGGAATTGACACAAGCGAGGCGGGGCGACGCATGCGCTTCAAAGTGAAGCCACGGGCTCAGAAAGGGCGCACGACAACGCCGGAGGAACCCGGCTTCCGAATAAATAAATCAAATGAATTAGCAGATTTGTTTACTATGCAGCTGCGACATAAGTGGGTCAAAAGGGTAAGGGGTGAAAAATAAGCACGTCGGAGGACGGTGCTACTGACGGAAATGGCCGAGGAAATTGCTGCTGTCTTTATTTAAAAAGGCTGCTGAACGCCCTCGTCTTTGCCCAACATACTTTTCTGTTGTGTTTGGAAAGCCCAGCTGTGGGTAGGCCTGGTGTGAACAACACGAGACTGCGGACTCTTCAATGTCTGCAGTGCTGGCGATGCATATCCAGCTGATTATTACCTTAACCGACTGACCTTGCATTTACATTTATGCGTTTGGCAGACGCTTTTCTCCATAGCCATGTACAGCTCCATGTAGACAAAAGGACATCCCACATCAGGATTACTAAATCACGGTTAATTTGTTCGAGTTCATTGTCACCACCATTGCCATCGCTCACTACCTATAAAGTAAATTCAAATAAGAAAATTGATGGATGTGGTGAAGGAGTGACTTACTAAGGGTTTGAAAACTTGGGGAGTAATGAACCTGAAAGAGTTGAGTTTTGAGATCTTTTCTCAATGGTGCAAGGGATTCAGGAGCTCTGAAGGGGCAGAGGGAAGGATCATTTTATGGTTACTGCTGCCCATTGTAAAATTTTAACTTATGTTTCACATTCATTGCATTTGACAGATGCTTTTTTCCAAAGCAACATAAATGTGTGTGTAAATATAGACAGTGGGGTTAGATACAAAATACACAAAAACATCCTTTCTAGTGAGGCACGAATATGACATTAAGTAACTATAAAACAGCAGGTGGTGAAGAACTGAGACAACAAGATTTCAGGAGCTCAGGAGGGAAATGGGTCTGACAAAACTGACTTTTGAGATTCTTACTGAATGTTGGAAATGATGCAGCAGTGACTGGACAAACATAATGCTGGAACACGTGTTGAACTTTCTTTTACCGGCAGTGGAGTTAAAACCCTTGCATCAGACCTGCTGCAGTCTCTACATTTGTGAACATAGTCTATATTTTGGACCAGTGTGGTATAAATTAGCATAGTGTAGCCTAAAGTGGCACAACTAACAGAGCGGGAATTCAGTGCCAGCAGTGGGCCACCTGTAAGGATCTGCTGCACCTGTGCCTGGCTATGAAGTCTTGGCGCCTGGGGCCAGGGAAGCAGGATGCCTTCTTGTGTGAAACACCCAAAGGAAGAATCTCTTCCAGGAGCAGAATGGACGACAGGACTTCCTGCAATTTGACGTCCTGGAAGGGCTGCCTTCTTTTGGGCTGACAGCACAGGCCTTCCGTGCTATTCGCAACTGCCATATGCTCAGCATGGTATTGCTGATGTTAGGGATGAGGTCTTGCTTTAAATAAACAACGAAGGAAGCTTGTCATTGAGGATTATGTCAGCAAATCCCTATCATAAATGCCATATGCCCCCAGCTTCTGCTTCCGCCCCCTTCTTCATTATATCTGTGGAGCCTGATAGAGACCCTTTCAATGTCGGGGAAACTGCGTAATTTAAACAGGCACAGACAGTGTAGTGTTTTGTGCTGCTGCAGGTTGGTACAGCACAACTCCCTCTTACAAGACTGTGATAAATGGGAGTGGGCAGGTATGGAGATGTCTGACTACCACTCATGTCACTCAGCATATGATGTAGCTCATATTGGTATTAGGCACAGCCAATTCTACTAATGACCTCCTGGTTACTGCTGAGGATTCCTCTCAATGCAAGGGTACAGGACAGAGGTAACTACAGACAGCTTCACTGTTTCCATGGGAACGTGGTCTCGGGGCAGGGGTTTAGGCCAGCAGTAAATAGGAATAACCTATACAAGGCCCCACAAAACCTCCGTGGGCCAGCACAGAAGGCACTGACTTGGAGCGGGTAAGAAGCATGTTTTTCTTAGGTGTTCCTTAGGCATGACAAAACACAAGTGTATGCACTCAACATAACTAAAATTAGCAACTGTTTACATGGCTGGCAAAAGGAAAAGAAAAGCAATTCCTTTCAGACCTTTATACAAGAAAAAGAGTAATATGCCAAGATGGGACCCCAGTGGAATGACACAAGCAGTTTTGGCCTGGGGTCCCTCACGCACTCAGAGTGACAATAGGATCTGGAGGAACAGAGGCGGCTCTCACAATGTTGGGGCACGAATGAAATGGGGAAGCTTCTTTAAATGTCACATGGCCCAGTAAACAGGCATGAGGGTCACCATTCAGCAGAGACATTCAACCATAACCCTGTACCGTGGTATGCTCTGCCTGAGGAAGAGTTGGGAAATGAAAGTGTGTTTGTTGGCCAGCTGTCAGCACTGACACCGACTCTTCGACTTCCCACAAAGGCCCCTTGACACCAACACATCCGGACCAACACTGAAGCTAAACAATTCCGCAGGGGTATCTCAGTCATGATAGCAAGGGGGGAAGGGAGGGTCACAGAAACTAAACTGTTCCATGGTCATGTGTCAAAAAGAGACAGTCAGGCTGTGTTTTTACCAGTACGTGAATGGCTATTTATTAAAATACAAGTTCTTTTATTGGATGGCAATAACAGGAAGCAGATGACCAAGAAAATCTCCATCTGAACATTTTGTGTTTGTTACCATAGCAGTATGAGCATGTTAACTGAGGTAATCTTGATCAGCAGGATCAGCTGCGTGACACCCCTCCCCCCAGGTCCCTGCTGGTGCCACCTTTATTTCCAGTGCCATAGCAGGCAAGATTTCAGGCACCACTGTGCAAAACCAGTACCCCTCCGTTCCGCAGCGTGAGAACAGCAAGCGGACCTCAAATTCCTTGCCAGCGGAACTTCCAATGGTGGCGGATGTGAAATTCATGCCCTGCAATGCTTCCTCCATTTCCTGGCTGACTCAGTGTCACAAAGAACAATCACTAGCCTTGATCTGGCATTTCACATGTCCCTTTGGCCCCTGGCACGCATTTCCATTACTCCGTCACCCCTGCCACCAACACCTGTCCCCAGGCTCAATTCAATGATAACAGACGCAGAGATGTGGATATTTAAATATATGTGTATTTATTCCATTAACTTGTGGATACACATGACCTGCACAGATCTGTCTCTGTTCTGCTCCCTGCTGTGTATGACCAAGAACTCCAAAACCCTTTTTTTTTTTTATCAAATCAGTTCTGTGGTTAAATATGGAATGTGCAAGGCAAGGCAGCGTAGCAGGTAGCACTTATTGCCTCACAGTGACTGGACTTTGTGATTTTATGCGGGTTTGAGCCCTATTTACTCTTTGGGGAGTTTGCATGGTCTCCCCATGATCACATGCATTTCCTCCCAGAGTCCATGTTGTAAGCAAACTGGCACAGAGTCCCCTTAGTCTGTGTATTAACATGTTTGCGTTGATTTTTTATAAATGGGTGAATGTAGGGAGTCTGCAAATACTGTAAGTCAACGTGGATAAAAGTGTCAGATAAATACTATATAATAGTCATTGGTCCAAAACCCAAAGAGCCTGGAAGAAATCACACAGCCAGGCACCACTGTACCATCTAGGCCAGAGATCAGCTTCTTCATATGGTCTTATTCACAGTTATTGTTTGGCTCAGACTAAATTGAGTCATTACATCAACATTCACTCTTTGCTAGTTTCACCTATTAAAACCCCAGTAATCACTGCATGTTTAGATTACTTATTTGGTTAGTGTAAAATCACCTGCATGGTTTTCATAGATTTTTTTTGTCTGAATTGTTCTGTTTTATTTTTGCATGAACTGTTAAATACATAAATACTGAATTCCATATGTGCATGTATGTTTTGGCTGTCAGCGTAAAATGTATTGTATTTAATATCCACAAAAGAGATGAACAAGTTTAGGTACAGAGTAATAATTAAACTAAATTACAGAACAACTGATGACTTTCAAGAATGAGTTGCCTGTGTAAGGTGGGGGACTGGATATTTTTGTTAAATACCGTCAATAGAACAGCTGGACAGTGCACGGTTGACAAGGTGTTACATACCTACAGGGAATGGGAGGAGCCTGTACTGAAATGGGGTTGTCTTGCACCACCAGCAGGTGCCAATGCCATATTCAACACCTCTCCTCCCAGGCCCTGTCTCCCTCGCTCCTCCGCCCTTTTAAACAAACAGAAGACGGAGCCATAGGAACAAGGGAGGAGCGGGGAGGGGTACTCTGAGCTCTGCAAGCTGCTGACTGTCATCTTCCAAATACTCGGCTCAAATGCGTACACGAGGGAAAACAAATGGGTTCGAGTGCACGTTTCACGGCCTCTGCTCCACGCTCGGCAATAACTGAGACAAAGTTTTCCGGTACAGCTTCAGAAACACGCCTATGCCGACAAACACGCAGATGCACATTTTCTCTCTGCTCTCAGAACAGGCAGCACTGAACATGATGATCTCCTATCGGGTGGGCGGTTTTTGTTTATGGAAATTGGTTATTCTTGCGGAGGCGATGTCAAGGGCCGTCAAAATGCAGGGTCATTCATCTGCGGGACAGCAGCCGGCAGGGCCTCTCTGATCTGCACAGTGGCTCTATTCAGGCACCAGCCTTTTGGGGCTGAAAAATCAGTTGAAAAATCCTCAGAGTTCACTTTCATGGCTACTGCCGCGTCCCCGACTTCATAAACAACAAACACCAGTTTAAACGGCTTTAAGAGCCCAGGATTGGAAATGCTGCTCGTAAGCTCCAGCACTGCTCATCTGGGCTACTTTTTCCCCTCCCGTGTCTTCCAAAACAAACAGAGACACAAAACCAGAACAGACCATTTCCTTCACATCAACTGTAACTGCGAAGCACAAACTGATTGTGAGGCTGACAATATGAAGAGGACCTGTGCGGCTGGAGTGTTTTTTTTTTTACAACCAATGGGTGGAGATTAAGACAAGATGAGGTCTCCAGTCTTAGACACCCAAGTACCAACCTTCCTGCCTTGCTGCCCCCCCATTCCCCACAATCCTCTCCACCAGAGGCAGCAGCGTCACTCCACTCATGTTTAATCAACATCTTGGCAGACAGCATGACGATCTGCAGTCCGGGGCTGCAAGCCTTTCCGCCGCTGCACTCCTGATAATTGTCTCGTATCCCGTCCCCACTTTGCTTGCCGTTCCACTTAAATGCCGAAGAACAGAAGCGCAGATGACCTACATTGCTGTTCGCCTGTAAATTATTCGCAATGTCACCATTTGATCCACTATTTCTGTGGTGCTATGTGCATGCTTGCATCTCTTAATTGTTCCTGCTTTGCAAAAAACACAAGAGGCTGGCTGGATATGTGGCTGCTGTGGGTCATAATTCCTAATTGTAGGTAAAAAGGAATTATGTGGTTGTCAGGAATCAATACAGAAACGTATGCATTTCGTCTAAGCTTTGCAGGACTGCTTGCTGTTGGGATCTGTGACTTTGCTCCTTAAGACCCTATGGAACATGAGACATTGCACAACACTATTTGATCAGTCTTGAAAGTACATATCTGTCCAGTGTTCCTATAAACAAGCATTGTTTACCTAGTTAAGCATCACAATTGGTCTTTTCCCAAAACCTTCTAATACGATGTGAGCATGCTGACACAGCCTATGTTTTTATAACAGGTATGTAAAACAAGGTCCTTACAGCTACAGCTGTCTGTTCAGATAATGATTCTGAGAACTTATCAGGCCCGTGACAAAGCAATCCACAGGCGAGCATCACTGAATGTTATTACACTGGGTCCAAGTGGAAGAACCATCCTACTAGGAGAAGTTGTATGGACACCCCAACTTAAGTGCGTGCTACATCCGTGTATTAGCACAGAACCATACAGGGGGAGCCCCATTCCTCCCTGCTGAGATGCAGAGTATTCTGGATCCTGGGCCAAATAGGTGACGACTTTTCTCCACCTGGGTTGTTAAGAACACATTCATGTCTCACATACCCATTACACCATCCGTAGTCCTGAGAATAACACAACTATGTTCGTAAACGAACTCATCAAGGAACTCATTTCCCCGCCGAAGCAAAGTGGCAATAATACCCCCTCCATTGACACTCACACGCTGCTCCGAGACAGGACCATTCTGCGTCTCCACGGCGCCTACCGTTTCGAGGTCTTTCAATGCACCTCTGGTTCAATTTGTTTTGGTCTGCGCTGTGAAAAGTGTTTATCGGCGTACGGGGCTGGTTATTTGAGCTTTTTTCCACCGGTATAGTTGCTGTCTTGCCCAGGAATGAATGTGTGTCTGATGCTTGGGCTAGGGTGGCGAAGGTGCCTTCTACCTGCTGTTGGGTAGCTGCGACAAGGGGGAAGTGCAGATGTAGAGGCCCAGATAAAAGGATTGCTCACCTGGGAAGGGTAACAGAGATGATCTCAAGACACAAGTGAGGACATGTCACAGGAACTCATCTGCGAGCAACACCAGGATGTGAGATAACATGCCGCAGGCGTATGTTTACATGTTTAGAAACCATGACCATAACTATACAGTAACAAGTGAGCAGCAATAATCGCACCTCACCTCAAAAAGAGATACCAAATACAACTCCAGCTTTTGAACCTCAGTGTGCAACTGTACAATGGAAGGCAATTTTCCCAGCCCTGATTTTTTTTTTGTGTAAACTTTAAAGTTTGATACAGGTTTTAAATCAACATTTCTGAAAAGACTAATCACAGACTAGAACATTTCAGATAGTATAGTTCCCTCTGACTCTGACTGTAGTTGGACTGATAACAGTTACTGGTTAGGCTCTCCTCTGCAGATGCAGTCCTTTACCCCCGCGGTAACCATGGCGACAGCAATGGGTCTGACGTCTAGCGTCACCAGGGGGCACTGTGGCTCAGGGCTGGCATGGGACTCTTCGGCATGGGGTACTGTGTTCACGCTGCCACCCCTACTACACATCCCAAGTGCACAGACACACACACAGTCACACAGACAGACTCTCACTCTCCGTTTCACACACATAAACAAAGTCATCTGCTGCAAACAGCTGCCCTTGTGTCTTTGGAGGGGGGGCTGGGAGCCCCTCCTTCCTACCCTCTTTTGTTGCTCACTTATTGTGAGCTTCTACAGCGAACAATAACACACATCCTCCCATGACACAGGCTAATTGATTATTGATGCTCCGAGGGTTAACTGACTTTAATTCAAAGGCGTGTTAAAAAAACGAAAGGCAAAAGACACAGAGGGGCAGCGTGGAGACATTCCCTAAAAAGAGAAGAGGGAAGGCGCTTTAATGTTAGCAGCAACAGTTTTTTTCCCCCGTTTTCTTTTTTCAAACGTTGAGCCTTTTTTGCTGTTGTGCAAAATGCCTCGGTGCTCGCAATGGAACTAGGAGAGCTCGGCAGCCCAACATTTTGTCCTGTACACAAAAGGGATGTACAAGGGTACTAACTCTCAGGGGTTATTCAAACTCACATTTAGATCCTTGTCTGGGGGGGTTGGGGGGCCAGCTCTCTTTTCAATCAAGCCTAGCCGACTTGCCGCTACGGCCCGGTTTACTAGCGGCCAGAGTAATTTGTTATTCCAGCCGCTTGGCTCCTTTAATTATTATTCTTATCACTGAGATGGAGCGATTCACTTTAAGGCACTAGAGTGTAACTTGGCTCGTGATGGGAAGTGTCTGATGAAGAGAGTGGGCAGCCGGGCACTGGGGTGGGGGGAGTGGTGTCGCATGGCAGGTTGAGAAGCTGAAGAATGGCCACGATGAGAGGGATGGATCCAGGGAAATGTGTCACAAGGGCAGTTCCATTAACATCTTAATAAAGCCCCACTGAGGATTGGGAGGCCTTATTCTGTATAGTGGAGATGGGAGAAAAGCTCATCACCGCAGGGGTCACACCAGTGTTGCAGCTATGCCTCGGGCCCCGGTCTGCAGAATCTCAAGGTGGCCAGGTTCCAGCAAGCTGGCCGGCACCTATGGAAGGGGACAGAGGAGGAAATGGGTTTGGGGGTTGGCACTGCAGGTGCTTTGGAGGGAAGCGTGAGGTCTGGAAGCGCTCTGCTGGCGAACGGAGTGCAGTAATGGCCCCCCTCAGCTCCCCCATCAGTGTCGCCCATTCCTCCTCCGCAGAGTCTGATTGGAGCCTCGCTGGAATCTTCCGTCAGAAGCGATTCCCTCCATCCCACCCAGTGCCAGTACCCGGACAGGCGCGGCGGGAAATGGGACACTTTCATACAGGATTACAAAACTGTTCAGGACAAAAAGCCAGCAGGATGAACAGGGAGAAAACCAGCCGGGCTGCGGACGACCAATCTGCACGTGCCGGCAGGCCAGACCGACAAGGCATTATGGTGCCTCGGGATATATTGGAAAATGTAATTCAGAGACGGAGTATTGATTTTCACCCTCTGTGCATCTGAATGGCTTATACAGAACTGAAGCTCGAGCTCAATGCAGCAACAGCCTGCACCCATCAATCCAGACGGCCTCAGCGATTGAGTAACTAACTGTAAGCAACAACATACACAACCACTCAGGATAATGAGAGCCACGGGGACCTACATGAACACCACCCTGCAGCCACATAAAATACCTCTTTAGGCTTATTAACACTAGGTGGTAGACCTACATAAGGAGCACTGGTGTCAGCAACATGCAGTGTTTATTACACGTTTTACCAGTTTAGTGAAGTATGGCTGATTATAAACATAACAGCATCCACTACCCTCACACATGCAATGTAAATCAAAAGAGCTATTTCAAGACACACTAGTAGAATCACAGTAGATTCCAAACCCTCCACTGGCCGGAACCTGGAAGTGGCAGAAGGTACGGAAATGGGCAGGGAAAGAGACAAGCAAAGCCAAGACCCCAAAACAATGCCATGGTGACAGTGGCTACCATATGGCACCTGTGCATCAGAGTGTCCACTGCGACACTGTCCACTAAGAGCTGAATCAGGTTCATTTGCGTATGCACATATGCAATGTAAATCAAAGCAGCTGCCTATTTGAAAACATGCTATAAAAAAACGTCGCAATGCTATTAGCCACACAGCATTCCTGCATTAAAGCGCTGGCAGGCTGGAATGGTAGAAAAGTGGTGGAGGAGCTGGAGACGGGTCATGGGTCACTGGGGTCCCCAGGTGAAAGGAGCAGCTGGACAGAGAAGGGAAACATCCACTCTATTCTCCCACAGCTGAGAGGCAACCATTTCCTCCCGAGGTAGTGATTTAACCCTAAACCCCCATGACACAGCATGGGCACACGCGCGCAAAGCAGGCTCTGTGGACTGACACGTGTCTGGACCAGGCCGATACAGATCTCTGTAGCGACAGCTGCAAAGTCAGGGGGGTTAAGATAAACAGCCCGGCGCGGGTGCAGAGGGAGTGACTGTGTTAAAATAAACAAGCCCAGGCTGTGCACTCAAGCAAGGAGGCAGGGAAGACCTATATCCGCAAGGGATGAGCTGGACGACGTGCCGCACCGCAGACAGGACCCTGTAGGGGGCAGTGGTGGTGGGGGGTCAGTGGTGTCTCTCACTCTCCCCAAATGCGTTCACACTGCTCGCTTGCTGGAAAATAGGTCAAGGATTCTGCCCGCGTGTGCTGCGACTTGTCAGAACCTCTCAAGCTGAGCGGGGGCCGCTCGGCTGCAAGGGGGGTGGGGTGCGGGGACCACCAAAGGATGGCAGGCTCGAAGCACCGTGCACCAGGCAGACCTTGGTTACAGAGCAGACCCTCAGAGCTCCACTAAACCTTCCCTTTGGCTGGATTGGTGTGCACTTCATTGCCCCCCCCCCCCCTTAGTTGAGGGGGCACCACGGTCTAAATGAAGGCTGAGGAGCTTGACGGTAGGGGGCACACTCGAGCCACGGTGTCCCTGTGACTGGGTCCCGATTTGGATCTCGAGGCCGCCTTACACCCACTTTTGCTGCTGCAGCTGACCTTGCTGACCATGGGTCCAGAACGGGAAAGCGTAAAAGGGTTGCGTGGGGAAAATTACCCACAAATCCACCAGGACCAAGCTCACTTCAGGACTCAGTAAGAATATGTATTAAAAAAAGAAGAACCTTTTTTATTCGCTGTCAAAAACTTTCTGTCAAAAATCTAACAGCAAAATCTCCACTATACTTCCATCAACCTCTTTTATGCACTTAGTACCCAGCAAAGAAAGTGCACAACAGTGGTGTCCAAGAGCCACAACCATTATCATGAATGAGTGCGAGGGCCACATATGTCAAAATTATAGTCGTGACAAACTGAATCTTAAATGTGTAAACTGAGAAATGATTATTTTACTGCATGGTATTTAGGAGCTGTGTGCATTCAAGTGTGTGAGTAACTGTAACTTTAGCAATTTTGATTCAATGAAATCTATATAACTAATGATAGGCATAGTACATGTCAACAATTTGACAAATATACTGTCCACACACAGCCCTCGGGCCGCACGCTGGATGCTGCTGGTGCCCATACTCAGCTTGGCTCCTCTGCCAGTGGGAAACAGACGCCGTGCTGTGAAATGACTCTCATTTCATTAAGACTCCCACTTAATGCACTCTGTCGACAACAAACAGCGGCGGATGAGAGCCAACAAACCGTCCTTAAGCGTGTATCACTGCCCGCTTGCTCAGAAGGCCGCAGTTGCGCAGCCTGACTGACGCGAGCGGATCAATAGCCTCAGATGAGGGCTGGCTGAGATAAAGGCCTCCTCCAGCGCCAGGGTGACCATGTGAATAAAAGCGGCTCCGACTGTCCGACGCGATAAGGATGCGAGTCGCCAGCGCTGGGGAAAGCGAAGCCTCATTTGTTCTGCATTAATGTGAGGGGAAAACAAAGAGCGGGGTGCACCCCCACCCCCTAGCAGCAGGCTTCGAAACTCCCCCGATGAAGAGCGGAGAGGCAGCTCGGGAACGTACCCCTGCCGATCCGAGTGGCCCGTGAAGACGACACCCTCAAACGCGCGTGTTAAATGTCACATGAGACAAAGCACGAACGTTGCACGATTGCAGGGAACTGAGATGGTCAGTACGTGCTGGAATAAGGGTTCATCCAGCTGATACTTTTCTCTACAACTTACACCGATTTGCACCATGCAAGTGACAATTTTTACAGTACAATTTGGAATAAGTACCTTGCTCAAGGGTACAGCAGCAGTAAGTAAGTTAGTTAATAAAGGAGCATGCATATTTTTCTCTCTCTTTGTACCCCTTCTGCTTACAATAAATTGTGGTGATGATAATAGTAACAAAAATTTTCATTATTTTTATTTATAATAATCTAATAGCAAGGTCATTCATCTGTCTGAAAAGAAACCCCAAAAACCTGTTTGATAATTACAGTGAAAAGTTCACAGTAATCCATTTTCGCTTGCTTATTTTCTAAAAGAAGAATGAGTGAGTATCAGTCCGGGATGAAGCAATATCGTCCGCGAACGAGTACAAAACAGGGCACAGCAGGATGTGGGGTTCAAACTCAGGTCCTTCGGGTGGAAGGCGGCAGCTCGGACCCACTGGTGCCAATGGAGAAGGCGACCAATGGCACATCTCATTAAATATTTAAGAGCACACATTGCTGGAGAAGCTAGTGGACAAACTGCCCATTCCACGCTGTGTCTACTATCTTCCTGCTCCAGGCAAGGAGAGGTTATATAATTGTTTTAAGTGACATTATCTATATGAACCATCTATATTAACAAGGATTATCTAACAAACGCAGACTGTGCATATACACTTTGTTTAATTGGTAAGTGACCACCGGTATCTGTTCCTTGGAGATATTTAATAAATCACTGCTAAAACAGTTCTGAATCGCTGCTTTATGTGCTTTTTGTTTTCGCTCACCTGGCAATTTCTGCAGGACCTTGGGCTGTATTACAAAAAAGTTGTAAAAAGAGGGAAAACTGTCAGCTTGCAAGGTCAGTTACGGTGATTTAAAGTATTTTAATGTTGATATCAAGGTGAGGCAGTGCCAGGTGGTGTCAGCGCAGGGCTGAGTGGACCCCAGCGGGACGTGAGGATGTAGAGTTCTGTCCGCCTGGAAATGCGGATGTCTGACTATAGAATCTCACATCCTGTCACGCAACTCGGGATTTGACTTGGGTAGAATATAAACAAATTATAATTACTGTGCACTTTATAGACCCCGTGGATGCTCCTATACCGGGTACGGGGGTGGCATCATTGTGGGCAGCGGACCCCAACCGGACCCATAGCTTGAGGGGGCTGTAAAGTGCACAATCACTTGCTGATGGTGTCTGCAGTTCCATGAGACAAATACAATAAACTGACAGGCAAGAAGCACAGAAGTTAGTCGCACGTGCAATTCTGACGCAACTTCAAAAATTATTAAGCGGCGAAGCACAAATATTTGGGGGGGGGCGTTTGGGGGGAATGTGTCACACTTCGCTCGAAAATAGGGTTAAGCCTCCGTAGGACATGGAGGGTTCTCTCTCTTTCCTTCGCACACACCTGTTCTGCGTATGATGGTTGCAAATCCAGATCCGCTGTTTGCAGCGGTTCTTCTGGAGGTCAAGCGCCAGCGCGTCGGAGCCCCATTTAATGCCGAAACGCCGGGTCAGCGACACTTGGAAGCGCCGGTCGTGCGCCGTTACAGTTTCGCGTACGTACGTGTGTGTGTGTGTGTGTGCGCGCGTCCGGTTCTTGTCACTCGGATTTTAAAATGAACCCTTGAAGCGCGCCTGGTGCGCGCCTCTGCCACCGCGTTCATTTATCCCGCTCACCTTGCGCAGCTCTCCTCAGGTGCGATGCGTGTCGGTCACTCGAGCTCCGTCCTTCCCGCGTTTCGGTTCCGGACACAGTACATCCACATGGGCGCGAGGGGCTCCGGCTCGGTTCGCCTGCTCCGCGAACCGCTTTGAAAGAAGAAGAAGAAGAAGAAGAAGAAGGAGGAAAAAAGCCACCTCTCAGCGCCCCCTCAAACGTCGCGCTCTCGGAGGAGACGACGGCGCGAGCCGCTGCAAGGTGCCTCAGAGACGCGGCTGCGGTTGCACACACGCGCGCGCGCGCTCGCTCGAGCTCGCGCTCACACGCCCCCTCCGTTCGCTGCCGGGTGCCGCTTTGACACGCGACGACCGCTTCTCGGCTCACGCGCTGGCCATTCCTTCAGTGGCGCGAGCGGCACGATCGTGCCCTCGCGCTGGAAGCCTCTACGTAGAGCGGCACGCGGCGCCTACTGTACTACCGCCGGACCGCGGCGTTTAAACCCGCCCCCCCGGGGGGGGCCCGTGCGCATCAACGCCCCCCCCCCCCGAAAAAACCCCACCCCGCGCGAGCTCATTTGCATGGCGCGAGGGTTAACCGTTTCGGCGCGAGGGCCGCGCGTCGTGGCGATCCTTGAGCGCGCAGCGTAGAGTTGGCGCGCTTCTGTTTAACCGTAACTTGACCGTCTGTGGGCGCGTACGCGCCGACGATGACCGCTTTTTTATTTCAGTTGTGAACTTGTGAAGATGTGAACATTTGGGTAATTTTCTCCGAAGAGGAAATAAGAAATGTCAGCAGAGCAATTTAACGACTTATACATGAAATCCGTCAAAAGTAATAATAATAATAATAATAATAATAATAATAATAATAATAATAATAATAATAATACCAAACTCACATTTCAATATATGCAATTAATAACGTTGAAATCATAGCTTTTCCCCCCAATAAATACTAGTGTTTGAGGAAAGAATAATCAATACTTGTTATTCACAAACATTGATTTTATTACCATTTTGCTGCTGGTCTTCATGATTGTTTTCTTTATTTAATACGGAATATATCAAGAGTTTATTTGAGGAAAGCCGAGGTCATTATTTGTCTTTCAAACTAAGAACATCTCTGAGTTCCCAAAGAGGATTTGGCGTGATTTTTATTCAACATCTTATTCAATATTAGATTTTTTATGCAAATGTGCCTCGAATTGCTGAATATGGTGCCAGACAAAATTAGCACTGCAATATTACGGTTTATCCTTTCCCTTCACTCCAGGAAGTATGGATTTAATTCCATATTCAGCCAGGGTGAAGTCGGTTTATTTTTCAAATTCATGAGTGAAATTTGGAAACGGCGGAGTGCTCCGCACGAGGACGCCATTAAAACTATTAAGATACTGCCACCTATGGGTAAGACTTGGCAACTGCAACTTGGTCCGCCGTTAACCGAATCAAGCTCGTAACGGCGCCTCCGTGTTTGTGCACAGATCACAGTGATTTATATAATATTAACCACAAATAAAGATTACATAATTTACAATTCTCCAATCATAATTTTAAAAAATGCAAGGTAATTTCTTATATATTCATTGTTTAACTCACACCCACGGGTGAAGCATTTTACATAAAGACCCTTTAAGTCACTGAAATGTTGAATCTGTATACACATACGGGTTATTGTTGTAAAAGTTTTAAAACACAGCCGTTACATAACGTGAAATGGCTTTGAAAATAATCTTTGTTGAAAAGCTAGTTTGAAAACCAAAAGCCAGAATTCTGTAGTTCTTGGCTTTCAGTGAATGCTGTGACTCACTTCCAAAATCAACTCTCACTGGTTTGTATCACCACGTCTTTCCTTACGTATGCAGCGCCTCTGACTCGGACTGCCCACGCTGTGCACCTCCTCATAGGCGATGGACTAAAAAATGAGCTTCCCATGAACATGAGATCTGCTGCCCGTCTCCTGACCTTCTGGCCCCTCCTGAAGAGCCACCGCTTCTCATGACACATTGGCATCATTTTGCCTTAGCACTTCTGTGTCATTCAGTGCCTGGTGTGTTTGTCCTCTGTGCTTTTGTTAATAGTCTTAATTTTTAAATAGATGCAACACAATCATTTTATCTATCCATTCAGTCATCACTCTTACCTCCTTTATGGTGGTCTGGAGCCTATCCCAGAATCACTGGGCACTTGGCTGTAAAACTACACCCTGGATGGAACAACACTCCATCACAGGGTGGTCACACACTATGGACAAGTTAGAGTGATTCATTAACCTGAAAAACACATCTTTAGACTATGGGAGGAAAATAACTGTAATAATGGATTTTGTGTTTTATCTTGTTACTTCTTTTTGTGTTAACTTGTCTAGCGTGTTGATCTTGTTCTCAGTATTGCTGCTATTATTTTCACAGTTAAGAGGAATTGCTTTAATTTTACACCTTGCATAATGGAGAAAAAGGAATAATATACCACAAAATTATATGCCAGATATTTTAAAAATGTCTTTTGAATGGACATTACCTCATAACTTGTTACAGAGGCTAAATACATACATTTATGCATCTATAAAGCTCAGTCTCCGTTTGTCTGATATTGTTTTTCATGCACATGTTTGTTTTTTGTCATTAAACTCCAAAAAGGCTGCTTACTACTATGTGAGAAAATTAAAGTATAAAAATTAACAATCAATTATATACAATACACACACACAGCGCTGCACACATTGACAATATACAAGTAATAAAGTTTGGTTATATACTGTATATTTTTTCCTATCGCTTGACTACGGTTGACACGTGCATCACTCCATATAATAAATGCAACCACTTTAATGTTTAAACAGTTTTGTGATTATATAATGTGTTACTTTTTACGTTTCTACCACAACACCTTTTCAGCTTGAGCAGGTTTTTCCTTCTTTAAATAAATATATGATATCAATGAGCAACAGCTGTAACAGTGTTACCCTGGCTCACTGTCCCTTCTCAATCCCTGGCCACCATTGAACCAATCGCTAATGCATTATTGTCACTCATCAAATAAATATCAGCTTATTTTTGTATATCTGACTGAATGACGTATTGACTTCTTTCTGTAAATGAGTTCTAAACTGAGTTGCTGTTTTCCTCTCAATGAGAATAAGCTGTAGCTCACCCCTATGTAGAAGTCACACTATTTTAACAGATGGAAGATCTGTCACGTCATTATGAGACATCATGTGACAAATTTGACCCATCAGCCAGTAAACAAGACACCGATTTCTGGTTTTCAAATTTTCTGTCTTGGTCGCCCACAGGAAGCTGATGCTGAAAAGAGCCCAGACTCCTCGCTTGTTCTCTAAATCGTAAATAATTCAGAGTGGCAAAAGTACCAGTGGCTGTCAGTGAAAAAATACTACTCACATAAAGGACACAAAACCATCCAGTTTATAGGAAGCGCCACATCCGAAGGCACTGCTGCTGGCTGGAAGGCATCTACAAGAAAATGTTCTCAGTGCCTCTGAGCACAGGCCAGCTGAAGGAGGCAGGTTCAGGTGGGCCCGATGAGTCCATAAATTCCACCCAGTTGAGACAGGGAAACAACTTTTCTGATTAGAATACAACTCAATTATGACCCAGTGAGTTATATATAAGTAAATCATATACCCAGGATATATCACTTTCCATCCCAAGACCACTTTCATGCTTCAAGAAAACAGCTCTGCGAGTGCCATATCTCCGCAGACCCGAAACTGCCCAACATTCTTCTCATTACAGATGTGAAAGTGAGGGGAGCTCTCTATTCTACATCCACAAAGCAACCGCAGTCCAGCTAGTCCACTGCTTGGTGAACAGGGCTCTTGTTTTACAGCTTAATTCCATATCTCTGGGGAAGGAGATCACAAGACAGTTTTTTTTTCTGTAAGACACCAGTTATTTGTATAGCACCAGTAGAAGCAGACACTCCCTGAGGGAAACCGCAGTTTTAATGAAGCAAAAAGCAGTTCAGGACATGGATTCAGATCCCAAACATTACTGGAGCCCCAGTGAACTGCTCTGGTGTAAATACTCAGCATAAAGTGTTTTAGATAAAGCAGCATTTTAATAATGAAGTTTTGATATTTAATTCTTATCAATGTTTAGCTTTAAAGCAATAAACTATTATTGTTTTACCTTTGCATTGTAATAAAGCAGCGGTGCCGATCCGCTCGCTGTCCTTTCAGGTGTTTTCCATAATTCTGCTGATACTTAAGGCCGATTTTGTTAAACCGGTGACCTGGGGTTAAACTGGTCAGGTAATGACAAGTTGGAGCTCCTGTCTGTCAAAAGGTACAAAGTACTGTAAAATCAAGGCATCGCACGAAAAGTAAAAAAAAAAAAAAAAAAAAAAAAAAATCAATTGTGTAAATCGCAGGGTTGCTGCATTTCATTTTTAGAGCAAAATTTTTTTGCTGTGTGAAAAAAAGGAAGAAAAAGCTTTCATACATTTATTCTCATTTGTTAGATGTGAAGGAAATAGATTATTAGACACAAAAAGTGCACGTGAAAAATATGTTTGATATGCACTGATATTGCTAGCAGTAACAGAACAGAAAGCAACTTCTGTTTGAGTAAATTTATTCATAGTTTGTACTGTACTTTTTTCTTATTCTATTAACTCACAACTTTTTTTAATGTTAATGTTGCATTAAATGTAAAAAAAAACATAACTGGTGTCCTCCCTTAGCAAGGAAAAAAACTGCATTGTCACAAAAAGCAAAAACTATACTGAACGAAAAATGGACAGAGTTGTAAAAGATCGTTTTTTTTTTTTCCCAAACCCCACCCCTCAAAGGAGGATGAGAGTCAATGACCAATCACGTTACTTCCATACTCATGCTATTGCGAGTCATGTTATATCTGCCTTTTGCTGCCCTTTGGGATGGGTTTGTGCAGATCATCGCCGACTGGTCGCTGAGGTGTTGCCTTAGCATAAATACACGCCGCTTGCCAGACCCGCTGGGCCGTGCGTCTTGAGGTCTGCAGAGGGCTGTGACTGAAATCGATCCTCTTAGTGTGATTACAAACTGCAGCGAGGTTGCGCTTTGCAGCGCGTTGTTCATTGTGACAAATAGGTCGGCCCCAGAAGCTCCTCTAAGTAATTGTGGAAAACGACTGCGCCATAGATCACTGCTGCCGCAATGAAAGCAGAGAGCATACGTCTTTGTCCTCCGCTCAAAGCTAAACCTATTTAGCAATGATCATATTTTATATATTAATTACAAAATATGAGGAATAAAGGGAATTTTATGGGGTTGTAGAATTTTTTAAATGTTCGACATGCATAATTAAAAGAGTGGTTTCCCTCAGGGGTGTCTTCAAGTAGCGGAGCTAAGCCAATAACTGGAGCGGTACAAGGACTCGTCTTGTGATGTCCTTCACCAGATATGTACACAATATGGCCAAAAGTATCCCATTCCAAACCCATGGGCACTTATATGGAGTTGTTCCCCTTTGCTGCTATAACAGCCCCCACTCTTCTGGGAAGGCTTTCCACTAGATTTTGGAACACGGCTGTGGGAATTTGTGCCCATTTGGCCACAAGCGCATTGGTGAGGTCGGGCACCGATGTCAGGGGAGAAGGCCTGGCTCATGGTCAGTGCTCCAGTTCATCCCAAAAGTGTTCAGGTCAAGATTCAAGTCCTTCCACACCAGCCTGGGAAAATTGTGTGTTTATGGAGCTCGCTTTGTGCATGGGGGGTGGAGGGGCACAGTCATACTGGAGCAGGAGAGGAGCTTCTTCCCCAAACTGTGGCCAGAAAGCTGGAAGCAAACAGTTCTCTCAAATGTGTTTGTATGCTGCGTAGGTGCGGCTGAAACAGCTCAGCTCAACCATTGGGGGGGGGGGGGTCCACATACCTTTGGCCACACATTCTACGTATGACTGACTAACAGTATGGCTGTTAAAATGGTTAAAACCTTAGGCACAGTGCATAGGAATGTAGTCTGGGGTCACTTTCCATAAGTGCTAAAGACCTCTCAGATACTTTTCCTTCCATCCTTTGTCCATAATGATGTAAAAAATTTTAAAAAATCAAAAAAAAACTCTCAACTTCATAACCACTTATTCCACATGTTAGGTCATGGTGGCCTGGACTTTATGCCAGAAGCAAAAGGCATGAAGCAGGGCACGGCACTCGACCATACAAACACTCGGGGCTGTGTCACCAATCCACCTGAATCATGTCTTTGGCCTCTGGGGGGAAACCAGAGCATCCAGTGGAAATTCACCAGAACGTGTGCAGAGCATGCAAACTGACCCAAACCCATGTCTGGAATCAGAGCGCAGGTGATAGGAGACACATGCCCACCCCCCCACCGTGCCATCCAGACACCCCAGTTAATATCCCAAACCAACGCAAAAAACTACTGTGAAATTGCTTCTGCAGAAGGGAATCACGATCATCCAAGGCTGAATAACAGGCTAATGAATGGAAAATTCCTGGAAGCCAAACGGCTATAACAGAAAATGGCATTTCGAAAGCATTTCATCCGAAAGGTTTGAATATTGGACGCAACAAAATATACGAAGACACCGAATGCATCCATTAGCATCATTTTCAACGCCTTAACATAAAACTAATGATCAAATATGGGAGAAGCCGTATGGGGCAGATCATAGTCTTTGTGTCCAGGACGCACCCGCATGATCTACTCAGTCACGCACCGATGCAGAGGATTCTGGGAGAGATGGATAACCACTGTGCCCTTGACGCTGCCAATTAGGGGAATGACTTGGAGTAGACGTCTAGGGGTATCGCTCATGCCGGCCCCCGTCGCCCTCACCCACCTTGTCCTGCCCGTGGCCATTGGCAGCCTGTGTTATTATGCAAAGATTCGGCAAGGAATGCTAATCGATCACTCGGCGGCTCACTCCCAGGGCCTCCATCACAGGCTTCCATTAAAGATTTGGGAAGGTGCCAGGGACACAACCGCTTAAGTCGGCCCCGGGTCTGTGCCAACACAAATCAGCTGCATCGTCGAACACTAGCCTGTTTCGGTAAACAAAGCCACCAGATTGCTGGTCATGCGGCTGACATTTTTCCGTTTTTGGAGGACCGCGGAGTGCGTCTGAGGCTTCATCCTCTGTTAAGGGCCGACAGCTCCCGGCTCGGGGTGGGGGGAGGCTGCCTCTCGGAAAGCATCAACACGCAGCGGGGAGAAATTCCTTGCAAGGATTCCAGGCATTCGCAACGGCGCTCAGGTCAACATGAGAGGGCTTTAATTGCACGGATGCCGCGTCGGACACCTGAAGGGTTGGGTTTTTATCTCAGGCGCTACTGGATGTGTTGAGGGGCGTCTGGGCAGGAAGTAGATGCCATGAATGGAGGAATCCGGGCTGAGCGCAAAGCTGATCTTGTGGGCTATCGGTCTGCAGTGTAAGCCAAACACAGACGGAGATTAAGGCCCTCGACCGCTCTGCTTGCCTCGCGGTCTGACTGCTCATCCGCTCGGCGATCAAAGTGGACATGCGGTGTATTTCATAGCAGGTTGGAAGGGTTCAAAGCGTTGTTGTTTTGCTCTGTGCTTGAAAAAAATCACATGGGATCATGGCAGCCTGTCAGCTCAGTTCACATTCCATTCCCATCCATCACCCCTGTTGCCCTGTTCCATGACCTTGTCAGTCTCTGCATCGCTTGCAAATTGTGGAAACAGAGAATTACATTAATAAATAGCCTATGGCATGATCATAATCATGGGAATTATTTAAGGGTATGGAATAGGTCTGTTGAGAAGCATTTATTTATTTACAGTAGCTAACACTTTTTTCCTAAGCCAGGGTTTCCAGTGTTGAGCAGTGATTTACTAATTTACACAGCAGGGAAAATTTTGTGAGATTCACCGTTCACAAGTTAAGTTCTGTACTTAAGGGCTCTGCAGTAGGAGATGGGAACAAAACTCAGGCCCACTGGGGACAAAGGCTACAATACCAACCATTACACCACTCGGTGCCTTAAAACACCACGTCAGGGGGTTATGTGTACTGTGGGGGGGCCAAAGAATCAGTGTTTACTTTGCCATCCCTGACGCACATGCACTTCCCTGTTTTGCTCAGGCTGTTAGGGTCCAAACATGAAACGGTGGTCAAGACGGTGTTCTGCTGGGCTGAGGAGCCACACGTGATGCAGCACAAAGCTATTGGTGTCACACAGTAGCAGGAGACTCCAGACACCGAGTGCCATTCGAAGTTGTGATGGGGGAGAGGAGGGGGTCTAATGTCTGGCAGCTGAATGGCAACTCATTATAGCGCGATGGCTGCTTTCAATGCCAGTCTCCCCCCCCACCCCACCTGTCAGCCCACCACTGAGGTACAGGTGGCCAGCTTATTTAATGGCCCACCCACGAAGACTCTGTGGTCCTCACCACTATGGCACCCAGTAAAGAACATCAGCGCTGCCACTCAGGACCACCGACCTGCAGCTTCAAAAGGGAGATGGAGAGAGAGAAAAAGAAAAGTGGGCAAAAGGGCTGTCAGAGAGAGAGAGAAAGGGAGAGAGAGGAGTCCCTAGACAAAATAATAGCAAACTCCAACTGAAGCCCAGTCTGAGAGGTTAGCTGACAAAAGCCAGGAAATAAAAAGGTCAACTACATTGACCTGCTGGAACTGTATTAATGCTCCTGTTTTCAGCCTCTTGATGTCAGTTAGCAGATATTTTCATTTTATACCAAACTAACTTGTTTCAGAGACAAAGTTCACCTTTATTTTAGCTAATTTTGTCTGGCTAAATGAAAAATGAAACCACACATCATCATACGTGAACCAAAGTGTATAGTTGTTTGGTCGTTGGTGTGGTTTAAAAATTATTTGATTTTAATTTTATCAGTATTATTTATCCTTAATCAGTCTGGATTTTCTTTTATCCGTTTTTGCCACATTCGGTCAAAGCGGCGACATTCAACCCTGCACAGTAAAGCCGGACTGCCGGAGACCGAGAGAGCAAGCGAGACTGTGGGATGCGCTGGATCGTGGGAACTTACCTGCACTCTCAGGTGCGCTCGGCCACTCTGCAGTCCCACTTGCAAACCAATCGCTTTGTGTTTGCATCCTTCATTTTGTACCATTGTTTCGTGCTTTCTAATGATTACGCTATTTAAACACAGTGTACAGCCTTTATCTTCTTCACGACAGTCCTTGCGCAGCATCGCGGCCACTTTATTTGATGAAACCATTCTTTTTTAAATTCATGCTATATGTAATGTTAGTCACTATTTTTAACATCTTACCCTTATTTTTTCCAACCATAAGCATCACTTAGGGTGATTTTAGGATGAACTTGGAATGCGCTTGAAGAAATTTGCAATTTTTCACCATAAAAAATAATTTCATTATCTAGTTTTTCTTTTCTTTTTTCTTTTTTCGTTTTGATCTGTTTTCAAGAACAAATTAGGGTGGGATGATGGGAAATGTGGACAAACTGAGGATGCTGCACCCATTATGGAATCGCATTAGACGTTTGCTTGTTTCGCTGTTGTGTGAAACTTTTTTCCCATTCAACGCGCTGGCAAAAAGAGCCACGTGAGAAAAGCCGAGCGAGGAGGGAATTTTACCGAGCGCTCAAGTCCGCATCTGTGGAGGCAGAGGACCGCAGGAGAAGGAGGCATAATTGCAAAGAGCCCTAATGTGCCTAGCCAGCCACACATTGTCTAGGGGCATTTGTTATATCTTGCTTGGAGGCATTGGAGATGCGGCGCGGGCTATACGGTCCTCACATCAGGCTCATCGTAATTTTCTTAACAAGTTAGCCGGGGCTCTCACCCCGACACGGGGGGAGAGGAAAAAGGGAGGAAGGAATTAAAAAAAAAAAAAGCACCTGGAAGACAACACTGGAGCGCGGGTGGCCTGCAGATGGCAAACCATTGAACAAATCAGTGTCACGATCAAGCTGTCAGTATTCCGGCGAATAACAAGAACGAAAACAATTACGTGCTTTGCGCTCACAGCGGCGAGTAATTTACGATCCCGCTTTGCCGCACGAAGGACTGAATCCAGAAGCCCTCACGTGCGCGAACCGGCCCCCTCCGTCGCGGCACGATATGCCGGCTCGAGCCTGCGGACCCCCCGCTCAGCCGCAAACGGACCTGTCTCAGGCCGAACACATTTCCATTAGACAAAAAATCTTATTTAATAAGACATTTATCGAAATTGGAATCTGTGGGCAAAAAAAGCCGAGGCTATTTTGTCTAGCTGTCTGCCCGGCGGCCTTGAGAAATGCATTTCTTTTTAATTAGCTATATTTCTGCACCAAATGGAGAGGCGACCTTCTTATTATTGTGTCTCGGCTGAAGAGCATCCAAATGGGCGCAAGGGCGTCCAGACAATTTTGCACGCCTGCTTGCGATTATGTTCCATCAAACGGGCATCTGCGAGCGCAATAACAGCGCTCAGCAGGACAGGCTGTGTTAGGGTAGGACACTGCCCTGTTCCCGGTCCTCACCCTGAGGGTTTTTGCTTGGATTTGTCTCTATTAGGTGGAAAATGCAGGAAATCAGGTAGACGGGAAAGTCCAAACGCTCGCACTGAAACATGCAGGTTCTGCAAAGGATTTTTGAAACCCTGTCCATTTAACGCAAACGTAAGGTCCAAACCTCCCTAAATGCATGGCTGAAGAAAAGGACCTGACATTTGAAGTTTGAGTGTTGAAAAAAATAGAAATGTTTCTCCCACAAAAAATCCATGTGAGAGCATCAGATGATGATGAGACCTGGGTCATCCATTCCTAGGCCCTGAATGAAACTGTGGGAAGCCCTGAAGTACAGTATTTAATGGAGTGCTGAGAAGCGAAGCGAGTTCCAGAGGGACCTTGAAACCGGACTCAAATCCAGAAATGTGCATGTTTCGAGTCACTTTTTATATCGCTAAAACAGATGACGGGTCTTAAAAGCTTTCCCTGCCAGCAGAGCTGGAGGCTATCTGTAGATGGGTCACCTGTGCACCCTGTTTACTCCTCCCCGCCCAACCCTGCACTAAAGCCAGTTGATCCATCTGATCAGGAGGTTCAGCTGGTGCACAGAAGAGCTTCCAGCAGGCGAAACAGCGCCGCAGGAACGGGTTCCCAGAGCCCTTGAGTCCATCTTCCCGGGACACACACTTAAAACACCTGGGCTCTGGTGAGCCAACTCTTCATCAGTCTTACTCGCTCTGACATGCTCTTGTTGGGAAGAAATGCAACTGCTGATTTGTGACACAAAATTATGTGTGAAATGGGGTGGAACACAACTCCGCTCAGGTGGTATTTATTGCGTGGCAAAGGCACCGGCCAGGCCGCAGATTAATGGCTCTGTGTCACATAAAAATCTCGTGTACGGATTCCCCTGCTGTGAATGTGGACCCGCATACAGGAATGGATACCATTGCTGCCCAAGGTCTTGGCAGTTGATCTTTACCCAAAATGCATCATTTTTGCAGTAAGTATGGAAGTGGAATTTTAGGCACCAGTGTGAGTACTGAGTTCTCAAGAAGACCTTCACTGACCTCTATAGCCCAGTGCTGTGTGTATAAATGCCACCCATTTCTTCTGGTTGAGTTTCTGGGTAGAGTGATGTCCAGGACTTGGCTCCCGTTGCATCAGACTGAGGAACCCCTGATGAACCACTAGATCTGGACCTGGGGGAGTCGAACTAGAAGTCAAGATACAAATCAAGGTCAGACAAAAATGAGTCTGGTAATTGGAGAAGCACTTGAGCGGTCTGCAAATGCAAGGTGAAGACGGAACCACAGGCATGCAAAGGTCATTGACTTGAAAGCATTTGAGAAGAAAGAGTGTCTGGTAAGATTGAAGTAAATTCTGAAACAGTGCCACAACCTTCACATTTCATAAGGCTCTTAACAAGCTGTGTCCATTAATGTCCTGCACCTTGTGATCTCGGTAGTCCACCATGCTGCTCCTTATTGCCCCGCAGAGCCTCAAACAACAGACACAGTTTTTCCTCCTTAACTATGTTGAATGGTGTAGTTTACAGGGACAGTAAAAACTTACAACTTAAAGGTTCTGGGTTCAGATCCTATTAAGCATCCTATTTTAGTAATTAAGGCACTTAATCTGAAGTGCACTGCTCAATATTCCGCTTTAAAAGTGAATACAATCCTGTGACAATTTAGTTAAAAGCCCAGACCAAAAACACAATTATTCTAGTTCTAAAAATGTCTAGTTAGACCTTTTAATGTCAAAAGAGCTAATAACTTCTATAACTCCAGATTTCAGATCCTAAGTGTTTTCCTCCTTCAATAGAAGCATGACAAAGACACTCGATTCAGTGCTCAGTGAAGGGTAATTTGTTGGCTGAACTTGTATAATAGCGATCTCAAGGGAAGAGGTTCATGTTCTCTCAGGCGTACAGACTCAGCCTCCTCTGCGCTTGAGTTGTAGGAATGCGTGTAGAAGCCCTGAAAAAAGTCAAAGTGTGCTGACTGGAAAATTCACAAAGAAAAGGGAAAGTTGGACACACCGCTGAATAATTGCTCAATGAGAGATACGTACACTATTTCTGGAGTGTTTCTCCTTGAGGGACATCGGGCCTAACTTACATTTCAGCTTTGGTATTTTTAGTGCTGTGGTCCATTCTGTCTACACTTTATTGAAAACACCTTTATGGCGCTTAAGTTACTCCTTTGTCTTGGTTTTCTAACAGTGTAGGTGGGACTTTCCTTGCTGGTCTGCAAAAGCTGCTTATTTCTTATTGTTATGGTCCACTACTGTACATTTTGCGGCTTTTACGTCTAGAGGAGGTGGCATCCTAAGCATTTTCAGTCAAAATCCTGGTTGTTCTGTATAATTACGATATAAATTAGAGTGGTTTGGTTCGTTGTTTTTTTATTGAATAATAAAATTCGTTGACGCATAGACAGTCGAGGATAGACCCTGGACAGGATGGCTCTCCATCACAGAGTAGCCACACACGGAGTCACTGACACACTAAGGGCAATTCAGATCTTACCCAAAATACACCTCTGAACTGTTGAAGGAAAGCAGAGAACATGGAGAAACCCTGAGTGAATGTAGGAAGAACATGCAAGCTCCACATAGACTGGGCCACATTTTAACCTCAGCAACCCAGCTGATGTTAGACAACAGGACTTCATGCCACACTTCCCTGCCAGCACATCCAGACATTTATGAACGTAAAGCTGTAGCTCATTTTAATCCGAGTTAAATATTTAACAATGTGTTACGTGATATTTTCTACTAAATCTTCACACCCCAGTTTCATATTGCGATGGGTGTCTCTTTCGCTGCCCATCTATTGTCCACGTTGTGAAGGTGGGCAAACGGTAGAACCTCAGTGCTTATACCTCCAGCCAAATATAGCACAGGGCTTGGTAGTGTAGCTCGCTCATTCCTTCAGACACTTCCTCACGATGTTTCATTAAGGGGGATTCCAGCCAAGGACACCGGTAATTACATCCGTCATTACACACCGCCTTCTCTGACCTCTGGGCTGAGGAGCAACAGGAAAGTGAGACTGATGGGAGCTTAGCATGGCGGGGCGCCCCCGCATCACTCCTAGACAGGGATTTAGGCCGCTCCGTCGCCTGTCGAAAGGCGCTACAAGCTGGTGCTGATACTTTAATCCCAGCTGGCCTTTGGAAAGCGAGCCTTGGAGGTGGCCCATGCAGATATGAAATGTTAATGTGGGCTCGGTAGTGTCAGTGGGGAAATGTATGGATCAGAGTGGAACGCTGGCGATGGCTGGCCCTCGCCCCTTCCCACTTGAGATGGCCGTCAGGAGACACAGTGAGCCAGGGAGGGGCACAGACAGCGATGGGCCTTCATGAGGAGCACAGAAAAGAACGAGGTGGGACGTTGGCGCATGAATGGTTCACAACCATTCGGAAGTTTGGAACCACAAAGGATTTTTCTAGGTTTTTGAAAGAAACTGACCCACTAAGGCATCATTAACTTGATATAGCATAAACAAACAATAATTTTGTTTTTGTCAAGGAATCCCCCACGTGCAGCACTGACAGATTTGCAGAGGTTAAGCATTCTAGATGTTAGGTTTACGTGATGTTCGGGTGAAGTTTCACATCACGCTTCATTTAACACTTCCCATACTTGTGGCTAGCTTGTAGGTCACTTCTCATAGACCATATGACAAAGCTGCCGCTGCTGGGGTTTAGATGAAACAGTTGTACTGGACAAATCCGTCAGAGACAGTATTCCAGCTGACTGCTTTTTCAACACATAGCTTTCTGCATAATGTGGAGGTGAGCTTCGGAATGTTTTCGTGATCCATGATGAAGTGTTGTCCACAGGGGGTGGCTCGATGTTGAAAAATCGAGTGATAACCTTAGCGGTTCAGTGTTCCTTGCGCTTGGCATCTCACAGCTTACCAGAACTAAAGGAGCCCAACACCATTACATATCTTCACCATGTTTGACAGATGGTCTTGTGCACTCTTCCAGAATCCTTTCATTTGCTATTCATCTCACATATGTTCTTCTCGTTGATCCAAACACCTCAGACTTAGATCCCTTCATCCATAAGACTCTTTCAATCGTCTAATGTCTGATCCTTGTGTTCTTTTGCCGGTTTAAACCTTTTCTTCTTGTTTTATTAGTCTCAGAACTGGCTTCTTCCTTGAACCTCTGCCTGTAAGGCCAGAATCCCTAAAGTCATGTCTTCAGTGTTTTAGATGAAACTGATATACTGGTCAATAAAGCTGGCAGCTGAGGGCCTGTGAGACGTCTGTTCCTCAGACAAGAGACTCCGACATGCTTGTCCTCTTGTGCAATTGTGCATCTGGACCTTCCACGTCCCCTTTTGTCCTGGTTTCCCTTCAGTATTTGTTCTTATTTCCAGACAGTAGTGCACACCTTTGTATGAAACCTTTGGTTTCCTGGTAATCCCGTGCATGGAACGGCCTTCAACTCTCAAAACAAAAGCAGGCCGAGCAGCTTGTAGGGAAAGCTGCTTCTTTTTGCCCATTTGGAAAGTGAAATTACACCTCCGAGATGTACTAGCTACTTCAGCAGCCGAAAGAAAGGCGGTTTTGAAACTGGAAGTTTTCACACTTCTTCAAACAGCACAATGGTTTTCAGGAGCTCCAACAACTAACTAGCACATATTAGTATAATAAATTAATTATTAGGCAAAACCTAATGTTTTTTGAGTTGACTGCAATAATGGCTGCTTAGAATGGTACCTTGCCATTCTATATGAAGACTGGATAATAAAAGTCATTTCAAACAGTGGCAGCGATAGAAATTTCAAACAAATTGAATGTCTTTCCTAAAGGTTCTCATTTTAATGATACCTCGATGACTAAAAGCATTAATATCCTTCAAAAATGTGAAAATTCCTTTGTGACGCCACACTTTTCTCACACTGGGACCTCCCACCAGAGGCCTGGAAGTGTGAGGGTACTGTGTGTTATTTGTCTTGTTCTTAGGGTGGCACTCTTCTGGACTGGGACCAACGTTGTCATTCCTGGGTTCTGATGCCGCTCCTACAGCTTATGGGTCACGGCTCTCCAGTCACCAATGGACCACCTTGGTTTTCACCTTCCACATCCCTGCCAGTTCCGCTCTCATTCCCAGGCATTTCTGTGGCTTCTTATATTCTTGGGAAATGACAAAGTCTGTATGGTGCAGTCTTCATCCACCCATCTGTTTAAGTAAATGGCTCCGCACTCTGGTCTGCATGAAATCTCAAGACTCCAGGACACGAGGTAGAACATCATGGACAGGTTACCTGCTCATCTCAGCCCTAGTCCACCTGTCATCACACATGCAGCATCACAGCACCTATCTTTACCATTTATAACCCATGTTTTAAACTACAGTTTTGAAGATGTAATTACAAAATTTATGGATAAATTATTTTAGGTGTTAATATAAAACTTACCCTGTCTTCGCACAAATTTCTGATGAACAAAACGCTGCAAAGGTAAAGTGGAGCAACTGGATTAATTCAAGATCATTTACACACACATTCCCTCAGCCACATAAAGTTCATTTCATACAGAACATTGGAAAGGTGTCTCTGGCGGTCACGGGACAGAATTTGGGGCTCGGGTGGGTCAGCGAGTGGGCTCATCGTTTTCACAATTTTGCAAGTCAGATGCGGTAACTTTTGGTGAATTTCATGCCGGGAGCTCCTCGTTTCTTTCATGTAGCTCCCCTGGCCCTCGAATCAGCGGGTTTAGGAGGCCGCTGCCTGCCCAGCCTCACTCTCCGGGCCAGACTTCTCACTGCTGCAAATTTAAATCCAAATGAAATTCATTCAATTTTTTTTTCTCACTTTTTTAATCATGCATTATTCAAAGTGGAGCCGTTCCGAAGCACTTCCCGATGTGTCCTCTAGGACGGTGTTCTGGGCTACCGTTATCCGAAGAAATAGTTATAAAATGTACAACTTGCCTGGGGAATGTCAGAAAATACATTTTAAAAAATCCAAACTGCTCTCTTTTCTCTCAGAAACACATTTTCTGGAAGATACTATGACTCTAGGTCATAAGTTTTCACTTAACACACAGGATGTAAAGGAAGGATAACATATTACCCAGAAAGGGGATAAAATATGTACAGTATATGATTTAGGCAATATTTTTAATTTAGGTCCTACATGCTTTTTAATATAAATCAGAGTGAATGATGAAAGAAAAAATGAGCCAAATTTTGCTAACTGTCGATGCTTTGTTCAGTGAACGACTGGTCACGGTAGCACCGAGAGCTACATTTAAACTTCCGTATGGCAAGGATGTACTGTAGCTGGTGGTAGACTGCAGCACTGGGCAGGAGCAACCAATGGAAGCTGCATCCACATCCACATCCATATCCACAACCACTCTGGTGTATCTGAAGAACATTTTTCTCCTGCAGCTGTGAGTGGGGACCAGAAACACTCAGCCTTGCCAATATTCTCCTCTCTCTGGAGCTCTTACAGACCAAAGTGCCAAATTCCTACAGCGCTTATACACTGTGCCTCCAGACACCTTCTTAAAATAAATATATCTTAATATAATATATCTTAAATATAGATATTAGGTATTAGGTAGAAATACCACATGCTTTAAATTTAGGTTAAATAATACTAAATGATACCATAAATACTGACCGTACAGTATAAACATATTTAAATATATTCATGTTATATTAATGCACTGATATTAATTAAATAAATATATTTATCCATTTATGCAATACCTGACACAGTATACATATTTGAAGCATATGCATATATTGGTAGCATATTTCCCATTATTTTAAATGTGAAAAGAATTACAGCTTGTTCAACCACTACAAAAAAAAAACAAAAAAAAAAACAGATATTCTGAAATTCTGGAAAATAATTCAAGGATTCGGAACACAAATGTTTTTTCTGGTTGGTGATTAAGCTAAAAATGTTGTATGGGGAGCTTGGAACTCCCCTGAATTTTTGGATTAAAAAAGTTCTGTTGGGAGGGTGTAAACTATTGCCGTATTTGCCATTAATCCCCTTTGTCCTTGTGTGGTCGGGGTTGTGTCCTTTACTGCTTCAACCTCATTTTTCTTTCCTAAGCTTACCTTGGGGCTGTACTTCTGTGTTTGCAGTATTCTGAGTTGAGCCAATGCGACAACTAACTGAAGGACATCCTCCACCTGCCACAAGGCCCGACACCCAGTTTGTCGTCCTGTACCCAATTTCCACTCTCGAAAACGTGGGTGCTCCAAAAAAGGAATGCATTCCAACTTAATGTCCCATGACACCTGAACTCATAAAAATAGGAAACACTTTCTTACGGGCTGTTCTGGGTGGGGCAAATGGCATTTTTACCTTTTTTTTATTCTAAGGCATTTGGTCAAACAGCTGTTCCCTTGAAACAACATTTAGGCTTGACTAGTCGGACTGCAGAATCTTACGCTGAATCTGAGTCCACTTAATGTGAGGCAGCGATCTGACAAACATAACCTGTAGCTGGACTTTGGAGATGCTGGATGCTGATGAAAGACCTGCGTGACTGCGGCGTTTACAGTAAATTTATGTATTTAAGAGATGCTGTTTTCCCAACCAACCAGATCGGAGGAAATGTTTGAAGTCCTGCCACCAGTGCCTTGACTGTGCAATTCCCAGAGCTTCTGGGCCAGCGTATTAGCAGTGAAGGCTGACATCATATCTGGCAACCAGAACCAAAGCGAAGAGCAGAAATGAAGAACACGGCAAGTAACATGTCGGAAATAGTAAACAACGTTTACCCTTCGGCCCGCGACTGCGATATCCATGGTCACCCTGGAGAAATCACCACGGCCCTCACACACAGCCTTACACACGTTGTTATGATGGCCGGCTTGCAAGCCATGATTTCTGGAGGCCGCGATGTGCGATGAGATCCGTGAGACGAAAGCATCTCTCTTTTTGGGGTGTTTCGTGCACAAATTGCAATTCTGAGCAGCAAATGTATGCTGGGCTGCACGTTCAAGCAGCTTCCCACTCGCTGTTACTCGGCAGTCACTCCAACTCCCCTGGCTGTGTTTTGTTTTGCACAGATTTCCCAGCTGACGTTTCCCAGGAAGCGCAATGAGCGCAACATTACTCATGTGGCACTCGCAAGTTTCTTTAACTTCAGTCAGTAAGAATAATTTTGTGTACAAAACTTTTATCATTTAACTTCCTTTGGGGGAAAAAAAAAACTTTTTCTCATTCGGAATTCAGGTCTCGGAATGGTATTATTAGTATTATTAGTATTATTTGAAACAGTAGTCACTATTGTAACATAATGAATAGGTATAAAATTTATGAAAATGCTTAACTGAAATAATTTAAGCCGCCAAATCTAAAGACGACAAAGTACATATGCACGTTAATATCCGGTTAATGGAAATGAATCATATTTTGTATTACAAGGTTTATTCAGAAATACATCCACGAATTTTAGCTCCTCAACTTACGCAAATCATAGTGAACGCTCAGCTAAACTGAAGCCAAAACTTTGCTTTCGTCTCTACTTCTCACAAAACAAATGCCTGATTTTGGGAGGCCAGCAGTGCTTTGAAACACAGTGCTTGTATTTCGCATGCAGCAAATATATATTTCTGATCATTTGTGACGCAGAAATGAAACCGCTGGCCGACGTCTTCATTTTGCCATGTCTTCATCACGTCTTCTTCAAAGAGCGCACCTGCACTCCATCCCTTGGACTCCCTCTCCAGACGATGTCCTTCAGGCCCTCGCGTTCCCGGCGCAGCTCCCAGCGGTCTCGCCGGCGTACGATGACCGCGACGGCGTCGGCTCGGACGTCCCACGTGACGGCGAAGGACGGAGGATGTCCTGCTTCCCTCAAGCGCGAAGAGTGGCAGCGCCAAACTTGCAGCTGTTCTCAGCGCGGAAGCAAGGAGGATGGACTCACGAGGTGGAATCGCAGATCATTCCGTGCAGGCACGAGCAAAACAAAAGCTCATGTTCTCGATGCGGAAAGAAAACATATATTTACCATTGCCATCGATCCCCCCGCGGCTTTTGGGTGGCTCTCGCAGTGCCTGTTGTTGTTGTTTATAGCTGTATAATTAGGAAATGGATTCTCTTGTGTAAATTACAATGCCGGCTGATTGGGAACACAGGGTTGCTGGTGACTCCCTGCCGAGCGAGCAGCAGGCATCCCTCCTTCCCTGCTCACGCACGCGGGAGACTTGCATCCGAACGTTTCCGCGGTGACCCGCGCGAGTGATCGCCATGGATACTAAGGCCGCGCTCAGCCGGATGTAAGGCTAGGGGTGCACGCGGCACGACGTTAGCCATCATTATACGCCATTACCGGGAAACTGAGAAAATGGGCTGTAATTGGCCTATTAATTGTTGCGTAGATTCAAGTTGCGCGCCTCCGATCCGAGCAGCAATTTCCTGCCACCGCGCCATCCCTGGCCGCGCGTCGCTCAAGTGCACTTGTTTCTGCTGACAGATGGAGCCGCGTGTTGGAAAACATCCCAAAGTGAGGGAATCGCGAAAGAAATGTCTTGGAAAAGCCAGAGGAGGTAGCGCGGGAGAGGGAGGCGCCAAACGCGAGACAGAAACAGGTGTCATCGGTCAAGAAGGTTTCCGTAACAGAACCGTCTCCTTTACGATGCGGTTTCTGTCCGCATTTGCATTGGCACAGAGGGAGCAGAAGGAAGCGCGAGACAGAGCTAATTCCGGGCCTCAGATTTCTGACTTGGAGTGAAATGGAAGATTTTGTGCGTGCGTGTGTGTGTGTGTGTGTGTGTGTGTGGTCTGCCAGCCCCGCACAGCTGGTACTGCTGAAGTCCAGGTATGACCACAGCTCATTGCTAAGAGTTGACCGGGAGCATCCATGTTTCTCTCACACTTAAGTCTGGCTACATTCAGCTGACATGATACAAAAACACATGCAGCTGTGCGCACACGCCTTTCCATTCCATGAGGAATAAACATCGCACCGCAAATTTATTCCACGTTTCTGAACATTAAAGTTGATAACAAAATAGTCTTTTTGCCCTTTTAGACTCTTATACAAAGGTGAAACACAGCAAAGCATGTTTTAAATTGTGAGAGCCCAACACAATTACTTTTACAAATCTTACTTACCCTTGAGGAAGGAGACCCAGCTGAAAACACAGACATGCATGCAAACACACAGGCTTGCATTCGCCATCATTTTGTACATCCATACAATGGTACAGAATAACACAGTCTACGGACGCACATTGTGCACGCAGCCAAGGGCTCAGAGTCATATGGCATCCATACAAATACACACAGATGCACAAAAACGCACACAGAAAATTAAAAAACAGCCCATTTCATAAACACTGATGGGGCCCAAAACTGCCGGTTCACACTGTGTTTTTTTTTTTTATCAGGAAAATTTCCTGACCAACTTTTTTTTATCATTTGCATGGCTATAATCTTGTCTTCTTGCGCCCTGTCCCCTGTATTCGCCCGAATGCAAATGCATCCAATCGCGCGTGCACACACACACACACACACACACACACACACACACACACACACACACACACACACACACGTTTGAAGACTATAGACCAAAAAAAAATCGGGGGTGTCACCTTTGTGGTTTATTAGGACAGCATTATTGTTGTACATTGATTATTGCATTAACCCACTAATCTCCTCTAAATGTAAAAATCCATGTCAAATCATAAGCTTAACATCTTCCAAATCCCCTCACATGTCCTTGATTTGATGTGAAAATGGGTTTCTCTCCAGGGGAAACCTGAGCTCTGCGCAGGGCTGAGCCGTGAGGGAACAAAAAGAGCCCTGTGCTGGGGTAAAATGTGCGATTGCCAGTCTGGTTTATTTATTCTGGCCTGCTTGGGTCTCTGTGATGGCTAACATTTGTCCCCAAACAGCCAAATAACCACTTTGGAGGACATCGTCAGCTAGACATTGAGGAAAAGACAGTGACGCTGCTGGTGGAGGCCAAACTCCATCAGGCTGTAACCAAACATCCAGAGTGGCCCTAATGAATATAAACCTTTACCAAATAATTCATGTCTATTTTTTGGCACCACTGAAGCTTTCTGTTGAAATCTTACAGTCACAAACTGTTTTTTTCCTTGTCTGGTCCTAAACAGCCATTTATTTCATTCAAAAGAAAACTTTGTGCTGAATCTCACATTCATGTGGAATCATGGAGCTCAGACTGGACACAGCAGGCATCTCTGTGGCCCATTTAGGATGAAGGTGACACTTCAAAGAACGAACCCTTAGTCTGAGATCTGCTGTCACAAGATCCCGAGGCTAGAGCAAACGTGGTAAAACCACGGTCAGCGTCTGTGGTGCACGTCAATAATAAGTTCCAAAGGAAGGAAAGAAAAGGGTATCAGCAAAATAGGAAAGCAGAGATGATGCGGTTTTACCATCAAAATCGACACCATGGGAAATGTCACTCTACGGTGGGGGGGTTGCCAAAGTCCAGGTAGGACACAGCTATACATAAAAGGGAAATTGCGGTTGGAATGAGTCTAGAGGGCAACGTGCTGAAGTGGGCAAGACCGTATTGAGCCTCCCATCAGCAAGAAAATCTTGAGAAAATGCCCCACCTCCATCCGTTCTCTCCCCGTTGCTGATGGGGGATGGAATGCAGAAACATTATTCACCGCATACCACCAATGTGGCCCTGCTCATTACCTGGTACGTTTTGGGTTGCCAAGCAACCGTCGTGCAGGAAAGCAGTGCACCCGTGGTTTTGTTTTATCTTCGGCCTTTTTCTCACCTAAAAAATTCAAGGGCTTGCTCTGTTAGTTAAGACACAAAAAAGGAAGGTAGGATGGGTTTAGGAGAAGCTTGGGCTCCACCCTGGGTCTGTCGTGGTTCAGATGCAATATGAGACTTCACAAGTCATCTCAGCAGTCTGTGCAGTTTTTCCATGTCTTCAACTTCAATGCAATACAATTGCAGGAGCAAAACTGAAATTCCAGGTTGCAAAGCTAATGGTCTTGATCAAGGTTTTTAGTCTAATTTGTTAAAGTAAAAATATCCCAGTTTTGTAAATGCATAAATAAAAACAAGTATCTTAGTACTGAAACTTAGCATTGCAGGTCAGTTTCCTTCCGCACATCTTCAAGAGGGTCATTGTGCTAGCAGTTTGAGATAGCAGGTCTCGACCTTCAAACAGCCTCCAGGTCCTCCAAGTGGATCGCTAGGGATTCCAAGGTCAGCTGACAAATGTAATCCCTTCAATGTGCCTTGGGTCTGTCTCGGGGTCTCCTCCCATTGGAACGTCCCTGGTGTGACTCCAGCAAGAACTGACCAGGGGGCATTGTTACAAGAAGCTGAAGAGTACCTCTCAGTATGGAGGAATAATAATTGAAATCTGAGGAAATCCTCAGATTACAGAATCTTGGTGGCCCTGTGGAGAAATTGCATTTCAGTTCCTTGTATTAAGCAGCATGTCCTGGTAAGATGGCATACCAGCTGGGTTGAGGAATTCCTCTAACATGTTCTTTCCAGGACTCCACAGTCTTCCCAGAAGTGGTCAGAACTTTCATACCTTGCTTTGCACAGCCAGGGTAGAATTGTTCCTTCCCCTGCTCCAGGACTAAAAGGGTTTACCTGAACAATTTTAAGGCCACCTGACAATCTTTTTCCAAACTCTTCCCATGCCAGGACTTTTGCTGCAGCAACTACCTTTCCTTTGGTGCATTTGGCTTGCGGATACCTGTCAGGTAAATCAGAAGATACCTCCAAAAGTGTTACCTGAAAAATATCCTTCATCTCAACAGCTTCCCTCGCTGTTGGTATGCATCAATGTGTCCTAAGGTTAACACTATGGGAGGTACCCAAAGCCTTCAGACCACAGCTTTTAGCAGCTGCCTCTGCTACTGAGCATGGCTCCTTCTCACTCGATCTGGGGTGAGGGAGATGGGAGATGACTTGATCTTGCACTGAGCTGCCTGAAAATCTTCGAGAATGTTTGGATCTGCCTGGTCTGTAGGTAATCTTAGGCAAAGGCGGCAGTTAAATAAAGGCTAATAATAGCAAAAAAAGTCTGTAAGTGTTCAGATGATATGAGCAGACGCCTCAAAGACATTGTCAGCTCCCCAAGTTCCTATCTTGTCTTCAAATGTAGTATCAGATCAATAAATAATACAGTATTTGTGCTCGAATTTGCACACATTAAAACCATTTATGCCGCCTTGTTTTTTGTATTCAGCAGGTAAATGATGATCTAGATGTGAAGTTTGTCTGCCCTCAAAAAGGCCACAGGCTCTGTCGCGCATCTGCCATCGCCTCTTCGCGGTCGACACCAGGGAAAATAACGTTATTAATGGTGCAAATGTGAGGAATCCAATATGCTTTATGACTGTAATGTCAAGCAGCTTTATTAAAATGTCCTGTGTTCAAAGTTCAGAGCGAAGGTTTTGAGAAGAAGCGCGGTGCACGGCGATAATGGCATTCAGCCGCTCCCTGGTGCAAACCGTAGAAGAAAAATGCGAACATAAAAGCTAATTCGCTCGCCCTTGCTGCATGAAATAAAATTTAATCATTTAAGGAGGCAGAGTTAACATTTGCACATTTCAAGAAGTCTCAGTCGGCTCTTCCTGCTCTGCTGAATTAGCTTCAGCCGAGGATGAAGAAGCGGTCTGCGACAAAAGCCGCGATGGGTGATGCTGTTCTCTCGCAGCGCTGTCAACAGGTGACAGGGCGAACGCACCGTGTTTATCGTGGAGAGCGACGTGGCGGAAAACCCACCCGGCAGGACCATAGGAATGCGTCCTCAATTACAAAATCTCCCAGTCTTCAAATATGCGGGGCCAAAAAAGACTCTCAGGTCACGATAAACAGCTTAAAAGCCAATCCGAATTGACTGCCTTTAGGAAGGAAATTTTTTCCATTTTTTTCATTACCGGCGTGGAATTTGTTCCGCGCAAATTGGACGGAGGTGTCCGTCTTAAGTGCAAAGCCATGTTGCCCAGTTAACAAGATTCCACCGCGAATTATTGTGGAAGCAGAGCGCGGGGTTCCTTGATGACAAAGCCGAGCTCCTCGCCTTCCCCGAGCCGATCGCCTCGGCTAATTCGGTTACGGCCTCACCGCCCGGGGTGCGGCTCTCCCCCCAGGCCCCCTAGAGAGAGAAGATGTGGAGTTAATGTTCATACAGCATGCAAGCACCTCCTCGCTCCCCTCAGCTGTGCCTTTCCAGAGCTGACATTTGCTGGCATTTTCGGAGGCCTCATCTACCCCCTTTTTAGGGGACAAGAAGAGAACAAAAGCAGGCACATGCGCATGGAGGTGAATGTTTACACGAACGCCTTTGGACGATGGAAGTTCTGCATTCCTTGGTGCGTCTGCGAGAAGCGTTCTCTCTTTGTTTTGTGATAAATACGCACGTGGCCGCCACGGGTGCCCGGGGAAATCAGATGCGCTGATACGCCGGTCTCTTCCTTGACCTCCATTAGTGGAGCTTCAGAGAGTGGCAGCACAACATTATTTCAGCAGCGGCCTCTGATAAGGAACAAGTGACGATAATCTCTTTAAAATGGGCTTATCTGAAAAATATTAAAACCATATCTGTAGAGATTATAGATGGATGCCGTAGGAGCGTCGCTACCGTTATGTTTTTTGAAAACTGGCTGCGCTGATCTTGAGTTTCATCTGACTTTCTACTCCTCTGTGTGCGCCTGGGTTACACATCTTTATTACCGCTACTTAACCCTTAAGTGTCCAAGTGTATTTTGTTATAATATTTATCATTTTATCACTTAGCGTGCTTTACAGGCATCCGATCACGTTTCTTTGTGGCCTCTGTATGTTTATGAAGCGCAAGCATGAGGCGAAACTACAAAAAAAAAAAAAAAGAGTGGGAATAAAAAAAAGCTATTAAAAACGTTTTACTGTGAAACTGAATGGCTTAGCTGGAAAACGGGTGAGCAGGATCAGTCCATACTCGCCGAAGGTGAGGTTTGCTGACACTTTTTAAATATAAGGCCGCATCTATAAACTTAGGGTAACCGATTCACAGGCAGCCATTATTACATCGGCTGCTCCTTTAAACTCGCACAAACACGGAGCAAAGAGCATCAGTCAAATATCCAATATGTATGTAAATGCTTTGTCATTCATTTGGGCTGTGCGGCCGATGCAGAAACTCACATCAGCCACTGTGATATTTGCATGTTTGCGCCCCAGTGTCTTTGCTATGGTGGAGCTTTGTGTTCCCGTCGTGCCAGATGCTCTCGGGATGGGACGGCTCGGCCGAGGAGACGCGCACCCAGCCTCTCCAGCCCCCGAATGAACTGCCTTCCTCAAGCCCCTCTCCGTACCGCTGGCCTCCATACCGGGGCCCACAGGTTTATTTATCTAAGCTCTGGCTGCTCTTCTGGTTCCCCTTTAGATTTAATTCTGTGTGAAACCCAATCCTTTAATTTAATCCCATAAACTGCCGTTTTCGCCATTAAACCAATTAAGTCATTATGAGCCATCGGGTCGCCGGAGCCGCTAATGGACGCAAGTGAGCCATGTCCCCGATGATGGTGTGTCAGGACTTGTGGCAGGGGGCCAAACCTGGCGCCCACCTGAAACCGAAGGGAACACAGAACGTGGAGGAATTCGCTTGTAAGTGAGCCGGATAAAAGCATTCCGAGCGACTACGTTGCAAGGAGCGCGGAGATTTTTTTTTTTTTTTTAATTCACTTTTATCTGTAGCAAACCTCTGCGATTAACTCGGACTTATTCAGCAAGTACAGCCAAAATTCTTTGTGTTAAATAAGAAGGTTGCTGGCCCCAGTGAGCAAGACCCCTAACCTGAACTCTCCGGAACAATCCGCAGCCATGTCAGAGGGTTCACACTGAATGCTCCTTTACATATGAGCAAAATCCCGAGCGCCAAAGAGCTGCCGTCGGGCTGCAATGATCGAGTCTGCCTCTTGTCTCTGTCGGCTGGATAGAGGTGGAGCCACCAACTCTGAGATGCATCCGATCCATCTGCTTTACTGGTCGCCCTCTTCTGCTTTTTCCTTTTCCGCCTCTAGGAATAGGAATAAAAACATAGCAACAGTTACAATGAAGGCAAGTTTAGCGCACATTTTGTAGACATAGAAGAGAGGTCTCCCTGTAGGTTTCCTATTTTCCCCCGAAAGTGTGACAGAAACGGTATGAGCTGTATATTGAACGTGAACAGGAGACATTTACTTTGATTTACTTTCCCCCAGCAGCCGCAGGCCGTGAGCCATGAGCTAAACAGCCAGAGGAAATAGCAAAAATCACACCTTTCAGAATATGGACGTGTGAACAGCAGGGACACGTGGGACTGTATTCCACCTCTCCCCATGGTTGAGTCCTCAGCTTCCCCTGTCATGCTGTGGTGGGGTGGTGTGTTACTGACACCCTCCCATGGTGCTGTCCTCACGCAGGGTCCTGGGGTCTGTGGTACCTTCAGACAAGTGTGTTTAGTCTTAAGCTGTATTCCATGATGTAGATGCTCACAGAGCCATACAGCCCTGTGTCTGATAGAGTCCGGTTTGAGCTGAGGACTTTCCCGGCAAGCAGGTGTAGCAGATGAGGGAGAGAAGGGCATGGCCTTCGCCATGATGTCCGTCATATCTGGCGCCACCTAGTGGCTCCTCACACCCCCAGTAGGCTTCAGGCCAGTAGATCCGGTAGAGAACCTGACCCCCACCGCGCACGCAAGTCTTTCCCAGAAATCATTGATGCAAATCATAACCTGTGGTCAGGCATTGCAGGGACCAGAAAATATCCTGCTAATAAGCAATAATCATCTGCTACACTTTGCCCTGGATTATTCTAAAATAATAATAATACACCTAATATAAACACACCTACTTACTGTATATTTACTCCCCCTGTTGTTTTACTTCTATATTCATACAGTTTAGACACACGTGTGCGCTCATACACACATTTACCTTCCCAAATAATAGCATGATTTGTATTCAGTCTTCTTTAAAACGTGTCGCACGTACAGTATTACTTTAACATCCTTTTAAGTCTATTTTTTTCTATGAAATATGTCTGAATGAGGTTTTTTGTATGTGCAAACGTTCTTGGCCAGTAAAGGGTTAAAACTTACCTTGCTTTACCTTCTCACGTGGAGTGATGGACAATTGCAGGGAAGGGGACATCAGACTTGAACGCCGGAGGGACAAATCCTCCCCTTGTTATGCATACGGGTCTACTTGTCCTTTCAATTAATTAACCTTGACAGAAATGTTCATTGACTTTATTGCATGGTTAAAAGTGCGTTAAATTTAATGACTTATGACTAACCACAATTCCCAGTTGTATTAAACGGACTCTGAGTTGGACAAGGTATTAACACATTTTTACAGGTTCTTTGGTGCCACTACAATTTGCTCTCTTTATGTGAATTTTTTTTTTTTTTTTTTTTGTATTTTGCATTTTCATTAAATGTTTGTCCAGCGAGGGGCTGTGATGGTTTGGACCCCATCCTGGCAGGACAAGGCGCAGCACCGGCTCGCCCCCTCACAGGGCTGTCACGCTCATTGACACAGCATGGGTGATACACAGCGATCATTTCAGCTTTGGAGTGTGGGAGGAAACCAGAGCACCCAGAGGAGGAGGACACCTACATGTGAACTCAGCAAAAATGTGCAAACGCCACAGTCCAGACAGTTCCGTTGAAAAGAAATGAATGATTGATTAACCGCAAGCATTCAGACATTTTTATTATTATTTAAACACATTTGAAAGATCGGCACAGTATTTGCTATCATTAAATGAAAAAATGAAGTCATCGGCGCTGTCTTTTTTTCGCCTTTTGTGAGATAAACAAGGAACGTAAAGGTGTTTACTTGACATTAGCCAATACAAACTAACACATTTGATTCAGCCATGTGTTTCATTCAACAGTCGAGGTTAATAAATGAGAAAATCACCACGGTAAAACAAACAAAAACCAGCACACGCAGTCGAATACCAAGAGCAGGGCTGAAACAGCAGAAGTCAAAATATGGGTTTTGAGCTGCCCGCGCTTCCTATTCCTTGCATCCTGACCCGAGCTGTGAGAGATCACACATGAAATCTTGTTTTCTTTAGTTCTCCTCGTGAGGGTGGACGAAAGTGTTGCTGTTCTCCTTGAACCTCCCTGTCGGCCTGCCCCCCCCCCCCATCCCTGCATCTGTGTGGCACCATTTTCCACGCGCCATTTCCCACCAAGTCATTTGCACGGCCTGCAGGATAAGCATTCCGGCTCTGAGATGAGAACTCCACTCCCTGAGAGCCAGATGGGCTGTTGGGACACAACCTGCAAAGTAAGTGGAGACGAAAAGAAATTCCACCGCCGCCCAGCAAGTGGATGCCGGAAACATGCCGCAGGTCGGCTGGGTTTTACAGCCTATATGATGATAGGGATATGGACCGCGTGTCGCACGCCAGTGAAAATGAGGTAGACCTTCTCTCCAGGAGGCTCTGCAAACCACCGCCAGCCTCCTTCAACGCAAGAGTACGACATGCAGGGACTGATACGCGTGATGGAGTTCGGAGGCCGAACCTTTCCTCCCCGAGCTGCCGAGCAGAGTCTTCCGCGTTTCATGTATGAGTCGAGGTTGAGGTCAAGCAGCAGCAGCTGATCGCGAGCGTTGGGCCGGCGGGGGATCGTGGCACAGAAGAAGAATTAAAAACATGCCTTCACCGGGAGATTCGATCGCGCATCGTCGCCAGAGCGCTCTAAACCGTACCGCGGCCCATAGCGACGGGGAGAGAACGAATAAAACGACCCGCGAACCTCAGGGCGACGGTGGTTAAAGGGCACCGCCTACCCCCCTCCCGATGCGCCGCTTTGCAGAACGCGAGCGCGAAGAAGCGGCCGAGCGCCAGGAGATCCGACTCAGAGAGAGGGCAGCATCCCGAAAACATGTAATGAGCACCAGACTGGCGTTAATTAAAGATGTTAGTGCAGCGAAGTGGTTAATGGGGCGGCTTTCTCTCCGCAGATGGGTATCATCGGCTCCCAGCAAGCCGTCGGTGGAAAATCACCCTTTGGAGCCGGCTTCCCAAGAATGTGGGTCTGAAAAGCAAAGCAAACACCATCCATCTATCTATCTAACTCTCTGTTGGTCTCTGTCTGTCTGTCTATCTACAGGACATCCACAGCAGCAGATGCAGGACCGGAGCGACTAGGATCATCGGTGACCTGTCTCACCCCAGCAATCATCTGTTCAACCTGCTGAAATCAGGCAGGCGATTCGGGAGGATTGTGGCAAAAACGGAGAGACTTAAGAGAAGCTTCTATCCACAGGCCATAAGGCTCTTGAACCTACCACTATCCTCAAAACCACACACAGTGTCCTGTCGATTCAGATAGCATTTCACTGTATGGCATACCTGCTTACCATGTATATGACAAATAAATCTCTTTGAATCTATCTATCTATCTATCTATCTATCTATCTATCTATCTATCTATCTATCTGTTGGTCTGTCTGTCTCTGTCTATCTTTTTCTGTCCATCTATTGATCTATCTACCTCTCTGCTGTGTGTCCATCTGTGCTATTTAGCCACAACCACTCACCCATAATCCTATGACGTTCCACTCACTGTTTGGTTTGTAGCTAAAGAACATCAACAAACATTTTCTCCTCTGCGCAACAAATTAGTCAAGAGCAAGAGACAACCGTTGGATTTATTGTAAAAAAAAAAAAAAAAAAAAATGACGTATGTACTGTATGTGAGATCTAAAAGTTTCTGATGGCGCAGTCTTACCAGAGCAAAGATGGGACTCTCCAGTCAAACTGCAGACTGTAAATAGTGCCCCCTGCAGGACACAATGAGAAGCAAACAGGTGCCTCACACGTTGCTGCACACTCACACGTTTCCAGCGCAACTCCAAATCTGGAGGTAGACGTGTGGACTGCAGCTGCTGTTCGCAACGGACGCTGTCACAAAAGAAAGGAGTTTCTACTTCAGCTCAGGTCTGTTTCTCTGAGATGGGCCGCTTGCTCTGTGCGGTCGCTGCTACTTCCGAGCAGGCCACTTAGATGAGGCCTGGGAGCTCCTCTCTTCCCTCAGGGACCCCTGCGGAGTGTGTGTAGGCGGTGAAGAGGAAAGCTGGTGCTGCAGTGTGCACCCAGGCTAACAGGATGCCGAATGTGTGAACGTGGCGCAGGGAATCAATCCTACAACCAGGTGCTGGCAATGATACTCCTATGGAAATGCTTGATGCTGGTTGTTTGCCGGCAGTCAGGGTCAAGCGAAGCTGCAGACAGCAGGTGCATCAGGCTTTGACAGCTGTGTCTCACCTTTTTGACAGATGTTGCCTGTACAGTGATGTGCAGTGAGTGCTTTGCCAGAGAGCATCCTAGCAAGAAATGGCCTTTTGGAGTAGAATATGTTGGCCACAGAAGAAGGGTCCAACCTACTGACCATATAAATGAAAATCAGATGTATCTTAACTCTCTATTACATCTCAATTCTTATTTATTGCAAAGCATTTGTTGAATTGGAACCATCAAACCAGAAAACTAAGCATACGGGGGTAACAGGGCAGTAAGCAAAGACCTGATTATAGGTCCCTTCTTTGGGATTCCAAGGACCGAGCTTTGAATCCCACCTTCTGCTGTTACCTCTGTGATCAAGGTACTTACCCTGAAATACTCCAGTCAAAATCGGCCGGCTGTATAAAGGGGCAAATCAGCGCAGTTACCTTTGTGAGAAAAGCATTTGTTAAATAAATAAATAAATAAATAAATAAATAAAAAAATGCATATGTGCTTCCTGACCCCCGCACCTCCAGCTGGCACCTTGAGGAGCTCCGTGTTAAGACAACCAAGCGCAGTAGCTATCTTCAGCTGGTAATGAGGCGAGGAAGAGATCAGCGCTTTCGGCTCACTGGGCCTAAGGGTGGGCGGGGGGATATTAGTGTGCAGCTGTTTGGAGAAATCGGGCTGTGAACAAGAGTGACTGGACTTTTGGGTTGAGGAAAAGGAATAACAGGGCACTGCTTTGACCTTTGTCTACCCAACATGTTTCCCATAAACACTTCAGCTAACCCTTTGTTTTATTAACTTCAGTCCAATGCTCGAGAAGTAAACACCAAATACAAAGTATTATAGACCAGCTTACCTTTCTATAAAATAACCAACCAGCCAAGCAGCCAACCAACCAACCAAAATGCAAGATACAACCATGAGCCATAATGTCCCCCATGGTGATCCTAATTCACCAACAAACTCCAAGCTAACCTGCAACCTTTCACCACTTTCAGGAAAATAGGCATAAAACAAAGTACATAAAATAAGAAATCTAACATGAAAATGTAATACTGAAAAGTTATAAAAAGTAATAAAAAGTAACTGTGGATATTAAAAACTATTATACAGCCTTTTCTGCACAAAAAATGCTAACCACAAAATCTCTTTTTTATTATTTGCCTGCTTTTGCATTTTTAAGAGATATGCTTAAAATTGCTTGAGGTGCAATAAATTTGACCACAACTGCAAATCCTAAAAAACCATCACCTTGGACCCCAGCAAACTTGTAGGCCCTCAGCATTCATCATCGCCCTCGCTAATCTCCTTCGGGTCCTTTTGCCTTTCGATAGCAGAACATCTGCCCGCCTCTGCTCCTGGATGAAGAGGCAATAATGCAAAACAACCCTATCTAACCCCCAGATTCCATGGTTGGGGAACTGCAAGAGCCATCGGTTTTCCCAGTGAGGCAAGAGGTAGGCAAGAGATGTGGCTCCAGCGCGATGCATGTGTTCTCCCTCCAGCTCACTTTTTGTTCTTAATCAAAAAGCTCATTACGGCACGTGGGGGTCGCCCATCCTTCACGTTCTCACGGGAGCCTGAAGTACACGTTTCGGAGAGGCAAGGCAATTATCGGCAGAATAGAGCGAGTGGCTCGCATCCCCTTTGCAATCTTAGAAGCCGTTACCCCGAAGCATCCGCCGGCGGATTTATCGCCGCCACTGGTTACCTTTTGATTTCTCATTACAGCTCGGGCTCTGGCGGTGCACTGCCGCCGACAGCAAAGGGGGAGCCTTTCTGTGTCGTAGGGTTCATTAAAGTCGTTTTGCATTTTGTTTCATCCTCTTGAAGAGCCTGTCCTAATGAGTCCACGTCCAGAGGACAGAAACAAGCCCTATTTCGCTTTCTGAAACCATCATGGCTCCGTGCAAAAAGGCACGCGGGCTGGAAATCAGAAGGCTGCTGATACGAGCCCCGAGGGGGCACTTTTTCAGCCACTGGACACCGTCGTCCATTTGAACCGCCCCGGCGAAACATTCGTCCTTTAAGGAGCTTCCCCTATATGCTCACCCCACATCACGAAAATGTGACTCGACAAGGAGTCTCATTCGGAGCCCCTATTTTGGCTTTAAAGGCTTTTCCTAATGTTTACAAAAACCAAATCTGGCTTCCGTGAACCTCCCGACAATGGAAACCAGCGCCGCCATTCGGTCAATCTCGCAGGCGTAGTTTGGCTTGTGTCGTCATTCTCAGCCTCCGTTACCCCTTGTTTGCCAGTTTCAGCCACTACAGGCTGAGTAACTGTGGCCTTTTTTTAGATTATGGGTACAGTTTGTGTCGATATTAAATTGAATGGCTTTGATTTGATCGATTCCTTTCGCCTTTAATGTTCTGTTTAAAGTCATTTTTTGCATCAAAGGTTGAATTGATAGATTAAACTAGACAACATATGTATGCGTACTTTGTTTGGGGAAGTGTATTGTATTTAACATCTACAAAAAAGCTGGAAGAGTGCAGGAACAGAGTCATATAACCACATTTCCTATCTCTGTTGTATGAATATTCATGTTGTCTGCTGATGTAATTCTGTCCATTTTCATGCATGAAAAGCAATTGCATCTTCCACTTCTGACAACTTAGGTTAAAAACTTTTTTTCAGGTGCAAATTACCTTTGCAAGATGGAAGAAGACTGCAACCTGTTGGTGCCATTTTGGACCTTCAGAACCAGCGGAAGCTCCTCGGAAATGATTGAAAACTACATTTCCAGTAATACTCTGGGGCAAAGGGGAGCACCTGCACTTTTTTCACAGACGTTCACATCACGGGTCTGTCTTTGTCAGAACCTTTAGTCGAAGCAAAAAACCATTCACAGTGCCACTGATATCGCAAAGGCTGTGACAGTCCCCTGTAAAAAATCTGAACTCCTAATGATCGGTGGGGTGCGTGTGCTGAAATTCAGCAAATCAGGATTCAACCAGACCATTCAGGTTGGAAAGCAATGAATAATCTTTTCTTGATGCATTCCATATCCTTTTGTTTTCTCGTCAGCCAGATGGCCATAAATATGTATGTCCAAATGGATTAAAACAGCTGGGTGTAAAATGACTGCAAAAAAGCAGGGAGGAAGTCCCAAAAAGACACTGCTGCTATGTATTGGCTAAATGTCTGAGGTGTTGTTTAGCATGCAGAAGCTGCTCTATTGTAGCCCCAGGAATACTGGCAAAAACAAGTTATTTAAAGAGCGGTTGTGTCCTTTGACACTGAGACAAAGTTTGGCCCAGGTGCTAGACACACTGCTGGTTTAATTTCCATCTATACTCAGAATTTAGTCTGGCTATGGATGCTGTGTTTGAAATGGCAGAAATGTGGTATAAATACAAAGATGGTATACACCTGAACCCAGGTGTTTGAGCTCCCAGTTTCCAAGTTGCTGATATAACACCTGGCATGGGTATTAATACCTGAGTTGGAAAGAAACATTCAAAATTTATACAAATACGACTATAATTTACGCAAATATTTGCAGTCTCAGTCTTTGCCTCCTGTGGTCCGTTTTCACGGTCATTTTGCACTTTTGTGATTTTGTTCACTTATGTTCAGTCGAAAAGTTCCCCAGCAACAGTTTATTACAACAACAGCCTGGTACAGTAGGTACATCTTTTTTTTCAATTTATACTGTTTTTAAATATTAATTTTTTTAGATTAATTTTACTACTAATTGGTGTTAATGCATGATATTAAATAAAAAGTTACTGCATTTAAACACAAATGCATATTAATCACCACATTAACTGTTTGGCATTTAGGTAATTGGTGTTTAAAGTGTTTTTTGTGAAGCTGAAATATGTTTTTGGAGCGTTAGAGATATTTTGGGGAAATTAATTGGGGTTGCTCAGATGAACCCGGAACAAATCATAATTTTCCTCATTAGAAATAATAGAAATTGCTTCCGGATATCTCAGTACAGCATTGACTTCTAGGAGTCAACTGCAGCTGGATACAGGGGCATATGTGTATATTTTAAATGGCAACCAAGAGCGAAGAAATGAGCAATGCAGTTGCAAAAGGTTTTTCCAGTTTTTTGGTAAAGAATGTTTTAAATCACAGTGCATGTTTTCTTTTTATATATATTTTTTTTTAAGATGATCATTTTCTTTAAAGCATCCTGCAGTGATAAACATCATAAAGTGATTTACCCATTTTTTCTACTAGAGCAGTTTAAGGAAAGGAATGATGAAGGAGGTGGAATTAACAGCTGGGCTGAGCTATGTGAAGACAGCAGCTGTAACCATTACTCTACCTGCAGCCCACATGCTGAAATCAGTGCCATCGCTGCCAATACAAAAGGCAAGGGCAGTTCCACGTCACACAATTCCTTCCCGAACGCTGACTCCAAACCGGCAGACCTCCCATGCTGCAGGTCCGAGTCCGGTGGCAGGCCACAATCAGCATCTCAGCACAGCGGCCCTGCGGGATGCGGGAATCCAGCCGCACGCGGCGGGAGCCGCCATTACGGCTCAAAGAGCTGCACGCTCTTAACCAGAGTAACAGCAATTACGTGGGGCCAGGAGTCAGCTGCAAGGTAATCAGTCTTGCACCCCACAGGGCCTCTGACTGAGATGGAGCTCAGAGGATTAAACACACCCAGGCGGAAACCAGCGGTGCCTTTGCCACCGAGCTGCAGTAAGCCTGTGTGAATGTGTAATTCCTCCGTAGCGTGGCATTAAAGAGCGAGAGCTGAATGGGCCTCATCCTGTGGGAGCCCACGCTGCTGTGCAGGATGTGGAGGGGAGATGGACTGCTGATACATCATAATCACATAGCATCTGTAACCCCAACTCCAGCGGCGTACAGCACACCTGCGTCAGTTTAATCCGCGTGAACAAGTCCCACCGATCCTGTGATGGTGACCGTGGTGGGTAACCGCCCAAGATGCTGGGCAAACTGCACAGCTATACATAGCTAATGAACTCTTCCGAATGCATACAGAAGTGCATTCATACAAACCGAGACGTATAGGGAACCACAAGCAAACACACCCATGCAAACTCGCACACAGGTGAGTACTGAGATTTAGAAGAAATCTCATTTGTGAACGGATGCTCTGCATATGAACAAGTCACTTTATTTCCCATACGCAGTCCTAACTGCCAATCTATAAACTGACAGCTGTAGAAAGTTTGTGTGCACAGATAAACTACTTCCTTGTTTTCAAAGGTTCAAGCCTTTTCCAGATTATTTCAATATTTTATTTGCATTTTCTTTACTTATTTTTTCCCTAAATTTGTAACTCTTACACACACAAGCGCGCGTGCACACAAACACAAAATAAAAAAACTGCATCAGTGTGTCTGAACACCTTCCTTCAACCATACTTCCAACAATCTGTATTATGCAATTTTTAAATCTTAAACTAGCCTTAATATAGTTTGACATTAATAAAAATGTTGAAAGTAAAAATTAAATTATTAAATGATTTTTGAGTACATTATGGCTTTACAGTATTTGACTGTGATCTGTATTACTAATATTTTGTTAATTGTTAATTGACAGCGAAAGCGACTTTGGATTTGCAGGTTTCCGTTCCCCGTTGCGGTGGTAGAACTCGGGTATAAGCAACATTTCAGGCTCTACAGACTCAGCATGCTTTCCAAGGGCAGCATCTCGAATGAGACCTTAGGAAGACATGGCTGTCATTATTAACAGCTGCCTACATTCCACTGCTCCTCTTCAGCTTCCCTCCATCACTCTTGTAGCTCCAGGCGTGCAGCCAGCGTTCAGGAGGATTGTGCGAAGGGTTCATTATATGGAGGCCATGCTGCAGTCTCCCTAGAGGCACACATATATTCACTCCAGTGACCCGCGAGCACCGTGGGGCAGCCGATTACACAGGCGTAGGCCACGCTGCCGTGTCGCCAAACGCACCCGGTCGCTCTCGGCAGTGGCGCGTTCGCAGCACAACCACGGCGTCATGCTGCCCAGTGTCCTTAAGCCAAATTCCAAAAACACATTTAAATTTATTCATGTTGCTCTCCTCCAAAGTGACACACAGCTCGGTGTAAAAAGTACAAGTGTCATGACATACGAAGCACTCCAAATGCAGACAGAAAGTTCTAGAAAGACTGTTGGTTTGTTCCGCTGGTGCTGCACGTTGCACTACCAACTGCTCATGTACACAGCTGAGCCTGAAAGATCAGGTGATGTTTGCTTATAGGGCAGGGATGTTAAGAAATCTGGAGGCAAGCGGGTTCAAAATAGGTGAATTCTCTCAGCCCGATGTTATAAAATTGTAAAATAATAATGATAACATTAGATTTTACTACACCCTGGGACAGAGAGGGTCAGTATGGGCCTATAAATTTAGAGCAAGTGAAGAGATCCAACACCTGTATCTGACCCTCGACCACATTTTTTGGAATTTAGCTCAGTTGGGGACTGATATTGGACGTGGCACAAGCAGAGGGCAAGAACCCTGGCACTCAAGCAAACATGCAACATGCTGTTTTTAGCCCATTAACCTGACTTCAAAAAGTTAAAACTTCAAAGTGTGGATGAGTCTTAAATTAAAACAAGCGAAAGGCAGTCGGATTTCTCCCACAGGGGCTGTTACGCATTTCTGGTTCCAAGCTGAGCCGTCGTACGGCAACATGGAAGTTTACATTCAGATGTCACACATGCCTCCTGCTGCCGGTTCAGCGCCACATGCTGGCAGGCCACCTTCCGACACACCCAGAGAGTTCAGGTTAGATGATTTGAACATTACCTGGCAGTCAGAAGACACAGGTTTGAGTCCCATCTCCAGCTGTACCTTGACCAAGGTACAGTAGATACTCTAAATTGATGGTGAAAATTCCCCCAAGTGTATAAATCGGTAACTCATGGCAAGTTGCTTGACATTATAAGGTGTCTGGAAGGAAAAAATAAATGTAGAAATGTTATTAATATCTGCGGTCACCAACCAACAGCTACTGACGCAAAAGCTGGGGCCCGGGGAGCTGGACTTTGCATTGCAGCTTTTTGGATGCGCTTTTAGGAGAGATTTCTTTTCTCCCATTCATAAACTTGCACTTTATACCATGGACAGCAGCCCAGGGGCTGAGGATTTGTAGACATGGATGAGAAGCCTGAAATGGGAGTGAAGCCAAGACTGCGGCTGCTTGGAAAAGAGCAAAACAGGGCAGGTATGTAGTATTCACCATGTTACTTTATTTCATGGAACCCATAATGCGCCCTGTTCTTCTCCCGCTGAGCAATGAAACACCTCAGCAGGCGCCCCCTGTGGTATTTGTGGAGGAAGGTACAGAAAAGGAAGTGGGGCCGCAGCACTAAAAGGGTGAGATAACCATGCTGGAACATCTTCAAATGCTTGTCAACAGCATGAAGAAGAGTGTTTGAAAGAGCAACAACGGATTTCCTGGAACCTTACAGCCGGTGATCAGCAGCATCCCCTGGGAATGATTTAGAAGATGCACAGTTTGTGGTTCAGGGGAGGGAACTTGGAGGCACGGGGTAGAGCCAGAGGGAAGCAGGGCTTCCTGACGGCGTGTGAGGACTCTGTGACGGCATCGCTGCCACATTAGTGCCGTGCTGGGACCAGCGGTGGTGACAGCGTGATCAATGCTGTGATGAGCAAGTTCTGCTTTGAAGTGAGCTGTTTAATCCCACCTGCAACCGAGTGTGGAGGTGGGGAAGCGATGTCAGGTCCGCCATCCCTGGATGTGGCCACTGGGCTCTCAGAAAAGATACAGATGGAAATGAGTCGCGGTCCTGTCAACATTAACAGTGCGGTTTCCTCTGCGTTTTATGGTTGAAGGTCCCACCGCACCGCAGCACTTCTGTTGTCAAAATGAAGAATCATTAAGAAGCACCTACTGACATGCATAAGATTTATTTTTCTCTTCTTGCGGAGAAAAATATTAAATTCTAAGTTTATATTTGTCAGAGGCTTATGAAACCAGCATAATGTTGTCTAAGTAATTGAAAAGGAATAAGGTGCAACTTCAATTAATGATAGATGAATGGCTAATATGGCAGTAGCCCTAGACCCTCCAGACTCTGCACTTTTTAATCATATCATTTTTCATGCTTATGATCCCGTCTCCTCTTAATTATCTGCAATTTTCGGCAAATTGCCGAATCTGAAAGTTGATTTAATTTGTACGACCAGCTGTTGCTCGTGCAAGGATTCCGCCTTCCCGTCGCTACCACGAGGTTGAATCTTGGGGTTAAAGGGGCAGCCAAAAAAATCCCGGGGAAGGAGTTGTGTGGAAAGTTCCAGGCTTCAGAAGAAGCCATGTCTGCTGGTTTGCTGTGGCCTGCTGGATTTAACCGTCCCTGAATGTTCAGGTGAAGGCCCGAGGCGAGAGATACCGGAATAAAGATTTCAACCACCCGGAAGTAGGTCCTAGCGGACCTTTGCTACGGTTGAGTGAGACATACTAGTTCATTCCCTCCCATTCTCTCACGTATCTGTGAACATGAACATCCCCCACTGGGTTAGTGCCAGGGAAGGGGGTCCGCACTGGTGTAAAGGTGATGGAACCCTCTGGTTGGCCTTACCGTCATACCCACCTGTGTGCCATAAAGGACTGGGCTGAAGTCCCACATGTCTGCTATCAACCCCAAGTTGGGCTGGGCTCCTCGCTCAGCAGGGTGAGACCGCTGCTTCTTCAGAGATGGGCAAAATGCTTTTTTTCAAAGCTTGAGAGAAAGAAAAGAAAAAGACCTCAAGACCCATAAAATCAATCATGCCAGACATAAACAGAGGAAATGGGAGTCTGGCGACGTTGTGTTTTGATAGCTATCTGGAGAAGAGTGCGCTACTTCCGAGAGCCGATCGATGCCGATCTATAAAAAATGAGCCGTCAAATATACTTACATGCTCCATCAAGGAGAAAACACTACTGACAGATGGGTTGGGATTTTTTAGGGGTGAAGGATTATTGTCCTTTTCCTTCTTTTCCTCTTCAAAACTTCTTAGCTGTTAATACTGGGCTTCCTGGGAGAATTTGCCCTTCCAATGTGTCCCCAGCTTTGGATTTCTGACCTTGCTGAATGATTCATCAAGAAAAAAAAAACACTCCTTTGCGTAGTGCGGGACACAGCTCTGGATGGCTTGTACCACGCCCTGAAGATGTGTGACGGCAGCCAAGGAGCAAACAGCACCTTGGTGCGGCCTTAAGACTCGACTCGGCTGCGGACGTGCGCTGCTGCGAAACAAAAGGCTGAGGTGAGCATGTGGAAGAGAAGGATGGAGCGGGTTCTCCTTCTCTGCACCCTCAACGATGCTGGCTAGCAGAGGGGGAGGAGTTTCCAGAAGGCAGGCCATCGTACCCTCTCAGCTAAATGCAAAAAGACATTGTTTTCAGGTCACTAGCGGCAGAGACACAAAGAAAAAGAATGGAAACATGCAAGTGAATCCCAAATACATGCGCCTTGTCAGCGGTCCACCAAGTTGCTGACAAATAGCTTTGGAAGGGGCCTAATGAAACAGTGTTTTCTTTTTATTTCAAATCTTGCTTTGATGGCATATTTTGTGCCCCCTTCTGTGCTTCAGCCTGGAACCAGGTGAGGGCTGGGGTCTCGCGCTCAACTGCATGCGACAGGCTACCCGGTCACTCTTTGCTCCCTTCCTGGGTTTCAACCTCCAGCACCAGCTCATGGGTAATTATGATTTTTCAGTTCACCTGACTCTCCTGTCTTTTACTTTGACTGAGTTCAAAAGACAAAAGCCACTATAAATGCATGAGAGTGAAGGAAGGAAAGGAATGGAGAGGACATGTAATAGAATGAGAGGATAAATTAATAAGAGAATCCACAAAAGGGCAAAGGGGCACAATGAACGCAAGAGCCGGATGTGCAAAGCGGATGAGGGAAGATGGTGGGAGTGAAGGAAAGAGGGAGAAAGTAATGGGCTAAACACACAAGTTTGTGCAGTAGGTGGTTTAGTGGTTGAAGACATCGGACACGGTGGACCCAGGTGTGAAGCCCACCTATAGACCCCTTAAGTATTTACCCTGACTTAATGCAGGAAAAAAAAAATCTCAGCTGTATAAACGGGTAAATCATTTTAAACCCCTTTGTAGAAAAGTGTCTAATAAAGGAAAGCGTTAGAATGAGGGAGAACTGAGAGGTGAGAGAGAGAGAATGCAGAAGGAAAGAGAAGACGGAAGGTGAAACAGACGAGTGATTAAATGGAAGAGCCAATAAAGGGACGAATGAATTGGAGGAGAATAGATGGATGAATGAAAAAAGGAAGAAGGGCAAAAACAGACGAGTGACGGACAGGCAGGGGAGGTGGAGTGAATGAGGAACACGGAAGGGAAGATGAACAAGAGTCAAATGCACAGGAGGGGGGAGAGGCTTGTCAGGCTGCGTGGCCCGAACACGGTCCGACAGCCTCTGATTAACATTTTAAATAAGAAGACCGTCAGCAGACAGCGGTGCCGTGCAGCTGCCCACCACGCAGCCGGCTTCTTAACCAGCAGCTTCCGGAAGGAGCTGACACCCGCAGCAGCCTAAGTATGAGGGCGCGCAGACTAAATGTGCATGACGGAGACTCTGACTGATACCATCGCAGTTATTCTCTTGTAGGTAGATAGGTGAATGCAGTCACACACACACACACACACACACACACACACACACGCACAGACACACAAGCTATGGGTATTTTAAAATGACCAATTTTACCTGGAATGCATGATTTTGGACTGTGGGAGGAAACCAGAGCACCAAGAGGACGCCGATGCAGGCACATAAAGAACATGCACGCTTCACACAGAATGAGCTGGATTTGAACCAACAACCAACTACGAGGAGGCAGTGAATACAAAAATTGAACCCACCCTAAATATAAATACTAAACATGAAGATAACTTTATTATTATTATTATTATTATTATTATTATTATTATTATTATTATTATTATTATTATTATTATTATTATTATTATTCATGCATTCATTCATTCATTTATTGATTTATTGATTTATTGAACTATTTTAAATAGGCCATTCTCTCAGTCTTTTTTTCAAGCTATACTGCAATTTGTTTAATGAAACCCCCTCAAGGTTTAGGAAATGAAAAACACGCACATGGAGGCACGTGGTGATCGGTACAAATATACAACGTGAAGGACAAATAATAAAGGTTCAATACGGCAATCACGGCAATTTGCCTCAACCCCGTGGTCTGCACAAAGCATTCTGTACCTTTTTTTATGCCAAACAATACTGCGCTGGTCTTCTAAGGATCAATGTGGTTTAGCAAACAGGCCCACACGCAGTAAAGTGCCATCGACGATTGATTTATCCTTGCCTCTCCAAATTGTGCAGTCGCCCGGATTTTAAAAGGTTTCTGTATGAGAATGTTTAATGAGAAGCACGCAAATCCTTCAAAATCCCTGCAATTAAAATTCTGACATGTTTCCAATAGAATGCACACTGTTATTCTAAGAAATCAAATTACAGAGATGCACGGTTCACAAAATGCCAAAAAATAAAGATGCTTAAATGATGTGATGATAATGTAATCATAGCACTTTGTGTGATCATTTATTGCTGTGTCAGTTATCAAACTGCTGGCCGGTCACAGAGACAAATGGATGCATAAGCAGAGCCAGAGCCCATCCTGGTCCACCACAAAGAGGCCTCTGCAGGGAACCCAGTGGCACAAGGGGGGTCCAGACCCGGGGGAGTTTACCTAGCAGCTGCTAAGGGACGGCGCAAAAAGCTGAACTGAAGTCAACGGGCAGCATCCTGATGTAATCGTCTTTACCCTCCACGTAGACTGGGGCCAGGTGTACTATGGCGGTGTTGAAGTCCTCAGCAGATCCACTGTGGTGGTAGGTGGACTGGTGTGGGCCAGGGAGGTGGATGCAGGCCTTAATGTGGGACATGACTGGTTTCTCTCAGCGCTCCATGATGGGATGGTTGTCACTAGGGCAGGATACAGGTGACTTTTTGGGGGACCCAGGAGAAGATAGTGGATTTGAAGCACTTGGGGACCACAGCCTGAGCTAGGGAGGTGTTAAAAGTGTTGGTGAAGACCTCCACCAGTTCGCTAAAGCACTTCTTTAATACATAGCTGACAACATCGCAACTTTCTAACTCCTGCTCATGTCAGCTAGGGGCACAAATAGTACCTGGTTGCCCAGGGCGAGGTGTTAATTTCTTGGACAAACTGCTGTGGGAGACCTCAAACCAGGTCTTGAACTCATTCACGGCATCTCTTATGTCTATTATTACAGTTGATTTAGCTGATGTCTTTGTGAAAAGTGGCTCATGATGTTTGTCTTCCAGCGAAGGATTAACAAAAGCACAGTGCTTGCAGCGAGCAGCACGATTCAGTGACCGCCGGGCATCTTTTGCACTGATTTAAAATTTAGGCCACAAGGCCAGTGCACGTCTATGTACTGTAAGCATGCATTTAAAGTACATTAAGTATAATTCCAGCATTTCAATGCACGGGGTTTTTCAGTTACCTTCTGCAAATTAAAATGCACGCTGCATACATACTAAAGCGTTAGAATACAGATGGGCCAGATGGGTAAGGCACAATTTTTATGTAAAACGCACAATTTACTGTTTCCATTGTGCTCTATATTTAACTGCACAGTGACCAGATGCATCGCTTGCACCAACCCTGTCATTTGTATGTCCTCACAATCAAAGGACTTGTCAGTTGTCATGCTCAGTTGGGCCAAATGCAAACAGCTGGGAAACTTGGGGAAACAACGGGGCCTGCGGCTCAATGCAGAACTGGCATAATGGCTCTCTGAATGGCAAACACGAGGCGAACGTGATTCGCATGCAAACGTGGGCTAACGTTAATGACTTTAGTTGCCGGGCACTTAACCTTGCAACAAGACTTGCTGAACAAGAAGAAGTATGAATTTAATGTGGGGAGGCTCTTTAGCCTTGCCTGTATTTTCATAGAAACGTAATTATTTGCATGCACAGCCATATCTTGTCATAAGAGGGCCCTTGCTGGGAACGAAACTGCGGATCGGGACTGAAGAGGTGGTTCCGACATCTGTGCATGAGGGATACGGATTTGAATTATTATCGCTAGACAAATCCCTTTGAGATGTTTCATTTGTGGGGATAAAGCTTGCATGTCCTAAAGCAACGAGTCCATTCCTTGGCGCGGAGTGAGGAACGTTCAGGAGGCCATGCGTGTCAATAAGATGGGACAAAGCACGATATATGCTGGGCTGGGCTGTTAAAAGTCTGTTTGGCCAACCACTTTTTACCCCCGAAGGCCCGAGTGCAGCGAAAAGAACATCGAGGTATCAGAAAGAGGGTCAGATGGAGCATTAGAAGTCGACACAAAGCGTTCAATGGACCGAATGTCAGGGGCACCGAAGAAGCACCAGTGTAAGAACCAACTAACAGGCTGCTCTTCTGCTTCCAGTCAGCGGCAGTAAGTGGCAGAGTGGTGTCCACAAAGAGCTGGGATGATCGAGACAGGACACCAACAATGGGGGGCCCGGGGGGGGGGGTTACTTAACTTCATTAGGAGAAGTGACCTCGGCAAAAAGGATGGTGCAAACAGACGCAAGGAACATTGTACACCAGGAAGGAAGCAGAAAAATCATCCTGTTTTGTCCCACTTAGTTCAACGGACTGTGCAGTGGGGGGGTCCCAAGCTGGGTGGAACGGCTCCAGGTTACAACTATAGAGTGACGATGCTCACGATGCCACCACCAGGCTTTTAGTCTGCGTGTCCCCAGAAATGGCAGCGAATTAGTGTCACCCAAGACACAAGCCCCTGGTGTGCATAGCAGGTTGTTGTTAGGGTAACAAAGCCGAGGGATCATCCGAGGGGGCCGACGGACACGGCGTTTTGTCACGCAGTCCCGATGGACTAAAGGCTGACTACATCAAAGCCACATTCGTACCGGGGTGCAAATGCTTTCATTTCTGACAGCAAACCAGCAGGAACCCCTGTTACAACGGGGGATGAAGGCGATGGTCCCAGCAGCCGGCCAAGTTAGCAGCAGGGCATCTGTCATCGGGAGCAGATCTCCATCGTGCCGCATTTCTCCGGAACTGATCGCCCATCCTGCTGCGGGAACCCAGGCCGTAAGACCCACCCCACGGCCCGCTGGTCCAGACCCCGTTTGCTCCATTTAGCACCTCGGCAAAGTGTGTTTGCATATGCTGTGCATTAATTACCGGTTTTGTCCTCCATGTGGTGTTTGCCATGGGGGCTGGACTGTGACCGACACAGCTGGCTGCACACGGTAAGGGGAAGCACGTGCTGTCACGACCGACCCCATTCCCTGACCGCACCGTGCATCCTTTCAGTCTTCCACCTACATCCTAATGATGCTCACTGCGTCTTGACACAGCTCATTCACCTCAACGCCCCTGGATCCCACCTCACTTGTGTGCGCAGGGTCGCCATCCTGACCCCAGGCATCAGCTTCTTGCTATGGAAGTGTTTTTGATGGTGCGGTCTTTGTTCCAAACCCCCAAACCAAATAAACTAACCTGCTTCAATTCCACCTGTGAAACTGCATTTATTAACTACCCAAGTGAATATCATCACTCGTATGAATTAATAGTTGCCCTAATTGTGTGACTTTAATACACCATCCTTCCTGCTGGGTCCCCTAGGCGGGCTGGAAGGAAGCTCCAGCTCTAGAGAGCCAAGTGTGGTGATCAAACCTCTGCATTCGTTTCAAAATGCACAAAGGAAGTCCTCTTCAGCCCTGGATGAGGGAAAACGGTGCAACGCGGACAAACAAGCAACGGCACACGCCGGTTTACCGCGCATGTTGTGGCTGATTTCTCCCTGCACGGTCCTCCGGCCCGGGTGAGGGCCTGCCTGCAGCGGCCGGTGCCGTCGCCCCATGTTAGGATGCCAGTCAGTCACATCTTCCAGACTGCCGCCCATCAAGGTGCTTTGCATGATTGCTAATGCGAGATTGTGCCGAAATTTGCACCTCCCTGGATGCGTCGGGGATGCCTCATCCGTCACGGCTCCCTCCGCCGTGATCCGGGCTGACAGCCACGCGCTGATGTGCACGGGGCACGAGCCTACGGCCGCAAGCGCGCGCACACAAAACCTGCACACGCACACATGGAGTCAGTCAGTCACCCACAGCAAACTAAATCACAGTTCAGTATTTGTCTTCATGATGACGGCTAGCATTAGCGTACGAAATGCATATTAAAGAAAGTCTGATAATGATGTTGTGTTGCACTCCCGTGCGTGCGTGTGTGTGTGTGTGTGTGTGTGAGATGTGGCTCAGTAACAGTCACCTGTTGCATTTCTGCTGGTATGGAATGTGGTCATTTCTCTCCTATTCTGAGAACATTTTTATGAATGGGGAACTTCTCTGACTTTTCTCTTCATCGACCCAAAATTGTTCCCTTGGGTGGGTGAGATGGTTGCGATTCTCTCCGTTTTGTTGCCCACAGCAACCCCTGCAGTCAGCTGGGTGCCTAAAACACTATGGGTCGAATCAGAGGAACGGTGAGCTCTTCCAAGCACATTATTCAGTGCAGTGGTAAATGGTGGCACAGCAGGTAGCGCGTCACTGTCGCAAGGCCTGGCCTGTGCGACGGGACATAGGTTTGATTCCCTTTACGTCTCTGTGCAGTTTGTATACTGGATTCTCCACGTGTTTGTGTGTGTGTGTGTGTGTGTGTGTGTGTGTGTGTGTTACATCGCTCTGTTGTATTGATGGCTGCATGACTGAAAGACAAAGCTGTCAGCAAAACGTTAAATACGACTGTGTGCCGCTTTGGAGAAAACACTGTTAAATTAATACATGCAAATGAAATACAGCTTGCAGCCTGTAAAACAGAGTAAAAATAACGTGGTAATTCGGAGCATTCACATCACATGGGGTGTGTTCACCAGTCCCTAGTTGGTGTGGTGCTGTACCCAGAGTGAGGCACACAAGAACTGAGTATGGGACTCTATAAGAAAGTCTGGGGAAATCTTCTAAAATTCATAAAAATGTGGCTCCTTTGCATATTTGGTTTTGCTCTCTCTCGCCATGTGGAAATGGATGTCGGAGGAAGCTGCTGACCTGGAACCTGAAGAATAGGAGAGAGATGAGGAGGCACTAAGTGGAAAGGGGGGCATCGGTGCTGCCGGAGAGCTACGGGTCCGCAGGACTCAACGATTCCAGCGCCCCTGCAAATGTCATTTGGCTCTTGGGTAGCAGCGCTCTGAGGGGAGGCTCATCTGTCCAGCCCAATTTGAGAAGATGTTCCCTACCAATACCCGAAGGAACTGGTGGAAGACAGAATTTTTCTATTCTTCACATCTTCTTACCACAAACAGAGACGCTATGAGCGCAGGACACACTCAGTCAGTGGTTTAACCTTTGGGTTGTGTTCCCAAGAAAAGCTGGGTGGCCCATCATAATTTTCTTTAATTTTGTCATTTGTGTGAGTGAAAACCTGATATTCTTTGCTCTTTATTTCAGTCTCACCAGTTTGTTTGTCACCTGTCAGCAGGACATGACCATTGACTATTTGAATAAAATGGGTACAATTCAGGAAAATTGCTGAGCGTTGATTTTACGTGTGCTGATGTGGAAGAGAAAATTTGTAAATGGTTTAAACTTCACCAGGATGCAACACAGGGGTTTAACAAACCAGCAACATTTGCTGGACTTGACAGGGATTGCGATATCAGGTGGAGGAGGAATCCACACTTGCCACCTCCACCGCCTTTGCACCTGTTTACCACGGAGTATTAAGGGATGTTTGGATCAGTGGTCACAATGGGCTTAGTGTGTGGTACCAGGATCACAGTAGGGCAACAACAAGGGACAGCTCACCCACAAACTCAGCCACCTCACCTTCTCTGGACCTTCTGCACGGGAGAGACCTGGTGGGGGAGGTTGACGGGTTGGGCTGTGGGTGAGAATATCAGCATCCCTACCACATCTCTCAGTCCAGCGACCGCTTTAGAGGACGATATTTCCCACAGGAGAGCGGCGAAGCAACCAGAGGACGCACAGAGCTGCTTCTGGCAGCTGCGAATCAGTTCTAAAAATGGTCTGGCGAATGAGCTAAGGGCCCGCTAATCGACACGCTCCACACGAGCCGTAAGCATCTCCTTGACAGTTCGGGGGCCGCACCAGGGCCACCCGGCAAAAAATGAGAACATCTGCAGGGGCACGATGAGAGGTCTGCTCAGGCATCGGGATCCGTGCTCGCATTTGCGGAGCAGACAGCATCATTCGGCGTAATTGATATTTGTTAGCATCCGCTTAAGTGTACTCACAGAGCCAATTACGGCTTTTCTGTTTGCGCCCGCCGCGATCCGTTTAGTTTTTTTGTGCCCCGTCTGCGCTGCGCTGGGTGTCGCGGCGCATCGCGAGGATCATCCATCGCCGGGGTTTTGTCACGATGGCCTCCGGTTGCAAAAAAATAAAAAATAAAAAAAATAAAAAAAATTTTTAAAAAAAAGAAAAAAAAACAGTTGCTTTGTCAGTTATGTTTACAAATGCAAAAACAGTCGTGCTCAAGGCCTTGATGGAAGCATGTTTATTTCGCTTTTATGTTTATCTGTATAGACTGTTTATTGTATCGCCAGTATGTCCAAAACAAATTTCCCTCTAGCGAGGACAATAAGTTGAATCAAATTAAATCAAATACTGGGAAACAGGGTGCAAGAATGCCAAGTCAGAGCAAAGGGATGTGGGTCATCCGGGGGGGCTTTTTCTTTCTATTTTTCTTTTTTTTTTTTTTTTAAATAGCGCATTAAAGATACAACATTAAGTTTGCGATGTGAGGCGGACATGGGCCAGGTTTCTCCTTCACCTTCCTGGGCTCAGGTGCGCGAACATCTGCGAGCGCTCGTGGGGCTGCTGTTGTCGGGTTTCACGCTCGCAGCGGAACGCCGTCAAGAAAGGAGAGGTGCGCTCTCATGCACCCGCGTTTAATCACAAAAACAGGATCGGTCACACACCGACACCTGCTGTGCGTAATATCTTTTTTTGGTTTTCAGTTGCTCTATTAATGCTAAGTGCCCTTCCCTGTGCATAATAAACACAATTTCTGCCAAACCAGCCAGACTCCTCCAATGAGATGCAAATATATGCCTGTGTCAAAACTTTCCCCGCAATGGCAGAATTTAATACACCGCTGGTGTAGAAGTGTCAGCGTGCAAAGGTTAATTCCTTTTGCTTTTATCATTCATCTCTGTGCTTGGAAAAATCAGGCCACCCAAATCTCCCTGTCCTAGGGGAAAAATTAGCATAGCTGCCCCCCGATGAGATGGAGATCTTCCCCCCTTCGCTCCCCAGCCCACTGTCTGCACCAGCTGTGTCTCAGGTCGAGACTCCAGCCCCTGTTGCACTGCGCCTCTATTCCCCAGCCCAAGAACAGGGCCCACCTACTGAAAATTGGACCGCAGATGCCTGACACCAGACTCAGGTTTGAATCTCACCTCCTGCTGTGGTACCTTTGAACAAGATGCGTACCATAAATCAGTCAGTTAAAATTGCTCATGTGTAAGAATGGGTAAATAACTGTGGGTCACTTAATATTGTAAGGTTCTCTGGAGAAAAGCAGAAGCTAAATGAAGGAAGACCTCCTTTACAGGAAGTGTTAGATTAAAAAAGGGAAAAGGGTTAACAAAGCGAGAGGACAAAAATGGGGGGTATAATAGTGTAATAATGATATTTTGTTGGGCTGCATCATTAAACATTCAACTCCTGCAAATATATTATTAAATTATATTAAATATGAGCCTGCAACAGGCTGGTGTCCCATCTAGGGGAAGTTTCACAACCTAGTGCCCGCGGCGGGATGCGCTCTGCACCAGCATGACCCTGCTGAGTATAAGTTGTTTATGGAAATGTGTGGATAGACAATACATATTAATTCTTAATTGCAAATATAATCTATATATAGTATATTAATATACTACTTTTAAGCCATATTAACATTGCATCTTTGAACAACTGAGATTTTCTTCTACACAAAACACAAAATGGAGTTAAAAGTGACCAGGCAGAACTTAAGATGCACAAATGTTTGAAATAAACCACCCAAACGGATGTTATGTAGATGGGAATTACAGTGAGATTCTTCGTGGTGTCTGCAATGACTCCCCCTGTTCACCTCCTCCATCCCAAAGGCCAAATTCATAACTGGGGATATGGTTTTACAAAAGAGAACGCTGGGCATTTTGAAGAGCTGTTCCACATGCCTCTCCACTGGCCTGCGGAGCTCCCCACTGTCACTTGTGCAGTCCTCCATCATTTGGTCATCGAGTGGGATGAATCCCAGGTCCCTCCCTCATCCTCAAAGAGCCGCACAGCTGGATAACAGCTGGCCGACATCAGCGCTGCAGCAGGATTTGATGCTGGTGGCTCTGCATTCTGCTTGAAAGGAGAACACCCACGCTGAGGAGGAATAAAAACGTTTTTGCACAGTTAAGGAAATGTGCCTGCTATTGTTTGCCTTTGCACCAATAACAGATTGTTTAAATACACACAGATTATATTTAATACATTTCTGTATCTCAGAACAGTGCAGAGACTAAAGAACCATAAATCAGTAACAATTGTTTAACCCAACATCTGAAAGTTAACAGGGGTGCCTTTTAAAGAAACAATATTGCCTTAAATATTAAAATATCTAAACTGGAGACATGATAAAATTACAGCCTGGTGAAACCTTAGCTGAAACTTCGCAATGAGTTTAAAATAAACCCAAGCATATAACCTCAATTATAAAGTCAAGTTTATAAACCATAGTTTAAAATAAACCTGGGGGGGGGGACTGTAAAATGACAGAAAAACTGGAAGGTGGAGTTTAAACTGCAGGTTCAGAGGACACAACACGTGTTTACGATGTTCATGACAGACTAATATGTTAAGGGACTTTTTAAGTAACAAAAGGGGGGAACCTGCTAAACAAAAGGGAAGAAAAAAAACCCACCAAGCAAAAGATGGGGGGGACGACCCACTAAACAAAAAGGGGGGGATAGGAGAAGGAGGGGAAAAAATAAAGAAAACCCACCAAACGAAAGTTGGCACTAAAGCATCCACATTCCTTCAAACACAGCTCAACACTGCAGGTAACAACATCCATGTGATAATCCATTTAAATTCTCCAGCCACGTGCTGTCCTTGATCCCTTAATCTGCCCCACCTTGTCACTTAACCGGATGCAGCTGACAATCCTCGGCGGAGGGGGGGCCATGATGCCGCAGGCCACCATAAGATTTAGGACAAAAAAGTACAAAGCGTCTTCAATAAGCAGCTTGCGTCCCCTTTATTAGAGAGACGGAGTCTCCTAAGTCTTCAGCAAAGTATTCGATTTGGAGGCGGTGTTGGTTTTGGAGGCAATGATGCGCCGCGAATTTTGGCTTCCACCCCAACAATGGCAACCGATTAATGGTCACTTACGGCATCTGCTATTAGAAGCGCATCGATTCCAGCCGCTCGCGGGTCGCGGCTCAGCTAACGTCAGTAAGAGTTTGGGTCTAAGCTCATTTTGCTAATTGACTGTGATTTCCACCTGTGGCTGGGAACAGTAAACGTGCATTTTCAAGAGAAGCTTTATTTTGCCACGCTGTTAAAACAAAAGTGGCCGCTGTGTTGCAAATGGTGTTCTGGATCTGCCAGGTGTTTGGAACAAAGGCGGGAAATAATTTAATATTTTCTGATTTTAATTGCGTTGTTTTAAATAGGTGTTCCTCTTAATTCCTCTTCGATATAGAACATGCTGAAAAATATTATGTATATTCTGACAATTTTGCATGTGCTGCTTCAAAACTGCTGGGATTGTGGCTGTTGCCTCTGGTATCAAGTCATTTCCATTTACCTGTGCAGCATGTTGGTTATGTTTTATCGGTTTTTTTTTTAAAGTTTTTTTTGTTCTTTTCTCTTCTGTCTGAAACAACGTTCTTAGCTCTTAACTTCCACCCTGCCGCATCACAGATTGAAGTGCAGCTCGTTGTGCTCATCTTGGACCCCCACCCCACGGGTTTGAACTGCTTAGTTCTGTCATGAAGTAAGCACTCGGTTATCTGCTTTCTCATTCTTGAAACGTGCTGGTCGGGCTGGGTGCTGCGGTGAAGCGGAAATTACATTTGTGCCCGTTGATGGAGCGTAGCAGACAGGGTCCACTCTGTCTCTCTGTCTCTGTCTCTCTCTTCTCCCGCACCTGGCTGCTCAGGTGAGGTCTGTCCTGCATGTCCTTCAGCCTCCCCATCCGCTTTATAGAATGTCAAGGCCAGTGGCTGCGCTAAATGAAGTTTTAAAAGGAACTCGGTGAGGGAAGAGTTGGACGACCAAGAGCAACAACGGGACTGCCACGAATAAAGCATTGAAACAGCATCGATTCCCCCACAGCTGCAGGAACCAAGCCATCACCTCCTGTTTTTTTGTCGGAAAAAAAAAAAAAAACCATCCCGACCAGGGAGCCCGACTGCCCTGGCTGTTGTGGATGCAAAGCTTCTAGCAACAAACCATTTTGCTGCAGCTACCACTGTGGTCTTAACATTTTTTCCCCACTCCACAAATGATTCTTCATTCTTGAATCTTATCAACCGGACAAACTACTGATTTTTCTGATCTCACTGATATTCCTTCTTTATTCATCAGCCTTTTCCTCCTTTTCTCCAAAAACAGCTTGCAATTTTTGTTTTGTACATGCTGAGCTGCTCACCATTATTTGCCAACTTAAACTGCTAAGCAATTTTTTATTAATTCAGTGCAAGTGTCTTTGTTGAGGGTATTTTAGGAAGGGATTAAATGCAGCTCCTTCAGATCTAAGATGAGGTCGAAGGCTCTGATCACGACTCCAATGCATGTGTCAATTAATGCACATACTGTGCAAGTTGTGAGCGAGTCGTTTTTGCAGATGCTTAAGGCACTGAAATAACTTAACAAACGTGTATCTGTGGTATTTGAACGGTGGAGAGCTGATTCCTTTGTTGGGGATTTGGTAACCAGGACAGGAGGACAAAGGCAGCGAGCGCAGGCCACCGACTGCCCGAGGGTGGTGGACGCCTTGATGCACACGTTCACTTCTGTTAGCTGTGCTTTGTGTTCCCCCTGCCTGCCTTTGCTGGAGGGCTGGGGTTGTGGCTCTGTGACCCAGCACTGGACCACAGAATCCCACCATCCCCAAATGCCCCAGACTCAGCTTTTCTAACTCAACCCAGTCTGCCCAGTCATGGCTGTACAGTGAACATTCAACCAAGGTGACCATGGTGAGGTTAGGTTCAGTCTGTGCATGGGGGGGGGGGGTTTAACAGATGTGATGGGGACAAGAGCTGAAAGGTGCCCAACCTTTCCAACAACCTCTTTGAACCCGCAACTCCACCTTGATCTAAGACCCCAACGGACCAGGTTGTGATCCTCATCTGCGGCTGTCAGGGGTGGACCGAGGTATTCACCGTGAAGGGGATGATCATTTTTGAGCAGCTGCCCCTCGCTTAGCTGTTTGTTCGTGCAAGTCCGGGGTCTGCAGACCCTACACAGCCTGTCACATTCTGCCGGACATGCAAGAGCGCAAAGGTGGTCTTTTCTACCAGAGCAGCAACCTCCAATTATCAGGGTGTCACAGGTATGAACTCTGCTGCCTGTTGTTCAGATACGTTTGTTTTTCCTTCCCTGCTTATGTGCTCCGGGGCATGGGTGAACGCATACATTCACACACTCTCTCACGCACCCGCAGTACCACATACACTCACAAACGTTATCTCACACACTGACATACACACACATACAGAGCACCACACTACAGACACTATTTCTTGGGTTTACTAACCCAGGGGAGACATTTTTTTTCTTAGCACTGTTCCCACAAGGTGCAAAAATACTCACACACACTCTCACTCACACACTGTGCTGTGAATATGCTTTGCCTACCATGAACGGGAGGACCAGCTGTTGGAGCAGAGCAGCTGGCTACTGATTAATACTGCAGCTGCTGTCCACCCTTTTCTGGAAGCAGGGAGCTAAAATAATGGAAGAACATGAATCTTTGAAATGTATGATTCTCTGGAGTTGTTATAGATTATATTTTCATGTACATTTGTGTTTATTTACTTGCAGTGATCTGAATGGTCAACTGGGCAGCTGAACAGATGGAAATGACTGCTGAGATGCACAACATCCAACTCGGTGTGTGCTTGATATTTGCCATGGCAATGCTGCGCCAGCTAAGCTAATAAATTTCACGTAGTGCCTTTAAAAGCAGGTCCTTAAAGTGCTGTAGAAAAGAACAGATTGATGTAGAGGCTAGAATAACAAAATAGCAGAAACCATCATACCAAATTACTAGGAATCCTGAAAAGACAGTAAAATAATCTTAGAATAAACATAAATGTGTTGTTTAAAGGTAACTTTTAACATATAGGTCAGAGCTTGGACTTAGAGGGACTCAGAGAAGGAGAAACTCTGATATTCCTGTGAAACTTGACTTCCCAAAACTGGATTTTACGGTTCGTTCGGAGCACAACGCTCAAAGCAAATAGCAGAAATTCTGCTATCGCAATATTTATTTAAGTTGAGGAAAGCCCTTATATGTACATTACATGATGCAGGTCATATTGTACACGATGATCTGTGGGGAACAAGCCGTGTTCCACAGTCAGAATATCACAGGGTAGATGATCTCAAGGAGAAGACCCCTAAAACTGCAATGAGCCTGTAAACCCTTTATATTCTTTGTCATTACATTATTTACTTAACTGCATCGCTTACAGCAGCATATGTTTCTGAAAATGCACGTCATTTTTTCAAGACTTTTTACAGGCTCGTTGGTTTTGATCCATTGTCAAGCTGACTGTTCCACTGGTTGTAAGGAATATTACTGCTATAAGTCTGCTGCTCTTTCACGCAGTGATGTACAGTAGAAACTCTATTACTTTGGAGATATAATTCATTACAGTGTTGTGCTTCACCACCATCTCAGGCTATCAAGGGCAGCACTGAGAAGTAGCACAATGCACGACATATTGCATTTCCAGCACACATTTGTTCTGAAATTTGTTCTGCTCACGATCCTATCCCACATTCTAGGATGGAGAGAGTACAACTGACACCTACAACAGTGAATCTCCCTTTCTCACTTCTCAGTGGATGACCCTAGCTGATCATATGGTCTTTTGACCTGAAGTTCATGTTTCACCAGGTGCGCTAGCTCTGCTCTGGAGAAAATCCCAATAGTGAAAAAGTAAAAGACAAAAAACAGCAGCTTCTGGTCCTTGTCATAGTTAAGGGGATGCCAACTTATTAACAAGAGAAACATGAATTTTAAGTTTGCAAATCCCAACAAACTTAGAAATGACTTCCTTCTTTTCCAGCACAGTCTCTCATGCTAGAATAAATGCAATGAGATGCGAACGATCATCGGGGGTCAACAAGTTTGCATCCAGCATATTTTGTGGAATTACGTCCACCACCGCCAGACACGTTCAAGCCCCCTGAGAGCAACGGGCATTACTGATGTCACGTTGTTCAGTTTTAAATTAGCTTCACGTTAGTTTATTGTTAGACTAAAACACAAGGAAGATCATTTTCTTCGGCGACAGAGTTAACCTTTTTGAAATGTTTCGAATGATTTGGTGTTTTCCTGTAATGAAAGTTTACATAAGATGCACTCGCACTCACGATGCCAAAGTGTTTTCATGCATTAAACGCTTCTTCTGCTGTCATTTTGAAGTTTGTGGTTTTGTGGAAAAGGAATTAATTGTATTAAAAGTCACAAAAAAGAACAAAAATTCAAGTGACTATTAAATAACTGCAAATGTAATAATAACTATAAACTTTTAAGATGCTGCATGGTGGTGTGGGTTCAAATCCAGCTCAGTTTCTGGGGACTTTGTGTCTTCTAGCACATGATCTAATTTTACAGGAAGATACATGTATTTCATCACTAAAAAATTTAATTTTAGTTCTGATTACTGTCTGGCAAAGCATTTTCTCAGTATCTATGGCAATGATCCAAATAGATTCTCACATTGAGCGACAGTTCATGGGAAATGAACGATAATTACAACCAGGATTACAGCTTAAGAGGTTTAAGTGTGGAAGCACACACAAGCCATCGGGGTGTGCTGGTGAAGGGTATCATGTTTGACTTCCTTTCAAAACTCTGGAAAGCTCTGTAAATCCCACAGGATGCATTTCTGCAGAGCAAACGGAAAATCTCAGAAAGTCATTTTACATAAACCCCATATTAATGAGTGTGTCGCCTCCCATTTGCATGAGCAGACAACGTACTTTTATAATGCTGGAACTTTGCAAATGCCTTGTTCATTTACTCATTTTAAATTATATTATACACAAAAATGCCTAATATAATTGTGCAATATAGCATTTTCCAGTCATTGAGGCTGTGAGGATTTCAAGCCAATAAAAGTTCATTCTAGAAGGACGTATCCACCGATCAGGACCAGCTGAATAGAGGCAACATGGCATCGGCCGAAATTACCCCTGTTTATAAAGTTTTATAGAAAGGCTGTAAGCAGCGGTCTTCTTCCTGGCTTCCATTTGTTGTGCAGTCAGCTAACAGCAGATCTCTCCAAGGCTCTTAAGTGTTTCGATGTGATCTACAGTGTCTTGGGGTAAACACCATTGGGGCTGCTTTCTCAGTGGGGGATGCTATGGACTTCCTGCTTCTGGTGCACAGCACAGGGCTGGAGTTCTGGTTCAAGCCCCCTGAGAGCAACGGGCATTACTGATGTCATGAGTTGCTTCTTTAGTGGAAATGAGAGCTTCAACAACTACGCAGTCAGGGTGGTCCAGATCTCATCTCCGACTTCATGTGCTTGTGCTGTAGTGGCTCTTCTCTGATGGTTTGACTTTAGTGGAGATGTCTGATGATTATGTTGTGGGAAGTTCTGGGTTTGGAGACTGTGTCAAGGCTAGGTTAAGGTCTTCCGCTGGCTGCTGGCATGATGAAGCTCTCCATCTCCTCATCTCAACTTTGGACCCTGACTGCACAGATACTTAATAGGGAAAGATGCTTCTATTATGGCTTGAATCCCACTCAGACTTTCCCTCCTGATGAGCTGCTCCAGATGGACCAACAGCAGGTCTTCAGCTTGTACATCCTGCCCGTATTTCTCGATACGGCCGAGCGAGGCTTAATGATCCGCTTAACACTGTGTGGCATCGGTGATTGACTGATTCCAATCGATGAGAATGCTCTGCTTGCCACAACAGTGTCAAAATAGTATTGACTGGTTGGCTAGCTCACCACACATGAACAAGTTCCATTTTTCGTAAACTATTAGTGCAATTTTGCTGTAAAACGATGAACTGTATTGCAGAAGTCTTGACCTGAATATTGACACGGTAGGACATACTGACAAGCACAGCACAACACAGCGTGATTCAAAAGCAACAGAACACATTAAAGTGTCACATGAGCATGCCGCAAGCACCAAACTGTAGTTACCCTTACATTTTTTCCAAAATTTTTCTGCTTGAAAGTTTACGCTAAGTGTTCATATTCTATTTAGCTGCTATGAAGATAGTGACCCAATACATTGGTTTTGGTTTTGTCCTTGGGTATTTACAACTGCAGGAGACCAAAAAATAAAGTGGGCAGAGAGCCCACAACCCACACCAAGAAACATCTAGGGTCACTTCTTGGGCTGCCGGCCAACTCACCAACATCACAGCCCCATTGGATGATCTCACCTGAACGTTAGTCAGCAAGGTAAGGTGGACTGAAAGAGGGAAAAGGAATCTTCTGTTAACTGAAGCAAGCTTTATGCTCCTCTCTTATTCTACAAATCCCAGTATCGAGTCGACATTTATTGTACAGATGGACGAATGAGGAGTAGGGGTTGTCCTGTCTTGAGTACGGAACGCGGACCAACAGGGCATTCTTTTCTAAGCTGGAAATGCCTTCCCAGAGAGCAAAAGTACTTTGCTATCAAAAAGGAGGCCCTTACAGACAAATAAGCACTCCATTACCTTCGCTACTACCTTCTTGGACATTAACTATGCCCCTCTGTACTGGACAGCCAAATTCCATGATTCTAATCCGCACCTTGGTGGTTTTCATCCTTGCAGCCCTGCTCGTTCCAGGTTTTGCATCTTGCTGGACATCTGCACAGTAATGCCAATGTTCTCTCCAACTCCAGATCTGGTGAGCTGGTGGATGACGTCCAACCGCTGAAGGTAAGGCTGTGTGATATGGATCAAGTAATCGCAACTGCTGCACTTGGGACAGCTTTAGTACAGGATGCTACGTCATACCAGGACACCTGAGAACACTTTACTGATCAGAGGAACAAATAAATACAGTAGCTTTGTGGAAGGCAGCCCAGGAGTTGGTGCTGAAGACAGGTAGAGTAAAGGACGCAGGTTCTGCCTTCTGTGTAGGTTGCCGAGAACACAAGTAAAACTCCAACTGCAAAAATGGGGAAATGCCTGCCACAGAAACAAGAGAGGCGACACAGACAATGCAAGCAAGCACCTCTTTTGACCTGGTCCTGCCTGCCAAGACTTCAGGAACGTAACCAGCTGCGGTCCTTCTCTGGTCTGGCTTTTGTTCCTCCATGTTGCTTTTCGAAGAGTTCCCTGTGTCATACCCCGCGATATACAAACTCCATTTAATCCCACCCGCTGACTTAAATATTCCATTAACATTTAAAACATTTGGCATTTTTCTGCTGATTATGAAGACAAACAGAAAAAACACACAAGCTGTGAACACTGTGGAAGCCACTTGAATTAATCTGGTCCTTCATTCCTTCACTGTCTGGATGCATTTTACTGCCAGCCAATGGCTTGATTCGGAAATGCAGGCGACTGCTCTGCAAAATACAAAGTTTGTAAATAGACAAGTGAATAAAAATAAAGTTTAAGAATAACAATGGGAAAAACAAATTGGAAAAACTGTCACGTTTTCAAAATTTTGCATACCAAACCTTTGCAAGGCAGGGGCCAAGTGTACAGTACTAACTGAAAACCCGTGTGCAGCCATTGTTGCAACAAATGCTGCCAAATGGTAGAGGGGAGTCACATTAAAGTCGTCCGTGTCTTGTCTTGCACACACCAGCAATGCTATAAAACGTTAGCCAGGACAAGAGCCGTCCACTCGTGACTTGAACTCGAACGACTGGAATAAAGGTGTCCAAAGTGTCACCCTGCTCTTAAACCGCCCCCTCAATCCAAGCCCACGTTGGAGAAATCCTCCAATCCTGCCCATTGCAGGAGGCATACAGGGCTCAAGCGGTGTTCACAGGAAGAAAACTGAAGCTCATTAAATCCAGGAAGAGTTATTGAAATGTTCCAAGGGCTTTAGCCCCAAACCCAACAGGAGATAAAAAGTGGGTAATGAGGGCTTTATCAGAGCCAGGCAGCTCTCCCTGCTGCTGATGCCCAGGACCCCACCTAGGTGGTATCGACTGGGGTGCAGTCTCAGATTAAATGGGTTATTGACTGCTTGTTGGGGCTTTGGGAGGGGTGTACGATATGTGGAGGCTTACTCTCCTTCAGGTGTCATCCACAAACTCCAGCATCGCACAGTGTGATGCCTTCAAGCAAATGGTAGCCGATCAGTGGGCCCAGAACACCGTGGGGCAGGTCGGCGTCCAGTGAGGACCAATGAAGGAGATCCCTTTAAACTTCCACTTTGCGCTGCACCCCATTTGCTTAAAAAGCGTGTCCAATCACTTCAGGTGTGTGTATATGACCTCTCATAGTCACAGTCTTAAATTGGAGGATGCTATCGGGTATGGACGCCACATCTGTCAATTTTCAGTTATTTAATGCCTTTGCGGGTTAAAATGTGGGCTATGCAGCTGGCTATAAAAATGTACTGCTTGTGAAAGGCTAATTTGAAATAGTCGGCGCTCAACATAAAACTTGGCAGGGTCAGGTCATGTGAGAGATGACGCAGGTATGACTCTTGGCTCCCTTCCTCCGTAACTGTTCCTCGTTCCAAATCTCTGACATTAGTTCTTTGAGCCGAGATCCTCAACACACTCTATAGGCAGGCAGGGAGTTTAATAATTTATAAGGAGTCTGAGGTATTCATGGGAAGGAAGATTGAATTTTTTCACTTACAGTTTATCTGCTCCCTGCAGCTGGGGGCTTTCCGAAGGTGTGTGGGGACTTGTCAATATGCGGGGCCGGTATTGGCTGTGACATTAAATTAAATAGGTTATTGACTGGCCGTCGAGTTGACTACGAGGCTGCTCGGATTCTCGCTTGCCGTCTCCCCCTGACCTAACCTGCCGTGGGTCACCGCATCATAAATCAGAGCGTAATAGATTCCGCACACTTCGCCCACAGTGCCCGCCGCCTCCTTTATTTGTTTTTTAATTTGTATCGACGCCAACTCCGACTCCGCCGCCGCTGCTCTGCTCTGGCCAACCTGCTGCCTCCAGTAACACCGGGAACACCGTGGCCTTTGACACGTCAGCTTGTTTTCGTTCCACTGCACGCTTTTGTTGGAGCGTCACGGCGAACCTGACTGCAGAGGTCAGGCACAAGGCTCAAAACTGAAAAAACAGACAGGGCGCAAAAGGTTGCTCCAAGTGACCTTGCGGAGGGAAGGTGGCAAAATGTGGAAGACTTGGTTGAAATGGGAGAGCCATGTTTGTCTGGTACATCTTTAGTTTTTGGTGGAATCCAAGATCATGTAGATTTCCTGCAAGACAAACCAAGCACTTTCTGTTATACCTTCGACTTTTCACCTCTCCCCGACCATCACCAAGCTTTCACCTTGGGTGTCAAGTAGAACTTTCTGGAAAAGGAGCTAAACCCTGGGCAGCGAGTCCATCCATTTGTCATCTGTGGCTCTTTCCTGGACCTCGCCAGGTACCAGAATGGGGCTGGGGTGGGGGTTGGCAGGGTTGGCCACTCCCTGTTGTTAGCCCATCACTCTCAAACCTCAACAGCAGGGTATGACCTCCACCCAATAGTTTTACCAATCCAGAAGTGTAAAAAAGCTCTCACTGTTGAAGTGTTGGGGAGGTTGGCATCTTCTGCCAAAGTACCTACAGAGTTTGTTTCTCATTTTTTTTCTATTTCTGTCCCTTCGCAAACTCAGCAAACTGGGAGAAAGTGAAACTATTGAGCCTTCCCCCACACCAATTCACTCACGTAAGTGTGCAGAATGGAAAAATCACAATTACGGCAAGATGCCGTTACCTCCATTTTCCTTGTTTACAGGGCGGGATTTGATTGATGCGGGGCTACCTGCCGTTGCCAGGCGCCTCGGAGCGCGAGCAGACTGCGGAACGTGTAGCCGGCCAGATGTAATTTGGTTAATGTTGTGTAGATGTTGGAGCAACGATGATAAAATATGGCCAAGAGGTTCTGCTCTGGAGTACAGATGAAGGTAGAAAGAGTGGGGGAATGCGGTCGGTTCTTTGAGACATGAGCAAATGATGCCAACAGGGAGGGGAGGGGTGGGGGAGTTAATACCTTTGTATAAATCAGAACCTGGAATAAACAACACATGGAACACCTCATGGTGCATAAGGGGGGACAAATGAACCTGGGGACAGACCACGTGCCGTTCCCTCCATTTTGTCACGCCGGCTGGGAAAGTGGAGGGCACAGCAGGAAGGGGGCAGAATGACAGCAGGAAAAGAGGCCAGGAGATGAGGAACGCAGTCACTCCACACCACCTCTGCCAAGCACTCCCATGGCCAACTCCAGATCACATGTGCACTGTACAGATCCCTTTCATTCTTTGTATTATTTTATGCAGGGTAGTTGTGAGAGTGAAGGCCGCAGCTTAAAATACTGCACCTGTTACTGCCACATTATATTCCCATGATGCCCAACTGCATGTGAGGTCTTTATTTTGTCACGTTAGCAAAATAACACTTTTATTATTACATGTAGGCCTGCATTCCTATTTGAATCCAGAGTACAAGCCCAGGGCGCAAAGGTAAGTGGGGTTCTCCTCTAGAGAGCATTTAAAAGGAGCAATAATAAAAGAACAATGCATTCTTGATCAATAACTGCTTTTCTAGTGCAGTGTTGTGGTGGGCCAGGGCCTAATCTGGGCGAATGGGTCATGAGGCAGGGTACAGTCTGGATAGACTTCCAGTTTGTCTTAATTACCCACGGAGGGCGGTTTATATTCGCCAGTCAGCCTGAAGTACGGAAAGAAGAAAGCCCACGTGAACACAGGGAAGACATGCCTGTGCCACCCAGAAACGACAAAATAATGTAAGGAAATAACTGTAAGATAGATGACGGGGGAAACGGGATAGAAAGAAATAGCAGGCAAATGTATTTTATGCATAAGCCTGGATTTCAAAGTGTACAGGCTAGTTCTGATCTTCTGGACTTTGATTTGAATTAGATTTCCTCCATGTTTAAAAGATAAGTGAGGAATTTTGAATGTTTGGTAGAAAACTGATGATCCCTTTCTGGTAGGGGAAACCATTCCTTTTTTTCTTTTAAAAGAATTAGAATAAAGAGCTCCTTTGTGGGAATTCACTGTACAAGCAGATCCTTGGGAATGGAATAAACTTGTCGCCGGAACTTATACACATTTTTGGATGACTCTGGAAAATTGCAATAATTTTAATACGCATTTATAATGTAGCTCCCTGTGTGTCTAGGATGTTTGGCCCAGGTTTTACAATTAGAGGTTCTTATTCTTGTCTGTAACCGGGGAAGTGCTTTTCTGTGCGTTTTGAAATGATAACTCCTGTGTTATGACTGTGTAACCGGAGTCACGTGACAGAATGACAGAAAACCGCTTGCTGCAGGAAAACAGCAAAGCGCGTTGAGCTTCAAACGACTCAATGAAATTCAGCGTTGTGTTGCGATACCTGTGGCCAATGATGCCCGATTGGTGGTCGCCCCTTTATGATCCCCAGCCAGGGCTCAAAAATAGACATTTAACACCGAATCAAGGTGACTCTGAGTCAAGAAATGTCACCAAAACTCCTTTTCAGTTTTTAACTATCTTTTGAACTTTTTTATTCCTCTCCAGTTCTGCAGAGCAAACAATGCTGGGACCTCCGAAAAAGCCGCTGAAGCCGATGGATAATGTGTCCTCTTCTGCTCCGTTTTTATTTGCTTTTAATTTGTATCGATCTTTCTTCCAGGCTTCAATTTTGCAGGTGTCAGGGAGGTGAGGAAGCATTACAATATACAATGTTTTCTCTTCTCCCTTATCGGCCTCGAAATGAAAAGCAAATGGCACCTTTGTGCTCGGACGTGAGACCGCCCAGGCGGAAGGGCTTTTGAAGCGCTGGTCGAAATTGAAAAGGTCACGGGTTCAGCTCCCCGGACAATGACGGGCCTCTCCCTCCGCTCTGCCAGCCCTGCTCAGATTAAAGGCATCTCTCAGATAAGCAGAGGTATCGGGAATACTTTTGCGAACGGTTGAGGTTTGCGAAGGGGGCGACCGTGCTGCTGAAGGCTGGCATACGGCAAGGAAACAGAGCGACAGGACTGACCTTGGAGTGCACTTGTCCTTTGTTCGTGTGATGGAAAGGAAGTAAAGGCTGAAAAGTCACAGAAAATCACTTCCAGTCCTGGGTTCGCGTCCCGCTGTTGCGTGGACTCTTGCCGTTGACACGAAAGAATGTCTAATACGTAATGCTAGTCCTCTGAGCCTTTTGCATGCCACAGTCGGGGGACAGGGATGCTATAACAGAGGACGGCGGTGCAGAATGATAGCCTCTTCCTCCCAACAGAGGGTGAAAATCAGCGGCCGCTTTCTTGCCTCATCTTGCATTCTGTTTTAAAAAAAAAAAAAACACATGGTCAGATGTAAAGTAAATGCAGCGCACAAGTATTTAGAGGCGCTGCAACTGTACTAACTGGCACCAACACACAGTCATCGGCCACTTCGGTGCACCTTTTTAGCATGAGCTTCTACTGACAACAGAACAGCAAGGATTCAGCGAGAAAGGACCAGACTTGATTCCATGTGGTTTTTTTTTTGTCCACGGTGGTTTGTCAGCTTTGCTGTTACTGCACATTCTTGACTTGTCCTGTTTAGCATCACATTCCACTTCATCCCAAAAATACTGTAATGGCTTGAGAAGCGGGACAGTACACGCTGCTTTAGTAAAGTAAAGCCACTGTCATGCTGCTGGATCTATAGAGTGCAAAAATCCCTCAAGGTCAACTGTGAGGCTGCAACAAGTACAACTGGTACCAAGAATTAAGCTGCGTTCCAAGTCACTGACACCGCATATCTTGTCCACTCGAATGTCCATTCAGAGAGTAACTGGTCCTCAGTACCTAGTCTGTGTGCTTTATATGCTGAGGCACAACCATGCAGAGCTGCTGCATGTATGAACAGCCATGTGCACCTAATAAAGTGGCCAGTGAGTGTACACGCGCACACACACACACACACACACACACACACACACACACACACACACACACACACACACACACAGACACACTGCTCTCCTATTTAACCCTGCGAGGCCTGTCACTTGGCAGCCTCCCTGATGCCTTTGCTGAAGCGGATAAAATATTTTAATGAATGCCTGGTGCCTATTAAACAGGTGAGCTCCTGCGCCGAGACTGTTGGACGTTGCGAGCGGCCCCGATGATAAGCAGGCACAGGGTCGGGTAGCGGGGCGTCAGGAGAATCCCGCGGCCCCCCGGGGAATAACTTGTGCCCGAAGTCGGCCTCTGGGTGTCCCTTTATTCCAGACCAAGTGCTTACCAATGAATAAGTGATTTCCACCACCGGCCATTAGCATAGCGTTGAAATTCATCGGTCGCAGCCGGAAAAGTGGGTTGGAAAAGCATCTTTAAAAATGCTGCAGAGTCAAATGAGTACAATTTATGGCGGCACCCAAAGAAAGAGTGATCAGTACCTCTGCTTACCCCCAAATCGTACCTACCTGACAACAGCGGTTGAGAGGGATCTGTGTGTTCGCAGAATGATTGACCGTCCCACACCAAACCGCAAGCGGGCCGTAAGAGTGGTCAGCAGTCAGGAGCAGCATCCAGCATCGATCCCCACTTTATCAGATGGGTGAGGGGAGGCAGAGGGGTCAGTGCCAAGTGAACTGTACGGGTTTGAGACTGCTTGTGTGTACACGGTGGGGGCTGTCCATTCAAACCAATGACACATCTTGAGCATCTCACAGGAGCGGGATCTTTAGCAGGGAAAGGTGAGGGTTGAGACCCACTGGGGGGGGGCGGGTGGAGTTGGAGAGAAAGAGGCCAGATTAATGGCTGTACGCATGAGCAAAATTACACAGTGTCACATTCCCCCTCAGAGCCTCACATTTTTTCAATTATAATAACTGAAAGAGGATGAAGTGCGGTAGCGTTACCTGCATTTTTAATAAGAGTTGTTCGGAGCCGAGTCCTCCTTCGGGTGATCACAGATTATAATGCACCTTCTGCATCAAAGTCAGACGTCGCTGCTGCATTGAGGGAAATGAAGACTTTATTAGATCTAACCATGACCACACAGGACCCGAAGGGGGAACATCTAGAAGGTTACAGAACACACATTCGTTCTCCCGTCCATTCCCTAGTCATTCCATTAAAATGTCTTTTAATATTTAAGAACCTACTTTGTCATTCTATGGATTTCCTCATCACTCCTTTTAAGAAACTGCAGTTTTGAACGTGCTTTGATGGAAACTTCTCTATATGTACAGTTTCTGGTGATGATACAGTGCTATTCATTAAAGTGTAATTAATGTTTACTTTGATAATATCATAGAATTGTGCCGCTTTTAAGCTTCCCAGGGGGCTGGTATGTTGTTTGTTCTCATTTTCTTTTAGAGAAGCAGCGTCTGTGAGGCTGAACCCTCTGGTAGTTTTGTGTTGGTTTGAATTTAACTTGGTGCTGGATATTCTCTCTCACACTGTTTAAAATGTCTGCTTATTCCCCCGGGTTGTGATTTATCACAGTTTAGAACCTAAAAGCGCATTACTCTACACGCAGTGTAATAATTATTGCCAAACACACTGTATGGCCAAAAGTATGTGGACAGCTGAGCATCATCTCCATATGTGCTTGCTGAACATCCCATTCCAAACCCATGGGCATCAATAGAGAGTTCTTATCCCTTTGATGCTCTAACACCTCCCACTCTTCTGGGAAGGCTTTCCACCAGACTTTGGAGTTTTGCAGCACAGCTGTAGGAATTTCTGCGCATTTGGCCATAAGAGCATCAGTGAGGTTGCGCAAGAAAGCCCAGCTCGCGGTCGGTGTTCCGGTTCATCCCAGGGGTTTAGTGGGGTTGAGGTCAGGGCTGTGTCCAACTACTCGAGTTCTTCCACACCAACCTGAGAAAATCGTGTATTTATGCAACTTGATTTATGCATGGGGAGCATAGTCATACTGGAGCAGGAAAGGAGCTTCTTACCCAAACCATGGCCACAAAGCTGGAAGCACACAGTTGTCTAGAATGTGTTCGTATGCTGTGTGGGTGCCATTGAAACAGCTCAGCTGAGTCATTAGAAGGGGGGGGTGTCCACATACTTTTGACCATACAGCTTAGATAGATTTTCCAACACTTCGGCACGGATCTCCCCGCACGAACATTTTTTTTCCGAACTCCAGACTTCATGGATTTTCAGAGGCTGTTTCTGTTTTCATGCACCGCTCACCTTCCGCCCCAGGTTTCGGCTACGTCGTACAAGCCGACTGTAATTTCTGCCTTCTAAAAGCAACAGTTTCCCCAGTGGGATTGTTCATTTATTTGTTTGTTTCCCTGTCCACCTATTTTTACTGTTGTTTCATAGATGCGGTTTCACTTTCTTTCGTAATTACTTCCCTTTCATCTGATCTACCCCGTGGCCATCCGGTGACATGGCAGTAATTTCACCGATTAGTTGGACCCCAGGGGGGCTGCAGAGGACGCCCATGAAGTCTGGCTGCAAGGGGGAAAGTGACAAAACCCCGAGCGTTTGAGGCACAAAGCCCTGTCTGATGGATGGATAACAGCCTTAAGAAGATTGCCAGCCCCCCGGTTTGAAAAGAAAATGGAGAAAGTTTGCCACATGTGGGGAACGACGATTTGTGCTGATTTGAATGCTGCTGCGGTAACTGATATGGGGAGGGAGTACAAAGTGTGTAGTAAAACAGTGGCAGCTCCCCCCGTGTCTGTGCACTGCAGAGTCCTGGCACACAGGCAAACACTGCTCACAAATAACTCAAGATGATGCCCCCCCCACCCTCGCCTCCTCACTCCCTGCATTCCCATATCAATTTTATCATCTTTTTTGTTGGCGTCGCAGTGTAATGAAAAATAACAAATACCCATGATACAAACCTTGAAACTCAACCCAGCCCAAGCCTCTAATTGCGATGAGAAAATGCTTTTTCGGCATGAATTGGTTTGCCTGAAACGGAGCTTCTCCTGACGTCAGACTTGATCAAACAAGACGTGAGCTAAGGTCACACGGAGTACGGTCTTAACACCATAATGAACAGTCTCTACATCTATTTAGTGTGTAGTGTGTGCTCTTCACACCTCTACACAGTGTGATGGACTGTGTGTGTGGTCTTCACCCCTCTGCACACACTGTAATATACTAGGTGAGGTCTACACCTACATTCACGGTCTTCACATACGCTCAGAAAGTGAGTAAAAATATACTAGAAGGCCTGCATTTTGCTTTCTTGGAAGCAGAGCCCTTTCTGGTCCCAATTCTGACTTCTATCGTGTCTCCTCTCCTCAGGTGAGACGACTGACAGCCCTGCCCCGCTCGGCATTTGAGTAAACAGGCCCAACATCAGGCCCATCAGCTCCCAGGGGTTCAGAAGGCCCGTGACCGGGTTGCTGTCGGCTGTCAGAGGGAGAGGGGAGCGTGCGGCACGGAGATAACCCGCCGGAGACGGACCCCGCCGGCCCGCTGTGTCCTCTTTGACAGGCTTATTAACGGGGGGCCCCGGCGAGGAAGAAACGTCTATCGGCTAAGGGATCTTGAATAAAACCTCCCTTATCTCCAGGAAACCAGGGATTAGAGCCTGGGCTCCTCTGATAAATTAATTATTCACTCTTATCTGTCACGTAAAGGGCTGTCACATGGGCTTGGCTAAAACCACACTACTGGGGGACTTTCGATTAGAAAAAGCCCAAAGAAGACACAGGTGTAATATATGTTTATAAATTAGCTCAGCTGGTGGGCACTGGGGGTTTTCGGTTTTAATCTGTGCCGCTTCAACTTGTGTCCCGAGCCTCGATTTATTTCCCTTCACACTAATAACTTTTCGCTGGAGGAGGCAGGGAAGAAAAAACACACAAAATTAATGAGTTTGGACAGCGGCTTCCTGCGGTTCACCTGGAACACCGAACCCCGCACCCCAACCCACCCGCGGCTCCTCCATCCCCAGCCACCACCCTGCAGTCTCTGCGGGGAATCTTCACACCGCAAACCCCCGGCAGAACATCGTAACCAAGATAAGGAAAAACAATTAGGAATACTGTAAACAGTGCGGTCGGGAAAGCGCAAACAGCATCGCTGGCCGCAGGCCAGGCGCGGCTCGCCCGTGGCGCTCCTCTCAGCCGTCTGCCCCGTTTCCACAGCAAAAGTGAAGCGAGCAGCGGAGCCGGGACGTTCTCCTGAGAACAATGGGAATTACCGACGGTGCCAAGATAGCCTTCTGTTTAATCCGTACAAACGGTACTTTGAATTATTAAACACACTCTTTCATTTGGACAATTAATTGTGGGATATTGAATACCGCTAGGCGCCAATGACAATCCTCCCAGCTGGATTATCTATTCAGAATTCAAACCCTCCAGCTCCGCTGACATAATTATAGAGATTGCGTTTTACAAAATAAACCCCTTTTCCTATCTTTGTTCCCTTTTTCCAGTTGTAACCGAACATTTCTTTGGCTTTCATAATTATGCACATTCAAAGCACATTAAACCATCTTGGTGCAATTCGGGGAAAAATGAAACATTTCACTCTGCTCTCGAGAGCGGTTTGAATCATTCCGGTGGGCAGCATTTTCATACGACATTATGGGTGTCGGTGCAAAATGCGGTGGTTTAAAACCACTTGAAATTTTTAAGCCCACACACGGACATCGGTACCGCAAAAGATAATCTACTGAGACAACACACTCGTGCTGATAATGTAATTTGCCGGAGAAAAAATGTTTCACAGAGAGGTGCCCTGATAATGCTGAGGGACTGTCGGCTTATGACTTTCCGGAGTCACTATTTCACCTGAAACACGTGGCTTTGGGATGTGGGCAGAAACCAGAGAACCCAGAGGAAACCCACCTGAACACGTGGCGAACATGCAGACCCCACTGAGACTCTGAAACCGCATGTTAATCCACGCTCCGGGTGCTACGCGGCAGCAGGACTCCCCGCTGACCCGCAATGCCGTCCAGCTGATGTTATCCATTTTATTGTTTGAAAAGCTTTAAGTGGTTTTTCACATTTTAACTTCTTTCCATGTAAAATGTAAAATTTTTACTTCCATAGCAACTATCTGTACCAATCCCTCCTAAGAGCGCACAGATGTGATATCTCTCTGAAACCCACTCTATGTCTCCTTTTCCTTGCGATCATCAGATATGTTCGGAGGGTCAGGGACAGGCACTGCGGTGCCAGTGGGTTGCAGGTCTCCAGCCAGAGAAATTCCATTAGTGTCCGATGCGTCAGGAACAGATGAACAACACAGAGTCTTTCTCCATTTTTTCACCAACCTCCGGTCTCGCCACACGCTCGGGCAGAATGGATTTCCCATCATGCTTTTCCCCTGAAAGCCGCCAACCTCACCTCTCTCCTTCGCCACACCTGGAACGTGTCACCACCCATGCAATTCTGTCCCATCGTGGCGCCACTCTTAGCTACCAACAGTCTGCTATACAAGTTGTGGACGCTCTGGTTTGCGCCACACCGACACCCCCCCCCCCCATTAGGCCATCAATCCCATCTCAAAATCTAAATTAGAGGGATGTTGGCGAAACAGCGAGGTGAGACTGGACCATGGAACCCAGGCATCAAGATCACATGTTCCATAAGCTCAAAACAAAACCACCATCAGAAACCATTGGAAAGTGTATGCTTTTGCTGGCAAGTGCCAAGCCCCCCCACTCGTAAAATATGAAAAAACAAACCACAGAAATATCTGAACACTGTTTATATACAGCAGGAAAAATTTTGCGGGAAGACTGACTGTTGTGCAAATACATTACAATAATAGTGTTGTGCTGCGATAAATATATATTAGTGAGCACAGCATAGGGTCCTAGGAGATCAAATTAGGCGTGGAGGTGGATGTAAGTGAAGCAAGACCTGAGCAAATGGAGACCACCAGCGTGACTCACCTGTCTGCAGCGCTCCCAGGGGCTGCTGGGAGATCAGTCCCACCCTGTTCGCGGACCAATAAGAAGCAGATTGCAAGGGGGGGGGTCAGCGTGCCGGCCGGCGAGCGCTGCGCAGAGTCCCACCGCAATAAGGGCAGAACAAGATGACAGGGGAACGTTAACGGCCTTCATATTTTATTAATCCGCAAGCGTCACCTTTCCGATGGGGCTTTATGAAAAGCAAACATCCTTTGCGAAGCCGTAATGAGGGTCTGAAAGGCAACGCGAAGAGGCACGGTCGGGCGGAGGGGGGGCAAACTCTTTACTTTGGGGAGGAAAAGAGCACAAATATTTGACGGGGTACCGCCGGGGGTTTTGCCACCACAACACGGCGGAGAAGGTTGCAATGCCGCCATTGTTGTCGCCGCGCTGCTTCCAACGTGTCCGCATTGCATCTCGCATGTTTTTCGCCATGTTTAACAGGAGCCTCAGTAAGCGCGTGCTGAGAACAAGATGTAAGTGTCTTACCAGGATGCAGAATCGCATTGCTTATGACATGCTGCTTTTTTTTTCCCCTCCCAAGAGGCCAACCGCTGAATAAAACATCACACGTGTCTCCTTGGCGTTGCTTAAAAAAACGATCTCGCGTCTCCAAAGTTGCTCCGAGGTCCCCCCCCCCTTCTCTTCCTAAATTGCCAAGCAGTGATTTAACATCTTATTACGGCTTAAAGACGTGTATGACAAATATCCACTCGTACTTTAATGCCCGTCTCAGTAGAATCTCTGCCGCGGACGCATAAAGGGAATTTAGCGTCGCAAACTCCGCGTTGAATTGTCATCCGGCGTTGATTTAATCATCTTCGCCGCGTCATTTTGTGCGTTTTTGCCGCTACGACGTGGCCCTGTTCACCTGATGCGAGTTGACTGAAGACGACAGTAATGACCGGGCGTCATGAACTCGAACCCGTTTTCCGCGGGAATTTCGGCGGACATCTCGCGGAATTATTAATTCATAGGAGCATATGGAAAACAGGAATTATTATTATGTCATTTATTATTATTAAGTGACGGGCGGCTAGCGGTGTTCAAAGAGGCCGCTGGCTGCAGCGGTGACAAACTAGATGGCTTCGAGTTGCAATTGCAGTGCCAAAAAAGTCATTTCGCTCAATGCAAGACATCTGAAAGAAATCTTAATTTCGGTCGTCATTGGTTTCAGCTAATATTTATATCTCGCGCGTGCAGATTCACTTTTTCCTTAAAATGGGGGAAAGAGTATTACCGTGACAACTAATGCATCACAAAGCAGAAAATACTGATAGCTCAAAGTATAAAAAAACTCTAAGCTTTATGGAAATTTTATCAGCGCAAGTTTATTACTGTGGGGCGGCTGCTTCTTGAACCGATCGAGCGGCGTCGTTCGCGGGCGATGAATGTAGATCTTCAGCGTCCATAGCTCACGAAATGTAACAGTGCACTTCTGGGGTTCAGCAAAGTCCTCCAACTGTCCGAGGAATGGCAAATTAAAGATTGATTTGGCACAGAAGAAACAGCGGCCCGGAAAAAAAAAAAAAAAAAAAAAAAACGGTGAATGAGGAGTGTTTGGTCACATATTGGGAAATTCAACAAATGCAAAGCAGAGATCACGAAGCTATGGACGTGTTGCCCCTTCAGCATGATCTTCCGACGTGCAGCGCAGTCTCACGCAGGTAAGGGCCGTGCCGCTGGTGGACGGCAGCGATTTGAATAAATTTATCGGGCACTGGAATCCATTAGTGTCACGGGCCTGACCCCAGCCAGATGCGGGCCGGAGCATTAGTAGCTCCATTACGATTAACAAGTGGCACACTGTCAGATGGAAAGGCCACGGCTGCCTGGAGATGAGGGCGTCGCGGCGTTTCTCTGTAATTCTCCCAAAGGTCACAATGATATTGGCATGAAGCCCCTTTCTGTGTGCACCCAAGCCTCTGACAGAGGCATGTCCACATGGGGCTAATTTGCCCTCCCGCCCTCAAAGCCCACCCAGGCCCACCCACATGCCCATGACACTTTATTAGCAAGTCTGTTTGGAGCGACCGCACGTTCCTCCGCTGACAGATTTTGGTTTGGGTTTTGGAAGCCCCCCGATGTGTCTGGTATGAGAATGACAGCATGCAAACAGAGAACAACACAGACAAATGGGATAGAGAAGCAAATGAACAGAGAGAAATGGATAATATGTAAGGTGATATATAGGTGGAGTAAATCAATAATGAATAAGGTAAGACTAAAGGTACAAATAGTGTCAATCATCTATAGGGGAGGTGGTCAATGGTGGTGATCAATCTGCTTTACAAAATTCAGCACCCTGACAGCCTGCTTCAGAACTTCAGCTGTAGACAACAACAAAATACACATTTTGCTCAAGTCAGTAATGGACTTTTGTCTTATTTTGACCCAATAACTGAAGGAATTTGTGCTGTGATTTGGCGCCAAGATAATAAATGATGCAACTCAGACCTTTTGCTGGAATGGGAGAGAGAGAATGGCTCAATAAGGCTCATCGCACTGACCTTAGAAAAGCCCACTTTCAACATGCAGATCACCAGGGCTGGGGTCCCCCTATGGTGAGGGAAGCAGTGCGATGCTGTTCACGATATTGACGGCACCGAGGACGACCCATAACAGCGGCAGCAATTCCATTTAAATTGGTGTTAAATGGGGTTTCGGGGGGCTGTAGTGGATGCACTTGGTTGGTGCTCACCATGCGGGCAATAATGTCTGATCAATCTCAGCCATGTCGCGCCAATCTCCCGGGCCTGTAGCCGTCATTCTGTTCCCCACGGGTCTGGGGATGCTATGCAGAAATTTAATTTAATTTCCATCACCCATCTCGTATTTTCCATACATTATTAACTCACATTTTCATGCCTCACCTGATGCTCACAGGTGAAATGAAGAATGGTTGCGGGAAAGGTGTGGAGGGGGGTCTTGAGATATATATTTATGCATGGAGATTCATTTTGTCCACAGGAATAGGTCAGAGAGGCTAAACCACACCGTGAGTGATTTAAAATTCTATTAACATTTAAATATGACGTTGATCTGACGCAGCAGAGCCTCCATGAACTGACAAAGTGCAGGAGGGTTTGTGCCGAAAAGCTGTATGATGGAAATCGCCCAGATGGCTTTTTTGCCCCGCTTGATGTCGTTCCATTGAGCCCGGTAACTATAATTACGGAGAAACGCTGTCCTTGTTTCCTGCACAGGTAATTGAAGCTCGCGGTCAGTTCGGCAGCCCGCAGCAATAATGCAATAAAAGCTGGGTCGCTTTGCGCTGCGCGGGCGGTTTCGGACACGCGTCCCGGCTTTGTTTTTGTTTCCTTAACTTTCGTCACCGCACGGCACACCAAAGCGTAACCTTTAGAAAAAGGGCAAAGTTGGACAGCTTCAACTTGAACGAGAAAAGCCGATTATATCGATTGTGGATCAATACCTCCGTTCCTGCCGAGGGAGCGTCCCCTGGTCACTGGGATGTCGAGATAAGGCGCACAGAGCAGAGAAATATCCCATCCATTAAAAAACCAATCTCACTTAGTCAACCAGTGAGAGGATGTCTCCATGTAAGCTACTGTAAGCAGAACCTGGTACTCACCAGGCAGTCATCTCCTGACATGTAGGTTCAGGTGGGATTTAACATTATTACCAAACTTCTCACTGAAAAGTATTTTCCTGCTCAGTTTTAAATACAGTCTATTCTGCCTACTCCACCATACGCCGAGGTCCCATTCAGGTGTACTGTGCCTCCAGGATAGGCTCCGGACCACCGCGACCCACCCATGGACAAACAGGAAACCACGGTGAGTGAATGTAGCTCATTTTTAGTAAACAGTTCTGCCTCGAACTAATGGACCTGAAGCGGTGGTTTTACAAAACTGGGATTTTAAATTGCAAAAATGCTTTAAAAAAAGGAAAAATCATTAATAATGGCATTAATATTGGAAAAAAGCTATTTTAACTCTAATTAGGGAAGCTTTTAATGTTTAATTTTAGAGGAAATATTAATGCATAAAGTAATGTTTTAAAGAATGTTGATATTGTGTCTCAGCTGTGTCCATTGTTAGTACAACGAAGGGGGGCGTAGCGCCCCCTAGAATGTCACCGCAACAGAATACCCACAATGCACTTTAAGTGGGGGACCTCTAAACAACCTTTGCTGCTGGAACGCTTATGTCCGTAGGCCTCTGCGTACTCACCATTCTGTTCGGAAACAGCCAGATGCCTTGCTGTTGCCTCCGGTCCCTCTGACTTCTGTCTGCCACCCTGCCACCCTCCCGGGAAGAATTCTGACACAGCCCGGTTTTTTGTCATTTTTGTGCAGACTGGGCACAAAGAAAGCGGAGAGGGGAATTTTTTTTTTTTTTTTTTGATGTTCAATTACTCCTAATGCCAGATGGCATTTTGCTGTTTCAGCAATATGGCAGCGTTCTGAAACAGGTGGCTTTTTATATGTCTCTCTGCACATGTCCTGGTGGGTCTTTAGGGCAGCAAAGTTTTCTGCACACATGAGCAAGTGGCACAAACAAAGTGGCGAGAAAGGACGACTTCTGGGCTGTCCAGTCCTCTTCTCTGCTGACCATATGTATTTGTTGTGCAAGAATGAAGACTTGGTTTCCAGTGTGACTGTCAGGGCCCAATTGCAGACTTAATGAAGGGAAGGAGATTTATTACAAGGATGTCCAATTCATGGGGGCAAAAATAAGTCAAGAGAACTAGGATAAAAAAAGACAGTAAACAATCCAAAACATTGGGCAAAAACAGGGCAATTCAGCAGGCAAAACAGAGACCACAACTACAGAACCAGAAAACAAAAGCACAGTCAAACAGAGAAGAAGTGCAAACATAGGATTTAAATACCTAAAACACGAACAACAGAGACAGGCCATTGGAGGAACAGAGGAGGTAATGATGAGGGTAACAATGAAGGCCATAATGGAGATCAGGTGGGGGAGATGAGGTAAGGCACAGACGGGTGTAAAAAAAAACACATGGCCTAACAGTTCCCAAAATGGTCAGCAGACTCGAATTCTGACAGGGATGAAGGGCGATGATTCGCTCAACCACAGACCCTTGCCATAATAACCAGTCTGATATTTCTGCAAGGCATCGTGGGAGGCTGCTAAGCTGCATTTGGACCTCCAGGTGCTGGATGGCTTGCAGGACTGAAACAAATAGAAGGGCCTAGTAGAATCCAGAGGGCTATGGTTTCACTCCACAAGTGGTTAGCAAGAAACCCCAGCGCACTGATAATAGCTCTATTGCTGGCTCACGCAGTGCTAGACAACATAAATTTTTTTTATATACGTCCTCATCACTCACTCTTATGGACTGCGTCTCAGAGAAACACGACCAAATTTGTAAGTACACGCAACCGTGAGAAGCACTGTATGCTGGGCATCATGTTTCTTTGCCACATGATGTGTGGCGCCTGAGAGTTTGACCCATGGGAGGCGCTTTGTGCCGTTGCTCTGTTTTTAACCAGTTGTTCTGCGAGGATTAAGATTGTGTTGTGTTCACGATCTGCCAGTTTGTCCATGTGATTCGATTCCATTAAATATTTTAATCACTTTCCACTGTTCAGATTGTTCAGACCTAACTGCCAGCTTTGCCTTTTCATCATTTTTTCCTCTGACAGGGCTTCAAAATCATATTCAAACAATTAAAAATAATTACAGTTTGGTTATCTCCTGCCATCGTTCAGAGCCCACTGTGTCGGCAGTATTGAAAACATTTGTCATTGCCGTTCCATCCTGTACTCGGTGGATAGACGAGCAGTTTGAAATTTGGTGGGAAAGCCATCCTTCTTGTGCTGTGGGGGTGTAGTTCTGCCCTGTGGGTGTCACAGCTCTGGTCATTCATTAGGTCACACATGCCAGCATCGGTGGTGTGTGCCAGAGGCTGTTTTGCCCCTCTTAACAGGCTCCTACGGGACTCCGGAACTGTCACCCACCGCCCTCTTCCCCCCACCCCAACCCCTCAGAGATCACCCTGACCTCCAGGTCCCGGCTGAGAAGTCTCTCCAGGGAGCTGCCTATCTGCCAAGTCCAGACGAGGATTTGCTTTCCGGGGTCTACGTTTATTGAAGTATGGAGCCCCGAGTTAAAAACACAATTCACAAACGCGGTACAAAAAAAACAAACAAACACAACAAGAGAAGCCAAAAGCAAACAATTTTTTCTCATTTTCTGTATATGTATATACAGTGCAACACAAAAAAGAATTTCTGTAGACAACAGTACACATAAAAGCTGTTCTGATGAAATGGTAAATGAATACTGGGCTGGCGAATTAGTAAATCCACCCATTTCTGTTAACCACGTACCCTGAGGGTCCTGCAGTCTGAATCCTATCCTGCAGTCAGTGGTGCCAGGCTGGGAAACTGCACCCTGGATGGTACACCAATCCTTCACTGGGTGGATGCACCCCACCTATGGGCAACTTAGAGTGACCAATAAACCTGGAACACACACCTTTGGACTATGAGAGGAAACCAAAGCGCACAGAATAAACCCATGCAGGCACAAGGGGGGAACATGCATACTCCTCACAGACTGAGCTGGACTGAAACTCACACCCAACCAGCCCAGGCGCTGTGAGGCATCAACACTACTTGCTGGGCTACCATAACCCTAACCCTAACCCTTCATAAAAACTTTTCCATACTGTATTTGATATTCATTAAATTTTACATTTTTAAAGCTGCAAAGAAACACTGAACTTCCAAAACCTTATTAATTTTAAGGATCCTTTCTCTCACATTATCATCAGTCATAACTGTGATCTTTGCAGAAAATCACTGAACTTTTTAGGGCCCTTCTCCTTATAGACGGACTGCATGGCACATTGAGAATGTACATTGTTAATAACAGTATGCATATAATTTAAATTGCCTTTATCGTACAGTAAGAAAGCCAATTCACTCACTCACCCATCCACACCTGGTCTGGGTTGCCGTCCAGAACCTGATCTAAGAATCACTGGGCGCTAGGCTACCAGTCCATAGTAGAGTAGCGAAATACATGCAGTCTGATTTAAAAATTAAAACAAATACATAAAACAAGCTTTTCATTTTATTTTGCTTTTACTAAGACTAAATTAATTTGTTAGACAAAATGAAATTGACGGCTCTGCTTAATGGTAGAAGCAGGGCATCGCTTTACATTTTGCATTGCTCACAGTTTGACGTTAACATGAAACAATGCGGAGGCAGAGGGGTAAATAACGCTGCCGCTCTATCTACGGCTCATAAAAATTTACCCCCATTTTGTAGAGTCATCGAATGCGAAGGAAGCTGCTCTCAAATAAACACTTTTGACTTTGACTCCGTCTCAGCAAACTGGCCACCCCGTGTGCGATCTACGTGATCTCCGTGACGGCCCCCTGCACCTGCTGTGGTTCTGCTCGCTATGTTTTGGGTTCCCTCTATTTACTCCACCAGAATTTGGGAAGAAAAGCTGCTGAACTGCTACCAACCAACACATTTACACCGTACACGTAACCGGGAAAATAGGGGTGACATCGGGAATTACAGTGCTGGTCACAAGGATCAGTTGCAGCGAACAAACAAAGAAAGGCAGGTGACAGCCACTCGTATGAATTGGAACTCTGATTCATGGCATTTTAGAGGGTGAAAATTACTGAATGTAATGATCCGAACCTAAGCTGACCGAGGACCTGGTGACAGGTGAAAAAAGCTTAATCTAAGATATAAAATATATCTGAAACCATAAAACATATCAGCCCGGGCACGGTGATGCGGATGTTCTACTTGCTGCACCCCTAACCCACTCAAGTCAACAAAGATAAACAGCACCAAAGTATATTTGCAAAATATTTACATTATTCAATATTCTCAATTATTAACAAAAAAGTCATTTTAATGTAAAGCCACAGCAGTGTACAACAGCGTTACTTTTTCAGAGGTGCAGTCTCATTTTCAGAGAGGGCCTACAGCTTTTAGATTAACCCCCTGGAAAAAAAAGAGTCCAGGAGTTGGAGTTTTGAGATGTGGGTTGACACATCAGGCCCACAGGTTCTGGCCCGTGGGCCATCGGAATCTCTCTTATTAAAAATATCCATTAACCTGGTGACAGGGCTGCTGTAATCACTTCACTAACCTCCGCAGGCCTGCCAAGCTGCCTCTTATCCTCATGGTGTCAGAGGGAGAGGGAAAAAGCGGCACCGCAAAAAAAAACAGCGAGTTGTGACTCCAGTGGAGGACGCGTGTAGCAAAAGCGGACACCCTTCCCGAGCCGTTGCTTTGGAATATCGAATGCTTCCCATGAAAAGTTGAACGGAGGGGTGTCGGGAGGTCAAACCGCCGCTCCGCCGCTGATCGATGTGGCGCCGCCGCAATTTCTCCCTGCTTCGCCTGCCGTGCGGCTGCATTCGCTGCGCAGATTGTCAACCCGAATCCTGTCGGAGAGGTGCGGTGATCCCAAATAAGTGGTTACACCCTTAACAGAGGTTGTGTTCGGTTAGTGACACGACTGTATCAACGTGGTGGAATTCGGCTCGGCTGATTGTGAAGTGACAGCATGAGTAACCCAGGTGGAAACGCATCAGAGGAGACACAGGTGGCCCTGCTGTCTGGTGATGAGGGCGGCGATGTAGAAAACACATTTACCTCAAGCTGTCTCTATAAATAACCCCACTTCTACAATCAAGCGCCGCACATCAATCCACCCATATTTTAAAAAGCAGACCCTCTTCTGGCTCAAAACAGAGCTGGTTGGGAACATTGATTTATAACTTGGGAGATGCTTGTGGTAACCCTTCAATGTGGTACATAAACCAAGTTGCTCCGAATTTGTACGGCTGCATAAATGTCCAAAGCAGGAAGTTGGCTTAATAAAAGCTTCAGCTAAACCTGCAAATAACGGAGTAATTCGGCTTCCTGCGGCATAAGTTTATGCTTCATATTTGATAGCGCCCTATACATCCTTGCAGAGAGAGATATCTAGCTGATGTAGACATTTTGACTCCTACAAGAGCGACAGAGAGCCGCTCAGTCAGAGCAACAGTCCTCTTCTGGATGTACAAAAGGCCTCTCGAGGAACTCGGGGTTTAGATTAGGTCCTAGACAAAGGAACTTAGCGCACTTCAATCAACCTGGCTAGGGCCTGTGGAAGATTCATATCCGCTATTGTTTCAAATCAAGGGGGAAAGAAGAACCTGGTGAAAACAGATCAGGAAAGCCCCCAAATGTGATCTCATTTCGGCTTTTATTGCTTCTCAGCCTTTCAAGAAACAGAAGTGCTTGCCATCACACACCTCTAATAATATCTCACTGCGCAAGTAAGGGGGGTAGAAGATGCCTGGGCAAAAATTTGAATTGTTTATGGCTGTAATATAGATTTTATGTGGCTCCTAGGAAGACAGAATTACACCCTAAATTGCCATGATGTCTCTGAGAGTTGTCAGCGACAAAAATTATGTGGGCTTGGCTGCCCTAGTGTGCTCTTAGAGCCTTGTGGGCGGTGGGGGGGATTGGGCAGTGTGATGTTGGTTGTCTCTAACCCCTTGGATAAGAGACTCAAGTATTTCCCCTCACCAGGCCTTAGTGTAGCAACAGCTGCAATGATCCCGCTGCTGCCCCCACTAAGTGTGTAATGGACATTTTAATGGGGTATTTAAAGACCTGGCTAAGCTGGTGTGCAATTACACTACACTGATCCCACCTTGCCATCATCAGGCTCTTAGAGAATTGGGCATTTGGAGCGTGTGGTTCTGCGGGGAACCTGTACAGATTGTTTGGGGCGAGCTAAACACACTCATGCATATTGAACGTACAATTTGATTTTGCATTTCAAATGCTCTGATACCATAATGAAAATGTATGGAGCTCTCTCAGGGGCTTCTCACCAGGCTTCTCAAAAACAATCCATAACATTCAAACGCCAGTCTGTACTACATTTGCTGTGCACAACCACATTAAAGCAAAATAGAACAAGATGACCGATGGCCCAACCATGCTTTGAGACAGCTCTCTATCCACTGTGTTGGTGCTTAAAAAGAAGAAATTCCACGGCATACTTAGATGGCTTTGGCACGAACCAACATCACGCCAGCTGCAGGAGCTACAAGGATGCTAAAGTCAAGGGTAGCCCATGGGCTGGCTGGTACATGCGAGTATCCATCTGGTGGCAGAACTGTAGGTTGGTCAAACGCAGCTCCTTTCAGCCCCTCACTTCCACACCCGCCTTCTGTCTTCCTTTTGTTGGGTTGCAAAACAAAAATGGGACCAAATAGCAGAACGGAACTGAAGCAGCACAGTCTTGGATTGACTTTTTCTGATTTGCGTGCTGCGTTTTCTCTCATGGGGGAAGGAGAGTGGGCCATTATGGTTGAGCTGTTGCTTTTGCTGGGAATGAGTTGCCGGCGGTTTCGCTCAGGACAGCGCGGCAGAGCTTCCGCTGTCTGATAAACTCATGGTGGCACCACCCTCAAAGCCACATAAAGGACTGTGGATGCCTCCGGTTTGACCTTTTGTGGGTGAGTCACAGCCGTTTGGCATCACAATGTCAGATTTCATCAGCACAAGAAGACCTGGTGGGTCCCAATAGTGTCCAACTGTGCAACTGGTGATGTCTTTAACCATCCCACAAGCTAGAGTCCCCCAGATCTGTTCGCCTCCCTCAAATAAAAAATATGCAGCTCTGTCACAGGCCTGCATCACGTTCACCAAACATGCCAAAGTTACGGCAAAGCTCAGCAACGTTATTGATGAAATTGCAGGGATGCTGTAGAGCTCTGAGGCCCCGAGTCCATGAGGCTGACATCTAAACAGGCATGGTCTCAGGCACAGCTTCTATAAAATGAGAAGTGGTCTTTTGCAGCTACAAAACATGTAAAAAATTATTTGAAAACTTAGTCAAGGGAATGCAATCAGGTCTCATAGACAACTATTCAATGCTGCTCGATGAATGAGTTGCTCTGGGACAACCTCAAAAGACACAGCCAACCTTTACCTTCCCAGACTTCTAAAGGGCGCTGTCAGTGAGCAGCAAAGACATCGATTTTTAATTTAGTCTCCTTCGATGCGACTGCTCTTAAGCATTAATGCAGTGTATTACAGCATGCTCCGCACTAAATAAGGCCGAATAGGCCATCTTGCATTTAATAGACTTTTAAAGTGTCAAAATTGTATTTCACAGACACCAGGGAGTTCTGCATGGCTCAGCTGCCGTTTATACAGTGAAGAACAGACACACGCAGATACATTCAGAGCCAGTTTTTTGACACCATCCATCGCAAAAAAGACTAAAGTCAGGTTTCGTACCCTTAACCTCTCTTAGGTGAACGATACCTGAGGAGTGAGGGATATCAGTGCAACCCAGCTCAGGAAACGCTGATCTAGTCTTACTAATAGTGTGAACAACCCAAGTGACTCTCTTTCTACGCTACATTCAAGGCTACTGCTCTTTTACTGGATTTTGGACAACGGTCTACAGGGCTCAGAGATAGTCTGCTCCTTGAATGCATACTAAGGCAGATGAGTGAAAAAGGCATGATGTTTTGCAAGGTGGCTGTGACAAAAAGGTGCTGGGGGGCAGAAGTGCAGAAGAAGTTATTTTGAGACAGCGGCACTTGGTGATTCAGCCTGCGAGCTGCACTCTCCTGCACTGCAGAATGTTGAGGTCCCGGGCACAAGACCCAAGGACATTTTTCACCACAGTGACTCCCTCACCGCCCCCGGACCGCTTCTTGGGTGCCGGTAGCAGCTGATGAAGACCCGTCTCTCAACTCGCCCGTTCAGTGAAAGGTTATGGAGAATCACATGGGGGTTACCTGTAGGAGAAGAGAAAATTTCAGAATGCCTTCGAGTCAATAACAGATGCAATTTCTTCCTGACTCCTGAGACTCAGCCTGTTCCTTTCGCTCCTCATGGAGGCCTTCTCACTTCTCCTCGTCTGGTTTTGAATAACACACCTTCACATCTTCCTGTCAAACAGCCCATCAATGAACACAGGTAGCTAACATGACATTTACATTGTTATTTACCTAGGCAATGGATCATATTCATTATTAATGCTCAGCCCGCTGAATTATTTAATGCAGACAACACTTTCGGGAAGATGTTTATTCTGTCGTGAACCGCAAACGTCTGCTGTACGATCAATGAGCGAGCCCCATCGGTTCATTCATGTCCCCTTCCGCCACGGCATGGGTGGCAAACGCACAAGATGAGAGAAAGCCTAATAAAGGCTTGGAGAGCATTGCCCACCGACATGTTTATGATCAACATGAACTAAAAACACAGAGCCTCAGCCTCTGACCTTGATGCTACCTTCAGAAAAGAGCACTTAGAACCGTTAATAACACAGTCTAACATTCCCCATGCAGGCATCTGCAAAAAGGGGCTGTGAAACAAGCAGGATTATTAAATCAGTTGTCTGCGGTGAGATGTGCGGAAATTTGTCTCAGCTGCATATAAAATCATACATTTTAAGTTCACGCTGATCATGCGCTGTGATCTCAGCAGACGTGTACTACTTGAGGTCAGGGTAAAACCCTCTCCTCTGCTTTGAGGTTAATAACAGGGAAAGCAATTATCTCCTCTGTGGGAAGAGTTATACTCAAGAAAACCTGTTGGGGCAGGTGGTGGATGGGGTGTGATGGTAAGGGACCCCCCCAGAGCTAACTGCCCTTGATCTCCAAGCCTGGGGATCATCGGTGTGACAGTGACATCCACACACCTCTGTTCAGAGGGGCCAAGCCAATTAACAATTTCTCATTAGATTCATTCGGGGACACTCGCTTTAAATCACTGCTCGCAGACTCAGCCAATTGAGAGATTGATTTTTTTCTTTCCTTGGGTCTCACTGTCAAAGCACAAAAACCCAACTGTCAGTCTACAGAAACTGCATTTGACTCTGAAGGACCCAGAGAGCTTGCGCTGCTGAATACTGGAGTCCAGACAGTCCTCTGAGAGACACGTGCCTATGGCTCTGGTCCTTAGTGTACACACACAACCAACCAACCAACCAACCAACCAACCAACCACATAATGTGCTCTTCCACCCCCCCGCAACAAGGCTTCCCAGCCGCCGAATTCCTTCCGATAATGAGAAGCTTGTTTGAACGCTGCATCTCAGCCCTGCCGGTTACTTCCGCTCCTCCTAGATTTCCTCCAGGTTAATGGAATTCCAGTTAGCTGCTTAGTGCTTTTTCAATTCCCTAATAAAGCGCAATCCAGCGGGGACCAAACTCTGGCTCGAGTACGGCTTGGGACGACGGCAGCGGCTTCGGCTGCTGGCGCGGGCCCTGTTTGTTGGGGCTGCTTCGTCAGAGAAAGCGTGAACATCCCGGTCATTCGATTTCCCCTTTTTCAATTACCCCATCGATGGTGTTATGTTGCAACTGCCTGTGGAGAGCAGCAATGATGTTTTTTCCTTTTCTTCTTCCTTTTTCTTAAATATCAAAGAGCTCTGGGGTAGCAAAAAGTGTTCTTGAAAACCAGAGAGCGTTAACCGTTTTTCAGAAATTGAAGGTCAACCAAACCGAGACCCACAGGCAAAGCAATCAATCAGCGCTGAAGTTTCGGCCAATTGTAATTCCACTTAAGCAACAAAATCCTGATTATAAGGCATTAGCGTCTACACCGACTGAATAGAAATGACTGCCGCTCGAGAGTCCCACCCTGCAAAAATGTTATTGTACTTCTTCTCTCAGTACAACTTTTGGCAAAAGAAAGACTTGCACTCGTGAAGGATTAGAATTATTAAAAAGGAAACTTTTCTGGCTCTGAAGCTTTTAAGCCCGACATCAGCACGCGGTATGGATAACAGAGATGATGCGGTTGATATGGGCGATGAGGCCGGCGGCGTACATCGGCAATGATGAGATAAATAATTTTTGCCAATTCAAAGCCGACTTTTTGTTTCCAGGCAATGGCTGCAGCTTAGTTAGCTGGTAAACACAAGCACAGCGATCCCTCGCAGAGACCCCCGCCAGAGGCAGCAATGTCCTCCTGCTGGGTTAATCCGTCATTACGTAGGACCTCGCTTTACCAAGCTGACCTCCTCAGCGCAGCTATTGCCCTACGTGTCAAACCTATACATCCAAATGTCAGGCAACGGCAGCAGAGCAGAGAGGCATGATATTGTTCCTGCGGATGAATTTAATGTGGTCGGCTCCGTGTGACCATCCTGCCTGGATGGGATTGGGTAGAGGTGTGGGACACTGGTGTGGCCAGGCCGAGGGGCACCTTGCCGGATAATAAATCACAAGGCTGACAGGCTCACTGGCCTTTTCAGCGCATCGCGGTTGATCCATTCTGCACCTTGGCGGTCTGACCCGCTTACCCCGGCGTCAAGTTCGGAAAGGTGTGAACGCGGCTGCTCGTAGGGCAGCTGAGATCACCGGAGCACAGAGATTTGGAAGCAAGGCTACTGTTGGCATCTGGATGAAGCAGGGGGCACTTTGTGCACGACACGTAAAACCCGAGACATTAAAATACTTGCTAACAACTCTGCTTGGGCACTGATTCCCATGCGACTGCAAAAAGAGTGTAAATATTCCCGCCTGTCACCCAGCGCTGGGATGAGGTCTAGTTCAAGTGAACAGCAAGAGGAAAAGCCGTGCAAAATGACGCAGAAACTTAATCTGTTCCAGTCACTGGATTATTGACTACAAAAGTAAGCGGAGCAATTTAAGTCCCTCAAGATGGCACCTTACATAATGGAACTGAGGTCGGCGCTGGCACTGCGCCACTAATTCATTTCCCCTAAGGAAAGAGTAAACCTGCGATGACCACCTCCGACCCTGGTGGCCCTTCATAAATGTGGACTGGAACAAGAGTGTTGCAGACTGGGATTAATATCTGGGCTGCTATTTCAGGCTGGGGGATGGATGGCATGATATTGTCCATTTGGGGGGGTGGGGGGGTGTTCAATGGACCACAGTGGCGCTAATGGCCCGAGGCAGATGGACCGAGTTGGTCTGTTGAGCGGCAGGGTCCTGAACTCCAACCGAGCCCATTTCATGGTGCCTGGTTTGAGTGGGTGTTCCTCAAGCTCTGTGGTGGGGTTCTGTCAAAGACTGAAAGAAGTGTGAGGAAGTAGAGGTGCACTGTGGGTGAAAAAAACCGGGGTGGGGTTGTGGATGTCCCCAACGGGTCATCCCGGATGGCCCGGTCCTTGTTCTCCTGTGCAGTTCCTCCAGTGTAAAAGTTTCAGATAACTCGGTAAAGGTCCGAATATCTAAAGGTTTTCAACTTTTAAAGAAATATTCTTTCCTTTCTCTGTTGGGATTCTCTCATTAAAAACCTTTCTTTGTAGCAGACGGAAACCTCATTGTTGGAGGTGTATCGGTACATAATGTACAGTGGGAGGTGGCAATAATGAAGCTGGAAAGAAGATTAACACGACCCTCAGTGAACTTAAACATTGGTCATATAATAATAATATGCAGTTGTTTTTAATGAAATGGAAAAAGACCTTACACCAAAGTGAAAAAATAAGTCCAAAAAAGGGAGCAGATACAAAATGCCGACGTAAATAAATGACATGTCGAGACAGCGTTACGTTAGATGTCTGTTTTATTTCTACCAAATGAAGAGGAAGCTGCAACCACAGAGCGTGCTTATGTCACAACACTGTATGCTAAATATTGAACGTAGGTGATGGTCATCGTCCTGCGGTGAAAGGAACCAAGACTGAATCCCCACTCAAGACACAGTACTGCCGAGCACGGTGCTCCACTGTAGGCCATAAAGCGATATTAATATTATATTAAATTAAACAAAGGCAAGCAGTTTCATGTACAAAGCCAATATTGTAAGTTGTTTGAGGAAAAAAAATAAACAAATTAAATATATTAAAGCTCAGACTCTTTTATCAGAAGCTGACTGTCTCTTTTCTTACCCATCAGTCCTGGTATAAGGGGTTGCTCTGAACTGGTGAACCGGCCACACCTGCTGCTTATTTCCCTTTAATACAAAAGTATAGCTTTTGTGTAGGGAGTAGGGTGTCGCTGAGACTCCGGCCTGCTACAATCCGCTGAAAGTGAATAAATAATTCACTCGCATGTAAATAATGCAAGTTTTTCATTTTTTACCTTAAAATACCGCACAGCAATAATGTGCACAGTGCAGATCAGTACAGGCGCTATTCCATCATGTAAGGATTCGGAATACTAATATTGCGGTATTGCACATTCCTCAGTATAAAGGCATAATAAGAGTCTAGAAAGGCAATATTGTCAAGTCAGAGCTGTGCAAAAATTTATAAGTACAATGCTGATGGGGAGATGAGTCGGTTATTCCAGCGATGACTGTATGGCCACTAAGGTTCTCCTAATCTTATCGCGAGAGGCTGTTGTTTGCACACGGCAGCTTTTCAGGTAATGACTGCAGTGCTGGAAAATGCGGTTAAACCAGAAAGTGGACGGCTGCGGTCTCGCTGCTGCCAGGTTTGCATCTGCAGAGTCCTGATGTGCAGTCTGCTAGGCCGCATGACAATGACTTCTGGTTGCTGCGAGGAGCTGTGGGTTTGCAGTTTGTTTGAGTGGTTGGATTGACGGTGGGGACTCTATTAAAAGGTCCCCTATAGCAGGTGATGTGACACCGATTTGTGCCGTGGTGTGACAGAAGGAGGGGCCACAGCGTCTTCCAGGCACCATCCTTCTGCTGTTGCTGGTTCATGGCTGGCACAGGAACCCCTGTTTCCCAGGGTCAACAGCTGTACACATTTTTGAATATCTGAAGTGTTTACTTCTCCAAGGAGCCTTTTCTGTTGGCTTCCGGATTTGCTTTATTGCATAAACTTTATCTTATTTAAGCAGCCTTGGGGAGTAGGATGTCCTAAAATCCACACATTTCTGCAAAGCTTTTCCGCAAGATATGACGGTGAAGCATTTAATTACGTTTGGCCCACAGAGAGCGAAAGTGCCATCGAAAATCCCCTGTAAGCGAAATATAGCCGCTTAATTTCGCAGCTCTTTTCGTGACAAACCACTTTGTGGGTCCTAAACATTTTTGTTGTTCTAACAGCATAACATGTTATTTCAGCTATTATTTAAGTTGTGTTATGCAACGGCCCCAATGCTTTCGATGCGTGTCGCGGCCTTCCTTTTCTTTTTCGGCCTCCTTTGACCCTCGGTAGCAGGTAAACAATTTATCAGCATTATAACAACCTCAGCACGGCGTCGTCTGTTTCACATCCGAACGTTTCGCCGTGAATCATCAGCAATGAACCGCCGCAGGTGCGCCGATTCAATGCGTGATTTTCGGAGGCGGCAGGTACGAGTGACTCACGTCTCTCCTAATGACCACTTACACATCGGGTCTGGAGAGCCTGTTCAGTGGAATTACCGCAAAGAGATCGGAGTTTAATGCGGTCTTTTCAGCTGGAAAAACAAAATAGCCGTTTTCGCCGTCAGTGCACGCCAGCGAGATGTTTCTGTATATTAAAGTCAATTTTTTTATTTCATAAACACATTATATATTCAAATGCACACAAGGTTTGATGAAAAAATACAAAGAATGTAACTAACCTTATAATACATATATAAATACATATACAGTGCCCGGCCAAAAAAAAAAAAAATTCACACTAATATTTGGTTGGACCGGCTTTAGCTTCAATTACGGCATTCATTAGACGTGGCATCGTTTCGATAAGCTTATGCGATGTCACGACATTTATTTCCGTCCAGAGTTGCATTAATTTTTCCCCAAGATCTCGTATTGATGATGGGAGAGTTGGACCGCCGCGTAAAGTTTTCTCCAGCACATCCCAAAGATTCTCAATGGGGTTAAGGTCTGGACTCTGTGGTGGCCAATCCATGTGTGAAAATGATGTCTTATGCTCCCTGCAGCACTCAACAACAACAGCAACATTTTTATTTGTATAGCACCTTTTATACAGTGGTCTGTAGCTCAAAGTGCTTTACAAGGTTAATGAGACAACAATGAGAACAAAACAGTATACAAGAATAAAGGGACAATGGTAAATAGGAGTAATGAAAGATGTCAGACTGCAATGGAGGTTATACAGATGAGATAAGGTTGTACAGATGAGTAAATAGGGTCTAAAGGCCAGGAGGACAGAAAAAAACAAAACAAAACAAAAAAAAAAAAACTCCAGGTGGACTGGAGGAAAAAACAAAATCTGCAGGGGTTCCAAGGCCAAAAGACTGCCCAGCCCCCACTTGGCATTCTATCTAACAGTGGATCTCTTTCACAATTTGAGCCTGATGAATCCTGGCATTGTCATCTTGGAATATGAAGAAAAAATCCATTGATGGAAAAACCTGCTCATTCAGTATATTCAGGTAGTCAGCTCACCTCATTGTTTGGGCACATAACATTGCTGAACCTAGACCTGACCAACTGAAGCAACCGCAGATCATAACACTAAGATAAATCCAAGTGGTGACTTTTTTTGGCCAGGCAGTGTATATACATATATAAAATGAAAAGGGAATACAGTAGAAGTCCTTGTCACTGCCTTTGTTCGGCTGTGGACCCTTCCCCTCACCCCAGTACAAACCTGGCATTAACCATAGCTGATGAGTAGAGCAAACAGGCCCGCCTCTCTTGTTGCTGCCAGTCAATGGAGCAGCAGAGCTGCAGGGGGTCAGAGGTCAACTTCAACGATGAATGTAAGTCAGCACTGTTGACTGGGTCAAGGCACCAGGCACTGCCTTTACCTGCTTTGCATTTCTTTCAGACACAGAAGTATGGAGAGATGAACAGAAGCGTTGAATGGACATTGAAACGGGAAGGTTACGGTCCATGGTGTCAGCATTTCATCCATTTACCAACTTCATACTGCAGAGGTATCAAAAGAGTTGGCGTCAATTCAGTCCGGTCTCGCAGAGAAGCTTTTACCTACTCGTTGGCTTGAAAAACAGCATTGTAACCTTGCAGTTGAAGTCGAGTGACAGGCAAGGGTGACTGAAAAGATGCTAAGCGACCAAAAACCTTGGTCATGGTTTCGATTGTTAATAGCAGCGCCCACCAAAGTTGCAGTAGATAAATGGAAATAATAATACCCTGCGTGTTTTATAAGGAAACTTTCAGTAATTCAAAGCTTTTCATGGGATCACTTATCAGCTCACCGAATATGACATTTGAAATGAAATAAAAATTATTTGCAGAAGTATAGGGATGAAAGCAGACTGCCCCCTGGACTGGTACACCAGTCCCCTTCACTGACACAGACAGACAGTTCATAGTCACAAATTCACTTTGTCACCAAATTTCACGAGACTTCTGGACTTTGAGAGGAAGCCTAACCAGACCCACAGAAGCAGGTGACGCTGCTCTAACCACCAATCTGACCCAACTCCCCAGGCTCTGCGAGACACCGATGCGACCAGCTGCACCACTGCAACCTGTGCTCACAGGCACGTCACAATAAACTTGACAAACACTGCCAGCCTTGTGCTGTGACAAATTTTTACATTTTTATATGGAAGAACCACCGTCATGATAATATTGCTCCCAGGAATATCTGGCTATGAAAGTGAGAATAAATCCACATACACTATTAAGCTTTTAAGGGTCTTATTAGGCAGGGGGATGTACCTCATTAGTATTGAAAAATCAGCTGAAACTTGTGACATTACCAAAAAAAATAAAATAAAATGCAGATTTAAATTGCAGATATTACGCCCCCAATGGACACATTTTTTCTTCTTTTTTTGTCACAGCTGGAAACGTGATAAGCAGAAGCCTCTGTTTTATTTGTGGTTGCTCATTTTTAATCTCTGCAAACATGTTATTTCTTGTAAACGGCATTGTCCAATGGAGATTTACGTGCAGCTCTATTATGGTTTATGGAGAATTACAGGATTTAATGTGTTTCCTGCATCCTGCTAACTGGCTACGCGCAAGATGCTCTGTACAGCTGGCAAACGCCACCGCTGCAGCTGTGAGCTCTTCTCCAGAACCAGCGGCACCCCGGCAATCTCTGCGGCCCATTCACACCGACACGGTCTCTCTTCTTCGGCGTTTTCTCATCTTGGGTAGAAATGATAGATGTGAGAAGAGGAGGAATCCATTTTTTCCCCATAAATATCATATGTTTCTACCCGTGGCATGTTTATCAGTTTCATAGAAAACTGAAATAAGCAAAACAAGAATGAGCTCACTTAACAGATGAGAGAGCAGATTTAGCTCTGCACACAGAATGTCCACATTTATATGTGAATTTTATTATTTGTGTTTTTTAAACCCGTACATATGGAAAAGATCAAACCATGAAATTAACTAAAGTTAATATTTCTGCATTACGCACGGTGATCCAGGATACAGCAGTGAGACCCTCTAGCATTTCCCCACCTGGCGTAGAGCTACCCAGGTGGTCCATTTAACCTCCCATCGGCCTGGCAATGGATATCAAACCACATTGCAGAACTTCCTCACTTCGTTCTCGTCAAACTTTTGCTGACCGAGGCTCTAACATTTAAAATCTTGGTGTCAGCCGTACTCGACTTGCTTCCTGCCACGAGACTTGTCTTATCACATTGTGCAGAAAAGCTGCGGCAGCACGTAGGCACAGAAATAAGTTTAACTGTACAAGCGCAGAGAGAGGGGAAAAAGGGCAGGCTCGGAGCCCTTTCCGTGACAAATATCCGTCTGCAGAAAATTATTGCGCGGCAAAACCTATAAATCTATCACAAAGGTCACAGGACCTCCTCATTGTTATTAATCACGGCGAGAGGTGGCAAACCAAAACGGCATCAAAACTGCCATTTTTAAACCTGACCTATGTTCATAAATTGGACACGTTTGTCACTGTTATATTCTCTTTTTGGGGGATGATGTTAGCTTTGGTGCTATTTTATCATTTAAAGATTTTTAAGATTTGGGGAAGCTCTTCATTGATTTCCATTTTTACTCCATGTGGTGTTCGGCCAACGTGCCTGGACACCTCAGTCTCCGAGTTCATCTCTGATGCCATTTTGCTTGCGGGTGCCTCCAATGTACCTCCGCTGTCATGCGGATGTCAGATCGCACTGGTGATGGCGCGAGTGAGTTCCTGAGATGATTTTTGGATGTTCTTTGTATCAAAAAGCTAACCAGAGCAAAACCCAGAAGACAGGGTCTCAGTGACAAAAGGGACCAGAGGTGTTCCTGGGACTGTGAAGCCATGGTGTGTGTTTTTCACGAAGGTCATCAGGCTTGGAAAACCTCACAAAAACCTGAGATGGTAACCATGAGAACCATGCGAGGTCTTCGCGTAACAGCCTCAGTTCTGTCCTTCTGTGAAGCACCAAGAACCATCATCTGCTTTTTCTGCACATTCACACGCTTCTTACTTGCCATAAACAGCCCAGTTTTTTCATAAGCCAAAACTTGTATTTATACTGTAGGTAGGGCTGTTATTCAGAGCATAAGGAGAGGATGAGCAAGCCAAAGCGACCAGAAGGAACAAGCACAAAAAAAAAAAAAAAAAAAAAAAAAAAAAAAAAAAAAAAAAAAAAAAATTGGTGGTTTACATGTTTGCATTTGCCTTGCTGTAAAATCAGCGGCATTTGTCCTTTTCCTTTCCTCCATCTCGACTTTTTTCAATGCTTGTTTAATTTGTTTTTGTCTTTTTCTGCTCTTTAATGGGTTGTGAAGAGTAGAGATAAAAGAAGGTCTACTGAGACTAAGATGACAAAAGAAGGGTATGTGGGGGCAGTAAGATTGTGATCCAGTTAATCCTCTGAACCAGGAGCTGTGGTTTTCGCCGTGCTTCTTGCAGTAGGGGACATTAATTAATCAAAGCCATGCAGATGTGACATTTGTGCTCCTTCGCGTGGCTTCGGCAGCCACACCATTTCCGTACGTTTGCTCTGGTGTGCTTCACGAAGACTTTCTGAAGGCCACGGCCTAGGCCGTGATCCGCTTTTCCAAAAGCCCGGTTCTCTCCGGGTTCACAATTCTGCAAATCATGCTGTACATAGTAGAAAATTAAATTTACATGCTGAAAACCATCAGCAGGAAAAGCCACACCATCGGGTAAGTACTGTGAGCAAACTGAACATATTTTCTCCTTGAATTCGGGAACCTTTAAGAACATCGTCCCTCTGTCCATCCATTATCCTGAACTGCTTGCCCTGGTTAGGGATGCAGCAGTGTGGAGGCCACCCCAGAATCCCCGGGCACTGGGAAATTAGAAAACACCTTATATGGAACATCACATCTTCACAGGGAACCGTGTGAAATGGACCCAAGTTGTATGGCACCGCCCCAAACACATTGGTATCGACCCACCTGCACCTAAAACGGTCCAACATATTAAAGGGTATCAGCAACACCCCATAACACCTCACAACTTGTTACAGATATACAGCAGCAATGCACTGTGGGAAATGATTATTTGTTTTTGCTCATTTTAGTTGCTCCAAAATTCCTTTTGTACACATTTCTTTTTTTTTTTATTCCCCACTTTCATTTTGTGCCTTTCTACCCCCTCACCAGTATAAAACCAGTGAAATAAAATTATGCTGACTCTGCCGATGTTCCTGAAGCCGCCTGCGCCACAGCAACACTTATTAATAATACAGTTCAACGTATCAAGAGATTTCAGTGTCTACGGTCAACAGGGGACGCTTCTGATCCGAAAGCGATCCGCCCAACCAAAGAGACGAGTCTTTGCGAAGCTAAAACGGAAACTGCTGACGCCCCAAGTCCAGATAAATCTGCCTCACACCCGAGTCAGAATGACTTAAAACTTTTACGTTTCGATTCTTCTACCTTCCTTCATTAGATATAACAAAAAAAATGCTCCCAAAGCCTTGGATCTTTCAAACAGCGTCACTGAATAATTCAGCATTTCTGCCAGATGCCGAGCAGTAAAGATGATGTCTCTACAGGGCGCAGGGCCAAATGGCTGTGCTTATTCTAAGTGAGACGGATGAGGGAAGCCAAAAAAGCGGCAGGGAGGACCTGGGTACCTGGCATGATTAGGACATTCATGCATTGCTTTTGTACACGTAAAACAAATATGAGCGTGGGTGCGGGAGTAGAGGTTCTTGGTAACCACAGAGGCTGAAACAGGCCTTGGGTGCTCAAGGAGCTACTCGATTTTTGATGTTCACGCTCATCTTTAAACATTACCACATAGTGAATGAAACTCTCAAAAGTCACTCTGCAGGTAAACCAATAGTGAAATGTCATTCCCAACCTTCAAGTGACATCTAAGGATTTTTCCGCAGCTTCAATTTTCTTGCAAGCTGCAGTTCGACCGAAATGTCGAGAGGTGAAGCAGATACACGTGTCACAAAGTTCTGTTTGTTTCTTGTCTGAAGATGCCGGGCTTGGCGCTGTATTAGTTTTACTTTTTTCTCATCTAAAATCATGAGGAACAGTTTGTCGTGGCATCAATTCCTGTGAAAGACACCGGCCTCAGTGAGCACGAACACGAACGCGGGCGTGAGTAAACAATGTTCCATAGGAGAAGGCTGGGCGCCTCCTTTGGCCTAAATGGCAGAGCCAACCTCTTCACTCCCTAGGCCTTGCCCTGCCAACGAAATATTCCTTCCCCGCATATCACAAAACACCAAAAAATCTTCTTTATTTCTTTATCTGCACCAAAACAACCCCAAACATGCCCATTATTTTCCAGCCACGTTACAAGACTGCTCTGCCGCCTTGTGAGTGTGAGTGACTGCATTGGTAACTGAGCTTCCCATGAGCGCGGGTCACGTTTTGAGTGTATAATTTGAAAGAATTAAAATTTAAAGAAAAGTCAACAGGCAACATCGCTCTAAAGGACTGTGAGTAAATCAGTACACAAATATTCATAGGCATGAGTGCATGTACACACACACAAACACACACACACACACACACACACACACACACACACTGCAGGGAAGGAAAGCTGATGAACAGTAGCCCAAAGGACTCACACTGATAGCCCTGATGTGTTGAGGGTCTAATATCAGATGCAGGTTTGGGGGGAGACAGTAGGCATAAGGAGGGGGCGCCCAGACACCGTGCCACTCCGTCGGCTCATTAGTGCCAGACCACCACCGCCGCGTGGAGCCAATCCGTCTTCACCATGGCAACCGGTCACGGGACCCGCGCTCCTGTCATCCCACAGAGCTCGATCCGCCAGAGATAGACAGACTACAGCAACCGGCAAGGGAAGCCAGCAGCTGTTTCCCAGAATGGCAGGTGGCGCAGGTAGATGCTGCCGCACTCTCCCTGCCATCCAGAAGACAAGCTCATCTGTCAGCTGACAAACACTGCCGTACAGTGGGATTTAATAATGTTCTGTATTAATTGCCTAATCCGTGCTTTTAGAAATTATTGGGGATGAAAGGTGACGGCGGTGCTCGGTTTTAAGGAAGCAAAGCGTATGTTCAGGACATCCTGTTTGAGGGTGTTCCTGTTTGAAAGGCTTCTTGTTGCCGAACACCCTGTTTGATGTATTATGAAAGTGTGCGTCTGAACAGGCCAGGGAAGGTGGGATAGTGCATTTTGAAGAACATCTCTTGACCTTTAGAAGCTGTCGGTTACCAATTGGTAATGGCAGACAAGAGGAAAATTTAAGTACTTTTCCTATGAGCTCAAGCTTTTTGACGGGGGAACCCAGGGTTGGGGGGGTACTGGCATCGAGGGAGACGAGTGCGAGTGACAGAGGCGCATCTCAGGAGGCTTTCGTGGCCTAAGCTCCACACTGAGTTCCAGAGACAGAGGGCCACAAGTCACCAAGGCTTCTGAGAAGCAGCAAGAGCCAACAAAGGAAGATAAACTCTCCTCCTTATTAAGTGCTGTTGAAAGGCAACTGTCAGAGCTCCCCCAAACACACACACACACCACCGCAGCCCCTTCCCCGGGGAATCCCATCCTGTTTACTTTCCATTCTCCCTGACATTTCAGACTCGTAAAGATGACAGGGGTGTAACAAACGCGTGCTCGCTTCCTTCATTTCGCTCAGCTTTCGCGAGCGGCCCCGCGAGACGCCCCGCGACGCCACACGCAGATCAGAGGAGAAATTAGAGGAACACAAAGCTCGCTCGGCGAGGCCCGGAAAGTGCATGTGCGCAAAAAAGGCGAAGCTCGGGCTCGCCGTCAGGAAAACTTTTAAGGTATCTTGGCGGTGAACGTGTCAGAAAGGATTTATCGTTGGGAATTAAAAAGATGCTTTCTAAGCCTATTAAAGCTTGCAGCGCCTCCGCTGGGGAACTTTGTTTTATATTTCGCCAAAGCTGTGTTCTACTCGTGTAAGTAAATATATAAATAAATAAACAATTCTGTCATTGTATTCGCTCCGTCTTTTTATGTTGCATAACCTAGAGCAGAAGCCTCACCAGCGCAGCGCTTCCATTACCGCACCACTTAAGAGCAACTTTGCTTTCGACAAACCTGTGCTGTTTTGGTTGACTGCCAACCAGGGACTTTTGAAAACTGTTGGTAGCAGAGCGTGCATTTCTTCTGTATTTCTAACAGCAAAGCAGCTCCGCTGCAAGCCACAGGAATGGCATGGGCCAGGTTAAGACAATATAGCGGTTCTTTATGTAAAGCGCTCCCGAAAAAACGTCCGCAAGCCAAAAATTTGGCGTTTGAAGTAGTTGTTGTATCTGCAGGTTCTGACCACCTTTCTCCATCATGCAAACACAGGACCCTGGAGGCGAGAACCTGACCTTTATTTCTACACATCATACCTGGCAGCGCTGCACCCGCCGAGCGCCGCAACACCCCACCCCCCACCCGCATCGAAACACAGTCATGCCATCACTCAGGACCAATTTTTCTCCTGCAGCTCCCCACAATGGTTAAGCAACTGACAACAGCAAGCTATGATGGGAGCTAAACAGCTCCACCCAGGATGGTGGACCCTTCCCATCATCTTTTGCCACATACCGTACTGTATATGTTGCTTCTGTTATGATCGATAAATGTTTTGATGCATGGTGTCTGCTGTGCCTGTTATGGCCTAGTAACTGGGGTGTTACTGTATTTGTAATATTTAACTGTCCACCCCGGTACAGCTTTCGTTGCTTTCGGTGTCCTGTGTGTTTGTGTGCATTCAGGGAACAACTGTGGGTTTGTGTTTATCCTGGATTTTTCGCCACACGAGCGAAAGGTTCGTGGGAGCTCAAACCGGCAAAAATGGCCGAGCGGTCGTGCGGTTCACGCACAAATCTCCTGTTAGCCGTTCGCTATTGTGGGGTAAACGTTTGTGTACCAAAACCACGACACTGAAACAGACGTGACGGCATGATTTTGCTTATCGAGCATTTGTAAAATTAGGGATGACTGTACCTGGATTTACCGTACAGAGGAGTACACATTCCTTCTTGCCACATTAGATGGTGTAGAAACCCAGCAATGTCTGGGATGCAAGAAGTCTTCGGACCCATGCATTCCAAAATTTTATGTTAGCTTAGGTGGCTACGTGCAAGCAGAACTGGAACACAGATGTCTGTTACTGTACAAAAAATTATTGCGGGATTTTGTGCTACTCAGTAAGATGGACTGTCACAAACAATAACCACAAAGAAAGCTGGAGACCTTGCCAAAGACTCCCTGCAGTTTATATCCAGAGAGGTTTTTCAGACAGGTGCGCTGACGGGGCCAAGTTCGACCCATCGCTCCTCCTTTATTAGCTCATGTTATGTGCCTGTAGAACAACAAAACACAAAAAGTGGAAAATGAAAGGCAGGCGGACCAGGGGGAAGTGGTGGTCTGGTGGGGGAGGCAGGAGACAGAGAGGTGGGTGCACCTGGACTTATGGACCATCGCAGAGTTGGCTGTTCTCTCCCTGGACCTGTCACAATGATGGTATGAGGACTCCTAGATGGTGGTTTCTGCTAAGGACGAAATGGCCTACAGTGTCCCATGAGGGATACAGACACCAACCGAAACCTGTCTTTTCCACAGCATTCCAAGATATCCAGGGGCGCACCTAAGGTATTTGGCATCCGGGGCAGATCCTATCCCTGGCACACTCCCCATACGCTGGGTGGCAAAATTATTTATAGCCACAACAATACATGCCATCTAATTTTAGGAATATTAATACCTCCCCCAGTTGGTAAGAACCTGTAAGCATTCTCTGAAGACACGAGGATCTCTAAGCCATTATTTTCTCTTCTCCACCCCAAATACACCCCAACAGTCAGAGGAATTCTAATATTTAATAGCAGTCACCTTAGTCTGCCGCTAACTTCATTGCTATATGCAAGGGAGATATTAGAGACATCATGAGAAAGCAACAGGGGTTCCCTGGAGATGCTGTAGAAGGAAATAAGACCGTTTTAGTTCCTGTGAGAGTCTGCTGTTGGTGCACTCAGTGGGCATCAGCCAAGGGAGCCAGATAATGATAATAACCCTTAATAATAACCCCTAATAACAGCCCTGGATCCCAGCTTATTAACATACGGACCCATCTGAACCGCCATCCTCTCTCCGACTCCTTCAATGAGCGGCCCGGGGTGTTTATGTAAAATCAGACCTTTGGAACTTCTTTCAATTCCCACGTAAATGCTCGGCGACTTCATTACAGGTCACGCAAACCTCCATTTGAATGCTGCCGCACTGAAAACAGAAAATCCATCCCCGCATCCCAAAAAAAAAAGAGTACCGGGTTTGAATATGAAACGCAGACTATAAGGTAGAGGACGGCGCTCAAAGCGGAAATTCCCAACGGCGATTTATTCCGCTTCCTTTTTTCCTCTGTCGGAATACAATCGAACCGACAGCTCACTAAGGGTGAATTAAACGCAGGTACTGAGAATGATCTCATTTTGTTCATTAAAAAACAAAGCAAGTTGTTTGTATTATCAGTAAAATGAACATGTAAATTGTTTAAACTGCAAAAAAAAAAAAAAAAAAAACAACTTGACAGTTCCATTAAATCCCGACGTGTATGCTTGTGCAACACGGAGGCGTTCTGCTTCCCATGTTGCATTTGCTATGCAAGTTAAGTGGAAGATGCTGTTTAGATTGGCCATTTGCGTATTCAGCAGCCTCTTAATTGTAAAGTACATTTCATTATCGTCCGTCCTCGGCGGGATGCTCGGTGACGCCGTACGCCTGATGGCAGGTTACTGCGGGGACGGGCAGTCGGAGAAAACAAGACCACGGATCAAGAAATACCGAGCAAGCCAGCAAGACCGAGAAGACTCAGGGGCGCCGTTGCCCCTTAAGCACACGGCCTTCAACCTTAGCGGGAGGCCAAGCGGCTGCCTCGCGCTCCCTGCGTCACGTGTCCCTGGCCGGAACGGTCCGGAAGGGTCCTCCGTGACCGACAGCACTTCAAGCGGGCGATGAGCAAGTAAACATCTGCACGCACATTAAAATCCTCCTCGCCGAGTGGAAATGAACAGATTTCCGCGTGCTCCTTTGTCATGGATTTGAGCCTGAGCCGGCGTTAAAGCCCATCAGCTGGTGATATTTTCTCTTCTCGCTTTTTTTTCTCAGCCTCCCTTTGTCTCTGAGACATGTTGACAGGTGTATGGGCCTTTAAAATGTAGACCTGGGAGCAAACAGATGGGCTGTCAGGAAAAGCAAGGAGCGAGGGAGAGATAGAGGGAAAGATGGGGGGAGAGAGTGGCTGAGGCGGGGACAGGGAGAGGGTGAGATATGGAGTACGACTTGGAGGGAGGAAAGAGAGCGAGGGAGCACAGAAAAAAAAAACAGGGCGAAAGGGAGACGGGGAAAGGAAAGACAAAGAGTTTGTGGAACAAATAAAGGGGTGGAGCGGGAGAAAAGACATATAGACAGAGGAAGGGGGCAGGTAGTGCAGGAGGACAAAAGGAGAATAAGGATGGAAAGAAAAAGAAGTGGGGGTGAAATGAAATGAGAGGAAATAGAAAGAATCACAAACATGCTGACTGTGAATATTCCACACATGCAAATTCGTCTTCCTATAATAAAAGTCTGAGGCTCGGCTCACGTTCAGGCCAAAAGCGGGAGTGAGTCCGGGGGGGGTCCCACTCTCCCCTGGTTTGTGTAACGTGACTCCGCTTTTTTGGGAGGAAGGCGTCCGAGAGTGTGCGAGGCAGGACGAGACGCAATTTCATTCCATCAGCTTGGTAGAAAGATGGACTTAAGGACCCACCAGCTGTCTGCGTCATGTCAGTCACTGCTGCATTTTTAAGTGAGAAAATGGCTTACCGGAAACAAACACCATGCAGGTGAAAAGTAAATATTTTAGAGCATATTCTAAGAAAAGAAACATTGCATTATGCAGCATTTTTAGACCTGAACCTCACACAAAGTTTATATTATGCTGTTGTATTATTTTAACTATAATAATAAGAAACACGATTTTCCAAATGTTATGTTTATTTACTAAACAACAATATTTATAATATCTATATTATTAATTAATTTAAATATTTTTGAAATAATATGATCACTATGCCAGCTATAGTACTTCTAATACTTGCTCTTATTTATATTTAATCTTACACATTTCCCTTAATTTAATACAATTCAGGGTAAGTACCTTCACCAAAAGCGCTGTGGGTGGAATTACAAATTACACTCATTTCTTAAAATAACTGCATAACTATATATCCACGACTAAATAAAAATTTTATAAAAATGTACATTTAATCCATTGAATCATAAATGCAGTTTATGAATTAATGAATTAGAGTACACATACAAGGTTTTAGTTCAACTGTCATGCTAGAGTATCAAACCTTCGCAGCATGGATGATCAAAAATGCAAAAGAGAAATTTAGAAATAAAGCCATTTAACCACTTGTTTCTTATATCCAATGTTTTTTGAAATAGTATAGCAGAATTACTGGGGAAAGAATTCAGAGGGCTAAGTGAACAAAAGCAGTTTTATTAGCTGGATAATCTAATAAAGCAGAGAAAATATTGCTTCACTATTTGCAAATTTAACTAACCTTACGGTTACCCGCGAGCACATTCCCAAACATTTCGGCTTTATTTAACAAGTAATTTCAATTTACCTGAATTATGAATGTTGTCGGACCCTTTGACATTCTAAAATGAGCGATAGTTCCCCAAAAAACTAAACAGATAAACATTTACGGCAGTAATATTCGAATCGTGAGACACCATTTCACATTCATAACTTTTTCAAAATTAATATAACTGAATCCCGTTGCAAGCAGCTAATAGGAAGAACGTGGCAAAAGATGAGTGAGCAGCTAATACGCTGGATTAAGCTTCAGACAAGTTGCCTTAATACTATTTAAAGTGTTCACAAACGTTTATTCACGAAAACATTTCGTTTTATTTCAGTCATGTATTTTAAGGCTATAACTAACTCAACTTTAATTGTACTTATATGATTAAGCTCTTTATTGTGTGTCAGTTCATTTCATTTTTATAACAAAAACCCATTTTCCTTATACCGGTGTAATTATATTTACCGTATACAGTGTCTGAACAATATAAAATCAGAAGTGCTTAGTACTATTTGCTTGTTCTTTTTGGTTTAACATAATTGAAAATATTTGTGATAAACATTACATTGCTTTTATTTAATATAAAAGGCTGTGTTAATTATTTTCTCTTCAAAATCACGAAAAAAGGAGAAAAAAGCAAACGGCTTTCACGCAAGCAAGAAAAACACGAGCGCGTTTGGCTCGGCCCCGCAGCACGAACCGAACCGACGACATGTCGCTGAAAGAGCAGAAGCACCTTTGTGTCTCAGACCAATGCTGCTCAGACCCAAATTTTAACAGTTTTCCAAAATACCGAGTTGTTAACACCTTTCGCTCACTGACTTGTGCTTGCAGGTGCATATTTATTCAATAATATATTAATCAGAAGTAACACCTGAGCACGATTTAACCTAATACTGAAACACCTGTTTGCTGAAAGAATTTAAAAGAGCAATTTACGATGTTAAGGAGGTAGCTTTTCCTTTCATCCCACCAAGACCGAAGGTCACGAACGCACTTTGGAAAGCGTCGGACTCGGATGCGGCCAAAGGTCCGATAGGTCTTACGGCATGACGCCTGCCGCCGAGAACCTTACGTGTTTCTACCGGACACGTCTGCAAGCGCCGGTGTACTGGATCCGGCTCTTTAAAAGGCTGGATGTTTCCATTCTTCAAAAGCCAGCTTTGAGTTACCTCTCGCCTGGATTTATTGTTAAAAAAAAAGTGAGAAAGGCAACAAACCAGGCAAATATTGACTCCTGCCAAGCAGTGAGGCGGAACAAAAACTAACAAACCCAGCGGGCCTCAAGAAGTAGAACAGAGTGGTCAATTTGTTAAGGAGCCCAGAGCCTTGAAACGCATTTCTTTACGTCTGTGAAAAACAGATGATCTGGTGGCCGGTGGAAGCGACCAACGCACGTCCCTCCCTGAAAAGGAATGAAAATCAAAACAGGGCTGCGCTTTTCCCATTTGTCGGGAGAAAAATCAACAGTCAAAGGGTTTATTCGCCAAGGACTCCGTTCACCGGAGGGCTGTGAATAAACATGGCGGGAAATTAGTCCCTGCCGCCGCACGCCGATGCCGAGGTGGCGACGAGGAAGTCGAGCCGCTAGCCGGGAAGGAGAGCGAGGCAGAGGTGGCAGGGTGTGATAAAGGCTCATCGACATGCCAGCCCACTCTCCCTCCGGGACGTTCTGCCACCCCCCCGGTTGCCCTCCTGTCCAAACCCCCCCGACGCACCTGTCTCTAATGCCCTGTCAACATCAGGCTGTCACTGGAAGGCTGATGAGCGGAGCAGCGCGGTGCCGCCTGACACGAACATCGGGTCCTGTTTGATCGCCTGATAAATTAGGAGTCGCAAATGTTTGCGCAGATTAACCTTGCGTGGAGCGAAGGGTCGCAATGAAACGCTCCTGTTTGAGAGCGACAGAGAGAGGAGGAAAACAGGCCCCCGGTCGGCAGTCGGGGAAACGGGAAAGGGAGATGCTTTGAAAAGGTCACATTTTAACAGTCCCAAAGCCGGTGTGTCAGCAGCAGCCCGGCTCTGTGGGTGCGCGATGTTCGGGATGTCCGGCTTTGTACCCGTGTCAGCGAGCATGTCTCACCGTGTGCGGTCACAGGCTTTTCGAAACAGGAGGGGACAAGGTCTTGACTGCCGCTGCGCTTCTCAAGAGACCACCACCCCCCCCTCCCCTCCACGCAGGACTCGCCGAAGACCGGCCGGGCACGTGTCAGTGAACGGAAAACTACAGAGCTGCACCGAACCGAGGTTTCGGCAGAGGGTTTTAGCTGGGTGGAGTCATAATGCTTCTCTCTGAGAAACATCGACAACGGGAGAGCAGAGGCTCGGACGGCTCAAAGCTCATCTCGAAGTACAGAGAGGCCCGTGGAGGGAACTGAAATCTCACACACACCCCCAGTCTGTTTTTAATGAGGGAGTCAGAGCTCCTGCAGGTGATCCACCAGCCGTCAATACCGGCTGTCAAAACTGTTGTGATCCATATTCACACAAGAGAGGCACTTAAAGTCTATCCGTTTCGCTTTGTATAAAAACCCCTTTTCACTCCTGCCACGTGACAGGCCGGTGCCGTGTGATCAGGACACTGCGGGTCCAAGGTTGGACGCTGCTATATCACCTTGAACATAAACTGTGGACAAAATAAATGTGCACTACTTGCATCCAGATTTATGCCCTAAACTTCCCACCGGAAACTCCAGATTTAGTGACTGCTGAAAAAATGGAAAAAAAAAGAAAGAAAGGAATGGAAATTAAATGCTAATAAAAAATAGGTGTAAAAAATGTAAAAAATACCGCGCACTCTGGGTAACAGCATCTAAAAAGACACTCGGAGAGAATGCGGCAAATTCGGCTAGCTGCTCACCGCGGTCATCAAACGCTGGGAAAAGTTGGCAAAGCTAAAGCCCTTCTCATACCGGTGCAGTGCATTCCTGTATGTGCTTGGTCCTCTAATTTTGCAAACTGAGCTTCCTTGTCTGAATTAAACAAATGCAGGGGCGGTCGGTAGCAGCAGCACCACGTGGAACACACCGACGTACTGCGGCGTACGCGGAAGCTCCACGCGCCATTCTGACATGTGAAACGGCGCCGCAGACTAGGCCCTGGGGCCGAGAGACGCGGGAGGGTGGGTGCGAACAGGACACCAGCTGTGCCCTAACAGCTCGCCGAACAGCACGTGTTCACCGCCGCGTGTCGGCAATGTCATTTCTGAGCACTTGGGTGATTTTAGTCCCGCTCGCCCCCTTCCGCGACTGGGTGCTCTAATGACAGGATTCGATTCATTTGGTGGGCCTGTGACAGAAGCTGCCTAACCTTCTAACATTACCTTCCTCCCCGCAGGACTATTATTTTTGTAATACGCCCCCAGGTCTTATTGAAGCCGAGGGGCACCGAAGGCAAGTAAACAAAGAGAAGTCGGGGGAAAGGCGGGACCCTCCTATCTGTCAAAGAAAAGGCTAAGATGTACTACTTTAATTAGCACAAAACTATTACCAAAGCATTTCCTGGGCCTGGACTCTCCTGAATTAAAGCCCATCAGACTGTGCTTTAATGAGAGTTGTGTAGTATAATCCTCGTGCCAGCCCAGTCCCAGGGCTGAAGGGCTATTACACTCCGTAAAATATTAATGATTCTGCGAGTAAAAACCGTTTAAAAGCTCCTCCCGTGAGACCCACGCCATCCAGCTCAGCCTCTTTGTCCGCGCAGCGCTCGCCAGCTCTGCTTCCCATTCCGGCATGAGACGGAGGGCCACGACCTTGGAGATGATGGGCAGCGTATCTGGAACATGCGTGCAGTACTGGACGAACCAAATCATCTATGCGTGTGGATGCTTCTTGTGTGGAGAAATGCCGCAGACTAGTAGAATATGGTGGATTTCAGCCTCAGTTTGAGAACTTCCTGGGTCAGCCAGACATCCTCATGCAGTCCAAGTGACCCATAAGTCTCTTTTTCACCAGACATCCCAAACATGTACATAGTCTTTGTTTTCTTGAGCGAACAGTGTAATGGGCTCGTGATCCAAGACGTGAACATTGTTGCTCAGGTCATGTGCCTGTGAGAGGGTGGATCTGCTGAACTCCTTGATTTAACTCCCTCATTTTTTTTGTACATGACATTTAGGGTAGAAGAAGAAAAGATAAAGTAGGTGACCTTAGTGGACCACCTTGTTTTCGGTGGCGTGCTGTGACAGTTGCCTGGTTCTTACAAAAGGACGTAAAGACAGGAACTCTGATTTTAATCAGGTTTTATTCTGGAACTCTTTAAGTTGGGCAAGTATGTCAGGGAGAAGGGGAATCAGAAAAGCGAGCAGGCCTGAATGCTGGTGTCTCATCTGTCTGTCTCTCTGACTCTCCCTCCACAGATAAAACCCATCACACAGAGGCTTGAATAGGGAGGTATGGCTACCAGAGGTTTGTTTGCTGCAACTTGGTATGTTTGTTTGGGAGACGTGGATGTGTATGTGTGGCTGCTTTGCATTGAGCTGGCATCCCGCCCTGGGTGCACCCCTCCTAACCTGATGCCTGGTGAACCCTGAAAAAGCAGAGAGGTGAATCAAAATTAAATAAGTGAGTGAATATGGTAACCAGAATGGTAAACAGGTCCAAGTGTTTGTATGTTTTGTGTTTCAAGGTGGGAATGTTTTTGTCTATTTTCTGTGGCCATGTTCTGCGGTATGTGTGCTCTGCGTTCTGCCTCCCCTGCGTGCCACATATGGGGTTCCAGTTCTAGTGAAAGGAAATTGTACACTCAATTCTGAAGAAATCTGTGGTTCTAAAGGTGCCCACCACAAAAAAAAAAAAAAAAATCTGTTTGTCATCTCACAGAAGATGAACCACTGTTCTCCTTCCTTTACCCTCCCCAAATTCACCCTTTTCCAGAGGAGGTCATCACAGGTCCTCCCTGCTTCTGTAAAATGTGTCTCAATGGCTGACCTGGGGAAATCTGGGGGTGGAGGGCCGTGGAAAATCACTTTAATTACAAAGATGGGAACCGGATGTTATCTCTTCATTCCCTCCCTAATTCCTGTAGACACGGTGCACCAGACAGTCTATTAATCGCCTCTAGTAGGCGTGAAGACCTCTACTCGCCCCCTGCAAACTGCCCTGGCTGAGATCGTGGCCAGACTAACTAATACGGAGCCAGAGAGGAGGACATTTGGTCCAGACTTGCATGTAAACAGAAATACTCTGGAGACGAGGGGACATGGGGAAGGGTGGATGGGTGAGGGGATCCTGTCCAACAAGCACTAGGGTGCTGTTACGGACATTGTTCTGGGTGGAATTTATTACTGAGGGTGCGCAGCAGGGATGTGGGACATTCGCAGGCTCGCGCTGTCCCTTCAGCCACTTAAAAAACGTCTGCCTCGGCAAACTATGATCTCAGCTCAACATCTGTTTACAAAAGAGCTCAAAACGTAATTTATAGTTCCTTGTTGTCTGTAACAGAAAACAGCTGGCCTGCTTTGCCGGCGCCAACTGCGGCCTTTTCAAACAGTCGTTTTTCATTTTGTTTTGTGCACCTCTCACACTGTGGCACAGAGAGCAATTTGTCCAGGAGCTAAAACCCAGAGCAGCAAATGTCTAGTGACTTGACTGCCAGTCCGGGATTTAGTGGACACTGAGGAATTTTTGGAGGACCTGGACACAAGAGTGCCACGGGCTTCAGGTTGGAGGAGGGCATTAAAGTCCACCTTAAAATCCATGACCCCGCGCTATTTTGGCTACAGTAGCTACAGTGATGGTGGCCCTTCTTCCACTGTTTTCACATATGGAATCAAGGCCTTTGGATACTGATGTCATGCAGACCTACTGTATAATATAAATAAGCCCCTATAAAAAAATACAAGGAAAAACGATCCTGGTGTAAGAAATCCGAGAGCTCACCGAAATCCTCAGCTCTGATTTTGTTCACCCGCGCCATCCGCTGGTTTTTATTCTAACTGAGCTCCCAATTAATTAGGTTGGATTTAGCAACTTAGTTAATTCCCGACAGTGATTTGACACACCTTGCTCGCTCTTTATTTTTCACAAATCTCTCTTTTAGGCATGCTCGCGTTTTTTAAAAAAAAAAAAAAAAAAAATGAACAGGAGCCCTACAATAAAAAAAAAAAAAGTTTTTTATACTTAAGTATTAAATACAGTTATTTATTGATCATAATTAAGTTTAACAATGTGATTAATTAATAATTAATCTGTTCTGGCCCCCGAAGATTAAAGTAACAAATAATGACGGTAAGGTTTAATTAAGCTAAATGCTAATTTGCAAACGTGAACTAAATTAATTTAAGAGAAAAAATTGTATTCATTTTATGATGAAAAATAGAATTTGCCTTTTAATATTGGCTTAGTCATGGGTTTACATGTATAATAAATTGTGTAATGGACAGCAGTGGAAAATATTTCTAAAACAATTTAAAAGCGATAAAAACAATTTTGAACATTTCTATCAGCAGATTTCTGCTTTTTCTTGATACCTGAGAACAAAAATCGGGTGGTGCAGTTGTAAACATCAAAAATTGGGCATCGCAGCTCAAATTTAATCGATTTTATATGGCATTCTTGTCAGAATTAAGTCATCTGGCAACTGAGGAGAGGAAAAAAGGAACAGAAATTGGCGAAAAATAAACCTCTGATAGAGGAATCAATGGTTGTCATATTCTTTGGAGCATTCTGTTGTGTTTATATATCCTACTGTTTTTCTGAAAAAATCCCGAGACCCTTACAGGGTTGACAACCAACAGCAAGTGCCACTGCTTTGGGAGACCTGCTGTAGACCATGGATGTTCAGTCTTACTCAGCCTTTGTGGGTCATAATGCATGCTTGTAATTTGTTCCATCCCAGATCTCAACTGCGTCTCCGCTTCAGAAGATTACAGCAGATCTGAGTACTTTATTTGGAATAAATGAAACAAGACCAACCTTTTAAAGGTCTCGAAAAGCACTTTCTTCCTCCTTTTCTTGCACAATATCAAACACAGCAGGTAGTCCTGCAGTCAGCAGTTATTCCTTTACAGTCAATTGCATCCCTGTTGTAAGACAGCATAAAAAAATCACAAAGGGGCATAATTTTGTAAATGACAAATGTAATGATCCACAACACAAATGTACTGTAACCGGGCTGGCGGGGGCCAGTGGGACAGGCGCGGGACTGGAGGAAGGAGACCAGCGAGTCAATAACAGCACTGATGTACAGTCGCTCATAATGAGCCGTTGTGCTAGCACGTCTCCATGTGAAGCCAAAGTGCAGAATGTGTGATTCATGAAAGCCGCACACATGCATGCGTGGTCACTGGAGGAATGTAGCCCGAAACTGGGCTAAATCTGGGACAGCCATTATTCATGTCTAGACCTGCGAGGGCTTTTTAATCCATATGTAATTACAAATTATTTTTCGAATTAATTTCGGGTTTTGCATTCCATTAGCATCTGCTAGCGAGGGTTAAAGCTAATTGAAAATGTTTTTACGCTAATAATGTTTGCATTGTCTGGTGGGGTTCCAGCCATTTTTTTTTTTTTTGCTTTTTTGTTACCCCTTTGCCCCATAGAACTCGATGCGCTTTGTAATTGAACATCCAAGAATTTTTCCGTCTTGGGGCGAAGAAAGCTTTCCAATGTGTGCTGATAGAACGGCCCAAAAGACGCAAGACTGCGAGCCGCTTGGTAACCCGGCGCGTCCCAGGGCCTCGGCTCATGAGAAACTCTCGGCCGGGAGAGTCACTGGGGCAACAGGCTGTGCGAGCACAACTTCTGCTTAAGGCTCGCCAAGCTATACGGCAGGATTCTGTCCACAAGGATCCTGGCGGGCTTTCACAACTCGGATGTCATTCTCGCGTTGTGTTAAAATGTAAAACCATGCTTACGCTAACATGATTATGGAATGAGGAAAATGTGTGACGAATGGAGGAATAACGTGCTCACGAGCTGAGAAGTTTAAAAGCATGGCTTTCTGTCATAGGGATTATTAATTCTGTGACCTTATGTCGGCTAGCGTCCAAGTTCTTTCGGTTCTCGCACACTTTTCCTTTGTCTGTCCTTTGCTGTACCCCTATTAACAAATTTGGAAATGTGTTTTACTGGGATCGTAAATGTTTCAACCGTTGCCGCGAGTGGAAAATATTTATTATTTGCCACTCGGAAGCAGCTGAAGACAAATCGGTAACCAGTTAAATGAGTCGGGAGACATATTGCCTCTCCTTCGTAATTGTCTTTTGTAATTGTCGGGATTCGGTTCGCTTTGTCGCTTTGCCTGCATTGTGGTATCTTTGTACGAGCCACATCGGGATACAACAAGGGACAAACTCCACATCCAAAATCCCATTTTCCGTTCCATCGGACTCCATTACGCTCCGGCTTATCACGCTAGCGTTTCGGTAAATATTAATAAGCTGCGTACTCATTTAGAGATGGTGGGTTTTGAGCGGGATGCTCTGGGAATGGTTTTCAAGCACAATATTCAGGGAACGATCGCCGGCAATTTACATTGAAACCAGGCCCGCAGATGTCACCCAGAGGCACTGTCAGGCTTTGCTGAGCGGCGTTATGATATTTGGTGCGATAAAATTAGCCTGGCAACGTGACAAATAAGCTGCAATTGTTTCTGCTTTATGCAGGCACGCCGCTTTAGACTGTGGTCCGCCCTCGAATGGCAAAGGCTGAGCGGAACCTCTCGGATGCCGCGGACAAACTGAGTTGTTTCCGCGGTGATTTCTTGTCGAGCAATGCGGTATTCGTGTCCTTCGTTTTTGTCGAGTGAAATATCCTTGCCCTCGTGATAGCTGCTTAAATTCTTGGTCTGTGCCGATTTAATTGACTGGAGGAGGATGTTTGGTTGAGGAGAGAATAGAGAAATTGCTAAAGAGGCTAAAAAATAAGCAGGAAGGAATTTAGTTCAGCAGGAGGCATAAGAAGAAGAGTTGTCTCTGCCTTTGTTAAAGCGATTGTTCCACCACTCCCAGACAGGAGATGCCTCCTAAGGAGCTTGCTGCATCCTCTTGCATGCATCATGTTAAAGACCTCTGAGCTGATGGATAAACTCGCCAGGCCATTGCCTCCCCTCTTGCTGTCCTTGCCTACCCCTGCACCCCGTCAGTAGGCTGGCTCACTGAGCTACCCTGCTGACCAACGCTCTGAGGTCCCATGGGGGGTACCATCCATGACTTGTGTGCATTGCTAATGCTGTGTAACCTGGTCTGGTGTTAGGAACACAAAGTCTTGTCATTGTAGATGGTGAAATGCGATAGACCGAACTGAAAAAAGGACTTTAGTCATGTGACGGTATTATGTTTGCATAAGAAGCGCCATTGTCTCTGGCTCATGCGTGCGTCTCCTGCCTCCTCCAGCTTCATGGTTTGACAGAAGGACAGGGGGCTGCTGCCCTCCTTAGCTTTGCCTATCACTGGACTGGCTTTCAGTCAGCTTTGTTCTCCATCTACACACAGTGGCTTCTTTGAAAGGCTGAGTCAAAACCATGCGTTTAAATAAACTACTTTTGCATTGAATTTTCTAAATGGACTCTGGTTACATTATTATTCTGTACATTACTCTTATACCTTTAATAAAAGCAAATTAGAATGCATACTACAGATTAAAATTTTGGCTTGCTCGCACTGCTGGATACTTTTATGGAACGATATTTTGGCAAATACATATTTACACAGGTGTCTTGGTAGGGACCGAACCTGCGAGGTCATAAGTTCTGGCTTTTCCTCTCAGTTCTGCAGGCGAATGTTTGACCGCCCTGCCCTGTGTATGCAGAGAGTTTCTCCTCATTCCCTCATATCCATTCAGCTGCATGTTAAATCCAACAACCGTTGTTTGCTTCAGCCAGGATCATCCGCCTAGCAAACAAATACCTGGATGACATTGTACAGAACACCTTGTGACTCAGGTACATGCTGTTCAAGACAATGCAGCAAAAGACCTGCTCAGTGAGTGCAGCATAAAACATTCTTCTGCAGAACAGATAGCAATGAATATTTTCTGAAGGGACGGTTGCGTGGCACACATCAAATGACCCGCTGCCATCGAATTCACACAATCCTCTGATGTTGGTCTATGCTGACAGTGGTGACATTGTTTAAAAATTCACTTGGAAATATAATATATACAAAAGAGGCTTGGACGTTGGGGTTCAGTCGGCTAAAACATTAGCATAAATTGAATTTAATTCTTGCCAACATACATCTAAATAAACCACTGTAAGAATGGCATTGGGCTACCAACTGCCCCAGAGGTCTTTGAGGTCAAGGAGGGTGTAAGACAAGAGTAAGAGCTATGAGGGCAGACTGTACACCATAACCGTAGAGGCAGCCAGAAGCCCCCTTTGTGCCCTCTGTGGCCACGACAGCTGGGGTGGGAGCAGCAGACACACGTGGGGTCAAGTGGGCCGCAAGAAGGCAGCGGTGGTGCTTTGCCTCTCCGCAGGAGAGCGCAGTGGCGTGAAGAGCAATTAGCTCCCATTATAGGAAAACAAATCTGCATGCTTCCCGTCTCCCTGGCGGGCAAACGCAGCAGGGAGGAAGAGGGAGGGTTACGCCTCTGCTGGCCCTGCTCTCCCAGTCGTGATGGGAGATAAGCAGAGAGAGAACGATGGTCAACCAAACTAACCGGCTGTTCCTGCTTCCTGCCCTTAATGTAGGACAGCCTGGTCTTGTCGAGGGTGGTGCACAGCCGTCCAGCATGTGTGCAGTTTGCCATACGGCAGTTGCCTGGGTGACCTACGTCAACAGTCTGTCACTTGCTATTATTATCATTACTGTCATTGTCATCTCGAAGCCTTTGTCCACAGGGATCCACAAACAAAACCAGTTTTTTTCAGTCTGATGGTTTACCGCGGCGGCTCAGGTTAAGGTTCTTGCTTCACCTCCACTCCTTGCGGCAAAGAGTCCAAGAAGGGTCTAAGAACCAGTCATCAGAGAGGAGGCCACCGACGATCGCTGACAGTCCACGTATCTTGACAGCGCCTCTGCCTGGGGTCCTGCCGGGATCGCGGGGCTGAGGGCGCCGAGCGAGAAATTTCACCTCTCCGCATGGGTCACGGCGAAACCCAGACGCGATCGATTCGCGCCCGCGTAATTACCGAGCCGTCCCCGACAACGGAATCGCGACGGGAGACCCGTTGCTGTCGGAATAAAAGCCGCTAGAATAAAACTCCTAATGGATAGCCGCAGGAGAGCGTCGAGAGGGAGTGATTAATTAGACCTTTAAGCGTGAGTTTCAAAGATCTCCACTCATTCTCATTACAGCCCCCACCCCCCACAAAAAAAGCGAGCAATTTGGCTACTATGCCTATTATCCTATCAGACCACTTTGAGCTGATCTCTCCCCTGATCCTGCTGCTCTGGCATTAAGACTTCACCGTGGCTTGTCGCTGCCGTGGAGATGGTATGACATTTCGATGTGCATGTGGCACGCCTTCTGATTGTGGCCTTTCCTGAGCCCGGGGATGCCGAGCTACCACCGTCCCCTGTGATTTATTGCCGGCTGATGTTATGTGTGTTGTCACCAGCTGCGGTGGCCGTCAACGGCAAGAACGGAAGCAGCAACGAGTGACGCCCCCTCCTACGCATCCCCCCACCCAACAGATAATGTGGTAGAAATCGGGCCTAATTGGCGCTCCGAGGCCGGATGTGCAGGGTCTGGCCCTGGAGATGAGGATGCTTCAGACAGAAGATGAGTGTTTCTCCATTTACGCTGGAAAGTTTACATCTGGAGCAAACTGCTCATTTTGAGCAGGACGGCCACACGGCGGACAACAGGACGGTAACGGGTCGGTTGCTGATGCAGACCCTGGAGTGATCGTACCTTGTGCCCTTGAGGGTAGATTGCAGGCTGGATTGCTTCGGGTAAAAAAAAAAAAAAAAAAAAACAAAAAACAAGTTGTAAAAATGGGTAAAAGCTTTGGATAAAAGCAACAGCTGAGTATAAACAAATAAAAACAGTGGAAAAAATGCCACCTGTCATTGTGTGGTCCGCTCTAGCAGGAGAGAAATGAAAGCCCGGTTCTGGCACCCCAGCATGCCTCCACATCCTTTCACATAGACTCGCTCCAGAGGAGTCAACAAAACAGAGGGAGCCTACAGATGACCTTCCACTTCTTGCTCAGCTCTGCACAAAAGCACCTGTACGGTCTGAACTTGCCGTCGGCACAATGCTGGGTGCCATCACAGCGCCTGGAAAAAGCCACCATGTTAAAAGCTTGCGGAGAAGAAAAAGAAAAACAGGATAAGTGAGACAAACGATCAACCTTATACAATATTTGCAATCGCGGTCAGGAAGCGTTCGGCAGGAAAGCGGGCGGGTGTCAGCATGGCACCACTAATGGAAAACTGGGCCATGGCCAGTCTTAACCGGAACATCTGGTCGCATTAATAATGAATCAATTATAAGTCACACAAGTGCCAGGCCTGGGGGGGTGTTGGTTTGAGGCTGGGAGGGTGGGGGTTCAGCAAATGGAAATCCCGTACTTGACAAAACAGACACAGGGTCTAGGCTGCCCAAAGCAGAGTGCTCACTGGACCCTGCGACAGCCCTTCTGTCCTCTCGGATGCATCAGCCCGATGACCCCCGTTAGCTTGCGGTGGGAGCTGCCGCAGAAGGACATCATTCAGCACCGGCGCCACACGGTGACCTCTAAGTTTTAAAAAAAAAGTCCATTCATAAAAGGTCTCCACGGACCAGATCTTCCGATGAGCGTCTGGGCGAAATCTGCTCAGAGAGCAAGGCACCTGTTAGCTTAATTTTCTCCTCCGCGGGCGAAAAATTCGTCCCCTTCTCGCGCGGCTTTGGCGAGCGACCGCCGAATTGCTAGCAACTCCTCTGCGCCACATGAGGAGAAGAGCAAGGCTGCAGAAAATCAGTTAGCAGCTCATGGGGTTGTTTCAGGGGAGCGTCTTTGTTAAACTTACCGCAGTCATTACTCTGAAAAAACAAAAACTGCACAAAAGAGGAAAACGCTGTCGGCGTGCTTTTAAAGGCCCTGCGCATGTCGATGTGTATAACTGGCAATGAGTTCCCTGGGAGCAGCAAGCAAGACAGCTCACAGCATGGAGGACCATTCCATGGCTGTGGTTCGTCATGCCGGCCACCGTCAGCAAACAGTTTGATACGTTTTGAGAAAAGCTGAGTGCACACGGTTACAGCATCTCTTGTCGCTGCTTACTGCCACCTCAACGGGTTCATCCTCAGGGGGTAGCAACCAGCAATGGGGTTGAAGGGGCTTCCAAGATCCTGCTTCCCACCTAATAAACCAGAACAGGAGAACCAAAGGTCAAACGGGAGGTCGTAAATGTACACCATGAAAAAACTGTACATCTTTCCCAGGCTGGCACCTCACTGTGCTTTTTGCGTCCTGTCCACTGGACACCATTCAGCTGGACCCAAAGGAGATTGCTCTCTTTTTTATTATTTTACTTCATCATTTACCTTTTTTGCTTATTGTAATTTGCTTGTTATATTTTCTTTGTTATATTATACATTATGTATTTTGCTGTATCATCTCAAATTATTATTATTATTATTATTATTATTATTATTATTATTATTATTATTATTAATAATTTATTTTATTTATTTATTTATTTTTTTTTACTTTTTGCACACGCTCCTGTGACATTGCAGGCTGCAGAGCATTTGAAAAGGAAAACCCCTGGTTGCCCCCACAGTTCAACAAGATGGGAATGGTGGCCAAAGACCTTGAACAGTTTTTGTTTTGGGCAGAGACAGACGGTTGAGCGTCAGGACACAGGAAAAATGACAGAGCAAGAACGTGCAGACGAGAACATCAGCGATGAGTAGCACCTTGTGAAGTCCTTCAGAAAAGCGATAAACCGTTCTCAAACTTCCCTGCGCCTCAGCGAGTCCACAAAGAATCAAGAAATTCCCAAAAAAAGATCAGTTCTGGATCTTAAGGGGGGTGAGATGCAAAAACAGAAGCAAGAGGTGCCAAATTCATGGGGTTCCTCCATGGGAAGGCAAGCTGTGATCAGCTAGGGGGTGCTTGGCTTCTGCACCATCTGGTCAACCTGTTACATCACAAAAAATTTCAGATTTCCAGACATCATCCACATCGCATTAACAATCACTGGTTAATAATAATAATAATAATAATAATAATAATAATAATAATAATAATAATTATTATTATTATTATTATTATTATTATTATTATTATTATTATTATTATTATTATTATTATTATTATTATTATTATTATTATTTAAAAATATATATTAATTTGCATTTAGCCCTTCAGTTTCAGAGATGAACGCTCCTTGGAAAGCAGTTACTGTGATACATAATGGAAAGAGACAGGTGAGGAGACAGAGATGCTGCGCTGCAAGCGTGTCTGCTGGAAGAAAGCCTGCTTTCAATTAGGCACACATGGATGTTTGTGACTTATACAGTTGATCTGGAAAACATACTGTCTAATCTGATCAAGCTAGAGCAGCGAATGTCGAACAACAAGAAAGGTTGCTTGCTGTGCAGAGCTGTCCGATCTGTTTGTTGAGCATAATTAGAGGCTGGACTTTTTAAACTAGTAACTGTCAACAGGGTTATATAACTGCAAAAACTGAGAAAGAAATGTTTGTTGATGCAAGATGGAGAAGAATCTAGGTCTTGTCAGTTGCTGAGGTCTCGTGCGGAGCCGGAGAGTACGGGGTTTGGATTTTTGAGTTTGATCGCGGCTGAGCATCCGTAACTAAGCGTGAAGGTCGGAAGGTTCTCCCGAGCGGCTCGCTGGTCTTTTCATGCCCGTTTCCAGCGCGCACTGCCACGTCAAAGGCCCCATGCGAAATGGGGATGCGAACAAGAGCGTCTGTGCGCCGCAGCTGGGAAACCTCCGGCTTGCCAGACAATTTGCAGAGGGACCTTTGCTTTCCGGTGGGGCTTAATGTGAGTTCTTGAATTTCCCACTTGTCCAGAGCTGGGATTAAACATCAGGGAGGCTCCAGAGAGGCTCAGTCTCACACACACCGCATGAAAAGTGAAGAGCGTCCTGGCAAAACACACACTTTGCCGCGATGAAGCGATTTCCAGCACTGAAGTAAGAAGACGTGTCTTTCTCCTCTTTGGTCGGCGTCTTGCACCACTTGGCTTTGTCTTGCAGGAAAGAAACAGCAGGGAACTTAAAACCTGAGAATCACGGTAATAAATAGCACAAACGAGTAAAACCTTTACAGTTTTAACTGGCAACCTATTTTTAATCAAATTACTTGAAAATGCAAAATATTTTTATTCATTTTTTTTCAGTCATCCTCCAGTTCCATTCCAGAAAGTAATTGAAAAAAAGCGTTTTGTCGCTGATATGATTTATTAATGCAAACAGATTTTGCTTTCTAGCTGACAGTGTACACAGATTTTATTATTATTTTATATTATTAATATGCACTTCTTCAGAACACCCTACACTGCAGTAGACAGTTTCTTCTGCAGGTGGGACTAAACAATCCCCTTACTTTTAAGAGTACAACAGCAGCAGCCACTGAAAATGAATGTAACAAAACATTATATTATATTATATTATATTATAATGTTAAAGGGTACAGCCAACGGACAGTTTACAGTTGCCTCTTCTGCTGTTATTTTCTGCATTATCTTCCTTATTAGTCCAGATGCAATCCAGAAAAAATTAGGAATTTTGTTGGGTCGAGTTGCAGTGTCATTGCTATGCTGAAAGTCCTCTTCTTTACCCCATTGCAAGACTACCACCCTTTGTCAAAAGAATTGGTCAAAGCAGGGTCCATAATGCCAGTGACCCCACCACTCCTGTAGATTCCTCCTCCTGTGAGTGAGTGTATGCAGCAGTGCAAACAATCACAGCGGATCCTTCTAGAAGCCTCGCACCCAAACTGCCTAAATCTTTGGTGATCTGCACTTGAACGGTGTGCTCAAGACAGCAGCACACCTGTGCAGTTGAGTATCCAAATCCGGAGCTGAACTGTCAGAGCGTTCGACTGGCCTCCTCTTTTAATGGCTCCATGAGAGCCGCCATTAGGACAGCAAGTCGGCCCACCTCTCAAACAGCAACCAGCCGATAATTAAATTGTATTTTCCAAAGAATTCTGTAAACTTCTTATTACAAAAGCATTCTGTGTTCTCTATTGATGTGTGAATGGCGAGGTGGGGGACATGGCATTTTGTTACTATGCTTCAGTACCTTCTCATAACACTTAATGTGTTCCTGCTATATAAGCACTGCAACACAACAGAGGATGGACAACTTGGTCCAAAACGCCGGGCTTTTGGCAAAGGGGGAAACACAAAGGCCAGGCCACCGAGGGACAAAGAATTATGGGATTTCTCACGTTGCATACAAGGTGGAATCGGCACGTGAACGGAGGAAATCGTCAAAATACCCAATTTGAGGAGTTTATTGGCCTTGTGCGATCTCCACCGATCCAATTTTAGCGATTTAGCCTTGGAAGATGTCATCTCTTGACTGCGAAGCTGTCAAAGCCAGTTACAGTGAGTGGCTGTGGGCTCTGACCCCCCTCCCACACCCCCCCGTCCGCTTTAGTCCTCCAGAGCGTGTCATTTTTACAAAGATGTGCCAGTTATGTATTTCACAGCTTATCTCAAGGAAAAGTAAAGACTGCAGTCATGCCTGTCATTGTGACTTATGGGCTCCAGAATAGGAAAACGAAACATTAAATTATAAAAACATGCACACACAATGCAGAAACTCAGCAGTCAATTTTATAGTAAAGGCACATAAAGAACATTTCAGATGTAGGCATTTAGCAAATTTGTCAGATTCCCGAAGATAAATGGCTCTTTCGAGAAAAATAATGGAGTGGTGTGATTTCGCAGGCGTCTTTTTTTTTTTTTTAAAAGGCACATGGATGTCTTGTATGACTTCTCATGTTCTGTTTGAGCTAATCCCTCTTTTTGAACACCTGAAAACTAAGCGTATAGATGGCTAAATATAAACCTAAACCAAAAGCAATTTAAATGCACTAATCTCTCAGTCGCCCCTTGGGTAGGTGCAGAAACTCTGTGTCAGGCAGCAAAAATATGCAGTTGATAATTCTCTTCCTGCAATATTAAACAGTGGGGGCATCTGCAGTTGAAGCAGTCAAAGCCACTAAAATATTAATAATGTATTAAATTCATCTGCAGAAGTGCAATCATTCCTAAGGCATGCAGGAGCAAACAGGCCCAAGCTGTACATGAAGAATGCAATGACGGCATCATAATGTAGAAAATAACTGCCCTGGACGGTCAGAAAGCAGAAATGTAAGCAGCAGAAGTGAACGATCAAACATATATGTCTTTGATTTTAAACCTGGTGATGCCTAATGAAAACGAACTCCATTGTTCCTCGAATGTCCAGAGAATTGAATGAGCGAACACAGTCAGAGGAACTTAGCAGCCCCCCAGTGTATCACTTAAAGAAACCCCTGCTTCCTGAGCCGGTGAAAATACCTCTAGCTGAAGATCAGATTGAATAAAATTCAGGTTATTTATTCATTTCTTAACCTGCCTCACTTTTGGGGCGCTCAGCAGTTTTTCTTGTTTGTTTGTTCTTTCTTTCTTTCTTTCTTTCTTTTACAAAAGGACTGTCACTTTTCATTAAAATGAAAGACCCCGCTGTCATCCGGAGTTCCGCGCAAACCTATATTTTTTTGCCGCCGCAGTTAGCTGCGCTTTAGGCAAAAATAACAACTTGCTTTTTTGACCGGAGCCGATGGCTTTTTTCCCCCTTTTTCGTTAAAAGACGAGGAAAAAAGATTACTTCCATTCCACTGCCCATTTGCTGCCCTTCCAGTGATGTGTGACCCTGTTTTATTTGATTTCATTTGTTCACTTTCATCATTGGTACTTGTTTTGATTCCATGGTTCTGACTGAATGAGGAGCAGGGGGCGCAGGGGGTGACCAGGACACTGAATTCTGACTTCACTTTCTGATGTTGGGACCATTCTGGAAAGAACTTGCAGTAATCGTCCATTTCAGCCCTGTCAGACACATTTGCGTATTCCTGTCTCAAACAAAGCATTTTATAAAGTGTGTTATGTTTCATTTACGTTTAGCGCTTTCAGCCTCCCTACTTTACATAATTTCACGCTCTGAATACGTTTCCTCTCACTCCGCCTATTGGTGTGTGACCATATAGATGCAATGCCGCATTCCCATGACTGGGCTACTTTTCAGTCAGTATTGGTTTCCCATCAGCCCCAGTTTTCAATCCACCAGGCTGGATTGCAACTATGGTAAACACATCAATCTACTCCGGACTGCTATCCAAATTCGGAATCTAAACGCAATAAATAGATATTAAGGTCCGAACCATGAGTGGAACTGAGTTGAACTTCCTGTCTTACTAGAAAAAAAGGGGGCAGAAATACACACAAATTCAGAGACTGACATACAGTCAGAGGAAAAGACAAGCTTTACATTCACTAACTAGATCGATACTTACTGGTGGTGGCAGTGCAATGCCGTGGGGAAGTTTTCTTTGCGCTCATTTCGTGTTTTAGTAGCAACTGAGCGTCACAAAGTACCAAATCATCACTGCTAAGCAGGTGCATCTCTTTATGGTTAGTCTAGCTTTCTCAAACTGGCACTCCCTGCAGGACAATGGGCAGTGTCACAAAACACGGAACATCTCAGGGTGTTTCCACTAACACAACAGAGCGCCTTTACTTTACTCCATTGGGCTTCACAGCCCCCACATCTCAAGCTAGAACGCCATCTACTTGGTGAGTTGGAGCGGGATGTTAGCAGAATGAATGTGCAATAAAAAATGCAAAGAAACTATGTGAAGCTGTCAAGCTAGCATGGACCAAGAATCCCATGGAAGGTGTCCAGCACCTTGTTGATGATTTCATGCTGTTCTGGAGGAAAATGTACAGAAAGGCTAAAGCTGTCCAGTCTGTCTCTCCCATCTTCATGCTGAGGGATGTGAAAGTACTTTCTAACAGTTTGGCTGCAGCGCAGATTTATGGATGGGAGATGGGATAAGCTGACATGTCTGATGAGGGAATATAAGCTGGGTACAGGTAGGGTGCTGGGAGTGTCAGTGGTGGGGGGGGGGGGGGGGCAGTTTCCAGTGACATAACTGGAAACATTGGTGTCCGTATATGATGCCAGGGCCCTTCATACCAAGGTGCTCTTCTGCTGGAACAAGATGGCATGGCTACACACAATGTGCCCGTGCCCCCACCAGCCAATTGCCACCTGGCATGTGACCAGGAGAGGGCATGGGGGGCTTATAAGCTCGTGTGTCTTCATTTTCCTGACTAGATAAGCAATAATCTCTTTCAATAAATTGTCATGCTGACTTCTGTCTTTGTGGGCCAATAATTAAATCTCAGCGCGGAAGCGACCATTTGTCTTCTTTAACCCCTCATAGCCCCTGGGCACAATTAGCTGGAATTCCCTATTACATCCAGGTTGAACAATAAGATGCTGACGCTTCCTCTCCTCTTGTCGCCGAGCTCCGACTGCAGTGTTGTTTTTTTTTTTTTTTTTACAATGCCGAACTGCACAGAAAGTAATTTTTATATTCCTACTTAATACGTGTGCAGCATCCTTGGGAACAAACATTTCTTTGGGACTTGTAATTTTTCCCTTTAAAGAGGTCATTAATTTTCTCAGCCTTTTTTTCCCCATTTGCGAGTGAATTTGCTGTCACTAAATGATCCGTGTACGAAAGCTGTCTGCTTGCTGGTTTTACGGCTGGGGATAAAAAAAGAAAGAAAAAAAATCATCAAAGTCTTCCCGACTTTCGAAGCAAAATGCAACACAACTTCTGAACCCTTAAAACACGTTCTTGTCTGAGGACAGATCTTCTCCAAAGGCTTTTTTGTGTTGTCTGGTGAACTTGGGTGGTCCGAGAAGCCTGGTCGGAACGATTTGAGCGGATGAGCATCGGAAAGCAAAGGGAGCGCGGGTCACTGCTGTTTGCACACTGGTTCATGTTGGCCAATGGTGGCCATCACTCCTGGAAGCTCAGGTGCTCATGGTTGGATAAGCAGTAGAAGCACCCGGTCTGGATTGTTTACAGGGTCTCCAGACTGACCACCCCACCCCACCCCACCAGATGCACATTTGAGCATTAAAGGTCAGACAAGAATAACTAAAAGTGACTCGAACAAAACAGCGGCATTTTCCACTGTTTAGGGCGGCGAAGAAGCGATGGCTCAGACATAATAAACAACAAAAGATCTTACAGCAGTGGAGAAGAAGAAGGGCACAAAGGGAGAAAAAAAAACAACAGAGAAAAACACCCAGTGGCACCATGCAAATACCCAGTGTGAGAAACAAAGGACTGGCTCAGTGAGCGCGATCCCATTCCAGCGTTACCACAGCGACGTGAGAGCACTGCAGCGAATTATGCCAATAGCAATGCTGCAAGATGACACAATCATAAATCTGTATTGATTTCCAAAACCAGAGAACCTTTGTCCAGCTGTCACATCCAGCCATAATGAGTCTTTATAATGTATGGCCTCTTCTCCACTGGGGTTTCACTCACTCCCTCGGCACACCCTCTACGCAGGCAGGCCGACGCCGGGGGCTGCTGGGTCACAATAAAGTTCTGCCAGGACATTGTGCCCGTGGCACCGAGTCAGGGGGACATGTTGCTTCTTCCTGCCCCCCCCCCCAACACCACGTCACCCATACCCCCCCTTGCTCCGATGGCGTTGATCCGGATGAACCAGATGCAAGTGACTGAGAGCCTCTCGACTGTCCCTGCCGCCTGAGGATGGGGTGCCGTGGAGCGTGGGGTGTGATCCTCCCACATGATGCCTTGAGATAAGTGCCCACTGTCCTGGGAGTCTTTTATTTCTCTTGAAACGCACACACACAAATAGGCAAACAGGCACACAGACTCATGCACAAAAACAATGCTTAAAACGACAAAACAGTCACACAGAAAAGTATATGCAGTGCTACATGTACACCACTGTACACACAACACAGACACATTGATGTTCAGGAACTGCACAGTGCCAATATACACACACATGCCAATATTCACATCAGTGGGCAAGCGGAAACACACACACACACGCTGACAATCGCACACAAAAAATGCATAACTCGGATAAAAGCGAAACCCTTCGCGGATCACTGTGGACATCTTGCAGTGTTCACTGATAAAACATCCCCACTTGGGTAAAAACATCCAAGCACAATCGAAAGCGAAGGCAAATAAAGACAAAAAAATGTTATTTTTCCGTATAACATTCGCATTTCGCCCACAATCCTTCATGTTGTCGCTTTTTGGAAAAGGAGATGGAACTGTGGAATTCTTTGAGTGTGAGACCCCGAGAAGTTTGCATCCGAACAGAAAACAAGAACCTCGTGATGAACTTTCCAAGGATCTAGCTGGGTCTGAGAGGTCACATGGAGTCATCCTCAACCTCCAGACCTCATTATATATCTGTTTCCCCTCAGCAGTTTTTCCATAAGGCCCTCATGACAAATATTAAGAAATGAATTACAGTTAATGTCTTAAATTAAGTATCTGTGACCAGTCGCCATTAATAACCAGTGTGAAGTGCTTCAGTCAGTAGCTCATTATATATTATTCATAATTTATTACTGTTGACTCCCTAATGGTTTCTTAAAGGGCTGTTATGGAAAGGCCCTGGTGTTTTTCTTGCTAATGACCATAAGTCAATCTGCCAGAAAAATTTGAAGTGTGAAACATGTAATGTGCGGAACAGTCAGCAGCCATTTCCTGTTAGAGACCTGATGCCTTACAGATGCGAGGCTTCCAGTAACTCGAGACGATGCTGCGGGGAGATCCTGCGTCCGCTGTTCAACAAGCGGGGGAAAAATTATCATCGATGCTTGACAGACTGGCATGCAGCTAATAGGTAGGAGGTGGAAGGTAACATTATCGGACCTGTCACGGAGTCAAATGAGATGTTTATGTTGTGTGTGTTAGTGGGCCGGTGCTTAAGTGGCTGAGGGTCACAGACGCCTCTTAGGACCCATCCTTGTGTTTATGTTACATTTTTCAGGTATAGATCCATTGCAGGGGTGACCTCAGACCCGCCACAACCAACATCCCACGATCTGCTCTTTCTAAACAAAAGTTCTGGCTTGTGTTATTCTGGCCGCCCGAGAAACTTTACACCTTTTGCTCTGGACGCAAAAAATATGATTTTTTTTTTTTTTTCCTTTTTAAATTGAGACTTTCTTTTTTTTTCGATTACGCTAAACAGAGTAACCATTAGTGCTGCCTTGTTTATCAATATGTTGAAAGATGGCCTCTCTTCGTTGCGCCGCAGAATCAATGGCTTTAGCAGGGCGAATGGGCTTGTGGCGCCAGAAAATGGACGTGGAACCGATGTGACTTTATATCTGTCTGTCAGCGCTGCAGAGAAAGCCAAAGTTGTGCTTTTCTTTGCCGTCAATGAAGACCGGGCTTGTCTACTTTATACCGCAGGCAGAACTCTTTGCTATGCGGTTGCTTGGTAGAGGCCCTGCTGTACGGAAAGCATTTTTTTGGCATACTTCAATACGTACTTAGCCGGCTAAATTGGTCCACTTTAATGCACTCAAAATAGTCTTGCCTCTTTTCAATATAGCCAGCGAGTATTAATGATGAAATACACTTTGGTGGAGTGTATTGGAAGTGACCATCAACGTACTATTAATAATTAAGTATCGCTTCTTGCTAAATTGGCCCACTTGGGTGAATGGCTTTTTTCATAAGAGTTTCAAAGCCATAGATTTAAAGTGCATACACTGAGAAATGAGCTCATCTTCAGTATGGCTTGGTTAGGTCAGCAAACCGCACCGTGCATATGGAGCATCAAAAGTTGGCTACACGGCAGCTTGGTGGTGGACCTTAGCCGCCAGCCTGATGCAACGTGTAAATCTGGCAGCTGGGATAGGCCATAACGCGGCAGAGTGAATCAAACAGCCTCTTTGGTCCGTTTCGTGCGCTTGTATGGTCATGTGTTGAGTAGACAAGCTAGCTACAAAGCTCTGGATGTTAGAAGATATGGAAAAATGTGATTGGCAAACACAGCTAAAGTCAGCAGCACCAGTAAAACAGTGAAAAGAAGAGAAGCAAAGAGAAGGAACAGATTATAGTTATAGGGGGAGAGATGCTGGGTTTTGGCACAGTTGTCTGTGATCCGACTTCTGCTGGGGATCCATACAGGGTTTCACGGTCTATGAATCCAGTCAATCCGGACACCCGTTTCCCCGAGTTACGAGCTCCTCCCCATTTCTGCGGCCTGTGTTGTCGGCGGGGCTGACCTGCATAAGACTGCAAACTTCCAACAATTTTACGGGCAGTGTGATTTCACACACCGGTTTGTCACGAGCAACATTTTCACTCCTCCCTGTAGATACCCACCAAAACACTTGAGGATGGCTGGTCTGCGTGGAATCGCACTTACATCTCGGGGGGCGGCAAGTAAAACAATGCTTACAGCTGCGGCCTCACACTCAAAGGACCCAGGTTTGAATTCCCCTTCTTTCTGTACCGCCCTTCAGCACGTAACAATCACCCGTGGTGGCGAGATGTTTGATTTTTAACCTCTTGGCCACGAAGGATATTTTCACGCGAGGTTACTTTACTTTGCAGCTGCTGAAAAGGGCTGCACCGGTAAGCGTGACTTTACCTTCCTTGCCATAAAGTAATGCTGCGACAGCAGTTCTTTGCGGTCACATTTCTCCAAAGCCATCCATCCGCTTGGACGTTGGGTTTAGAATCATTTCGGGTGGAAGGGACCGTCGCCGAGTTCTGTCAGACCAGCCACGTGTCGACCCTCAGCAAACTCCGACCCAAAGCCTGTTTCGGGCGGTGGGGGTGCCGGCGTTCTCCGGCTGGGCTCACAAGGCGCCTCGAGGAGATTGCAAATTAAAGGGAGAAATTGAGTTTGGAGTGAGGTTTTCATTCAATTTCTGTTTAATTAGATTCCCCGCTCCTAACTGACTTTCTAATTTTTCAATTAGCAACCAACATTAGGAAATCATTTCCGGAGAGCACAGGCCCACAGCGGCTGAGAGATGAAAGGCAAACACGGGCAGATAAAAACATAAATTTGTTCTTCTTTAACCAAAAGTAAATGTTATCTTTGCAGTGACCGCCACCTGCCTTGACCGGCCGTGCGTAGAAGGATGCGTGTGACAGAAGGGCCTAGAAACAAGTCCCTTTCCACACTGAATTTAACCCGCTTGTTGTTTCCGAGAGGGACACGCAAGTTGGCACGCCTTGCCATCGCCGGTCCTCCGTCGGCTCGTGCCGGTTTGCTTCATCAGGCCGCCCTGCTGGCAACGACAAGGTGATGGGGTTTGGAATGAGGAACAGCTTCACACCGGCATCATCTGTGAGGGACTTCCATGGGGCGGGACACCTCTACAAACAAAGGCCGGCTGGACCGTCGGTGTTGTTGGTACCAAGCTGTGCGAGAAATGGTTTTTTTTTTTATCGGATCCATCAGAGCGCCGATTTACGTAAAACTTTAGGCGTTTCCTCCAAGCTTATGTGCCTTTTGTTCCAAACACTGGATTTCCATTGTTTTAGTCAGTTATAGTTGGTTACTGCCCCATTAACAACGTAGACCAAAAAGGCAAGTTTAAAAAATATGTGTCGACTGACAGAATATTAATGGAAGCATTACGGAGAAAGTTTGGCATCGGCTGCACTTGGGCTCCCTGCTGTGCCATTCCAGGCTGCTCCAGCTGGGTTGGCAGGAGCAGGGCTCCCCCTTGGGGACTGGAGGGCCAATTACACCGGATAATGATTCATTGCTGGCCGCTAATAAAGTCCCCTTCCTCGACTGCACTAATTAGAAAGTATGGATCTCAGAGAGCAGAAGAGGCTGTGCAGGGAGATGGAGATTTGGGGTGGCTGTGTAGAGTAAGGCCTGATGCCCTCAGGGGTGAGCATATGGCCTTCTATTGTAGGATGTAATTGATGTTTTCATGAAAAATGAATCATGTGAAAGGCGATTGTCCTTTCTTTGCAATGGTGGGGGATTAACGGGTACGAGGTAAAGACGGGAGCTTCCAAATAAACAAGCGAAATGTGCTGCAGGACAGAAATCCATCAGACTGTCTTGGCTATGTGATGGCAGAGGAAGGCAGGAAGAAGACACAGAGAGAGAGAGAGAGAGAGAGAGAGAGTGCCTCCGGGAACTCAGCAGCAAGGCCTGAGTCTGCCCACTGGGCCTCGCGATGAGGCTAACAGCCTCTGACGGCCCCCAGCAGCGAACTGGGACGGGGGCCGAGGGAGCCACCATGATCCTCATTAAAATTAGTCTGCCGCAACATATGCTCAGCTTAAGTGGTTCAGTTCACTCCCGTTGTCCCCTCACTAACACCCCCAGCCATTATTTAAATGCAGATTCACAGGTCTATCCATCTCCAAGGACACAGCTGGAATACGACTTCACCACAGGACACCGGACACATCTGTGTGCAAGAAAAAGAGGACTCTGATGTTCCGGTCAAGCTTGCTTGTGGCTTTTCAGTTACAGCGCACTCAGCTCCTCTTGTTCAAGCTCGGAATAGCAGTGCCACTTATTGTAAATCAGCTGGGATTCTCATCTCATTTCTTGTTTTTTTTGGTCTGGGCCCACAACTTTTGACCAAACACGGTAAACTGAGGCCACACTGGGATGTGGTGAAATGCACGGTGTTGTGGAAAGTGTGTACCTGCACTCTCAGTTGCATTCTGGAACTCCACAGCCACACATGCTCATGTGTTTGTACTCATCTTCTGGCTGAGGGTGAGGAATCGCATCTTGTTGTTTTGCCCAAGCTGGTACACACACTATCCTGGCAGGTTTAGCTTGTCATATAGTCTTTAAAATATATTTCATATACAATGTTGTAACTTCTTCTTCTTTCTTCTTTATCTTTTGGCTGCTCCCGTTAGGGGTCGCCACAGCAGATCAACTGTTTCCGTTTCTTCCTGTCTTCTGCATCTTTCTCTTTCACACCAACCACCTGCATGTCCTCTTTCACCACATCCATAAATATCCTCTTAGGCCTTCTTCTTTTCCTCTTGCCTGGCAGCTCCATCCTTAGCATCCTTCTCCTAATATATCCAGCATCTCTCCTCTGCACATGTCCAAACCAACGCAATCTCGCCTCCCTGACTTTGTCTCCAAACCGTCTAACCTGTGCTGACCCTCTAATATACTCATTCCTAATCCTGTCCATCCTCGTCACACCCAATGCAAATCTTAACATTGTTAACTCTGCCACCTCCAGCTCTGTGTCCTGTCTTTTGGTCGGTGCCACCGTCTCCAACCCGTACAATGTTGTAACTGATTGTTAATAATTATTAAACTGTTCCCTTATGATATTAGACATCATTTAGGGTAATTTTGGGGGAACCTGGGATTGCTTTCAAATGAATTAGAATTTTTACTTCTTAGTCGTAATGTAGTGAATAATTTTGTTGTCCAGTTAGGCTTAGGGTTAGGGTTGGCGTTAGAATTAACAGTTAATGTTAAGGTTAGAATTAGGATTAAGGTTAAGGTTAACCCTTTAAATATTTGGTTTGTTTTCAGCAACAAATGAGGATTGGATAAATGTGCGTGTACAAGTCGGGCTCAAATTTTCAGGTCACAGCTGGATTTTCATGAGCTGCACAGGGATAAACTGGTGTGCTGCCCTCTGCCGAAATCGGATAATTATGGGAGAATTAGCATGGTGGAATCTGGGGGAGTGACAGCCCCCTGCTGAGCTCAGTGAATCATCTGCTCGACAAGGACGATGCTGACAGATCATCCTCCTCCTTCAGTTTTGCTTACACGAGTTTCCACCCATATCCTCTGATTCTCCCGGGCCGTCGCTCACCGAGCCAGGGAGCACAGCAGGTGTCTGCAGCCGTGCGATCCAGGTCACCTCTGCGAGCTCCATCTGCTGAGAAGAACGATGTTAAAGCGAATTTAGAAGGGACTGCATTCCCCATGGTCCATCCTACACTCCTAAAAAAGACGGGCGGTGGACTGGCACCAGACTGAACCTGGACACATGCAGAGGAGGGCACAGCACCGCTGCGGACTTGATGCAGATGACAGCACCTTGCTGAGCTAATGTTCCTTTCTGTGGAGGGCACATTTCAACTGATGAGGTGAAAAAAAGGTGTGTGGAGGGGGTGGGGGGTTATGCCAAATTAAGGTGAGCGGGGCTAGGGGGTGAGGATCTATGGGTTTTGTCCTTCATACTTCTGAATATCTACGAGGACCTCATTCTGCAGCACGCCACATGGCAGGACCAAAAATTATTTTAAAAAGTACAGGAGGGAGGCGGGCAGCAAGCTCAGACTAAAGGGAGGTTTGTCCTTTCCTCCCCTGGGGGGGAGACAAGATGCGGGAGCCATGTCAAGAGCACCCCGTTGTCCTTTGGGCACTTTCTGTCCTCTGCGGTTCTTTACGTCACAGTTTCCTTGCGTACCTGCAGCGAGGCTATAGGTTGACCACAGGGGGGCGCGTTTCCACAGGCACGGCCAGCTGTCTGTTCTGCTGCACATGGTGTGGCTCTTGGGTAGAGATCTGTTGTGAATTAAGGGGTTCTTAGATGTCTTTTTTTTTTGTTATATTTAATTTATTCTAACTGTCTTACTTTTATCTTTTCAACTAATGTGTAGTGGACCAAAACAGAAACACCAAGCATTTTCTGAATGTTGAGGCAGCAGGCGACATAGTAATTGTAAGCTGCCACCTTCCACCACTTACCAGATCTGACTCCTATCTTCTGCTGTACACTCGCTGGCTGCTTTATTAGGTACTATTAGCAAGTAGAACATTTGGACCCTTGGATTCCTACTCCATGTTGGACTGACACACAGTCTGTGTGGATTTTTTGACAGCAGATTCGTTCTGCTAACATCCAAACCTTGACCCAACAGTGGTCTACTGGCGTGAGAAGTCGGGACTGCGCAGGTTACTGGGGTAAAGTAAAGGCCCTGTCACATTTGTGGAACCATCCTGAGATGTTGTGTGCTTTGGGACACTTCCAACAGGACAATGTGCTGTGCCTGAGAAAGGCCAGACTGGCCATGAAGCACTTGGTGGTACACTGGTACTCAGGGGAATTCAGTTGATTCTCAAGATGTTTAATGACCTTTAAACATTGTAGAAACCCTATTGTATGACAAGAAAACATTCTCCACCCCATTACACCTACACCACCAGTCAATCCAGCCAGGTTTACCTAAAAAAGTAGCCCGTGAGTATAGTACTCTTGAGCGAGGTGCTTACTTTTAGCTGCACCAGTTAAAATACTCTGCTGTATAAATGGATAAGTAGGCAGACATTTTTAGTCACTTTGGAGAAATGTGTCAGCTGTATGAAGAATCGCTAAGAGTGAGCAACGAGAAGCAGGTCCATCCTTTGCTGTCAAGTTGTGGTTTCTCTAGCAAGTCCTGAACTATGCTGAGTGGAATATTGCACCATTTCTCTACTTGGCATCCCAGGCGTTCTGAAGCTTTCCATGACAGCACGGTTATGTTTAGCTGTAGTGAACGGGGAGCTCGTGGAAGATGTTCAGACTGGTCCTGAACTGGTTTGCCAACCTGTACTGATGCATTATCCAACTGGGGATTGGGAACAGCGCCTGTAGTCTGTTGCACCTGATCTCCTAAAAATGTCTTCGTATTCTGTGAGCATCTGATAATCAGGCATAAAAATCAATGGACTCAGCGACTGTCGCAAAGCAGATGCCCAGACATTACAGATCCAGTGCCACAACTAACAGCTGGTGACAGATGTTGGCTGAAAGTCCCACCTCATATAACAGCTCTGTAAAGCTTGCAGCGTGAAGCTTTTTCTTAAATGTAGTCATTAAAGTTGTCATAATTTTGATACCATTGTTTTATGATATTTAGCATCGCAATAAATCTACATGTACACCTGTAGATGAGTTCTGAGGCCCAACCTGTGCTGCTGCATTCAAACTGAATTTCCCCTTTTGTGCCGCATTGCTTTTGTGGTCTTCATGCCTTCTTCTCTCGCTCATTAATTACTTTTGCAGACAAATACTGTAGATTTGAACTTGCACAGATCCGCCACAGATTATTTTCTTTTTATCGATGGTCTCATTTTGCTTTAATAGCAGCTGCGATAACACATTTTATTTCTGTTGCACTTTTATTTCAGACATCGCGGTTGCATCAGTGCACATTTAAGCGCACGGGTCAGAAATTCAGCCGAAATTCTTTTTATGGGAAACGCATGCTGGTAATGGGGCATTGCTGCATCATTGGTTTTGCTATAACTCACCTACTAGCTATTTTTAAATAATAATATTCATTTCATTTCTTTGTGTTGTTCATTCAAGACATTTTTATGTGGTGTTTCTGCTATGCTGCTGTTATTCTGACCACCTACAGTTTGTGGATGTGCTTATCTCATGTCCATTATTCAAGTCCTTCCTTCATTACTTTCTCGTGTGCCGATGTGTGGAAATGCAATGTTGGCTATAGAAGCTCGGAAACCTTGAGTTAAACATGATATTTATTTCACTTCTGCGAGTTCAGAACGTAGGGGGAAGGTCAGTCATTCGGGTGAAGCACTGCCAACAAGGAGGCAAAAATGTATTGCTTTATTGTCTGCTGACTCCATGGAGAGATTTTAGTTATCTGCCGGCCTTCAGGGATGTCACCCTCTTAGCAAGCCGGTCTTCATCTCAGTGTGTGGATGGAACACAGCTCTGCGTCCTTAAATCATCCTTCTGGCGGAATTTCACATGTGGTCATTAACCTTTGTGTTTTAAGTCTGACTATGATCTGTGGCTTGCGTACAAAAAAAATGAACCATTCCAGAAGAAGACCTATATCTACTGTATATTTTAATCACATTATCCAATATAAGCCTTTATAACAGTTTTTTTTTTTTTTTTTTTTTTTTTCAAAGACAATTTAGACTTGTGAAGTCAGCTTGCATTCTTAGGATATCTTCTTCCCAGCAGGTTAATAAACCCCTTTAGGGATATCTGTGTCCCCTTGTTTATCTCAGCTATGGCTTAGTCTCAGCAAACCCGTTCAGCTGCAAAAATTTTCATTTCACAGAAGTGAAAGTTTTTAGTGAAACCTTTAGATCTGAAAAACATTAAAAGGGTTTAACCCCCACAGTGTCCTGCGCACGGAAATCCTCTTCATTATTAGACTCAGCACATGTATTAATGCTGTACCATGGGTATCGGCACCACCAAGGTAGCTATTTACTTGCTTTTAATATAAGTAGCACATAGATCAGACGTGCCCGACCCATTCGGTGCAACGGCACGAAAGAAATGGGGATATCGCCTCCTATTTCTGTTTAGGGCGCAACACGAATAGTGGGAGGGCCGGGCAATTGCATTAATGAACTCTGGCCATTAGCGAGAGGATGTCTATAGCTTGGTAAAGCGATTCGCTCAGGGAATTGAACAAGGGAGGGGAAAACTCTTTAAAACTTTATCTAATTTATCTAATATTTCACATTAGAGAGCTTAAATTACCTCGTGGAGCCAATTTCGCCTCGCAGAACATTTACGAGGAGATATTGCTCAACATTATTCATATGAAATAATTATACTGCAGTTCTATTATGTGACAGTAATACGCACAAAGAGTGATGGCTACGTCTCCCAGTCACATCCTTCTGAACAAACAAATTCCCAGAAGGTCTAGTTAGAAAAGGGAAATTGCGCTGATATTGTTATCACACGGCAATTGACTGTTATAAGGTGCCAGAGATGAATAGCTACGGATGCGGACTGGCCCCTCGCTATAAGCCGAGCGACGCTCTGTGGTGAGAAATGTGCCGGAGGAGAGCAGCCACCGTGACTCCGTATGACACGCAGAGCATGAGATGCTATTTGGCTGAGTGTCAGAGTGGGTCAGCTCAACATGGACCCGTGACGTCCATCTCCGTTGCTTACAAGAAGATGTTAACAATTTGTAAAGTGATTGTCAGACCACAGTTTAAACATAATATTTTATGAAACTGTTAAAACTAAACAGAATTTCTGCCTGAAATGTAATCACCCCTTGCCCATCACCACCACCATTTGGCCTACTAGCTTAACAGGTTATGCAGTTCCAAGTCGAAACACATTTTGAGACTTGGAATGACTGACTTTCAATAAACTCACCAAGCGTTTCCAAGCCTTCTGCGATCAGCGTATTCTTCATTTATCAAAATTATTATGCAAAAGCTACTTTTCTGGTGGCGTTATTGCTTAGTATCTCACTTGCGCATTTGATATTTCGCCGCTTGACTTTCATCCACTCGTGCAGTTGACAGTTCCGGCAACAGAGGCGTACCAGGCAGCGGGAGCTGAACCAGCAACCTTTAGGTTACGAAGTCCAGTGTAATATCTGTTGCCCCCAGTTTTAAGGTAAAGGGAGGATGTTAGGGACTTGCTTTAAAAACCAGTCAGTACCCACCCCAGAGATGTCATGTCAGCATGCGATTTAGAGCAGCTCCAGTGCTTTCCAGCTGAGGACCCTGCTTGGGGCATTAACAGGCTGCCCGGCCCGAACGCTGCTGGACAAATGTGTTGCCGATAACGCCCTTGGAAGTTAAAGCGGAAAATAAAATCACGCCCGGGAGATGGAGCGATCACATCCGATTTCCCTCACGATGTCACTTCGGAGCACCTCCTAGGGAAACTGCGGCCGTCATCCCTGCAATTCTTTCTCACGCCATTGACGTCGGTGCACCGCCACCCCCCATCATCTCAAAAACCTGCAGCACAAAGGATCCCCGGAAATGTCCTAAAAAAGTAATCAAATGGAAAACATTCTGTGGCACAGAGAGCCCTGCAATTTAAATCATCCTCTGATCAGAAAACAAATGGGGTTATAAAAAATGGAATATTTTTCCTTTTTCTCCATTGTGCATCGGCAAGGGCGGGGAAAAAAAAAAAAAAAAAACCATTATAAAATTCCTGCCCCCGTATGTGTATGTGAGTGAGTGTGTAATAGGAAACTTTATTTCATTCTGCATAATTACGAGGCAAAACCGCAAGGTTCATTTTTATTCTGCGGGAGGAATAATGGCTCTCTCAGGCTGATGAGATTTGCCCCTTAATAAAGGCAGTTTATATTTCCGCCAGCGGAAAGGCATGCGGGCATGGAACAATAAAGCGGCATAATGGAATCTGGGATTACACTGACTTCTCCTGCAAGCTTTTCCACGGTGGCCTGGCTGTTTGTGTCTGTCGACCTGTGTTATTACCTCTGGCGCTATATAGTGCTTGGGAATGAGGTTGGGCTTAAACTGGTAATGTTGCTAGTTGTTTTAGAACTGAATCGCAGCGAAACAGGGAAATTTAGCCATGAAGTGTACAATGTTGGTCAATGAGTGCCTTTAAAAGGCTCAGATGCGAAAACCGGCGTACGCTACTGTCAGGTGCGTGATCACGGCATTTTCGCCCGGTGCTTCACGAGGAACCGCTGTCACACAGTGGCCGGTGCGTGACGTCGGTTCGTAGTTTGTTTCGGCGCTCGCTCTTACTTTCCGTGGCTTCTCGAGGGGTGGCCGCCAAACACCGGGTTGCCAAAAACGCTGCTCGTGCCTTTCTTGTCTCCTGAAGATGCTAAAACCTTAGCATAGGTCTGGCCTGAAAGCTCTTGTCCTCGCCAGGGATGAGATGGGGATCACCGGGGAAAGACAGAGGCTACTTTTGAAGCATTCATTTCTTCATAGAATATTAAGCGGCCCGCAGCGATTTTCCTATTTGTAGAGCAGGGGAACTTTTACAACGATAACGCAAGGGAGGTATCTTCCAGCGGTGGGATTCAAACCCGCGTCTTCGGATCGCAAGGCAGCGGAGCCAAACGCCGGACGCAACCCGAAAAAAACGATCTCGGGACAACATCAGTTTCCCATTAATCACCAGCTCCTGCCACACCAACCCTGCTTGCAAATATTTCTATGTATTATTCAGAGAGAAAGTCGATCCTTGGCTCTGAAATCCGTACACAACATGTGCCAGGGATCTCTCCCTCCTTTTATTATCGACATGTAGGCCAGCCATCTGCCCAAATCAATTTCATACTGTCTGTTTTTGCTTATTTCCCTCGAACGTGCGACGTTCCATTTAGCTCACGCTAAGCTCCGTAATGGCCTTTTGCATACAATATCAGCATGGGCGAATGCATTAACCGCGGACGTGTACCCTGGCGCGGCTTAGACGCGAAAACGGCTAATTTATTCAGGAAGCTGTTGCAGGAATCAAGATGTTCCGTCTACCGCATGGCGCTGATCACTAATAGTCAGTGGCGCGGTAAGTAATGAATGCCCCATCAAGATTTCGCTTGCTAAGCTATGCTTCACGGCGACAGTCCTCTCTCGCTGAGATAATATGTCACCAGGCAGCCATTCTAGCCAACGTGCTTTTAAGAGATAAGATCTCGGCATGATTCCGACTGCGATGCCGCCGGATGCCCGCTGCCCTCGGTGGAGCTTGTATGCCGGGGCCTAGATGACCCCCAACCTACAAGCCGTGCTCCACCTTCTTCTAATCTGGCCGACGTTTATCTGAATGGCACACGCGGTCAAGTGCCGGCAACCACGCTAATGTTCCTCTTATAATGTGTGTGTTGTTCTGGAGGCTGTGTGTGTGTGTGAGGGGTTGGGGGGTGTTGTACAGCACGCGGGTGGTGGGCTGATTTGAATGCGAGACAGGAAACATCTGCCTGCAGTCACAAAAATTCATCTCCTTGTCACTTTCAATTCAGAAGTGCCATGGCGGAGCGCTTCTCCCTCGGATCGTGCGAAGGAGGAGAAGAGGAAAAAAGCCCGATATTAATGAGGTGTTTCGCTGAATAAGGATTTGCTCCCTGATAGAAAATTCACTCCCTTAATGGCATCTGCAGTTATGCACATTAGCATTAATACGTGGGCAGGGGCTGTTTGTGTCAGAAGCTTCGGATGGAGTGACACCCCGCTTGCCCCGAAACATCAGGCACCAGCATGGATGTGTCTGCCGCATCGGCCCATCCCCTTCGCTTCCCCGGAAGCACGTTTACCACATTCTGTAGGGGAAAGCATCGCCGTGCCAACAGCACACTGTGCCTGTTTTACCAACCGCTTTGCTGCACCGGCACTGGGACGGAGAGGTGGAGAAGTGTTGACTTCGGTGGTAAGAAGGAGCCACCGGTGTTTAGACAACAGCGTTCCAAGTTCTACCCTAACACATCGGTGTGACGCCCTTATCCCAAGCGTCGCGACACTGGTGAGGACCAAAACGCAGCTTTGAGACACAACCACAAAGTGATGGCATGCAGAGCCAACACCAGCTCTGGCGCCAAAATTAAACCCGCCTCTCACTCATCCACAGCAAATATTAACTCACGACCAAGCATTAATTTGAGCAAATAGCAGGGCGTGCGCCAATATAATATGTGATCTTTGTCTAATTGCCTGCAAAGCCCAGCATGTCTTACTTTATCACCTTCCTTGGAGCAGAAGGGCTCTGGTGTTAAGACTTGAAGGGCGATCAGTTAGGCAACCGGAAAAGCCGACTCGGAGCGGAGGGACAGAGCACTGGCGCACAACGGAGCCCCAATGCACGGAGAGGTTTAAAGCAGCATGAGGGAAGGATTACGGCGTAACGCTCGCGCACATCAGAGCAAACAACAATGCGCTGCGACAGGCTCCCGTCAAGTTAGCGCACAAACACGATTAAAAATTTGCGCTATGATCTCGGATCAAGGAGTTGATGTAGCAATACGAAGGCTTTTGGGGGGGAGGTTAATTATCAAAAGTTGCATAACTTATCGTGAATAAGAAAAAAAAAACTATTTCTAATTTTTTTTTTTTTTGTTTGTTTGTTTTTTTTTTTTTTGCTGGGCAGCACCGAAATCGTCCGAGGGTGTCGGTTTTAAATTTTCCCGTGAAAAAGCGAAGTTAATTTAAAAAAAAAAAAAAAAAAAATCGATCGAAATAAAAATATGTCTGGAAGCTTCATAAATACAAGTGGGTACGAGCTAATAATGTTTGTGAGAAACAAATTATTATTATGAATTATTAATGCCCCTCGAGAGCATGTAGAGACAGATTATTTTTTTCCGCAAGACCTCAACATTTTGAAGGGTATTTTTTACCTTCCACTGTTTAATGAAACTGGGCCAGTCGGGCAGGCCCAGGTATAAGTTACCGTATTACGACCAAATGCCACTGTGCTGAGAAAATAGAAGAAAAAAAATGCAGCAATTCACGGACAAGGCAGCACATTTTATCTTCTTATGCATGCTTAAGGGGACCATTTCCAGGGCCACCAAATCCATCTCCAGGTTCCTTCTATTATCGGGCTTGACAGTACAAGACAGTAGAGTCTTAGATGTATAGTTAACAACGCTTTCATTTACTCCCTACACTGACAAGCATTCGGGTGTATAAATCCTAAGAACAATGCATGGCATTAATTCCCTGCGATCGTGGGGCAGAAGGAACAAGCGTTTGAATCCAGACGTGGATTTATGCCTTTGATGCAGGAGGCTACATTCACGCGCATGCATCCCAGGTGGCAGAAACGATCTTTTCTGGTGGGGCTCTCGGATGGGTTGCGCTCTGCTGAAGCTTGGCTTAACTCCACCGAAAGCTGGAATGGGTTCTGCTGCGGGTGTGTCTGTTGCAGGCTCACACGGGGCGATGCAAGCGTGATAAAAAAAAGGTGAGGTTAAATATGTAGATCGTGGGACCCGCATGTGGGTGAAGAGCGTGAGAGTTGAAGGTTGTCTAGCGAAGCCTTTGGTTTGCTGCTCCTAACAGGCGAATTTGAACTCGGCATGCCTTGGTGTAGCGCGTCCCACTGTGGGAAAGCAATAAGGACACGGAGTTTTTGGCGGCATCTTCAGCAGGACCGTTTCAGAACCATTTAGTGTGGCCTGGTCTCTGCTCTCCATTCCAGTCTGGTGTCTCAACTGCGCCTTGAGCCACTTGAAAGCAGGGGTCGGGGAAACCATCATGATTTTCGCAGCAGGGACTTTCGCTTCTAAATTGGTCTTCTTAAGTCTTTACAACTGGTTTATTAATCTGTCCTTTACAGACACTCCATTCTTGGCTTAAACACAAATGATAATGGTAATAACAATGTTTTATGTGCTTTTTTAAATGCATTTTTATTTTTTATTTTTTTTAAGAAACAGGATGATTAGGAACAGGGCTTAGTTGCAAAATGTGCTGAATCTTAAGACTTGAAGACCAGTGTGTGTATATATTTTTTTTTTTTGCAAATCTTATTCTCTAAACATATTTCAGCTTAAGAAAAATAACCCCAACCTACTCAGCCGTACAGATAATTTGAATAAATAATTTTAATATTTAAATAAGTACAATGGACAAAGCCAGAGTTCCAGCAGAGCTATGATTACATGCCCGGGGGGTGAATACTTAATATGATGGAGAATTAAGCCCCCCTTTTCACATCAGCCCCACTGTTCTTCTTCAGTCTCTCTCTCTCTCTCTCTCTCTCTCTCTCTCTCTCACACACACACACACACACACACACACACACACACATACACAAGTCTCTCTATCAACTCTCTCAGCACCCAACTCTGCATCACCACATCGCTGCAGTTTTTGGAGACATCAGACTGAAGGTGTCTCTGCGATGCCATGAAAACTGCCAACTCGCACACCCCATGTGAGGTGCATTTTCATATCTTCATGCCTTTATCATCTCCTTTGAAACCCAGTGGGGAGGGCAGAGCGGAGTTTGGCCTGCACGTGGCGTTTGAAGCTTTGCTGTGGACTCCCGCCCCTCCCTGTCGGACCCAAAAAGCTCAGCAAAAGCTGTCGGTGGACTCTTTAGTGCCCGGGAGTGATACAGGGAGGAAGCCCGTGCTGAAATGTTTCTCACTGTTTGCAACGGCACAGTACTGTGGTTAGCAAATCCATCTTATTTAACCGCTCTCGGTCACAAATTTTCGCAATATTTGCAGGAAGTGAAAGCCAGAGGGCAAGGAGCAGACTTCTGGGGAATTTCTTTCCTTATTTCTGGACATCAGACACAGCCACCAAGTGGGGAATGATAGCTGGACGGTTTTTATCCCTGTTTGAACAGGTGACTGTGGCCCTCCTGCCAGGGGCTGATATTAAGCGCGTTTTCCATCCCGTGCATGCAAATGGCGCGTGTCGTTCGAGCGTTTACCGCCGTACAACCCCGCTCGCAGAAAAAAAAATGGAACATTAGCCGTCGCTTGAGCTTCAAATGGAGATGAAAATGGCCTGAGAAATTGATTGATCATCAGCTTCAAGAAGGGCAAGGCGCTCCGCGGGCAAACGGATCTGACATCTACATTATGAAATACCACGCTTTACACAAGGGTGAGAGTATATTACAAATTCACATTCAAACCAAAAGGTTAGGTCCCCAGGCTGAGCCATTCATACACCGCAGTCTTTGTTCATTGGGGTTTTATGTTATTCTTTTCCATTCAAAGTTTCCTGATTGCTTTTTACCGCCTTAATCTCCTTTACTGTCTTTCATCCTCTTTAGGAATGAGCGGCTCAAAGCCACGAAAGCTGCTCATACAGTTAAAGGGCATCAAAACTACCTGCCACGATGGAGAATGGGGCAAGAGGTGGCTCAAAACAAAGGGAAGCACTGGTGTTGCTAACAGGAGCCCTGTGTGGCACATAAATAAACAGGATCTTTCCTTTTTCATTACTCAGGGAGGGCGTGGGGGCGTGGGGTGCCGGGTGCGGGGAGGGCGTGAATGTGATTTAGTGATGCTGTGCACTGTTTACACAGTCAGCCTGGAGGGATGCTGAGATGTTGCGGCCCGTTGTCATTAGTACGGAAGGCACGTCTCTCCCCGAGACCCTCTCTCCGCTACCCCTCCCCGCCCACCCCCTGCTGCCACCACACAGCCATCACCCTCCGCTCTTTCTGGCTGCTCAGGGGTGTGCGATGGTCTGAGAAAGATTAATGCTTCTCAATGCCATGCCGTGAAATCAAATTAGTGTACCTTCGTCCACATACTTGGAGCAGCTGCTCCGGACTGTACAGGGACACTTTCGCACTAATCCTTACCCAGCCCCCCGCCACCTCCAAGGTGGATATTATTGCCATTACACCACGCGGCGTTCGATTGCCCACCTTTCGTCCACCTCTCCAAACTCCCTTTGCCGCATTTTTGCCTAACCTGCGCACGTGCAGGTAGGTGTCTGCTCGCACAATGCATTCGCGTGGGTGCAGCCGTTTCCAGCAAACACGGTGATTATATGAATGCGCGCACGCCCGTGCGTTACCGTATAAAATCCGGGTAATAAACAGCGCCTGGCTTTTTATTCAATTTGTTTCTTTTCCCCGCAGGAATGGAGAGATGCAGAGATTATGCAGGAAGCGGGAAAAGGAAAACGACAAAAGTGCCACGTTGGATGAACCGTACGCCCGGCAATGTGGTCTGCGGTCACACTCGGCCGACGCTGACCGCTTTTATCTCCGTGTGTCTGTATAATTGTATTTACCGCCTTGAACGCCGACTATTATAACTGCTTGGGATGCGCATTCCCGCTCATACGCTCTTTTATTTAGCTCTACGTTTAAGCCAAAGGGACCCCTTGTCTTCTCGGGGGTTTGGTTTGGAGGGTATTGATCACCTCGCGCTGCGTGCGCGTCACTTTCTAAGGTCAAACGTCACCCCCCATAAGTTTCCCACTGAAAAATGGGCAGCTAACTTTTTGTGGAGGGTCTATCATTAAGGCACTAGGAGAGAAGCTCGCAGCGCTGTCAGAAAAGCCCTCTCCCCATATTAATCACACCGCTCATGCCAGAATAAACAGAATAATCCGAAACCGTGCTTGATTTTGAACCGAAGCAAAGCTTTAAGGAGGCTCTGTCACTTTTTCTGACAGGCTGTGGCTCATTAGGGATAATAGAAAATATGGTTCATTTCAGCAAAAGATGTTGGTGCAGCTGCTACAAAATCCTTCAGTTTGTCAATCCAGAATACCATGTTAAAACAGCTACTGTAACTGCTTCGTGGAGATATTATATATAATTCATATTTTAATAATACTGTAGCCCATTGTAATGTATAAGTCATACAAAAGGGAAATAACGTTATAGAAAAGACCGCGATCACTTGGGACTGCGTACAAATTTTGGATGTTGTCGACTGAGGCAACAACAAATACGATTACAGAAACTTGGACTGAACTCCGCACATGGCAGAGGGCAGATACGCTAAGCAGCCGAAAGTGACTGAGCTGAGCTGTTTCAGCCACACCCACGCAGCATACAAACACATTCTAGACAACTGTGTGCTTCCAGCCTTGTGGCCACAGTTTGGGGAAGAAGCTCCTTTCCTGCTCCAGCATGATTGTGCCCCCTTGGTGCACAAAGCAAGCGCCATAAATACATGGTTTGCCTAGGTGGGTGTGGAAGAACTTGAGTGGCTCCACAGAGCCCTGACCTCAACCCCACTGAACACCCTTGGGATGAACCGGAACCCTGACAGTGACCCAGGCCTTCTCATAGGTGTTGGGTGGTCCACATGGTGGAGGCCAAGAGATCATTCCTTAACGTTGCTCTCACCATAGGTGCCACAGGCCCACTTGGACATGTAAGTCAAGAAATGACACAGCAGGGTTACTGAACCAAAACGGATTGGCCAGTTTCATCGAAACACCCGATTTCCCTCGATGAACAAATGGTCATCCATTAACCTGTCCCCACCCAACCTTGCTGCACCCACCTCTGAGACGCTAAACAAACAAAAAAAATTCACGACGTTATCCTTGCGTTAGTATATTTACCGTCACGCGTCTTAGCTTCAGAAATCACTACCCTCCCACATCCTTTTATTCGCCGCCTTTTCCATTTCCCCTTCTGCTTATTTTCTTCTCCTTTTGTGTCGATTTTGTTGCTGTTGTCTTGGCTTAGATGAATAGATATACTTTGTAATCTCTGCGACGCTCTTTGTCTCGCAGAAATATAAGGACCCCAGCAACAATAAGCTGTTGCACAAACTTCAGATTGACAGAATTACTTCACAACTGCTTATTTGTTGTTAGTCATCAAATGTACTAAATAATAAAGCTCCTTTGCTTCTCTTTTCTGGGTCTTTTGTGGGGCGCGCCGAACAAAGACCCCAAAACACATTTACATTTGTATATACATTTCTTCACCATACATTTTCAAGTGCCCATTTATTTTGGAGTCCCCTGTTGGGCTAGCAGTTACTTTCTTGCACCCTTTCTTTGCTTTTTCTTCTGTTTTGTCTGAGAAAGGACAAATGAATAAAATTTAATATAAATTTAATATAAAAACACTACCTTAAATGATATTTTCATTAATTGAATTTCTATGTCCGTGTTTCACTTTAACAGGTTGCCAGTAGAACTTCAGACAAAAGTGAAATAAAATGTGAATGTTCAGTCATTATTGAACTTCTTTTGGAAGCTAAACCCAGGCCTGGCAGTGGCTGTGCACTCTAGGGTTTCCACGTTCCATTTTTTCATCTCACAATCTCTTGAGTGTTGAGTGAAAATCCCCCAGCTGTGAAGTTTCTCCAAATGCTTCTCCCATTTTAAACGTAAAACCAGAGCCGTAGATTAGGGCGTGCGTGTTGACAGGGCTCAAAGGCTAAAGCAGCATTTGTCAGAACAATGATTCCCACTCCAACTTTTCCCCCTTGAAATTCTGTCAACCCTTCTGTCAGCTACAATTTTCTAGTTATGGCTGATTCTTACGCCCTGGCATTCTTGCGGCTGTCAGCAAACATTGTGACATCGGTCCATTTCAATGCACCATTAAACAACGCGGCCCGAAAATAACTCCATTCTTCTCAGCGTCCTAAAAATATATATTCAGCAGAGCAAAATTTAACATTAAACCCATCAGCGGATGAGCACACCTGCTGAAACGTCATGTTTGTAAGGCAGTTATTGAAGCAAAGAATTATTATTTTTTTTTTTTTATTTATTTTTTTTTAAAATCTAAGTGTCCCCCACCTTACGAAGATTGTTCGTTCCTGAAAATCCTTCTGCAACATAATTCTCGGAATTCGTCTGTTCTTGAACCCCAAAATTGACAATAAATCAAAACATTTGTGCCTAAATGTCACCAAATCCCATTAAAATGAGAAAAATTGCTTTAGTAGCCATCATTTATCGTACCACGGCCAACCAAGGTAGCATCCCTTCCCGAGTGACTCTGTTACACCGCACGTTCAGCTTTATTCATCCTGCACTGTACGTGTAACAAGCGATGACAAACAAACATCGATACACAAGATTCTCAGCCTTTGCGCACGCGTGTCGCATATTTAACGTTGTTCGTAAAATGAGTTTTTTTAATTTTTATTTATTTATTTTTTTACGCCACTTTCTCTCTGCAACTTTGTCCCCCTTCCGGACGTCTTACAGTTGAAAACATGACAGCGGGCTTCTGTTTTGCTGCGCTTGCGTGGAAAATGTTTGTTTGCATCCATCGAGTGACCTCCAGCTACCCGCGTGAGAGCGAACGCGCACGTGCGCATGCTTACGGACCCTCCTAAACCCCGAAGGTGGGCACTAGCATGACAAGTCTCTTCTGTGCATTCGGTCATGCTTAAAAGATTGAAGGAGCCACCATGTATAATCGGCTGACCTCCGAGATCCGATTCGATTTAACACATTGATTTAACAAATTGATTTAACAGCCAACAGGGTAATTAGAACAAGATAACGGATGATAGTTGTTGACTGCTTCATTGGCCATGGAAGCCTTTGGCTACGGCAGGTGCCTTGTTTTAAAAGCTCACGGTGGTCGTGTCCTCCACGCGCTCTCCGAGATTTAACCAAACATCCACGCTCCACCGCATTGCGCAAGGTGCAGAAAAAGCCGCCCGGCTGCCACCAACCCGCTACGCCACTTGTGTGTGCGACGTGCGCTTCTGCATCCTGCAAACCTTGCACGTTCCACTATTCCACCGCTTCTCCGCTGTTTGCATAGGTGGGCAGCTGTAAATAGTCTTATTTATGACTCACCGGGTGTATCCGTCCATTTGGACAGCACACGTACGTCGGCCTGTTTTAATGCGTTGCGATAAATATCAGCACAAATTTAAAACCCCTCGGGTTTTCGTTCCTTGAGACCCGAGTAAATAAATCAGCTCCACATAAAACGGTACCGTGAAGCTAATGTCAGTTGACTGAGATCACAGTAAAAAAAAAAAAAGAAAAAAGCCCTCCTTTGCACACTAAAATGTCATCTGCGGTGCATCGTTCATATTCAGATGATACGGTAATAAATAAGGCAGTTTGAAGCATCAATTAGAAAACCGGCTCTATAGGGGCAGACAGTTACCCTGGGCCATGTTTCTGTGTCTATCAAAGTTTGCCATCTTCACTGAGTGCAGAAGAAAAAATTCAGTTTGAAGCTGAACCGTTGCCTTCCAAATTGATAGTAATAGAATAAGATTAACCTGCCAACAATTTAGAACTGCTCTTAATGCAAAAACCTCTCCATTTTGCCTTAACCTTTTGTCAGCCCCATTCATAAAAGATGCCATCGGAAGGGGGTGCAGACAACGGATGGCGATGGAACTAAAAGGGGAATCTGAGTAAGACTGGCACCCTTGACAATTACAAAGCGCTTGCACGCTGTAATATTTGTAGCGGTGCGGAAAAGCAGAGATGGGGCAATTCGTCTTTGCCGAGAGTTTGTGGTGGGTTTAACAAAGACAGATTAGAGGGGGTTGGACTGGGAAAAGGTGCTCAGGAGGGAGAAGGGAGAGCGAGTGTGTGTGGGAATTGAAGCTGGTGGAGCTAAAAAAGATCTCCTCCCCGGTGCAGGATGACTGTGATAGAGATGTTCTGTGCATCCCCAGTCCACTGCTGATGCTTAATGCATGAGGGTGATGCTGACATTTATTGACTTGTCAAATCTACCTAAAAACCATATAATAATGTAAATATTAGAGAAATATCACTTTAAAGAATTCTTAGCAATAAGTTTATCTTGGTGAGATTAAGATTTAACTATGACCAAGGTTTGAATGTGGGTGTGGCATCAAAAGAATGGGGTGACGTAAAATTGACAGCATGTAGAGAGTTTGGGTTTCGGCTCCTTGGCTTGTATTCAGATGAGCTGCTGTGTGTCTTTAGCTGACCTGTCATGTGCCTGTGAGCTTACTTTAGGGGATGTGACAAGCAGGAAAAAAGGAAAAACTACCTCTGATAAGAGTGCGAATCGACAGTTCCTTACTGCACTTCTGCATTTGTGGCCTGGTTAACAAAGAATGAACCGAAGGTTAAAAGGGGAGGAACAACACCTTGACAAAGGACATGGTTCGTTTTCAGTAATGGCCTTCCTGGTCATGAAAAAAGTTTCTAATAGCACCCAGAAATGGCAATTTTTAAAATTAGAAGACAGCTTGGTGATGGCAACATGGGCACAGAAACGGTGGAGCTAGAAAAGGCAAAACCTGCACATACAGCCATGAAATACAATACAAGGGCAAAAGCTTACAGCATTTAGCAGGGGAGGTTCTTTAGAACTGAGAAAGTCAAATGTGCCTCCACGATTCGTGAGGCTCATATGCTTCACAGATTAACTCTTCTAGCAGAACAAACACACACTTTGGTCAACTGCATATTTAAAGGATCTTCTCGTGTGACTCTGAAATTTATCCTATTGCCAGATGCGTAAGAGGAATCAACCAACGTTCCTTAACTTCATAAGACAAAGAAACAGAACAGAATCTGGGAAAAGAGATGCAAAGAGGGACTTAGTCAGGACTCCACCCTGCATGGGGGCTGGCCATTTTGCATACTACAAGGGAATGACCTCCAGTTTACTTCTTTGCTTCTTGCCCTGCCTATTCCACCTGATCACTATTACTTGTATTACCCTCCTTATTGTCTCTTGTGCTCCCCCAATAGGCTGCCTTGGTGGTTTATTACTTTAAATATTTAAGTCCTGTGTTTGTACCTGTTCTTTGTTAGATTGTGGTTGTGCTTCTCTGCTGATTTCACTGGTTTAAATCCTGTATCTACTGACCTATGTTTGCCTGGCAAACTGAATTGTTTGCCACCTGTTTCTTAGGTTTTTTTTTTTTTTGACCTTGTGGCTCTTGAGCTGTTTTTTTGCCCAGCATTTTGGATTGTAAGTCTCTCTGTAACCTCTCCTTCCCTTCATTAAATCTGTCATTGGGTCCTGACTTGGGAACCCTTACAGATTTTTGAACGCTGTTACGGTCATCGGAGTAATATTGTAGCGTCGGGCGCTACAGCTAAGCACCGTTTGTCCGCTCGTCGTATGCGCGTTGCTGCCGAAGTGCACCCTGGAAAATGGGGCGGAGGATGTGCCCTGGCGGGTAACTGTTGAGCGTGGAAATTGAGAGTTGCGGTGTGAGAGAGAAGGAGACTGGGGAGGTTGGTAAGCTGCAGTGTGGGTGTAGAGGGACAACTTTTTCTTCGTCCTACCTAGTTGTTACCTTCCCTGGAGGCGCCAGTGTTCAATAAAAGGTTGTGTGTTATGGAGACCGGCGTGATGTCCTCATTCGCTCTATCCGAGCCTAGACCGGAGCTCATTACAATATTGCATCCGCCTGCGATTCTGTCTCTGCATCAGAATGCCCATGAAGGCTGAGTAGCCACTAGCACACTGACCCCCCCCAGATGTTTACTTTTTCCCCATTCTTTATGTTTGGGAGCCCTTTGTTTTCCTCTCCTCAACTGCCAGCTGGGTTAAAGTGAATTAAGTACACAGCAGCTGTACATTTGAACCTAGGATACTCAAAAAAAAACTACTTAAATGTGACTTATTTAATTACCTTGTTGCATTTTTAATCTGAACTTTTTTAAAATTTACGCTCGGAAAGATGTATTTGTAGGACAGAGACAGAAAAAGATCATGGGGAAAAAAAACTGACTCCAGCATAGCATCCCTTTTTAAATAAAAGCCCATGGCAAAGACCGGGCTTTTGGAGCAACTAGTGTTACAGGTGCCTCGGTACCCGATGAGAAAATGTTGCAGCACGGCCATAGCCTTCAGCAAAACCTGATATAATTACAAAGTGCAAACATAAAAGCAAGTAAAGATCTGAGGAATGGGTGCCGAGGAGGAGCGGGCTGCTTCTTTCATTACACTCAGTATTTTCTTACCTTCCCAGAACGGTGTACCATTTCAGCTTTACTCCAACTCTACAGCTAGAACTCACTAGCACATTTCTGTGGCAACCTCCAGTGACCTCCAAATGACCTCGGAGAGGGTACAAGTATAGACACTCTATTAGCTGTATTCGGCCCCACTTGCTCATCCAAAGATGAAGTTCAACGCGATGCATTTACTCAGAGGTGAGTAAAACACCAGCGGGGGCTGAAAGCAAGTCCGAAAGGTTACAATGACAACGATTCACATAAACGTGTCAATTTTTGTGTCGGCATTATATTTCCAGCTACCTGTGGTATATAAGGCGGCAGTATTTTACTTGCCCAATAAGCTGCTTTACGTAGAGCTTCCTATATACAGCAAGATGTAGCTGATAAACACATCTGAGCCCAGCGCTTGGTCCGGAAGACATCACTCTTACGTGCCATTCCTTTAAAGCGAGTCGGCTGCTTCGTATGCAGGTCTCATCCAGCTGCACCTGCCTTTCGACTGCCATTCTTGTCCATGAGCTCAGGTTCTCTTTACCCTATTGACTGAATCACAGAACTCGGATTAAAGTCTTAAGACTATCTATGAAATAGAGGGTTATGGGGTGTGTGTGTGGGGAGGGGTTGTCAATGACTTGTTGACAAACTGAGGCCCAGAGCTGTCGTGCAGGACAGCGTTCTGCTGCAATGTCACCTGAAGGATGGCCGTTCAATCATCTCCGCCAACAGTCGGCAGCAGACGGTAGCGTTAGCCTCCAAGCGCCGCCCTCGTCTCTCCGATCGGTCGACACTTAACTCTTCGACCCCTAAAAGCGAATCAAGCCGCAAGCCCTCCTCCCGTTGCCTTGCAAGGATCGACGGCGATTTGCCAGCCCACGTCTCATCCACCCGCGCAAACACCCTTTGTGCGCGTTGAGCTCTAATTTCCTACATTTTGCATTATTGTCTGCTGTTTCGGAGAAGCCCGAGCCCCCTTTGTCTGGATCAAATTGTGGCGCGCGCCGACGTGTCTGGAAATCGGCTCGGCCGAGCGGCGGCGAGCACGGCGGCGACGCTCCTTTATGTGGGCAGTTTATTAAATAAGCCCGGCCAATAACGCAGGCCTCCCCGCGGCGGAGAGAACTCTTTGTCTTTGTGCCCGTGTTTGTCCGTGAGCTTAATCCCCTTTAAAGCCTATTAGGAGAGAGATTTGCCCCGCTTACCCTGATGAGAGATCAAACACTACCTACATCGCTGTGCACACAAAATGTTAATGCGACGCCCGCGAACGGGTGGCTGCCGATAGGCGCGGGCATGCCTCCGGAACCGCCATGCAGATTACCTGCCCAAAAGACCTGTCTGTGATTATTATTCATGTTTACAAACTTTCATCTCCAGAGGGCAGGCTGCGGAACCAGACATGCACCTAATCTGCACACGGGCCCCGGTGCTGGTGCTGGCGTGGAGCTGGCTATGCATTTATTCATGCGGCCGGCACCAGGAATGAGCCCGCCCGCACCCTCCACACACAGAAACAGGCACAAACACACACACGCACTCACACTCCCCAGAGCTGGCATTTATGAAGATGTTCCCTCCACCGGATTATGGCAATAATAACAATATAATAAGGAAGGGCTCTCTCTGCATCATGAGAGTATGTCTTTTTCCCCAGACCCATATGATGCATGAGGAGCAGAGCGCTGCTTTTTCGTAGCTCGGGGACAGCCAGGTCAAGCAACAGCAACAGGAACGGCGTGGACGCACACGGCAGCCTCCCACACCTGCAAGGGAAGAGAGCCTCCTCCCCTCAGATAACTCCTTTTGGCTGTAGCAGAAGAAGCTGGGAAGTCGATCCCTCAGGCCACGGGGATGAGAAATTTCTGTGAGCTCCGTTGATCAAAAGCATACTAACCCTGTGGCGAAATGTGGTCTGCAGGGCCAGATAAAATCTCAGCGAAACCAACTACAGACTCCTTTCATTAACCTTCCGCCCCGCTTGCCTGCGTCTATTAGGTGCCTCTCGGAACGGGAGGGGAATAATCCCAGTCCCTGGCCACGGATTCTCATGCAGGCCTTCGCTCAACACAGCACTTGCTTAAACTCTTTGCGCTGCTTCACGGTAGAGCTACACACCCTGCAAGCGTGGGAAGGTGCACGAGTGTGTTGGGGAGGGTCCATTCTTGCATTGTTTTGTTAGTTATTTGTTTGTGTTCTTCTGCTTGTTTGATGTTAAGCTGCTGTCTGCCGCCCTCGCCGAGTCTGAAAGAAAAAGAAAAACCTTAATTACGGCCGGCTGTCATTTCTTGATGAAGTTTTGAGGCGCCGGGGGAGACTGTCGGGCTGAAGGACCATCGGCGCGTAAGTCAGCTCCGCCGGTGAAAAGCATTGATGCTGGTGGCCATGGGCTGAGGATGTCTTCCAAACGAAAGTGAGCATGGAATTCTTTATGAGCTCAGCAAAGGAGGAAAGATGACAACTAAAGCAGAAATCACAACCAGAGATGCATTCATTCAACCAAAAACTTCCACTCAACACAGAGATAATGAACAAAAATCTGTGTTATAGTATTTTGCTCACACAGACCCGATGTCTGCACTTCCCATTCTTTTGCTATGAGGCAGGAGGAGAGCTGGAGAGATGAAGAAAACTAGCTGCAGGTAACCAGGACTCTGCTCTCAGAATCAAGGAATCGGTTTCCACTGGCCGTACGAGTCAACCAGGCAGCCTACAGTGACTGAGCTGGGATGGAGTAGAAATGAAGCAGAAGTGATAAAAATGTGTAACAAGAGTGTAAACACCTTGGGTTTAACAGGATGGGTAGTTTGCTAATCTGATGGACATGCTGGAACAATGAGAAGGTAAGTGACACACAGGTGTTCAGTAGCTACATAGTTTATACACCTAAACTCCTGTCTCTTGCTGCAGAAACCCAGCAAGCAACAGCACAGTTTAGGACCATTCAGCTTATGGTTGTAATAGACTGGAACGCCCAGGTTTGGAGTGCATCTGCTGGTGCTTGGACCTCAGGCGATTTATTTTCATCTCCAAGTTCCTTATCCTGGCAGGTTTTTTTTGTTTTTTTTTTGTTTTTTTTTGTTGTTTTCCTTTCTTCAACTGTTTTTCCTCTGCCTTTTATCGCTTTATTAACTATAGGTTGCGTCACTGTAATGATTTTACGTATTGTTATCCATTGATCCATTATTCTTAACCATTTGTCTATGCCAGGAATGGTGGCTTGGAGCTTGTCCCAGAGTCAGTAGGCACTAGGCTAGGAAACAGCATCATGCACAGGATACCACTTCATTGCAGAGAGGCCATGCGTGTCCACATTTACACATGTGCACACATTGGAAACTTTACAGTGAACAGTGATACCAGAGCACAAGTGCACAAAGGCGCTGTCGATCCATTGGGACCCACAGGCCACAGTCAGAGATGCTGCTGACCACAGCATCAGAGCTTTCCTATCAAAAATGCAACTCAGTAAAATGAACATTTTCTTTAAGTTGGTTATCATGGTTCTCACTATGTCTCCTTTCTTGCACCTCCGACTGCCAAGTTCATTCTACCACTGCTGCTGTGCTCTCCCTTCCCCATTCATGAAAATGAATCTCCAGAAGTGAGCAATTATTAAAAAAAAGTGTCGCGATTCCTGAATATGTCATTAAATTCTGTTTAAGTTCCCACCCATGACCCTGAGGTAAGAAAAAGGTGAAGTGAAACCTGCAGAGGAGGCAAGTGACATTGACACAGGAAGTGAGGGCAGATTCCTGCTTGCAACCTGCAGCCTAATGGGCAAGGATTCTCGTGTCAGCCGGCACATCATGCCATCGGTGCAGATGTGGGGAGACATTATGGCTGTCATGTTGCCATGATGTGAAGCGAAGGAGGGAGAAGAACCATTACCCCGTCCTTGGTGCGCGATGCCTGGCACCCCCTGAGATGCAGAACGGAAGGTCTGTCACAGCATCTCCTGCCTGCATGCACAGGAGAAACATGTTCAATACGTCTGCTTCTTCACAAGCCAGGCCCTGGAGATGGGCCTTGTTGTTCTTCACAGAACATTTCTCCAAGCACAGGTAAAGACATCCTCTCCAGGTGAAAGTTTGGCACCATGTACATTTCTCATACACTTTGCGTAATTACAAGTTATAAACTTAGCAAGAAAGACCCCCTTGGAGCTGAAGGTGCACAGGGGTGCTCTGGGCAATAATGTTCACGCAGTTCTCCTCCACCAGCATTTTAGTTCTATTATGCTAAAGCCAGGAGGTGATATGTAGAATTACTCACAACATAGTACCCACATAGAGAGCCGACCGCTCCCTTTTTGACTGTAGTTAAGACATTAATTTCCACCTCAATGGCTTTCAGGTCAAAATACTTCAAAATCCCAAACTAAATTACAAATAAAAAAGTAAAGTAAAAATTGTACATTAAAATTTACGAGCATGACTTCTACACCAAGGTAATTCTTACTGGAGAAAATCAGGGTACGTACCTGGCTCAAGGGTACAACAGCAAGAGCAGGGACTGAAACTTACACTGTCCACTGGGACAACCTTAACCATTACGCTGCCCAGCATCCCAGGTAGAACCCAAGTTATGACAGTTCCTGTTGAATTTGTAATGTTCATCAGGAGATCCTACGGCTGAACCTGGACCGACTGATCCGCTCAGTACCGGCACTGCGTGGCTGATGTGCCTCGTAGTGAGAAACAGGGTGTTAAGTCTTGGCTCCTGCACCAGTTCCTAGCCCGTGTTCTCCAACAGGGGGATAAAGGCCTCTTCACTGCAAGGCGTCTGAAGGGAAAGGGCTGAAGGGGTTCACAGGTGTAGAGGAGATTAACCCAGCGCTGTGGCCTATTGTGCATCAAGAATGGGAGCAGGAACACAGCACACAACATTGAACGTTTAATCAATCAAAGCACTGCAAAACTCTAGAGAAAATTTTTAATTTAAAAATTCACCCTTTAAAGCAAAATATTGCTTCCTGAAGCATAGAAATAATGCCCAGCAAGAAATTAGACTTCGCTGTGGTTAAGGGGTGCCATCGCCCTCGGTAGTTTTGCCCCTCTTGCAGCATGAAGGTGCAAGAGTTCTGCAATAGCTCCCCGAGGGCCGCTCCCATGATGCACTTCTCTCTGCCAGAAGAGCTTGACCTTTGAGTAATTCATGACGCCGACACTCCAGCCCCAATGAGCCTCATGGCAGATTCCCAGCACCCCATGAGAATGAGAATGAGAAACACATTTTTCTGCCCCGGTGCGGTGGCGGCTGGAAGCACGCAACGCGGCGCAGCATCAGTTCTTGCCGACGGGAGACAGGATGGCGTGGCGATGGTACAGAAGATCCATCTGCAGGGGTGTCACCCAGCCATCAGCTTTTTCCCTTAATTTATTCCCCACAGTGCTGGGACTGATTTTGCCTGTGCCTTCCTTTATATTAAATATGCCATGCTATTAGTTCTCAATAATCGTTTTCTGTAGCCCCGGACACATTGATTTCCCTTGACGCGTAGCACTGCAACACCGTCAAAGGTTGCAGAGCTAATATCGCCAACAATAGTTTTTTTTTTTCAGATGTTTCCCCCCGAAACTCAGACCTCTTCCAGGTCATCTGAGACAAAATGGCTCTATGGGGACACTCAAAACTTTCACAAATGAACGCGCCGTGCGACCCAGAAGCACAAACCACTTTGGCGTGGCTCCCGTTTTGGAAAAAAAGAGACAGGAATTGAAAACTTCCAACAGCTTAAGAAGAAGAAGAAGAAGAAGAAGTTTCCAGGGTCCAGCTTTTAAGGTAATGGTTATACAGGAAACTCTATAATTATACACATTTTGGTTTCAGATGAAAAGTCCCAAGTACATATATTAATAAAATGCGGTGCCATTACTCCAGGCCTTACTTAAGATTTGTTGTATAGACACATTATTACGCAAAACTTGCCCATTTTCTGTTGCTCCTTCTTGGGAAAACCGACAAAGGGAGGAAGGCCACCCCCAGGCCTCTTGATAAACCTCATCAGTCAGTCGGTAGGTGTCCAGCCATCTGCAGCCATCTGCACGCTTCTGTCCCCGTCGCGCCTCTGTCATTAACAGCATTGTTTTCCTTGTTGTCGGCTACGAAGCTCTCCTCTTCAGGATTCGATTTCCTCCTGAGGGGCCTGCCGCTTTGCATCTGTGGTGTGTCGCTCTTCATTGCCATAGCTTCCCGATGCTCTCAGAGAAGGTCTAACATCACTGCTTTCCTGGGTCTCCTGAGTCATACGATACATTTCTTGTGGTTATGGGTAGGAAGCGCGTAGTGCTGCAGCCTTCTCGACTTTCCTGCTTCACCAACCGCCGGTGTCAGAATGGCTTTCATTATCCTCCGTAGCCACGGACACGCCAAGTTCAACAGCTTCTGCATCAGAGAGGGAACTTTGGAGTGCTTAATCTCCTTGTTTGAGAACAGCAATAATGCAAAGCTCTCCAGCGTCGGACACGGTGTGAAGCCGCCGCTGCGCTCTAAATTGAGTTCGCTCTCCGCATCTCGTGTGCCGACGTGTTAATTGCGGGGAGAACTTTGGGAGAGCAGGTTGGCGTGAAGTAGGAGAGAAATCAAATTATATGCCAGCGGCACAGCAAATTGGGAGCCGATTGAGAAGAAAATGGACGTAAATCTCAGCCGGCGAGTTCACGGGAGCGCTGGCTGCCGTTCTGAGGTTAAGAGATCAGCCTCACGTGGAACCCTTGCTCAAGCTGATGGAAGCCGGCTCACCACCAAGGCTCAGTTGGAAAACTGTGGCCTCCTGAGGGTGCAAAGTCCTTGCCTGTGACATTCGATGTTCCCTTAGATTGGTGTTGAGAGCAGTTTACAGGTTTGACAGTAATACAGGCTGAGTTGTAGATCATAGAAGACCGGAACATCTACATGTATGTTTATGTCATACCTTTAGGCGATACCTTTCTCTATGGAGACCTGCTGCATCAGTCTCACAAGAGCGCACTTCAGAACAGTCCGAGACTTACAGGTACAGACACACGGCTGTGCGTCACCTCGATTTTTTCCCAGGATAGATCACACGAGTAGCCATATGTACAGTAAAACTGACAGGAAATGCAAAGGCAATCGACATCGCGATGCAAAATTTCTAGCGCAAACAGGAAACTGGGAGAGGAGTGGGCCCGGAAGAAATGTGTTTTTGGAGCTTTCTTGAATGTTCAAAGGGATTCAAGAAATCAGCAGGGGATGCGAGACCTAAAATAGTCATTTATTTCAAACAAGACTCCTTTATTGGAAGTGGCACCTAACATTCGTTGACACATGAGCACATTTTTGAGCCGATGGAAGGCCTGTATTGGAGCAGCAGGAAGTATAGAGGTTGGAGCTGCTGCCTCTGGATGCTGAGATTGCAGGCTTATTGCAGGTTTGAATCACAGCTCCTGCTGTAGTGCCCTTGGATGAGGTACTTTCCCCAGATTGCTGCAGTACAGATTACCTGACTGCACAAGTGGATAAATAATTGTAGGTAGCTTAGCATTCCAAGTTGCTTTGGAGAAAAATGTGACCTAATGAATAAATGGTAGATTCTTCATTCCTCTCGGTCGCATATTTCAACTGCTTCTTGAATTCAGATCTCGACAAAAGACCAAATGAATTTGATTCAGGTACTTTGTGGAATATACAGTATATGTGGTTCCCATTGGTGCGATCTTCTGAACTTTGGGTTCACTTGGTCAGCCTGGGAGCATCTCCATGATGAAGTTTTTAAGCATTTCCCCAGTTCTCTCACCACTATCAGAATCAACCTGGTCTTGATATTCCACGCTGACCTCAGTTGTTTTTCAGCCTTCTTCAGCATGAGTGTTTTTCAACAGGAATAGCTGTACCGATCAATAGCCTGGTCTTCTCTTCCTTGTTTTGCAGCTCTACATCTGCTGCAATTTCGAATGATCAGCACGTCCCAGTTTTTGGTGGTATCGCTAATGCTGATGACCTTCTTGGACTGATGTTTATAGCACTTATCAGCAACTTGGACCCTCAGGACCCCACATATTGACTGCTTTGTATTTACTGTTTTGCTCACACGGGAGCACCATGACTTACACGTTCTTCCACCTTGTTGGACATTCTACACTTGCTGTCAATTTGGTGTTTCATAATGTTCTTCTGAAGGCACCTGGTGTTCACCACCTGGTCCTGTGCTCCAATAGCCGAGCTTCCCGTTCCCTCCTTTAAGTCTGAGACGCCACGGATATTTCTTATCAAGTGCTGGTCTATCAGGATTTCGGCAGAATTCAAACGAATAGGATGTGCTATGCTTTGCCCTTCAGCATTTTGACTGCTACTGAGCATTTGTGTTATTTTTTCCACACCCTGGTGCTTGTAGTCTCCGCTGTAAGGAGCAGCATGCAGAATCCAGTTTCCTATCATTACTTGTTTATTCCTCAGCGTGCAGACGTGGACTTGCAGACCCCCGGCACGCGGTCCTCGGCAGCAGCAAGGCTAAAGGATCTTCTCTAACGCGGCCAGAATAGGAGGGCTGTGAAACAGCTGTCCAGGCGTCCCATGCTTTTCTCTCGTGCGCCGCCCCACCGCCACACTTCCATTAGCGCTTCATTTAAGCGCGGCGCTCAAGGCTCCGGCGAGAGGAAATTAGAAACATGTTTGTCAAATTCCGTGGGCAACTCTCGAATTAGTTACCCTGAACTTGTTAATTTGAAGGCCCAGTTTCCAGTTTGCTAATGGGTCTCGTGTTTTCATGAATCTGCAAAGCACGCAGATACCGGTTCTCAAAGTAACTCCAGTACAAATTGCCAGAGACTGCAATTCGTGCGACTGAAGTTATCTGTCTCCAATTAAGCATCCTACATAATAAGATATTTTTACATTAAAGAAGCGCATTTGTTCTGCTGCTATAGCAACCATGGGTGGACACACTTTGTCTTTTGCACTTTTTTGCATCTTGTAGCTCAAACAGCTAAACATTTGTTGCCCTTTTGCTCTTTCCATAAGAGATGGGTTTAAAAAAAAAAAAAAAGAAAGAAAGCTGCTATCTAAATTACGAGTTTTTAAATTAATCTTGTAGTGCGGATGAAATTACACCACCTCTGGTTCTAAAGGACCGAAAATAAAGTTTGCATTTGTCCTGCCAATACACGTATTGATCCTGTGGCTTGCAATGCTTGGGCAGATTTCCACATTGATTAGAGTGGCGTAAAAAGTTATTTTGGACTGCTTGACTCCTCATATTTACGCAGCCCCCCCCCTTCCCCCAGAAAGAAATGACACTTCCGATTTTCTCTGTTTTACACCTTGTTGGATATTTTTCCCAATGCTCCTAGTAAATAAATGGGTGACACAAAGGTTGTTTTTATGTCATTTCCTTTGTGAGCAAGATAATTTCCAATTTTCAATCATAGGTGTGAAATATTAACTGTCCCCTAACATTAATAAGCTTCATTAAGGAGCCAGCTAGAGTCAGATGTTCGAAAGCAGTCAGGCTGTGAAAACATTAAAAATGTAAAAATAGATTTTCACAGCGCTGTGGAAAGAATGGAAGTTCTGAGGACTGCTGGAGCTGAGGATTTTTCCATAGATGGGAAAGGGTTGCTGTGTCTTCCACGGAACATTTCAACATTCTTCACTGACAGGGCATTTTTGCTCTCATCTCACCAGATGAAGACCGGATGAGCTTTGAGGATTGTTTTTGAGGATCCGATGCCCTATAGAGCTATAGAGGACAGTGGTCCTCCAGCTGTTCCATATCCAGTGAACTATGTCATTACTTGGTTGGTCCAGCTACACCCTGCGCAGCATGTTGCCATCGCCAATACACACCATCCTAAAAGTGCACGTAGACACACGTGAAAGGGCACCATGTTGGAACACTACACTTGCGCAGAGCCACCAACAGATGGCACTAAAGCAGTTATGTGAGTTCCACACGTGAGGGTGGTTTGGGTTTAGAGGTGAGCCTGAACTCTCTCTCTCTTTTTTTTAAATTGTCCACCTTAGGGAGTAAGCAAACTGTCTCACAAACAGATTTCCTCACATCATCCTCAAAGCTTATCAAAAGCATCGTACAGGGACATTAAAATCAACTTCCATGCTCCGACTCCAAAAGCAGCAGAGAGGTATTTTTGGGCTCTTGGGGTAAATGCATCTGATTTAAGGAAGACATGCGTGTAATTTTCTTAGTTCCCACACCAGCCCACAAAGCTATCAGGTGTCAGCCTGGCGGTCGATGCTGGTGGCTTTACAAAGCAAAGATCACAGCAGCTCTGCCTTTTCATCCTCACAAAGCACGTCTACCTCCCCTCTCCCCTCATACAGTAATAGGTTACACAGCATGTACATGAGAGTTTGTGCGGGTCTGTGTGTGTGTGTGTGTGTGTGTGTGTCTGTCTGTGTTAGGGTTACACTGCACACTTTATCAGATTTCTGCCGATTTCTACATTTCCGCCTTTAAAGCCAGCAAAGGTACTGAACCTACGTCACACTCCCATCCCCTCATCGCTTCGCTTTATCTACAATACTCTCTCTCTCCTCCTCTCTTTGCCTCTTTTTCTGTTTGTCTGTCTCTCCCAAAACCATGTGTGTCCCTCCCGACCTGCCTGGCAAACACAGCCTATGCGGTGACACATCTCTTCGAACACCGGGGGTCCAAATATATATTCTTGGCGGCAAAAAAGGGCAACGCGAGCGATTCAAAATGCAGCGAAACAAACAAAAAGAAAGGAAAAAAGAAAGAGAAAAGCATGATTGAAGTAGGCCACCAAATTTTGTGTTCAAAATAGCACCTTTGAGCACCGTACAGCCAATTTTTCCGTCGCCCTTGTTTATGCCATCAAAGTAGATGTATGCAATTGAGCGTGATTTGCGGATGGGTGTAATGATGGCGGCTTCCCATCAAGCGAAATCTTCAATGAATGATTCATGGATTATATTCTGATTATTGTGCCATTTGCGGGCGAAGAGCACTTCATAGTAATCATAATCATGATAATGGACATCTCATCCCAGAACCGGAAAACTGCACCCAAGTGGGAAAAAACTATATGTAGAGAACCGACACACCTTAGCACCTCTCGAATGATTTCCCTCCTCTGCAGGTATCATCTAAAAGCCTCTCGATTGTTTGCAGGCCCCCAAACAGGCGTTTTGCAGTAGCAGAGCACCAAGGCGTCGCCATTTCGAACACACGTTCCCACAGATTGCCCAGTACCAGAAGCTGGAATACACAGGTGTTTGCATCCTGTTTTGTGCGGTGAAGGTGGACTGAGGGAGGTGAGGGTGTACGGAATTATGCTCCTTATTTGGAATTGGGAGAAAGGTGGATTTATCACAACTCATAAAGGACTATAAATGGCTAACATTTCGACTTACATCTCTGGTGTAAATGGGATATTTCCAAGCCCGCTAGCAAAAGCAGCGCTTTTTTGAATATAAAATCTGATGGATCGTTTTTCGGTTTTGCTGCATTTTGGATCACTCACCTTGTATTTTTTCCCGCTGAGATTTATTAGACCCCACAGTTTGAGCTGACGTGGGGAACTTCACCACGCACGCCATGTTTGCTGGACAGGTCAAGCAGGAGGCAACTGGCACACAAACGGAAGGAGAGGCAAAGAGAGGATGAGAGACACAGCCAGAAAGTTAAAGCTTCATAGAAGCGCTGTGAACGGCATGACACAAGGGGCCAAGCAAAGATCTACGTGAATCTAGAAGGTTCCAGAATGCAGTCTGCTCTCCGAACAAGTCACATCCTGTCAGCATTCCTTGGAGCTCAGCGGGGCGGTCCTCATGGAAAATTCCTTTGTTGGAAACGAAGACAGCAGAAGAGAAATACAAGTGGAGATCCTGGCCCACACGAGTCTCAGTTTGAAAGGACTGCACTTCCAACTTCCTGCAGACCCATTTTGCTCGATCATCTACCCTACAAAAGGTCTGTCCAGCCACATAAGAGATCATATCTTCCCACAACAGCTGTCAGAGGGAACCAGGGGCGATGGTTCTTCCCACAGTCTTCAGACACAAAGCACCCGTATTCAAATCTAACCCCCTACTGTAGCACCCGTGAGCACAGTTCTTACCAAAAATTGCCGCAATAAAATTTGCCTAGCTATGTAAATGGCTAAATCACTGCAAGAAGTTTAACATTGCTGGCTGCTTCACTGAAAAGCATCAAATAAATCCATGTAGAGGGAATTGCATGTGCAGTATTTTAATATCTTCATCTTTTACAGGAAGCATAAAACATCACAGCAGCGATTGCTTCATTCAACAAGGAAGGTTTTTTTTGTTAAATAAAAGAATATCATATTCTGCCATATAAAATATTATACTTTACTGTAGTGACATTACGCTGTAACACAGTGTCTTAAGTTTCATAATTAAACACAGGCCCACGGCGCTTGCAGCGAGATCCTTTCAAAACGTCATGCTTATTTGTCAGAGTCTGTTTTCCGACATTTTTCCCTGCCGGCTGTCAGTCAGAGGGGGACATCTGCGCCGTTCGGAGGCGTCCCTCATTGCTGGGCGTGTCTGAAGCTGTCGCTCCGAAGTGAAGCCTTCGCTTCTGAAAGACCTGAAAGCGCCGCTTGTGCCGGTCATTTAAATTTAATTCAACAACAGTATCGCTGTCACTTTCCCTCCAGAAAGTGCCTTTTGGCTGTCAAGGAATATTTATCCCTGGGTTATCTGTTGTGTGTTTGACAGCTATTATGGCTGCGTGAGAATGTTAATCCATCAAAGCTTTCCACTGATTTTGCCTGTCAAAATAAATGCGTTCATATTTTCGCGATAGTTCAGACATCATTAAAAAAATCCTTTTTTATTTCAAAATAACATTTTAAATTGAATCGTGACAATGAAAAGCAATGGGTAACGCTAATATGTCTTAGAGCTTAGAGAGAAACGCAGGATATTCCATATTTGAAAAGCATAAAGCTGGGTGGATGGTTCAGGAGATCCCCCTGCCCAGGCAGTGGTGGACCACATGTACATCACAGCAGCTTCTGTCCACATTTTTTTATTCCACACTAAAGTATAGCTGCTCAGAAGTCTATAGTTCCCCCTTGCTTGTTACCCCCATTGCGCAGGTTTTAAAAAATGCACAATTTACCACACCTCCCTGCTTCGTGCAACCTGCGTCATTAAATAAACATGTAAATCTGGGTATCTACTGCGCCTACAGCTTCTCGCTGCTTCCGTGATTCATTCACATGAGCAGGAAGCATGAAGCAGCCTGGGTTCAAGCTACCGCACATCCCTGTCCTCAAAATGAATGCGGCCGACGCTCGCACGTTGCTGCACTGTTTTGTTGTTTATTGCCTGTGCGACTAACACACAGATGCACAGGTAAGGAAGGAGAAAAAAAAAAAAAACTTCAGCACAAAACCCACCCATCCTCATCCTATCATCAGATGACTAACAAAACGGCCAAGTTACAGCAGCTGCCTGCTGATGAATCACAGCACCTTCTCTGAATCTCCTTGGCAAAAAACAAAGCCTCAGCTGGGCCTGAAAAAACCCCGCGATGATTTACTCGACGACATGGTGCTGCGTACATGCCTCGCTGCCTGAACAGGCGGGTGAAAAGCCGCACTTTGCTTTAGCGACTTGAAACAAACCTTTTGTACATCAAGCGGAGCCTTTTTGCTCGAGGACCCTTCAGCAGAGCAGTATCTGTTAATTGGGTCTATCAGTCTCCTCGGCAGCCGAGGAAGTACAATGGCTGCGCTGTCAATGCAGAGCTCCTGCGAAGGCCGCTCCATAAAAACCTGGTCTGGTGGAGAAAAGCGAAGATCCCGCTACATATACTGTGTGTGTGAATGGATGAATGCTACCCCAGGGGTTATTTGCTGTTTTTTTTTCTGAAGGTGCAGAATGGGCCGTTCACTTCTTTTTATTTAGTGTGCTATGATGTTATAAAATATGCTGCGTGTTCCCATACGTGCGCTCATTTTGGGGCATCTACAAGGCTGGCAGGGAGAACTTCCATAAACTTCTTAATTTTCAGCCGCCTCATACCTGTACATGATGTTCTGTACTGTGCATCAGCCCCACCCATACATGGTGCACCTTCTTGGTCACAACTGACTTGAAAACAGAAGTCTTTTCTCTTGGGAAAGTATTGGTCATTAAAAACGTGGCTGAGACAGAGTGTGCAGGGTGGCAGATGTGACGAAGGGTGGAGTACGCTGAGAACATCTTCTTTTAAGCAACCCCCTCATTTTCAGAGTGGGACCCTTGCTGAATGCATTTGGTGAGGATCTTCTCTTAGGAGAACGCTCAGCCCCAGTCCAAATAAATTCATGAGGCCACCCTGTCCCTGCAAATACACCTCCTCACTTCATGTTCCTTCACAAATCTGACTCATCGCGTGGCTTCAGGAAGGGAACCTGCAGCCAGGGTTCTGGAATTGAAATGATGAATTTTCTGCCTTTTTTCGTCCCGTCTTTCAGCAAATCTGCACCCTTTTCTCCAGTGGGTGCAATAGCGCCCGCCGATAGACTCCCAGTCCTCCCAGTGCTGCCATCATGCCGAGCCAGTTCCACAGAACCACCCTTTAATGGTGATGGAGGAGACGCCAAGAGGCTGTGTGGCGAGGTGGCCCGATGCAGCCCATGTCTCACTTTCAGCCGTTCTCTCTGATATTAATCACTGTGCTAGAGAAAAATGATGTCCTTCCTCCTGCCTGGGGCTTTTCACAACGTCAAAGTTTTTTTTATTGCCTCTTTTTTTCCTCCTTTTTTAATATCAAGGCCAATTTCATTTCGGTGCTATGCCATCCATCCCCAATCTCAACACTCCCGTCTGCCCCCTGAAAAAAAACAATATTCCCCGTAAAGTCTAAGGTCTGCACCAAAGTTCCTTTACAGGCTTTTTCCATCGGAAAAGTCACCGATAAAACAATTGGCAACATCTTCCATTGTCATAAATAAAACAGGCAACCGTGCTCCTGGTTTAACTATGCTGAGAATTTAGACTTGCATGTCGACATTAAATGTGACTTTTAAAATAAAATATCTCAGATGAAGTGTGCAAAGTACATTAAATGTGCCAGTAGCTAAAGTGGTCATGTAATGGTTAGGTGGGGTGACAGAATTTGCCTCTTCTTTCGCTTTTTATTAATCTGCTAATCTGATTCTGGAGCTGCATGGATGATGAGGTTACAGAAAAGCGTCATTCAGGACCAACTCGACCGGCTTTCTGAACAGAGTAGTGGTCTGGTTCTGTTTTTTTGCACATCCGGTCTGGCAACGGCTCGTACTTTACAGCGCAGACATGCACAGATAAGCTAACAAGATATTAACACAAGTGACAGCAACTGGAAAAACCCAAAGGGATCTTTTTAGGGGATAAGAAGGGAAAACATGCCTCATGGGGGTGCAAACCATTCTCTTACCCCCTGGGGATTCTAACTACTGTGGGAATAAATAGAATTATGGGTTTACACCAAACAGGAAGATGGTGGCACCATGTGGTGTAGCATCTGACAAAGGTTTGCTGCTGGGTTCACCTCCCATGGACTTCATCTCGCTGGTAGACTCGAAGTAGCGGAGTGACTGCGAACGTACGCATGGTTCTGACATTCTTTACAGCCCCTCTGTCAGTCATACCAAAAGGCTTGATGGAAGGAGGATATTAGTGCTTACACCCCTTGAGGGGTGAATTTTTCATTTTGTCAGCGTTGCACAGAACTCCCCATGCAGTCAATTAGGAGGACAAACTGACACCTTTTTTTCCGCTGAGTGTTGTCTGTTTATTAAAGCCACCAGAGTTTATCCGCATGGGAAGCTGCTGTGACCTTTTACAGAGAAAAGAATCATCTCGGCGCGCTTTGTTCCCCGGTCCCTTTTGAATGTGTTTGCGGAGGGTCGGCGCACAGGGCCTGCGGAAACCGATGGGGGGTGGAAACAGTCAAGAGTGGCGATAGAGGGATAAAGCAACTTTGCTCCCCACCGTACAGTTCCCCCTGCAAAAAAAGGGGAAAAAAAAAACACCGAAAGGAAAATAAATCAAACAAATAAAACTTGTTTTCTGGGACTTCTTAAAGTTTACAGCTCGGTGTAAAAATGTACCCAGAAAATGATATGACGGCTCTCGGCGTTAGGCGGCTGGGGGGATATTTTTGGAATGTGTGCGACAATGTGGGGCAGTGAAAAGCTGCAAGATATTCACACACATAGAGAATTTCCTTTGAATGACTGTTAATTGTATAAATTTAGATCCCCGGATGCTTCGATAGCACTACAATAGCGACAGCATGATGGCAACCTGCCCGAAACTTGGGATTAGAGATGAACATAAACCAGGCTGACACTTTTTGTAGCTGCCATCATGATTTCTGGTTACTTCTATGGAACACTTTGCAAACATAGTGTAGTTTTGCCCCATGAAATCCTGCACCATATTATAACTGATCACATTTTCACTTTGCTCGCAAATCCTAAGCAAGATGCTCTTTATTCACCTCATTGCATCCTCATCGGTTTATTTACTTCACACGTTTCTCCAAAGCAACTTACAATGTTGGGTTATTTACCGTGATTTACCCATTTATACGGTCAGGTATTTTTTTGAGCCTTGCTTTTGTCCAAAGTAACACACATACAACAACAGGACCCCTCCTACAACAAGAACCAGCGATCTTCAGAAGGTGTTGAGCTGTAATACCTTTATTTAGTCGGTTCTTAGCCAGTGCACCACAGCGTTACGGAGGTGTAAGAATGCGTGCTAACATGTGTGTGTCGTGCGTGCATGACGTGTGCGGAATGTAGCGCTCGGGTCCATGTTATCGCTCAGTCGCAGAGACGCCAGCACTAGAGCTGCGGAGCTGGGAGAGAGGAGCGGGAGCCGACTCCCCCATCTCACCCCTCCGCCGCTCCATCCACCCGCCAGCGCGAGGGAGGAGATAGGAGCCTGAAATGTGCTGTTTTCACGCCGTCACTGCAGAGTTTTGTTTCACTTTGGCAAGTGTTGAGGCGCCAAGCGCAAGTTACGTCCCACCTCCTGCCAAGAAGTCATGAACGCGATCTCGGAAAGGAAAAACCAGTGGCTTCCCAATGCCCTGCTGCCAAAGTTTATCCCTCTTTTTACTGGACTTTTCTATACTCCACGTCAGTTAGCCGTATGGAAAAAAAAAAGTAGCTCCTGTTTGACTATCCCAAACAAGTGCGCACTTTTGTCTCAAACTATTTTACTGCTCATTTCTTTCTTTGATGGGTCTCACTCTCATTTGTGTTTAGATCTGAGGCACAGCTGACTTTCTGGAATAGAATCTTGCTCTACATCTCATGCACTTTGCCAGTTGCCAAAGGAGTTTAAATGGGTTATTTCACTTACCGTGTTTTACTTTGTTTTGGTAGTAGCGATACTGGAAGACATCCTTAGAGGTCAACTTACAACATGTTCCTTCATTGAATTTGTTTATTTTCAAAAAACACAGTGTGTGTATGTGCATGCGTATATGTACGGTATATGTATATGCATATGTATGTGTACATATGGGCGTGCCATTCATTCTACGTGCTTCAGGTGAGTCCCATCATTTTCCCGATGTCAGAAACGTCGAGTTCATCCGTTGTCACATGGCCCTGTGCCACCAGCAGGCCCCTCCCTCCTCTTTTCATGGCAACACCTTCGGCATCCACGGCAGGTCCAAACAGGCAATCGATGCTCCCCGCGGGTGTTCCATAGAATTTCTACTCAGACCCTTTTTCCTGCACATCATCCGCCCCCTTTTAACAAAGCACACATCCTCAGACATATTGCACCTACACCTACATACCTGCAAGCTTGCTTGGAATCAGACTAAAATCGCCTCTTCCAGACCGGAATGCTGAATGTCCAAGGGAACAGGAAACGAGTAGCATTTCTGACAAACCGGATGTGGAAACGTAAGATAACTATATCTCAAGTGAAGGAAAGCTGTTTTTGTGTTTGTCAGGCTTAAACAAAAGAGAAATTATTCCTCCCCTCAAAAACCCATACATTCTTTCTCCCTGCACTCCCCCCGCCCCAAAAGGCCATCAATAAAGAGCAGAGGTTTCATTTATAAAATGCAGCTCGGTGCCTGCCGTGTGTGCATTAATGTGTGCACATTTAGAAGCCATTTGCGCACTCTGTGAAATACATTGCTTTTATCTATAAAATTAAATGTTTCTTAACAGGCGAGATTTACTGACATCAAATAAAAGGAAACCGAAACAAATGCAATATTTACACAAGGATTTCTGATTGCTTTAAGAATGGTGCTTTATTTTTCTATTGCGAGGAGCCACTTATGGAGGCACAAAATGGTAGTGAAACAGTTTTATGGGTAATGGGTATTCCATGCCATCGTTTAATGCGTATTTACGTGGGGCCCTTTCGGTCATAAAGTTTGAGCAAAACGCTGGCCTTTTTCTAAAGAGAACCAGGCGAAGGTCCTGTGGGCACGTGCTAACCATCTCTGCGGTCAAAATATGACAGACGTGGAGAGGAATCGAATGCCCGCTTCTGTCTAAAATGCTGTTCCTCTTTTCTTGTGCAGTACAGACAAATGCTGTGGCCAGAGAGTCTCAACTTTCCTCGCCGGTTCCTCTGTCTTCTGCCCTCCAACCCCTTAGAGATATTCTGTCTCGCTCCACCCAGCCTGAGGTGTCCGTCTGTTCTCCGAGGGCTTGGCTTTGCAGAGCGGCCAGAGCTTATCTGAGCACATACAGGCTCAGCCTCACACCCCAAGGGAAACGGCGCTTCAACAGGGGATTTGGGCCCAAGGCCGTAATACTCCGTGCTTCCACGTTAGGCCATCTCTCTGCAGGCCGCCGGGACTCGAGTCCATGAAACCACCGCACGATTCCTTGAACATTCTTGCTTCAGGATAGGGTTCCAAAGGCTTTACCTTGCTCACGGTGCACTGGGCCGCACCCAGAGAAGCCCAGAACTGGGAAAGCTGCTTATGGCGCTTGAAAGGAGATCGTAATTGAACTTCTCAGGGAGTCCCAGCACACCCTCAAAACTGCTCTACCAAGCTCTTGAACTGCCTCTGGTGTTCCCAGGCCTTGATCACCTCCTCTAAACTGCACACAGTAGAGGCAGTCTGCAGACTAAATAAGAAAAAGGCAAGGCCGAGAGGAGTGTGAAAGCTGTAATGTCAGGTGTGTGTGCGGCTAAGCAGCGTACATGTGGGTGAAAGGCTGGGAGGGGGCGAGCATGTCCTGTCTCGTCTGGGGAAAAGCAGGGCCCATTTACAATGGCCCCTCAAGCAAGTCAGGTTTCTGCAGCCACGGTGACAGTAGCTCAAAAAAAAATTCTTGCTTCCTCCACCCCCATCCCCTCGACAAGATCCAATTCGCCCTGCAAGTTTTGAAAGGGCAGGAGAGGGTGGAAAAAAAGGGATATTCTTTTGGCCAGCATCTCCCCATCTGCACCTAAATCTGCCCACAGCATCAGCAATGTGAACCATTGTCTACACACTTCACACTCCTATTGTGCAGAAGCTCCCATCGTCCCTTGCCAGGATCCTCCATGGCCAGACCATCTCCAGATCGGCATCGCATCGTCCGGCCAAAAGAAGAGGTGCGAATTTAGCACCCCTATCCGAAACATTGGTACGGTTGTTGCGCCTTTAGAATGGGAGAGCTGTGATTTCTTTCCGTGGCATTTTCACGTGAAAGGATTTCTCGGCCAACCCTGTGCGCCGCGCTAACAGACGCAAAGCGATGCTGAGAAAAGTGCACTTTCATTACAGCCCGCTGTGAGTTTGTCACTCCACTGTTATTATAGCCTGTTTAATTGCAGGATGTTTCTGCAAAAAAGAGAATGGGGGTTGGTGGGCGGGGGGGCAGAGGTTCCTCCTCGCCTTCCAGATCCCAAAACTCAGCACCAGCACATGTGTGCGTCTCACAGGAACTGCACAATAAGACCGGCTTATACTTTCATTATGGGAAAACAATAGCAAGTAAACGTTGGGATGCACAAAATGAGTTACGAAAATATTTGGGAAAGGAGCTTTTCTTTCAGTTAATTAGGATTTTTCCAAAGCATTTCAAAGCAAAGGAGTCTGAAGGTTTAATGATTGGAAAAAAGTAGATTCTGTTTTTGTAAAGTGAAGCGACTTTGCATGGCCTCTGTTTGTGTAAGGGACACCATGGTATTTTCAACGATCGATTCCCTCCCTGTTGCACACATCACGAAGCACAGCCAGGTGGCCGGCATCCAAACGGTTACCTGTCGGAACCCCGAGGACAGCCTGTCACTCGGTGCGGATTTCCCGAAAAGAGGGCGGCTTCCTTCCCAGTGCTCATATGCTGCAGCTACAGCAAAGGAGGCTGAGCGCCGCAAGCAAAGGTGATCAAAAACCACCTAAGATCCTCTTGTTAGCGGCGCTTTATCATAATTCAATATTTTTATCCGCCGCAAATTCCTTACAGTTGAGATTGTGATACGGGCGCAGTCGCGTACTCACACTCAAACTCCTACACACGTGCGTAAATCTCATTTTCTGAAGGTGCTTCTCATTTGGGGCAATGGAGAGCTCATTTGTATTCCAACACCAGCGTCCCAAATCTGCATCCAAATGGGGAATGAAATATTTGTTTTGTAAAATGATGGCTCTCCTCATTGTCAATTTACTTGGACATGAAAGTACATTAGTGGCTTGGCGCATTTTTGCGCGGGCGAGCCAGAACGGGTCTGACCGACAGCCCCCCCCCCCCCCGCAAAACCTCTCCTCCAGCCTGTGTGGCTGTACAAGCTTCGCTAATCTCGAGGATGATGTTTTTTTTTCCCAAAATGTCTACAGGAGAACGTCTAAATGCTGAAAAACAGACCTTACGTGATACTCCCATGAGGCAGCCTGTTTCCCCGTGTTTATCTTTTGAGCCATTTAATTTAGATAAATAAATAAATGCATAAATACACACTAACACAGTCATGCCTAAAACTTTTTCTGCATTAAGCATTTTATTGTTTTGGGGTGCAGTTGGGAATCGTTCCTTGCACGTGGATGAGGGTTAATATAAAAACGCGGATCTCAAAATAAGTTGGATGATGGGTGGAGGTGGCGGTTTCGGTCCGAGTTGGACTGGACGTCGCTTCTAAATGGACAAATGGAAACGTAAACGTACTTCGGTTTGGACATTCGCCTCGAGGTCGCTGCCACCAGTCTTCCATACAAAATGTCCAAGTTCTTTGCTCAAGTTCAAAGGTTTTATGAGGGAAAAGTTCTCCTACTTGAAGACCTACAAGCCAGTTAGAGACTATTAAAGCATGCTTGGAAATCACTTGAAGTTGGGATACATTTTGGACGGTCTGGTGTGGATAAAAGTTTTTTTTTTGCATACAAAGGGTAAAAAAAAAAAAAAAGAAGGCTTGGTGTAAGGAGATCTTGAGACTTTTTCCAAATGACATTATTTTGCAGCGTTGCCCATCGTCTGTCTAGATGAAGGTACCTTTGCGTGTACAGCAGAGTCTCCTGGAAGGGCCACCAGCGGAGTGACATGCAGTGGTTGCATTACCGAGAAAAAAGCTGCGGTAATATTTCTCTGCAATTCTAGCCTTGTGTGTTTTTCCCTCAGTGTGTCTCAGTAAATGGGCCTTACGCAAGGCTTTACATAAGCTCCTCTTCGTGAGGGCTGATTACCGCCAAAGGAGAAAGCATTCCTCCCCCAGCATGTCCAGGCAGGTCCTTCTCTCTGGAAGCTGCCTTTGGAAGAAGATGTCGAAATTCTTCCACAGCCAGCAAATCAGCCGCCTGCAGCCCTCATAAAATCGAGCGACTCCACTTGTTTGAACGGCGAATTTTCTGTCTCCGAAAATGATAGAACGCAAACTTCAAAACACATCGGGAAGAGGTCAGCCTGCTGTCCCACGCCTTGCGCTTCAACCCCTGACCTCCCACTCTGTGCAAACTTTTAGTTCAAACTTGCGACACACAATCGGTTTCAAGGTTCACTGGCAAACACCACGGCACTTGTGTGACTGCAGCGGAAATAAAGCCGTCCTCATCCGTCGCTCACATTATGGCTCTTTTTTGAACCTCTGCATCATTCAGATTTAAATGGGACCTCAAGTCCGGCACCATTGCTTCAATGTCTAAATACGGAGGGAAAAGTAAACTGTGGAAGAAGATGGATGATGAGGCCTTTCAACAATGTAGGGTGACCTTTGACCGGGGAAAAAAGGATGAGAAGGCCATTTTGTGTTGTCTCTAGTGGGGGTCTTGGATCTGATACAGAATTCAGGCCACTTGGGGAAAAAAAGGTGTTGAACGACAGGGCCTAGTCGGTTTGTCAATGCCCTGGGTTGAACTACAGACCCCTCTTACAAAGCCTGTTTGCCAGCTAATAAAAGAGTGACCAGGAGGTTACGAGAAAGCAGCAAGGATTTAAATGGCATTATGCAACATTATGGGCGATGCATGCCACAAACATGTCTCTTCTGGAACAAACATCTTCCACAAGGAATTATTTAGCTTGTTCCAAACTTCAAACCCACACATGAAGAAGTCTGGAACTGGCATTGTTCGGAGAGAGTGTGTGCTTACAGCTGCGAGGTGGACAAGCAGGGTGTGACCCCAGTGCACCAAACACTGCATTCCTGGTACATCCAGAGCTTTTGTTAAGGCAGCGCCCTGTTGCAGGAATCCGAGCTATCCAACCCCCTAACTGAGTCTGGTAGCTTGGCCAAGGCATCAACACCACGGGGCATTTCAAGCAGGCAGGTATTTCACTTGCATTTTGGGATGGATCCCATATTTGTGACGGCACAGCGCTCTGACACACGTATTTCTTGTCTAGGTGTTGAGCTGGTTTATCATATCTGTCAATATGTACTAGAATTTGTGATGGCTTTCAGGCCACAAAAAGGGGGGGGGCATTGGCTACGATTTAGTGCGACCTTCTGACCTGCAAAATCGGAGACGTCCATCTGTACAAAAGCAAACAGACACACACTATCGCACACAAGGGAAGAGCACAAAGGACAGCAAGCTTATGGTGTTTGTCTGCACTTCGGCCAGGCCACTTCTGCTAAAGTCTGCCTGTCACCGGGGGATTGAGAAGCCCCACCTCCAAGCGATAGATGGGTTTTGTGGAATTCAGGAATTCCATGAACCCCACCACCTTTTGTCTTCAACTGGAATGCTTGTCAGACTTTTAACGCCCTGCGAGGTAGGGGTGTGGGGAGAAGCAGGTAGCGCTCATCGTGTTAAGACTTGAGCCTTGTAGCATTGTCTGTCTGACTCTCAGTCTCATCATCCAGCTCAGCTGAGAGGCAACCTGAACGTCTTGTGTTCCGGCCTGGTCCGTTTCAAGGAAAATGGTCACCTTTGTTTTGAAGTGCCACATGGCCTTTTCTTGGAGTTTTTTTTTTTTTTTGGTTGTCGTGGTTATTGCTGCACCAGATTTTACCCCTGCAGGTGAGTTTGTGGGCCATCTGCCACACCTAGCTTCTTAGCAAAGGTGTTTCAAAGAAAGCACGAAACATAATAAGAGAATGTGCATCTCAGTAAGAACAATCCCTCCCTATACCCCCAACAAGAGTGCTAATCTCCTCCGCCTCTGGCCACCTTGTGGTCCATTCATGAGACATCCAGAATTGAAAATCTACAGGTTGTCACTTTCAGCTCAGATGTGGTGGGGTGGGCTTCTTTATCTGAGAACTGCTGAATCTCTTTCAACATTCAGCAAGGACTTCAGAAGACGTCTCACACATCTCATTTAGGCCCGCTTTTCTCCTGATCCCCTACACAAATTTGCTTTACACAGTCTGCCGCAATCACCTTCGCATTTCTTATCTGACTCAGTTCTGAAGGCAACTTCTCATGTAATGGGCACCAGCAAAAACGCTGTTATCGGAAAGACTAACATCACGTGTCTGCAGTTGAAGCGCTTAGCTTGCTGAAAAGCACTTTTGTTTACTCTGAGTTGTAAATCATTTTGGAGAAAAGCATTTGGTAAATGGATGAATGTAAGCGCAAGAGCAGGACATGCATGCCCCAGAAGAAAGATGGCTTCCTTTACCCGCATGGCATTATCTGAGCGGCGGAGCAGAATGAGTCTCCGATGGTGGGAAAGCCATTCACCACCAGGAGAAGCCAAGTGCTCAGCTTCTTCATTGATCTGAACCGCCCATGCTTGGAGTATCAATCCTGAAAGTGTTTTACCAGAAGAAAACTCCTGGTCAGTGCTGGTCTAAATTTACCGGCACCAAAAAGAGCACCTTAATGCGTATTAGAAATCTTATCTACTTCTCAAAGTACTTTTACTTTTATTTATACAATATATGCCATTCAGACTAAGTCCCCTATAATTGTGAAAACAACTAAGTGACAGGGATATAATTATACGTGCAAAGCAGTTTGTGAGGTTTTTCAAAACTGAAATTAAGGAATTAATACAATGCTGGTAATAAAAGTAAGTGTGCCCGAAAGCTGGCGAACCGTGAAAACATAGTTTACGATTCCCTGCCTGGCCGACTCTTTCTGTTTCTTGTCTGTCTTACTAAACTTTAGGCTTCCCTTTAATTTTCAGTTTAAGAGCTGAGATTTTTCTGTGAGATAATTTGCCCTGCGGGGCGTGGATCCTTTTTCAGGAAAGAGGGCGAGGTTTGAATGCAATGCTGAAACGCCATTGGTTCTTGCTAGAGGCTAAAATACCATTACCTGGGTCAGGTAGGTAGATAAAGTCCAAGTGACAGGAAGGAGGACCTTTAGGGAGTGCCATCGCAATTGAGTGCCTCTTTTCTGCTGTCATCTGGCCATCCTCATCCCACCTTCTTCTGGTTTGTTTGCGTACTTTTGTCCTTTGACCGCAACACTTGCGTGGAGTCAAATCTGCAGCAAGTTTCACCAGGTCATCTTTTAATCACCTGGAGAACTTTTTTTTCTTTAAAAACTTTACTTTTTCCATTTTGCTTTTTTAACAATTTTTGCAAGTTTTTTTAGACGTGGATCTATTACCGAAAAAAGAGGTGAGTATTGATTCAGTGAGATTTGTAGGCAGGCGTGATTTTTGTGTGCAAAACTTAGTTTCTTCAAAGCCAGTTTTTAAGGTTAAAACAAGGGGGGGAATAACTGCATTTAGATGACTTTCCAAACAGGTTGAACAATGTTTTTTTTTTTTTTTAATCTCTAGACAATAAACATGTAAAATGGTTGTAGTTATGAACAAATCGTGAAATTAATCTCACCCTGCATCCTGCAAGCGGTGTTTTATTATGAAGACAAATTACTCTAAGCAAACAATACATTTTAAAATGACCTCATGGGATTTGTGTCTCACATTTATCACGGCAGACAATAAACAGCCGAAAAAACAGCTTGCACAATTAGCCTAAAATTATTTTTAAAAATCATATCTCTCACCAGATATGGGGAAGACATTGAAAATTGAGATAAGTATCATACTGCCTGAACTGAGAGATTATAATAAATAGGACTAAATAGCTTGGCAGAATGTGAGGGAGTCACACCTGAGGGCAGGTAGACCAGGCTGGGGGATGGTGTCGGGGGTTGGGGAGCACAGTGTGTGCTCAAGTAACACCGGCAGCCCTGCAGAACGTCCGCCAGCATGTTTACCATACTAGCTTTCGGGTCTCTACTTGCCCGTTGGATACGAGCCGGCTAACAGCAGCTTGGAGGGTGGTGTGGAAGCGGGTTTCTTTGCCTTCCCGGTTGGGTTGGGTTCTGCAAACAGAACGAAAAACGCAGCTTCTCTGTTTAAACTCTCCCCCACCTTCCCAGGAGGAGCGCTGGGCGTACAGCACCTGTATGTTTTGGTTTTCCTCCTTTTTAACACATTTTCAGGAAAGCCGTGCTGCTGACAAAAAAAGGTGAATGCTGAGACGCTACTGGCGGCCCCATCAGACAGCAGTTTTTTTTTTTGGTTTTTTTTAAAATTTTTCCTGCTTAATAGGTGTTTCTTCTTGAACTGCACTGTTTTTTTTTCTCCAGCTTTGCTCCTCTCAGGCTCCTGGATCGAGTGCACAGCGGATCGCGGATAAGGCTGGACAGCCAGAACAGTCCGTGCATCCTATCCTTCATTCCACCGGAGTCTGTGTGTGTCGCCAATCAGATTTCAGTGGTGTGAAGTGTAAGAGGCACGGAGGGAACTGCCTGCCTGCGAGCGTGACCAGGCAATTCCTCACCCCCACCACAGCACTGCCCCGCCCCGTGCTTCTAACTGGCAAGTGACTGTATTTCTGACACCGTGTACAGTGTCCTTCGCTGTGTTCCGCTGTACGACCCACAATGCACGGCAGCGAGCCCCACTCCCATCTACACACCGTCTCTAGCACAAACACATTCATCCTAAATGACATCTCGTGGAGAATCGAGCGCCGCTTCCGACAACGTTCTGCACTACAGTTCACCTTGTGAACCTGCAAGGTGGTGGAATTAAGGCTAATCTGCATTCATGCATGTTAGAGGTGAGTTCACCCCCAGCTTACATTAGTAAACTCATTTGCAAATCAATTGCTACTTGAGATTTAGCTCAGATTTAGGGATAAGGATCTCTTTGTTGAGCAAATCGCTGGGGACAGAGGTGCAGCATACCGACAGAACACGTCCATCTCCTTTTGTTTCCCCATGATTTATTACTCTATGTTAAATCGGTGGGAAATGAGCTCTTCCATGAAGTCGGGTGCTGGTTGGGAAGCCTGCGTGGTGACAGCGTGGTTGCTGACTCAGCTCTGACTCATGTCCCCTGCAAGCAAACACATGCATGTTCACCAATGTGGAGCACGTACCGGCGCAGCTAGCTGTGTCTGCTGCCATCAGTCAAGCATTCCACAGATGTTCTCTCCCTGATGTCTTGGCTTCATGTGCAAGCACCCTGGCTGATATGAAAGAAATAATAAAACACATTTGCTTAGAGAGAGTATTTTGGGTGTCAGCACAATGGCAGCCTGTTCCATGTCCATTTATGCCATACAAACATTGCAGCTCCACCCCATTAGAAAGCCATGCTAGAGGGGAAATGGTGCAGGACTGAAGAGTCATAACCATAGTGTTTAAATGAATTTAGAAGCTCCACACAGAAGTCCACCTTATCAACCCCTGTTTGTGTGCAGGGGGCTAAGCTCCATACACAACCTCATTAAATATACACATGAACAGCAGAGCTGTCTGAAAGTAAAGGTATCACACCCCACCACACTTCAGGAAGTGTTTAAATGCCCATCTAATAAACTTTTGGCCTTCCATTAACATAGGTGTGTTGTTTGGTTTGTTGAAGGTAGACAAACATTCATCCTCATGTGCTACAGGCAAACAGCTGTTACGGGGCACATGTGTAGAGCAGACTTGAAGCAGAAGATGAACGGGTAACTTAAAACACACCACAAAATGTAAAATTCCTCCTTTTCTTTTACAGGTAGAGAAAATCTACTCCCAAGTCCAAAATATTAGGATTTCTCTGCATACCATTAAATCCAGACTTCAGACCAATGTATTAATGAATTATAAATAGCGCATTTATGTGTTCCCTTTTTCTTGTGTTTCATTCATGTTTGGTTGTGTTGAGCTCAGGCCACGTAGTGACACAACAAGTATTTCAAAACTTCTAGTCTCTGAGTTCAATCCCCATTCCTTTTGTGAGGACTTCACATCTCCATATGTTCACGTGCGTTTCCTCCAGCTGTCTTCCTTGGTCCAAAAACATGGTGACTGATATTACACACCCATGTTGTGTAAACTAGTGTTATTGCCCCCGATAGACTAGTGTGCGGTGTACCTTGCTGCACTCCCTCTGCTTCCCAGATGTGTGACTCTGCATGGAGCACATGGTTATTAATAATTCTTAATAATGGATGAATTCTGTCATTTTTATAGCACTACCTAATGAGGCAATTCTTATAATGCAATTACTGCAATCACTCTTACACTCCCTGCAAAGCGATTCATGAACTGTCATTTACAATAAACAGTAAGTCAAACCATGCAATCGCTTGCAATGATATTACCTTTCAAGAGAATTATAGATGCTTGCCACTTGAGATTTTAACTCATTTTGCTGATGCTCTTCTCTAAGTACATGATGCTGAAGTATGATTTTTGTTTCTACTTTTTGCCTTTCCACCTTTCCTCTGGCCTGGACTGTGACCAGTGTGTCACCTTCTGTCCAGCATCATTAACAATGCTTATGTGCTAAATGCAACCACTTTAAGGGTAATGCAGTTTGACGATGTATAATGTTTTATTACTTTACAACTTTCCACTTTTTTGACCCAGGCAGCACCGCGTATCTCTAGCTAATAGGCTATTAAAGGTAACGATAAGTTGCTTAAGTTGAATTGGGAAAAAGACTAATGACTCACAAATAATTTTCTCTCATTGCTCCATATTTATATTAAAGAGTAAAAGCACATACCAGTAAAATATGACTCCATCCAACCCACCTCACCAGCTCCATCGTGTCCTACAGGAAAGCATAACTGTGGGTCGGACAGATGAGCTGATCAGTTTCAGTGTTCTAGTGCTTTGCAGTTATTATATTCAAGAAATTAAAAAAAAAAAAAGTTTTCATAAAAGTAGGAAAGAGCCAAGGTCCTCTACAAAATAAATTAAAAATTGTAACAGATTTTCAATATAAATAAATAACTCAACATAAGTTATTATTTTTCCTGTAATTACTTCTTTTATAATAACCTGGTCTTAAAACAGTAAATTTGTATGAACAGATGCAAAACTACATTTTTTTTTACAGTAATGTGAAAGGATTACCGTACACTCAGCCCAGTTGTGTTTACTATATTTTGCACCTTGGCTTACAATCCTTCTGTTTGAGATACCACTAGATGCAAACTCCCAAAATATTTTTGAAGTTTTTCACACTTGTTTTATAACAGACAAGAGGGATTTGGTGTAATACTGAAAACTAGAATATATTTACCACCTCAAAGATGGCTACTGCTATTTTTTGTGTTACACCAAAAAATAAAAATGTATGACAGACATTCATTTTTTTGTGTGTGTGGATAACAAAACAGGTTGTGAGCTGGTGGGCGGGACAAACCTAGTAGTGGGTGGGAGCGACTTGATGGACAGTTTCATGTTGCCCTCCACACTTAACCCCAAAGAGGTGTCATGATGACTGGCTGGGAGCTCTTGGGCAACAGTCACAGAGAAACTACTCTGAAGCAGCTGGTCTGAGGACAGAGGTGAGACTTGTTGGGAGAGGCTGTGTTGGGAAGTGAGGGGCTGTAGGGGCATTATTTTGGTTGCTTTTGTGTCTTCTTCTATTATTATAGTCCCTTTTGTTGGTAAAAACCTGCTGTCTGGTGCCTCCGCCCCACAAACAGACACAATACACACATTTTGACAGGCGGTAATCACTTCTGTTAGACACATACATACATAGAAGAATACTAAACTGGAAAAAAAAACAGTTTAAAAAACATTCATTCCTTCTTATCAATAGAGAGATTATCCTCAACCTGCTAAAAATGCTTTTTTTTTTTATAAAACCAGTTAAAATCCAGTAAACAAGAAAGTAAAACACTCTTCTCACAACACTGATCAGAAATCAGGCCCTAACTATAACTGTTCCCTCAACCACACACATACACACAAGACACAGCTATTCAGATCTTGTGAGCTCAGGGACTTTGCAGAAGGACCGGTCTTCTGTTAATCCTCAACAGGTGTCTTATCAACTTGTCAGACATTGAAACTATTGAATTAATACTCATGGTGTACAGAACCTGTGACCACAACTGAAAGGCTAAGAGTGAATCTTCTGCTGATCTTTGGCATCAGAGCAGGGACATGAGAACATGCGGGCTGGTGGCACTTCTTCTCCTCATGCTCCTGAGCCCCAGCCTGGGGGAAGACACGGGTAAGAGCAGAGACGACCAGGACAGCTGTTCACTTGCAGAACCATCTGCACATTGGACTCTTGTTTTACTGTCAGCCCACATCCCCAGAGCACTAAGTGTGACACCAAACTGTTTGCTGCTCCAGTCTTCAAAAATCTCTCATGGTCACACTTTGCAGAGAAGAAATACTCTCTGCCCTACACATTCCTTCTACACTTTCTCCAAAATGTGCATTTCCCTCACGTTTATGTTTGTTAAGAACGCGGAGTGCACGCACCCGGACAGGACAGATCGCGCCTGGTGCGTCGTTGCTCCCTTAGAGACCGGAAAGAAACGCGTCCGGTCGTCAAGGAGACGGACCGGGAAATTGTAAACAAAGTTGATGACGCAATACGAAATCGGCGGAGAGTCGCGCCCGAATAGGAGTTTGGTTTTATTATTATTATTATTATTATTATTATTATTATTATTATAAATGATAGGAGGACAGCACGAAACGAACAAATGTTTTAAAGAATAACTTTACGCAGCCGAGATTTGCAGAAATAATAATCGAAGGGCGCCTGTATTTAAAAGTTTAACGACTGTGATTTAGTGCAAAAGCGGCTTCGTAGTTTAACCTGCGCACGATGCCGGAATGCAATGCGTTTCTGTAACTGGTCGTATTTCTCAGCATAAAGCTGTGTTTGCGTTGCCCACGTCCGTGAAAATGCGATGTATTTTCTTATAATAACAACAATAATGCAAAGGCAAAACCTGGCAAAGTTTTGCGTGAAATAGAGGACGCAGGACTGTCAGGAATCTAAAATGTGGAGCAACAGGTGATGAGATGGTTGGCGCTTCCACCGTTACTGGAGCTGCTAGGTTTGAATCCCTGCTTTTGCTGTTCTGTCGATGCCAGTGTTTAACCCGAAATGACAATGTTAAAAATTACTCCGATAAAGGGTAAATCGCTGTATATTAGTGTACAAACCTATCACTGTAATGATACTGATAACTTATTTTGTGGCTTTAGTAGGACAGTTATGGGAAGATATTTAAGATGAAGGGTGCACAGAACACCACCCCATGTGAGCCTTTATCCCGCTCACCTTCTTCTCATCTCCCTGCTGCTCTTCGCCCCCCCAGTGACTGAGGACCTGAAGGTCCACCAGCTCAGGCAAATGGTGGAGCTGCTCACAGTCCAAGAGTGCAAGGACTTCCTCTCTCTTCTGTCCCACCCGGAGGAAAGCATCTTGGAGAGGATCCAGCTCCTCTCGCCGGACACCAACCAGCTGCCGCTTGCCGGGAACTCCCGCCGCCGCCGCCGGGCTGCAGGTAGCACAGCTGCCTTGTTCCAACATACCAACCTTGCTCCAGCATCACAAACACCTGCATCATATCCAAGCAGAGGTTGTTCACCTTGGGGGTGCCATTAATTTTTCATTCATCTTGGCATGAGTGATGTTGCCAATGGTGCTTGTCTTTGCTTTTGGGAAAGTTGTGCTAGTTTCATTTGTGGAATGGACTGCTAAATAAATCATCCGCTATCGATGTTGCTCTCCGAAGCAGAAACCCGCCTCATCTTCCCATCGGTCACACTTACAGCACTGCACTAGCCAGAGGACTTGTATAAGGTATTCTTTCATGTCTTGTACTGGGCACCAGACAGACCATAACAAACCACTGGTGCTGCAGAGGAGCAACCGTGTCCACCACCTAATGGATGATCAACACCATTTCTCTCTCGCTCGGGTTTCTTTTCTCATTCATTCACCTGGTTACCTCAAATTTATTCCGAGATTTTGACGTGCATGTCGCCTATCTGTGCTGAATGATATTTACTGCACACAACAGCAGTTCATGGGATCTGAACAAGCTGCTTAGATGCTTCACCTGTACGCCTACATCTGGAAATGCAGGAAGTTACCTTCTGTACTCTCTGTAGCGTATCTGGTCTCTTAAGGATGCTCTTAAGCCTGAGGAGATGTGTTTAGAAGATCTGACAACGTTCATCCGTGATGCTTCCAGTTGACAAGATGTGCTCTGAAGCTCGGGCATCGCTTCAGCCGTGACCTCTACCCTGTGATAGTCAGAACCAGGAATGACCCCCGACAGCACACTGCTTCCTCCCTGTGTCTAAAAGCAGACGGCATATCTTTGTGATAATTTGAAACCTTGCAGTAATAAGATTTACAGTCCATCATCGATTGGTACGCCGCACATTTTACAGACCCTTGCACAAATCTTCCGTAATAGACAAGTTGTAAATTTTGAAAAATACCTTTAATCATAATATAACGGGAATATAAATATTTGAACATTTCTTCGGCTTTTTTGAATAAAATAATTAATGAAATAGTTATAAATTATGTGTCAGTAAAGAATCGTGCAACCGTCCGCATAGTCAGTGCGATGAAGGCAGCACAGCGCCCCCTAGGCCCCCTGCAGCGCCGCTCTGATCCAGTCAAATCGGCACCTCAGCCACTGCTTTCTGTGCATAATTCACTGTACTGTGTTTGTGTTACAGCACTGACTGTATTTCACACTACATTAGGGTACTGCAGTATCACTGTAGTACGCAGCACAGCGCTGTACAGCACCATAGTAAAAAATAATACACTACAATTACACTTGATTTCCAGACTTTGACCAGATGCAGAAATCCCTCTCTACCCCCATACAGTCCACACAATCAAGAAGTGACTGTATTGGGTTTATTTTTTCATTTGTTCTTGTGTGTGTTTATAGCTGTGTGTCATTAAAATTCTGTGTATGATCTATTGTTTGTTTGCGTAGTCAAGAAGGCATTGTGCCGGGATTCTCTGCTGGACTGGCTGCTGGCTCACGGCAAGCAGATATACTACGACCGGCTCTCCCGAACCCTGATGCAGATTGGCAGGGGCGACATTGCCAAAGGTCAGATGCTGGTCCTCTTAAAGCGCTTGTAAAGTGTGTAAAGAGTCATGTGGACACCCCCCGTGGGGGTGGCAGACAGCTGTACTGATAAAGGCCGACACCGCCCGTACCTGCAATGTGCAGGCAGTACTAGCTGATAAAGGACAGCAGGTCAGGGCACGGGTGCATAAAGTCTTGACTCTCCTGACTGCTGTCTGACTGTCAAGACGGTGCGTGTATATGTTTGATAACATTTGTATCTGTAAGTACAGTAGAGGATCGATAGTTCATGATCATCGATGACTACAATTGCTAGTTGCTGTTGTGGAAATATTTGCATTAAAACTTTTAGTCTCATAGCTTTTAGCTTTTTTAGAATACAACACACCCAATCAGAAAAATCGAAACTTTTCATTCTGCGCAAGTTTTAGTTTCCCATTTTACGCTCCGTGCAGCCAAGACCACGCAAAACTGCATGGCCGAGTGGATCCTCCACCAAGAGGAGGTGTAAACGGCCTGAGAGCCGGCTCGTCGGCTCCGACAGCAAATTCGCCGCAAACCATCTGTTCCTTTCATCGTCCCGCTCGGGGAGACAGGACGCAATAAAAAAGACGCGAACATGACAGCTCCGGAACTGTAAATATTTCAGTCAAAGAAGCACAAGGTGACATAAAAATATGGAGATCTGGTTCACATGATAAATCTATAAATACCAAATACAGGCTAAGCAAAACTTTTCCCTTAACTTCAGCATTGCTAATTAATTCTAGCGACAGATTTGGCTTTTGTTGAGGAAACTAAGTCACTGCGCTTTTTGAGCACTCGGCTCAGAACTAATCCACACACTTTTGTTTGCGCGAATCAATCTCTGACCGTTTGTTTCATTTGCACGCTCAGCTTGGCTCTCCGTGGGAGACGTGCAGCGTGTGAGATGCATGCATCTGTTTTCTTGGTGCAATTAAAAAGTTTGGCGGCATCAAAAGTGTGTTCACGCAACGCTGCCGACCGTGTCAGGAAGGAACGTGAAATGATGAACGCAGGGAGACCTGCTGCCCTGTTCTGTTTGTCGGTCTCTCCAGAGGTGGCGAAGAACATCAACCAGGAGAAGATACTGGGCCTTCAACGGTTTGTGGATGGTTACCATCAAAGTGTGGAAGCTATGGAGTCGTCCCTCGTGCAGCCGGTGGGGGGACAACCGCAGCAAGCTGAGAAACAGGACATAGTGAGACAGGGTATGGATGAAGTGCCACCTTTGACCGCGCTAAATGAGAAGTTATGGAGACCAAACTGTTTGGGGTCTCAACTTACAAACACAACTGGGAGAGTAATTGTAACTCAATTTTTTTCCAAATTTATTCAGGATATCACAATCACTAACAGCTTAATAACAGACATCCCTCGATTTATTAACAGCTAAGATTCAGTAAAAACATTCACACGGTCTTGGCTTTGATATATTTATTCCATATTCATGCACCCCTTCTCCTATGAGTTGTTAGTGGGATCCAAAGCCCATCTGGGAACCAAAAGGCATGAGGCACGGAGCAGTGCAGACAGCCCCAGTTTGTATAATTTTTAATATCTAGTATCTGAAACTGAAACAATATCTGTAACACTCAACAGCTTCCGTTATTTTTAGTACAATAAATACAAGCACGAAAATAGAGCCATAAATTGATTTATTTGCTGAGTAGGTTTTGTGAAAGTCTCAGATATAGCTATATTAATTTGAAAAAAGACTTATTTTATTGTTCTGATTCATTTCTAGCTACATCAAAATAAAACATTTAACTGACTGAAAAATATCTAAAATTATATCCACAAATTCTTATTTACGTAAATGCCAACTGATAACTGATTTATCCCATAAATATAAATATAAATAATTCAGTTCTGCACTCGTGCATCTTTGGATGCTGGTGTCTGGGCATAGAAACACAGGTGATATTTGCTCAGCAACAACTTGGTTTTTCAGTAGAGGCAACTGAAGAAAATAGAGAGAGTTAATATATAGATGGAAACATGTTTGTAATTTGAGCATTCCCGGTGTGCATGTTCTATGTGCCAAGGTAGTACCAGGTCCAGAGCTGATGCAGGAGAATGGAGCATCGGCTTACCAGTGTTGCTGATTGGCTTACACAGAGGCACGTCTCTATGACATCTGTGTTGACTGGTTGACAGTGAGAGACCCGAGGGACCTGGAGCTGGTGGTGGTGCATGAGCAGCGTCCGCCCTATACCCGATACCTGCTGAGTGGGGGACTGCCCCTGGTCTATGGCATCCTCCTTGGCTTCGTCGGTACCATCCTGGCTGGAGTCCCCATTCTCCTCTTTGTGCTGCACATCTCGCGCAGCGACAGGGACAAGCTGCTCCGAAAACCGTGCAAGCGCCAAGTTTGGCCTCAACAGAAGCCTTAATACCCTGACAAGGCTCGGCTCTGCTCCTCGATCGCACAGAAAGTCCACCGTTATTAGTACAGGCCAGTCAGCACTGAGGTAGTTTCTGGGACACAGGGAACTCAAAACTGTTAGGGGCACCAGGCTGCCCAGAAGTGATTTTCTGAACCAGAACCAAGCCTGTTGATGTTCCATAGCACATTGTTGTACTGCTGCGCTTTTTATTTCTGAAATAAAAACGCTTTGTTGGATATACTTTCTTTTTTCTACTGTGGCATGTCCCACAAATTTGTGCCGCATGTATTCTAATAGCAGCATCTTCAGTTACAATAAGAATTGATCGTAATTCCGATAGCAATCAATCCCTGGACTGAGGAGAAGAAATGAGATTGGAACCCATACCTGGAGCTCTGGTTTCTAGCTTAAGGTCAGGGTCTGACTTTACGAGTTTGGCCTGTTTTGAGCACATGGGTTTTACCCCCATGGACCCCTAACCTGCCATGGAGACAGGAGCAGCTAATGTCCTCTGTATGTAAAGCAGGGATTATTTTACAAGTTTATTTCAAGCAATCATTACCAGGTTGAAGGGTGGCCCTTCCTCCAGCAGAAGTAGCACCTAAAATTTTTCCCTTCTCGTGATTGAAACTGGACTCTTAAGAAATTAATAAAATTGCAGACCCCAGTCGAGGGTTATCGTAGCCGGTTATCTGCGCGCCTTCTGCGTGTTCATCGCCCCGCTGACGGCACCCACGTCGATGTGTAATTGTGGAAGGGACGCGGGCAGCTTGCTGCCATCCCTGACGTCCCTGTGATGCTTTACCTGGAGCCCAAAGGCCTTGCGAGTGGCTAATTGTGACAGCTGCGCCAAGTGCCAGGCGACAAGACGGACACGGAAAACCCACTGAGCAGAATGAGAATTCAGCCCACGATCCATCCCTCCCTGTGATGGCAGTTGAATGACAAAAGGATGGCGGCGTGCAAAAACGCCACAGAGATGCTAACACCCCTTGCATTTCGCATTTGTGGCTGGTCCGTTTGCCTATATATGCAGGTATACAAATCATACTCATTTACGTAATATATACACACACGCGCTGAACAGGTTAAAAATAAATCCGTCACTGAAATCTCGAGCCAGAGCTTTCTTATCCAATAAAATCACACTCAGCAGTTGCAGTTTGCACAGAGGGAAAAAGACGAAATAAACCTGGGAGAAATGAGGCTGCGATGCTGGGTCCCTCAAGAGGAGCTACGGGGGGTGTAATTAAGGCCCCGCCCCCCCCGCCTCACCTCACACCCAAACCCTCATTTCACAAAGTTGCCCGTCTTTGACGCTTCCGTCCCCCTTTTCCCTCCCGCTTTCCTCTCCTTCCATAACCAAACCAATTACTTCATTATAGGAATCTTTGCCTAATGTGCTTCGGAAAACCCAACTGCTCGGATTAATAACTGCACTAAGCGGCAATTATAAGCAATTATTTCATAAATCCACATCTAAACAAATTATAAGGCGGCGTGAGCGGAGGGCGCGTTGGTCGCGGCAGCGAGGGGGCACGAGGCCACACGCCGGGACACCGCGGATGCCGCAAGGAAAACCGTCCCCGCGTTGTTTGCCTTTGCTTCTGTTCAGCAGATACCCTCGCTGTTTCTCTCCACGGCCGTCCACCTGGCCAGGAACTAGGAACCGCACGCTTCATCCATTCGTTCCTTCTCCAGCAGCAGTTCCTCCGGCAGACGTTTTGCCGCAACACCTTTGTGCTCTACTAAGCATTAAAGCATTTAACGTGACACTAAGCCACCACAAAGCTGTCTGCCAAGTTATTATTGCTATTATTTCATTACTGTGTCTCGGGCAAAGGCTTGAAGCAGAGAGGATTTCTTTTTCGCTTTCTTGCGGTCGTTTTTACTTTTGAACTTTCTGAGAATTAAAAATACTTTTATTAAATTTGCTGTGACACTGGTTCATAAGAGCGGAAGAGTATGTCACAAAGGCACTTTTTTTCTTAAAACGGTGTTTTTTTCGGCCGTTCCGAGTTCTCCTTGTCGTAGATCGACAGCAATTTACCGCGCCTTTGTGTGCGTCACACTTGAATTTATTTATTTCGCTGAACTCGAAATTACTTCAGCTTAAAAAATGACTGCGACCAGTTCTCTATCGCAGCAGGCGAAAAAAATCTTAGTCGGTTAAAAGCTTATTCAGTTAAGTCGGCTGTGTGAGTAATTGCATTTTATCATATGAAGGGAACAGGAGTCCGTTTACGTTTGTTTGAATAAAAGATTCGGAATTTGTTTTTATCGCACCAGTAAAAAACGCCAAGCTTTAACCACTGTAAGTGTATGGGGAAAAAAGCGGTGCATTTAAAACTATCCTGGGGCAGGAAGCTATAATTAAACATTGTTGCTCTGATAAAGTAAAAAGCAACCAGATTTAGTCAGACATTTTAAGCTGCTGATGTTAAGGAAATATTCCCTGAACTGGGTTTTGAAATGTTTAGCACGCACAAACATTGACGATAATGCATGCAGGTAAAAGCAGTTTTATTGCGTTTCGTTTCCGCAACAAAGTTGTGCGCAACCCAAATATTCCTGTTGATAGGGAAATCTATTTATGACATCATGGGTCAAAAAGTCATGGGCTGTCCATTGTGCCCAACTTGTAGCTTTTTGACTGCAGAAGGTCTTCGCCTCACCTGCGCAAGGTGCACCGACTTTCTGAAAGGAGCTTTACCTTCTGCAAACAGAATTTACTGTATTTACTGCAGCTTTAAGTACTGTAAATGGACTCATTTGGCACCTATATCCTTCAATACTGCAATAAGTGGACTTTTGTATTACCTGCAGTGGATGCCCTGTAACATTACCTGCTGTAGGTATACTGGACGAGCGGTCAAAGTACAAAGTCAAACCATGCTGATCTTCCCACCAGTGGAGGAAAGGAGGAAACCGATAGATAACAGCCATGTTTTCAGGTTATGCTATCACTTGGTGAGCTCACTGGGCAGCTGGTGACATCATTACACTCCCCTGTGGGGAAATGTAAGCAACATCATTAAGACGGAGTGACGGTTGATAGCAGCAACCTCACCTAAGATCCGTCCATTCAGGGTCATCCTCCACTGAAATAAAAGGCACGTAAATTGAATGTAACCTTAGCCACATATAAAGCTGGACCCACGGTGCTTTTGTGAGACCGAAGGGTATTGAAAATGACCGCCGTTTTCACCCACAATTCCTAAACCTGTGGATCAAAAGGCCTTTCGGTCCGACCTCCGTGCAGCGCATGTTTGCTTCCTGCGGTGGGTCCTGCATCCTGGCCATCAGAAATGCGCAAAATGAAAACGGGCTGAAATGCTCAGAGAAAATATTGCCCTTTGGGCGAAGCTTTCCGGGCCCATTCAGTCGCCAAAGCGTGTTTAGGGCTGTTAAAAGACTCGACTCGTTCATTTTCTGTCCATCGTCCAACTCGTCGGGAGTTCGCTGAGCCGCCTGTTGGTTCTGTGCCGACTGGTCCGTGTCGGGTCCTAGTCGATATGAGCGGATCACAGGATAAAAGATTGCATCTCCCACTTGATGAAGATCTACCGTTTTTATCACCAAAGGCTTCTGGCTTTGTTGCTGTCTGATGGCTTCCTTTGGGAGATGATGGGGAGGGGGAGAGCTTTATAAAACCTTTGATATATGTACGCATAGCTGCTCAGGCAGGCGCAATGCAACAGTGCTCTCTGGTGGGCAGCTGAGGCCACGCCACTAGCAGTCAGCAAGGAAAACCTGTGTTTGCATAAAATTTACATTCTTTTATTTTGCAGACACTTTCCTCCCATCCGCCGTACGATGATTATTAACTAGTATTTAGCTGACACTTCTGTTCGAGGCTACCCACAGTGCTAGATACATTGCAGTAAAGTCCCTAGAATCATTCCACACATTTATACGCCAGAGAAATTTAATAGACACCCACACACACATTCTGGATCATTTAGATTCCCTAATTCATCTAACAAATGTCTTTGACTGTGGGAGGAGCCTGAGGCACCCAGAAGGAAGCCACACACACACGCACACACACACATACACACACACACACACACACACACACACACACACACACACACACACACACCATTGAAGCTCCTCAGAGACTGAACTGGAGTCAAACCCACTCTGAATACACAGCCCAGGAGTTGTGAGAAGACACCAGCACTACCTCCTGCACCACTGTGCCCAGGAAACCATGCTAGGCAGGAATACAGAGAATCAGCAGTTCTGTATCAGATATCACAGATTTGGGTCCTGTAATGTGGTTGGGCATCTCTCAGTCTCAGTCCTTCTGGAATCTCTCAGTTCAACACATTGTAAAACACTGGTTTGCTTCTTCTGGTGCCTGTTTTATAAAGGTCAGTCACCTGTACACGTATACACAGCACTTTCTTGCTCTAGCATAACTGTGCCCCCAAGCACAAAATGCACTCCATGAACACATGGTTTGCCCATGTATGAAGTGGATGAACTTGAGTGGCTGCACAGAGCCCTCTTTTCAACCCTACTGAACACCTTTGGTACGAACTGGAATACCATCCGCAATTCAGGCCTTCTTGCCCAACATCAGTGCCCAACCTCAGTCATTCTCTTCTGGCCAAATGGGCACAAATTCCAACAGCTGTGCTCCAAAATCTGGTGGAAAGCCTTCCAAGTTATAGCAGTAAAGAGATAATAACTCCATATTAATGCCTGTGGGTTTGGAATGGGATGTTCAACAAGCGCTTAGGGAGGGTGATGCTCAGGTGTCCGTATACCTTTGGCCATACAGTGTACCATAATCTTAATCTACGAATATATAATATAACTATATTTCATCATTGATGCATCTCTTACCTTGAATACGTATTTTCATCTGTTTATATTTATAAAAATGTATGTAATTCACAAGCACGGAGCACAGCTCTCACAGATACAGTACCACACACACTCATAGTACGCATAGTAAGGACAACTCAGGGCCACCGGATCACCTGAACAGCAGGCCTGTGGAACGAGGGACACATCTTATGCATACATGATGAGAATAGGCTAGCACACACATTGCTGGAGCTGAGGATAATTTTCAATATTGTACAGGAATCAAACAAAAAAATCAGTTTTTCAATATGCAGGCAGATTTAGCAGCTTAACACGGACGTCACACTTTTGTTCGAAGCTGTCCGTTTTCCTCAGATCCAGATTCGGGACCAAATTATCCGTTCAACAAAGATCTGTGGTTTCAGTTCCCTTCATAACGTTCTGGCCGTTGCTCTGCTGTTAGGTTGACGTTTGATTGTTAACCTCCTTAAGTTCATTGCGATACAGCATCCTCATTGTTACCGTGGACAGCAGTGCGGCCCACGTGGAGCAGCGCAGATGCAACGTGTCAGTTGCCCGCGTCTGATCAATCGGGTTGCTGCCTGCCTCTTCGCTGCGAGTCACTTGGCCGACTCAGAGACCACCACCGGCGTTCCTTTCCAGCAGCCCTTTGTCATGATGAACACTGAGTCATTGGCAGGCCTCTAAGGTGAAGAGATCAACAGTGGCTCCTTCACCGGTTGGTCTGACACACTGAGGCCTTTCCATTCTGACCACCGCTTTAATCTCCAGATGTTCGAATGCCCGAGGTGTCCATCAGCGGTTGGCCGTGCGTGGCCCGCTTGACCGGTCCGCCTCTGCCTGCAGAGGTCTTCTTGACCATCAGCAGCTGAATAGAAACCCTCCGTTTCAGATAATAGCTGAGTGCTTTAACCGCCTTCTGGCAAAGTCAGCATTAATTAGGGAGTAGCGCTGTGATCCCTGCACTCTGCTGGTTTGCTATTTAAACAGACAGGCGTGAAGAGTACAGTACGGTGAGTCTCGGGGACAAGGATGTGTGTGGCAGCATTTGACAGGATGGGTGTGTCCCAAGGGTGTAATGAAGCACAAAAGCACCGATGCTGCTGCTAGACGTCACATTAAGGCGGCACAGATTATGAGCCGGATGTTATTCCAACAGTGAGAATGACACTGTATGTAGGGTGGTATCTATTATTAATAAGGATGTTATCCCAATAGTGGGAATGTCAGTATAGAGCAACATCTATTATTAATAAGGATGTTATCCTGATAGCAAGGATGTCAGCAGTGAGTAGTATCTATTATTAATAAAGATGATATTCCAGTAGTGGAGATGTCAGCACAAAGCAATATCTACCATTAAGGGTGGTTTTGCGATGGTTAGAACATAAGCAGGTGAGAGCACAATAATAAAGCACGGGCAGAAGCTCACGTCCCAACAACAGTGGGGTTTTATTATAAAAAATATTGGCAGAGTTTACAAAAACATCCGACCTTCATGGGAAAGGTTGAACAGCCGTGATTATGTACGGAAGGTCTAGTGTTCATTTCGGGTTCTCGAACTGACACGGTCCCAGAAAATGGTTAGGTTTGTGTGGTTGGGTATTGTTGGGTTATTGTCTGCCGAAGCTGTGCTGTATCAATGCGCTAATGTCAAGCAATGCGAGGCTATACGAGGCTCAGCGAACGAAGCTGTGGGCGCGTCACAAGATGTCAATTTTCCATAGATAGTTACCTACCTGTTTATTTCAGCGCAGTTTAAACACTATAACTGGTTATTTTATCCTAGATCTGCTGTTACCGAAGGTTTTTCGCCACTCCAAAGTACCACCACTGCTCCAGTGGTAGGCAGGGTGGCAATGAACAATATTTACTTCAGTGAAAGAACAGGACTTATTTTTTATTAATGTCATGGATCTCTTTTTCTGTTAATCTTAACAAAATAGGTTTGACAGAAAAGGCAACTCGTGTGGCCAAATGTCAATTTCAAACAAGCTGCAAAAAAGGTTTTGGGTTTTTATGTTTTAAAATGCTTAGACTATGCATACTTGACATTGCTTAAAAGTCTGTCCATTTATACAACTTGATGCTCTGTTATAGCAGTTTAGGCAAAACCCCTTTCCTGATGGTATGGTGTTAGGGTGATTCAAGAAGACAATTCTCAGTTTATCAGGGTGTCCTTAACCACTATAATAACCGCTTATCAGTACATTCTTCATTGGTTCCAATAAAACAAAACTTTCTTTTTATCGGGGTGATCCACAGCCTCTTTTGGAATCAGTGGGCATCAGGCTATGTGACTACACCCTGGGGGGACTCCAGCCCATCACAGGGTGGCCACACAAATGCAGTCAGCAATTCAGAGTGACCAATTAACTTGCAACACATGTCTTTGGACTGTGAGAGGAAAGTAGAGCACCCAGAAGGAAACTCACACAGATGTAGGCAGAACATACAATCGCCACACGGAGTTGGATTCGAACCCATTCTCAATCGGTCCCATCACCATGAGACAGCAGTATCCTCAGCAGTACTAGACCGCCCTTGTTTTGTATTTATTAACATTCAGGCCAAGCTCTTGAGCACTATTGCAAGCAACCAACCAAACAGCTTATTTCCTTTTCATGAAATATGATGAATAACCTTACGTTGCTCATATTTCGCAAAACAGCTTTGCAAACATCTTCTCTAATTTTGCTACTGCTGTTGAACAGCCAAACAAGGGGCCACCATCTGCACAGTCCCTCGTTTCCAAAGTTTCTCAAATGTGGGACTAATAAATAACAGCACCCTGCATGTTTGGGAGGTGAAACACAAAAGCTTCCGCGAAACTTTCTAGAAATATTTTTCACTTCGCAAGCAAACTGACTGTGGCAAGCACTCTGCTCACACCCCACATCATGATGCTCGCAATCCTAACACCTTGGAAATGTCAGTGCATCCTGTCCTCGCTTTAAGATAAATCTGCGGGTCACCTCAAGTCAGAGAGCGAGAGACAGCACCATCAGAGATTTGTCCTGAGTTTGAGATGTCCCCGCATCCTGGGCATCGATGGATGAAGCATTTCACCAAACACTGACACTTTTTTACTTTCATAACGCAGTTTATTCACAATTAAAGGGTGTGTGAAGCTGAACTTTGTGAGAAAAAGATAAGGTAAAATACATCCCGTCATGGTTGACCACCTAAGTAGGGTCTCGGTGGTGTTGATTCTGTCTCAGAAGTAGCAGGCAGTAGGCTGTGAAACTGTCCCTGGATGGGTTGTCATTCTGTCACAGGGTGAGCACGCGCATACACACACACAGCTGAGTTATGGTGAACTCGAGTTTATTTAAAAGTACAGGGTACATTTACTGAAAAGGCTAGCTTCTGTGCCATGGAGAACACATGAAAACATGAGCACATGGCAAATGGAGGCACTGGTGAACCTGGAAATACAATGACTTGGTGAAGTGGAAAACAGGTGAGTTACCAGGTAATAATGGCAGTAGAACCATCCCAATTTAACTGATATGTCTTCCACCTGCTCCCTATTAAGGGTAATTGAAAACATTCCTTACAGAAGCACTGCCTACAGGCATGGATGAGCTTTTGGGTGTGAGAAGCTCCCAGTAAACAGGGCAAATGGGTTTTATTTTTCACTTCTGTGTTGTGATTTTAAAGTTGGCACACTGCTTGCAAGTTTGTGGTTTTTATTCTGACTTCTCAGAGAAGGGAGTTCTCAGGTTGGCTCAGAAGGTAGTGTGGGTGTAATGAGGATTGTGCTGTTCAAGCAGACAAACCTCAAAAGCGGGATAGAGAGGACTATCTTGATGACTAGCAGTCTGATTTCTTTTTGCCTGGCCACTGTGTATGTCAGGTACTGCAGTAGCATCAGGTGACATTCTAGCCCAGGTGGTTTCCAATATGTGCTGTAAATTCTGTCCTGATTTCTGCTCTACCTTGGTTTGAATTGAAGTCATGGGGGGGGTAGCTGTGTGTGGGAGGAAATCCTTGGGTGGGTGGTCTATCCTTGTCTGCCTCTTGAATCCACTGACCCGGGAGGGTTATGAATTGTTTTAAGTTTGAACTTTTTTTTGTACCTTTTTAGAGTATTTGTAATTTTAACAAACTTTTTGGCAAAATCTGACTAACTGGTACAAGAACTGTGAGGAAACCACTCACTGTGGCTTTGGTGTAGTTGGCTCAGGGTTCAGCTGTTTCCCTGACTGGAATTCCTAAGTTAATTTAGGTGGCTGGGGGGAGTATGTGTAGAACACTTATTTCTAATTGAAATTTTATCTCTTTTCTAACCTCTTCCCCTGAGGTGTCACACCATATCAATAGACACCACTACATGTCTATCATTAAGTGTATCTAGCACTTGAAAGAATAAAGAAATGCACACAAGCCAGTGCCCACTGAAATCCTTGAGAATTCACTTTTATTTGTTTAGCTTTTTCTAATATAGTTCATGACCCACATTTTCTGTCTGTCTAAAAGAAATAATGTATGTGTGAGAAGTTGCTGGTATCCCCATCCCCCTTCTACTGTATGACTCCTGCCCACCACAAGAGAGAACCTAACCTCAAAGTAACAATGGAATAAAAAGGAACTCCCAAAAGCTGCAAATGTATTAAACAGCAGGGCATCTGAATCTTCTCTATATGCTGGTCCATCAGACTTGGACTTCTGGAATTTCTCAGAAGCATCTCACAAGCACGTCTTACAATTTCCAACAGCAGTCCAAAACCTCAATAGAAAATTATGGCAAGCCTCACATTTATTTGCTCTTTACACAACATAACTGCTTTTATGTATTTTCTGACAAATTAAATCGAATGAGATGACTATAATGAAATGTTACATCTAACAAGTTGCTGACTCCAAGCTTTTAGCCGAAAGGAAAACAAATAATGCATTACGTGAAGCCAGGACTGGCAGTTTAATTGGAGGCTGAATAACTAAACCATCCTTTTACCAGAAGCGGCCTGTTGAGTTCTTGAGCTTTAATGAATTGCCAGAGCATTTGCAAAAACTTTTAATTATTGCGGGGTTACTGACAGCGATAACTAATATGAACCTTCAGTGGACCGGCAACCAACAGCAAGCGTGCACACGGTCTCCCAGGAACTCTTTGAAGAACCACCTAGAGCGCAGTTTGCTGTCAGGAATGTAAGGAGAATTGAAGAACTCCCTGGGGTAAACCTGTGCGTCTGACTGAGTTTAATGCACCTTGGGAGCGCTTCCTGTTTGTGCATTTGATGACTTTTTTGGCCCTGCTGATCGGGGTTTCGCAAGACCAAGGTGGCGGTGATCCCCAAAGCATTTTTTTTGGCTACCTTGCATAAGGGCTGGATCCAATACCCGGATGCTGGAAGCCCCAAACACCTTCTGGGGATGTGGAAGGAAACGTAGTAATTGGAGAAACTGCTGAGGATTTGACTGGTTGTCCTCTTGTTGAGCAAAGTGGTACATGTATCCCCCTCCCAAAAAAAAAAACATACAGAGTAAGCAAAAGTGCATTTCACCAAAGACAGTTTGATCATCAAAGCAATGCCAATTCATAAAACCACCAATTTTCCAGTCCACATTGCACCAATGCCTCCCTTGGGAAGTCATGGAAAATACAGATGTGATTGGTAGATATGATATAAATGTGCAGAGTGGGAAGGAAGTCCTGAGAAAGGAAGCTATGAAAGACTTGTTTTGAAACCCCTCTTGAATGGAAGAAAGGACATTCCATCACGCAGGGGTCAAAATTTAGAACCGGCATCCACTGGAGTTTGAACTTGTCCACAGAGAAACCAGGTGATGAGGCAGAGGATTGCAGGGGTGAAGAGTGATGTCCTCTTATAAAGGTGTAAAATAATTAAAATAAACGTAATACCACTTTTATTAGTACTCTATTATCCTGAGGTAATGGCTTGGTCCATCATAGTTAAGACTTCCTTAGTTCTACTAGAAATCTCCGCAATGTTTTTTTTTCTTCATATAAACAATTTTGTGCATTTTCTTCTAAATACTTTGCAGCTTTTCATGACTGTACCATCTGGGCTCTGCTGCAGCCATGGCTTTGGCTCGCCGCTGAGTAACGTGTGGTCAGCGTTGCTATCTCGTTCGTTCATCCTAAGCCGAAAGCTCCTGGAATTTGAGCGGTTCTGTATATGCGCAGCATAGATCTGGCACTATGGAACTCTCTTCTTGGAAATGAATCCGGTTCCTAGCGCACTATAGCTGAAGATCTTGAGCAATACCTGAAAACGGAGCCTCAGACTCGTTCGCAGTTTGCCGTCGCTTTTTAGTTTTCACCCTGCTCAGGCGATGAAGGGACAACGCAGCGGGCAGTGTACGAGTAACTGTTAAGCTGTCATCCAGGAGCGAGAAATTTAAGCAATGCTGGAAATATTCAGCGAAACCTGATGGAACCTCCCGTGGCTCCCAATTAAAGATGATGGCCGGTAATTACCTGCAGCACCGTCTGCTACAGCCAAACAGAGGCTGGAAGCCATGTGAGCGGTGGCCCGTGACAAGGAATCTCTTTAAAATGACTCCATATCGACTCGCGCGCCTCCAGAGCCCAGCATGCATCGGTGCAAATGCGCACACGGTCAAATGGAACTACCATCAAGTCGTGGTTTTCAGTGCAAACATTTTGTGGAAAGGACAAGGTTTTAATAATTGCATCATGCTTCCTTGGAGAATGCTTCTTGGTTTCGTAGTTGTCTCTGGTTCTTCTCCCCACTTTTCCTGCTGAGGGTCATGAGGGGAGCAAGCCAAGCAGGGAAGACCAGACCTTTTCCCCAGCTGGTAGCTCCTTGGAGGTTCTCAGGTGCCTGTAGGACATCAAACGGTGGAGTAAAATCTCCTACAAATTTTGGATCTGGCCTGGGGTTTCCTCTACCTGGACTATGCACGCTATAGCTCCACTGAGAGATGACCATGTGACATGTCCAAACTATCCCAACTAACCGTTGATCTGGACAACTAGTGATTCTACTCCCAGTTTCCCAGATCATAAGCAGCGATGCAGACATAACTCAGCCTTGGTGCCCATATTCTTGTAGTACTTCCAGCAGCACATGAAGGACAAGGTCACAGGCCTTCTCCAAGTCCCAAAAACGTATATAGACCCCTTAAGCGTATTCTGATGCCCATCAAGCAACCCTGGCCATGCTTTTTAGCATTAAAATAGATTTTGAAATGTGCTCAAAACACCAGCGCTGCCTCTCCAGCTCAACAAAGTCCAGAGGTGGCCTTCACCTCTAGAGTTAGGTAGGATAACTAAACACCCAAAAGTCCTCTGAGGCTGGGTGGGAGGTGAAGATTCAAAGTCGAGACATCTGATTATTAAAAGCCGAATAATAAAACTTTAATCTCCTTATAGCAGCCTTTGTCTTTATGTATTTTTCAACTGGCAAACAAGCTTTTTCCTTCTCCTCTCTCTCTCTCTTTGGGACAAGACCCCATTTTTTAAAAACAGTTCTGCTGACATTTACCACACATTCTCATTGTTAACATCTGTATACGTTCAATTAAAACACCATTAAATATGGTATGAAAAGGCTGCGGCGGAAAATGAGCATCTCGGCTCATTATGATGTCTACGGGGAACTTGTTTTAATCTACACATTTAGTGCTGTCTCATCAGTTATAATAAAGGATTTGATGCTGCAGTCATTCTGCGGTAAAATACGTTCTTCATTATTTCCCCATTAATTTGGTTTCGCTGCAATTATAGGTGCATACGTGGGGAATTGAAAGACTCTGGGTTGAGTGCTTTTTTATCACAGTTTCTCCCACTATCTTTGCCTCTGTTAATTATTTCTGTTGTGTTGCTTTCATCTGCCATCTCTCGCAGTGACTGAGACGCGGGAAAACGTTCTGCCGTCACATTCTTCAGTGGTAGAGAAGCGGCAGGTGTAGGTATGCTAGTTTTATTGCTGGTGGGACTGATTTTGCACTGGTGGTTTATTTCCCACAATGCCTCTAACACTTTGCTTTTAGCTGCAGATGAATGAGCTTCTGATATTGATGGTGCCCTTCTGCTTTCCTCTTGGAATAGCGTGCACCACGTCATCTGGATCAATGACAGGAATCCAGTAAAGGGAAGGCAAACAAAACTTGGGTACTTTTAGGCACTTGTTATCGTACTAGTTGAAAAGACGTTAGGCCGATGTCCCTAGTTCCCTAAAAAGTCAGGATTCTGTATATTGAAAAACTTTTCCTGCAGTTTGTTAGAAAGGGGGAAAAAATTATAGGGCTCAATCCACAACTTCACTTCAAAGATAAACAGCAGAGGAACACATAGTGGAGGGGGTGAGAGGGGTCTGTGGTACTGATACAAGCTTTCCTGCTTATAGGTGGTCTGGATGGTGGTCAGTGAAGTCCTAGTGATGGACTGGTCAGAGACAGTGCAGTTCCTAAATTAGGACCTACCAAAATAAGGAAATTACTGTATTGGTTTTATCTTGCTATTTACATTTTTTGTCTTTTAAATGCATTTGTGTGGTTTCATTTTTTTTAAATAGATTTGAGCCACTGCTTTTTTCTGCTTTATCCTGCTTTGGTTTTAGAAGTGCAGCATGTGCTCATCTCTGAACAGTAATAAAACGAGAACGCTGAAGGGGGGGGCTGTGTGTGTAGAGATCAAACTCAGCAACATTGTGCACCTCTCTTCTTGACCATATTCGTTTCCCGGCGGATTCCCCCATTGTTTGCCACAAAAGCATACGCTGTCTGGCACGGTGCTGACAAACGTACTGAGCAGGCTGACGCAGCCGTGAAGGGTTTTCTGACTGAGCAAAGACATCGATCTGAAGAAAATGAACGGAAGTGAAATGTACTGGGGGGGCAGGCTTGTGTCACACCCCCACCTGAGCAATCATCAACACCATGAAGATTATCGAGAATTAAATTAATAAGAACAGCAGGTTTAATTAGAGAGATCTGTAGACCATTTGGTCAATGGGAACAGCAACCGCTGAGGTGTTCAGTGGGAGGTTTTTTGGGGTGTGAGATCGAACTCCAGGAGGGAGAGGCTGCTTTATCCTCAAGATGGTGTCTTTGTCTCAACAGTTTGTTGAAGACTACGTGTAGAAATAATCAATTTAGATCATTTTTTGCTAAAAATAATTCATATTTGTAAGTTGTTATCACTGTGACATGGGACTGGCATCATTTTCTGGGCATTTCATGCCATAAATTGAAGTTGAAATTATTGCTCTGCTTTAAATACAGGCATGAACACAGTGCAGAATGTTTAGAGGGTAGCAGAAGAACACAAGTGAGGCAAAATCATTTTGCTAAAGGGCAAATTCCTTTTTTTTGTCTTTGGGTCACATCTCTGACTTCAGTGGGACAGGACTGTTGTGAGGTAATGTTGCCTGTGCAGGGAAAAACCTTCTTCAGGTGTCCTCTAGTGGCCAGCTGACTCAGCACTGTGGGACCCTAGAAGTGTGACAGTGTTTTTGAACGAAGCGACAACCCTGACGCTGACAAATTCCGGCCAGGCGTATGTCGAAAAAGTCAAAAGAATTTATTTGTCACACAAATGGTTACCAAGTATACCATGTGGTGAAATGTGCCCTGATTCAACATGAGACTGTGTGGTTCCATTTCACGAGTAACAAACAACCAAACATCGAGAAAACAACAAACAAATGCGATGAATACGACAGCAGTCATAACCAAGGAGAAAGTTGCATAGATGTTTTCACTTTTGTACGTTCATTATTCTTAAATTATTTTCCCTTTTTAATGTCGTTTGAAATGCCTAAAGTGTTCTCCTGAGCTGGGCAGGTCCTCTGTTTGAGGGATGGACTTCAGATCAGTAGAACCCTTGACTAGGCCTAGAGGTTATTGATGATGGATGGATGGAGGTGTTCCAGAGTTATTGGGGTGGAGGCCCAGGAGGGGTGGGCTTCCACTGGCACATGGACCCCCAGAGGTTTATTTTTCTCCTATTCTCTAGTATAAAGGAGTTTTTTGTTTTCCTCTCCTGTGTGGCCAGATACCAACTGTACATGAATACTACCCTTGACATGTCTGTTCAGCGCTCTGTGTCACTGCAGTGAGAAGAGTGCTGTATAAAATTGAATCGAATTATGTTTTTTTATTGATTTTTTCGTTTTAAACTTTATTGCTCCTTGATCAGCAAATATAACCGCACTTTACAGTGTTCAGCTAAGGGTGTGGAATTTGCATTTTGGGCAAATACTATGAGGGCGCAGACCAAGTCTCAGTGAAGATGAGGTGTCAAATGAAAGGAAATTAATAAGTCTGCATTGGGAAGCAGGGACAGATGTGTTGTTACAGCTACCTTTTCCTTTCACAGAAATTAATTGATGTTAAAACGAGAAACACGGTCCCCCATGACCAGCAGAGGTGGTTGAACCATGAGTCTCCTTTCACTATATGTTCTGCTAAAATTCTAATTTGTTCTTGGATCTGTGTGGCTGTGGGCTGAGGTGTCTCTCCCTGGATCATGTGTGCGAAGGTAGCTGCAGCTAACTGGCTTTTTATTTATTTATTTTTTGTGCTTTCAGTGTTCTGGCATGTACAGCCCAGGGTGTAGTTGTGGACTTGGGTTCCTGATCTCAAACAACCCTCCCAACTGGAAAGAGATGGAAGTATACAGTCAATGTTGGGGTCATGTGGCTGTTTTCCAAGAAGGCCACAAATTTTGTCTCCTCACCTCACAACTTTTATATACATTTTATTCTCTCTTCCAGTTATCTTAGGGTGTGGTTAAATCTGAAATGTCTCCCTTTAGACAGGACAAGGATTGTATGATTTTCACATCAGTACGACATCAGCAAGTAGAAAGACTGAAATTAGAGTCTGACTAAGACTACACAACAGAAGAAAGTTAGTGTAGACATATTTTGACGTGTCTGATAAAGATGAAGAAGAAATTGAAACTCTGGCTGCTTGTTCTGCCACCAGCAGCATCAACTCACCCCCAAGGGGGTAGATTTGGTAGCGTAATTGAGAGATTTATCATATCAGTTATTTGTCTGAATGAACCATATGGGAGCTGAACAAGTTGGACACCGTGGAAACTAGAAACTTTTCTCCTCTGTCGCAAAATAAATTTACAGTGGGACTGAAAGAACTGATCACTTTCATAACTTTATTAAATTTTATCACTAATGATAAAAATAGGCAGCAACAGCTCTTTTCTGATGCTGGTGCATATTTAAAAGGTACCCTGACTGCAGCTGAGGCTGGAATAACTTTTTTAAATAAGTTTACTATCTGTAACAAAGCTAGTAAAATAAGTTTTATTAGAACTATGAAAATCAATTTTCTCAAAATGTCATTTGTGGGCACCAAGTGTGAGCTTTACACATCATGGGAGAGAGTTGAATTAAGGCGGTCCCATATTCAGGGTTCAAGGTTCTCTTTACCATCATTGTGTCTTATTCAGATGTACAAGAAAACAAAATGCAGTTTTTCTTACATCACAGTGCAATAAATAGACAGCATGATGGCATCGACAAATTGAACAAATAGATGACAGGCAGACAGAGTAAAGGGATCAATGCAAACTGTTAGTAGTGATGATGCACTGAACGGTGGTTGGTGATGATCAGTCCTTATATTCAGCTGCATGTCACTCCACCATGATACTTGCATAAGATAAATTCGGAATGGTAACACAAAGATGCCTCCCCCAGGTAATCAAAGGAGCTGAGGGTTCTTTAGGTTTCCATGGATACAGGCAAAATAAATGATGCTGTACGAAAAACAGAAGTAAGCTTGGAGGGTACACCCACTTGGAGGGAAATTTCTAGCCAGTGGTGGAGCCACCGCAGTGTGAGATATGAGAAATGAGAGGATGGGCATGTTGAAGGAGGCCAGCATGAGGAGATAAAGTGGTGCCTCCTCCACATTCACAGAGGACTCTTGGCAGCAGGGCAGGACTAAGGTTGGGGTGAGAGATGTGACTGCAAATGAGCACTTACCCTCTCGCTCTTAGCTCACTGGTGTTAAAATAATTCATTCTTATTTTCTAGTACGTTCTTTAAAAAAATCCTTTGTGTCAGCGTTAATATTAATGATTCATTTTTGCAGCAATACCCCTCCACCCCCAAAATGAGGGTAGCATCTCAGGATGCAAACCCAGCAAATCTGCAGTGAATGAGAAAAAGTGGACCAGTGAAAGGGAGCAAGCTGAGCATTTCTGGGAATCTGGGAGCAACAACCTTTAGGATAAATCCCTGCTACACTGGCAATCAGTAAAATTGGTCTGGACAGAGACATTCAAGAAAATGCAAAAAATCCGTTAATAAAATCTAAAGTCAGAGTAGTTTGTTGCTCTGTTATGTGTATAAAATTGTATGTGACTCAATGTAATTTGTCTCTGGCAACAGTTTTATGGCTTTTTATGTTGGTGGGATAAGTGAGATCATTTGTAGTGCTTATGAGGAGAGATGAGAGAACTTCCCTGAGATCTCTTCTCCTGAAACATAAGTCTCAAGGAAGCTTTGTGGCAGCAATGTATTAGTGTCCGTCGCCCCCCCCCCCCCTCCCTCCGGCCAAAATCATTTACCCGAAAACGATTTACAATTTTACAGCCTGGTTTTTTTCTTTTGTTACAGCAGCTCACGTTTTCTACAGTTATAGCTAAAAGAATTAATTCCCTGTTGAGGTTATAAAACCAAGCAAGGAATCTGAATGTTACCTCCTGCCCCTTGTGCCAGTGTTGTTTCACTTAAAATCGATTTTCATGGATAATAAAGTACTTATTGAACACTGCCGTGGGACCACCATTGCAATGCATTTGAGGCCTTTTTGCTTGTCCCTGGTCATCTTTGTAGCACTTGAGATTCCTTTTCCATCTTGACCAATGGCCCACTTTTAATGAACTGATACACCTGCAGAAAAGCAGAACTTTTCATCTTCCTGTGAGTGACAGCAGGTTCATGGGAGTACAAGTGGCCTCAGGGATGATGGGACCCATTTAAGGGTGTTTACCTTGACAGCGCAGCTTCTGTGTGAAAAGAGCCGTGTGCCACCTGGGCACTCCTGAAACAAGGCCACCCAGACCAACTGTTCACTGGAGGGCTGAGATGAGGGAGAAACTTGGCTTACCTATTGAAACCCCTCTGGGTCCAGAATCGGAGAGGCTCAGTGCCAAGTAATGACTAGATGATCTACCTTGGTGTTTGCTGTTGATCTTCTCATTGCGGCCTAAACTTATGATTTACTTTGATTCTAAAATGTATTGGGCAGCTTTTGTTGTTTCCTGTTGGAAACCTCAAGGTGAAAGACTACATGAGGCTCTCAGGTTGGTTGGGAAAGACTGCACTTATGGTTAAGATACAACTAAGCGGTGAAAGGTGTAACAGTTTACAACTGCTTGGCTGCTTCTCATGTTTTGCCTTAAGTAAATATGTCAAGCTCTCTGGTGCTGTGGGATCAGTCGGTGGCGCCGGGGTTGCACCTCCCCACATCCATCCCGTCAATACCCTGCAGTCTCGCATATCTCAAGGCAGACTCAATAACAATTGCCTGAAAGGTGTGGTTTGAGACTGTTTACTAACCTAGGAGACAAACAGTTTAAGCTTTGAAGGGACTTGCTATGTAGATAGATTTCTCTAGTACATTGGGGGGATACAAGTTTTTAAGAGTGTGCTAATAAAATAGAACCTTTATAAGTATTGAGTAACGTGTCTATCTGGACCTGCCAGTTTTCCATCCTCCGACTGCAAGCCTAAGCTTTAGTGCTGGATTTCTGCAAGTGGATGTTTTAAAGTCAAGATTAAGCAGAGAGACTGGAAGACCAAATTCGGATTGTGCATGCGAAGAGTTTGGTTATGTTGATCTTAGTTGGTTGATATCAACTTAATGGATGAACCAGTAGGTATTGGATTCTTTTACTTACATTGAGGACCCGGTACCAGATGATCCAGATGATAATTATATTATAGATATAATTTCTTAGTAGTACTGACTTTCATAATGAAAAGGTAAGAGTTGCTTCACCTTCTGTTGGAGACTCTGTAGTAAACAACCATGTGACCAACATCTAACTCCACTGACCCCTTCTTCAGCAGGCTGAAGGAGATGCAGTCATTCTTAGTTTTCATTTCATGGTTGCCATCAGTGTCAACAAAAGCAAAGAAGAGGTGGGTGCAAAAGAAGGGGCTGACCTTGTCGAGAGTGAAATGGGTGGCACCAGGATGGTCCTTGGCTCACATAGCAGATCATCCCGTTCTCCTCCTTGGTGTACACCGATAAAACAACATAACATCCACCCAGTTCTTGATATTTGATATTCTTAGAACATTAGTAGTTTGACAACCTTTGCCAGAGAGGTGTTAAACTGGTACTTCTGTCTGCCTATGAGTTATAGATGCATACAAATTATTCTTGGAAATTGTTTGAGGTCCAATTTCAAATCTTTGTGTGTGTGTGTGTGTGTGTGTGTGTGTGTGTGGGAGTGGGAGTGAGGGAGAGAGAGAGAGAGAGAATAGTGCACAGGTGCTTTGGCAGCAGACCCAAAAACTTAGAAACACATGCCTGCCTCCCTTCCCACTGTAGTATGGCTTCCTTTGCCAGGGCTGACATTCAGGGCAACATTCTTCCAGGAACTGGGGAACATGCAGTTATCCACAGCACAAAAAGCAAACTGATAGTGTGGCAACATGAAACGCAGCCTGAAAAAAGGGAAATGGTTTGCTATTGACTGAAGAAATTGTGTTTACCACCTCTGCAGGTCAGCAACCTGACCATGGATGTGTTTCTCCACCAGGCCTGGAAAAATATTTATGAAACTTCTGAAAAGTGAAACTTTTTGCTTAAAGTGTAAGCTTTGTATGCTGGGGAGGCATTGCATTTAATCCACATACATTACAACTGAAAATGAATTTTGGCATTTCTAGTAATTTCTAATAATTTGTGACTTTATTACCTTAGAGACAGTGGATGTGAAGTAAGGCTTCATTTTAAATTAAACTGCATCAGGTTGTCTGCAACATAAACATGAAATTTCTTATAAACAAGTATCAGAAACCAGCTGAGAGCTTCATTGTAGAAGTCAGTTTTCATGGAAGAACAAGATATCAGTTTTAAGCTCATTTGCCAGGAACCCTTAGTCTACTTTTTAAAACAGTTGTGCAGCAAAGCAATCCAACTTCGATTTTGTCATTCGTGAAATTTGCGTATTTTCTGTCCAGTTCTCTGAATATCACTGTTAACATTGTCTGGACTGGTCATCTGCAGTGAATATCCTTCCAGAAATGTTTAATCTGTCCTCTTCCTCATTACTCCAGGGTTCTAGGTGTTGGTTCTGTGCCTCAGGATACCGCAGTGATGTTGATTAAACCCTGTTTAAAACATCTCCTGTTGAGGGTAAAAGAATAAGCAAGAATGTCAGTGTCTTCCCCTCATTCTAAACCTATGTAAGGGGTTCTGTGTGAGTACAGAAAAGGTGGTTACCTGCTCCAGATCCCGCTCTTCCTCCTCAATGTCAAAGGCCAACTCCCGCTTCTCTCGCTCCACCTACAGCCCATAGAGACCCGGTTAGTTCCCCGTACCCTATTCGCTGTACTATGTGCAGCAAGTTTCACGTCCCTGATTTAAGAGAAGAATCTGGTAATGAAGAGCAACCAGAAGACAGCCACAGTGAAACCATTAAAGTGGCTGTTGTCCCAGATGGCACCGACAGGCAATATGTCCTCAATATGACCTTCGGCAGACTAGCAGAATAGTCAATTGTGGCTCTCTGGGCCCCTGCCAAGTTCGGCTTGGCTCTGTTGTGTTTAAGTGCCGATTCCTCCAGCCATTAACCTTCCCTGACACAGATAAGGTGGTGGCACTTTAGAGTCGTGTAGACAAATGGGTGCGGAAGGCAGGGAACCTATGATGTCAGGCCCTCTCCTCCTTTCTCCCACTGCCTTTCATGTAGCTTTCTTTCCCTTTGTCTCTACCTCCCAGGCAGCCCTTTGTCTCTCACCACCAGTTGCAAAATACTGAGTTGTACAGCATTTGCCAAATGAATGCAGCAAATGTATTATTAAAACTTATCGTGGACATTTTTCTGCTCGCCTATTTTCTATAACAAAGTCCAGAAAAAAGTAAAAAAATTAAATATGGAAAAAGTTTATATATATATATATATATATATATATATATATATATATATATATATATATATAAAACCTCATTATTGCCTCAAGTTAAAACAATTACTGTACTGTCTTGAAGCATCCAAACATCTCTGTTAATTCTGTGAAAGACAGAACAGCACCTCCTAGGCCCCCTGCAGCGCTGCTCTGATCCAGTCGAATTAGCACCTCAGCCACTGCTTTCTGTGTATAATTTACTGCACAGTACTGTGTTTGTGTTAGTTACAGCACTGACTGTATTTCATACTACAGTAGGGTATAACAGTGTTACTGCAGTACACAGTACTGTACCGCACCACAGTAAAAATATTATACTTGCATTGCACTTTTGATTACTGTACATATGTTTCAGTTAAAATACTGACTTTATTTCAGTTTATTATCCACATTACATGTTCATTACACACTGCAGGAGGGTATAACAGTGTTTCTGTAGTACACAGTTCATTTCTGTACAGCACTGTAGTAGAAGATATTACATGACTCTTCATCCTCCAGACTTTTGAGGATATACTGTATAACCACACAAGTCCAATTTATGACACATTTCAGTCACATCCCATAAGTGATATCTTGGCATATGGACTCGTCCTGGTTTCTTCATAAAATTGCTGTTGTGGTAAAGGTTAAGATGTTCAGTATGCACCCAAGCATCAGTTTGAGCACAGTTCTGATGCCTCTGTCTCACCTTCTACTGAACTGTCATAGTTCCACGCAATTTAACTAACTTGATAAGATGTCAGGATAAGTGGCATGTGGTGGCAGGCGTCCATTTTTACACATTACCGTGGGTTTTCAGATCACTACGAGGTCAAAAGCAACAGGCATGTGTGATGCAATAAAGTCAATAAAAAGGTAGTCCTACCTTATCCAAGTCCTTAGTGACCCTTGACCTATCTCGAGCAAAAAGGATAGCATCGTGTACAGATGGGAAGAGGTGGCTACGGGCGATGCTTCCTTCTTCAAACACGCCTCCAGCCTCCAGTTCCTCATACACCTGGGCTGTATATGAAGGGAAAACGGGCAATGGTGAATGGGGAAACGAGCAAACCCGGATGTATACTGCAGGTGAATAGCGACTTTTGTACGTACAGTAGGAGTTTATACTTATTGCTGCAATGCCAATAGTGAGTCAGTGGGCAAGTATTAAAATTTGGTTTACTTTTTAACTATTTAAAAGGAAAAGATAAAAACATTACCTTAAACTACAGAAGAGTCCCGGAATGGAGCAATTAGGGATTTTATTTATTTTAGATAAACCAATTTCCTCTTTTTGAAAACAGGAAATTTTAGTACATTTTAACATTTAAATGAGTCATGTCTGTTGCACTTGAACCTTGAATGTTACTTGCATCTCTGACTCACTTAGATCCATCCTCACCGCAGCTACTAATTCTGATTTTTCCCGAATGTGCTTCCTTTTCAGGCAACTGTGAGCTCAGGTACAGAAAGGTACTATGTTGGTTTAAAGACAGAACTCATGATTCGATATCTTCGTGAAGCAATTTGATTTTCCTTGCCAGGAGCAATTTTTCTGCTGGGATTTTGGATATACGAAGCCGTTCGGAAAAGGGGATTGCACTTCCGACACTCGGGCATACGGTGAAATCTCTGCTCATGCGTACGGTGTATAAAGCCGAACTTCAGCCTACAGCCACATAAATCACAGAACAGATCTGACTCTGAGGAGAACGTGGTGAAAAGGGAGGGGAGAGACACGACCGTCACCACTGGGCATGGAAACCGAGTGGCATTTTTCAATATCCTCCGCTTCCTGTAACAGGACCAGGTATCTGAGTCAACACAATATATCTGTCCCTTTTTCCCTGTGCCGAATTATTAATTTCCCCCAGAATGACACCTGGTCTTTTCACTCAGGCTGTTGGTGTCGGTCCCAGCAGATGAGATCCCAAGCTCACCCAGATACATTATCTACAGAGACTATTTCTGCTGCTGATACGCGCTGCTCATTTTCAGTGTTGACCAAGAAATGACTTATTAATGTGTTTCTTTTATAGCCACAACATCAAGCACACCTGTATTTCAGTCTGAAATTGATTTAAATATATTAGTCAAAGGTCAGGGTAATGTGTTTTCAATTATTATTAATACATTTAATTCTATACACCTTTCAACCATAAAAGTAAAAACACAAAATAGCATAGAAATCCACTGTTATAAATCTCAGATTAATAGATTATTGCTGTTTGTGTATTCAGTTTTAATCTCTGAGAGCGGGGGGGTGTGTTTCAAAGTTTGCGATTCAATGGCAGTTGCATCTAATGTACATGATTTTGCCTTACATGCCGATTTACAGGAACATGTTTTGCTATAAATAAGTTTCACCCTGAGGTTCATGCATCCAATTTACAAGAACGGGACTTAAGGAGTGTCATTTAATACCTCAGCATTGGCTTATAAGACATTTCTTTGCACTTACAAAAGCCAAATTTGTATTTAGCGGCGCAGCTTGAGATTTACATTTATTCATCTAACAAATGCCTTAACCAAAAGCAGTGTAGAAGAATTGCTATGTAATATTTAACTCTCACCTTCATTGAAGATGATTTTCGATGCTACACTAAACTTCCTGTAGTTATTTGCAGTCTACAATATTCATTGAATGCTGCCTTCACTGTCACTGTCCCCACAATTTTACTTTAAGGTTTTATTTATTCATTTTATTTATTTATTTATTTATTTACTTACTTACTTATTTATCTCTTTGTTGTTTGTTATATTATTGATGTTTGGTTGTTTGTTTTGCTTGTAGAATGGAACTACACACAGTCTCCTGTTGGATCAGGGCACATTTCACTACATGGTATACTTGGTAACCATATATGTGACAAATAAATTCTTTGATTTTTCTTTGATTTGTACACGAGAACAATATGTAACACACACACACACACACACACACACACACACACACACACTATGGGCAACTTAATCAGAAGTCCACTTGAAACGTATTTTTGGATTTGGCGAGGAAACCAACTCAAACAACAAGGTTCAAATGAGCAGGCACTGAGATCACGTCAGGCCTAGGCTGTGCCACCGGCTTAAGCGATGCTTTAGAATGAATGGGGGTTAATTTTGTGGCTCAGATGAATATAGTTTTTACTGTTCAAACTTATCTTAATCACGTCCTTGGTTTCAGAGAATTTGCCTTACGAAGGGGTTTTGAGGAGGACAGTACTAGTAGCAGGATGCGAGCAAACACCATTGGTCTGAGAAACATATGGATGCCTAGAAGGTGGCCACTCACCTTGAACATTGGCCAGATATAGACTGATACCCAGCATCTCATAACTGGAGCTCATCTTTAAAAAAGCAAACAAGAGTATTATGGGAAACACCTCAAACCAGACAAGGACAAGCAGGAACAACTGTTTGGACTGTTTGTATTATTATTTCTAAGCTACAAACAACAACAGTATGGAGGTATAACATAAAAGTCCAGTCAATGAAATCTGCATTGAATGTTGCATTGCCTACAAATTGCTAGCACCTAAAACTAAGACAGTACACTTTGTTTCAAACACTGAGGTTGAAAGGACCACCTTGGTGAGCACTTTGATGCCCATGAGGTCCACAAAGCACACTCCAGCCAGGTCCAGAATGAGGGTATGGAAAGGTGGGGGGCGGGGCTCAATGGTGATGGCCGGAGATGCCGGGGGGTCTCCAGGGGTCTCGGGGTCGCCTTCGTCATGAACGTAACTGTGGAAGTTGATGTACGCTGGGGGCACCTCTGACTTGTCCAGGGTCCCGTTGCTGTTGGTGTCAAAGTCATTCTGCAGCACCAGTTGAGATATAGTCTGCACATTGGAGGAGTGGGTCAGTGAAGCAGTCAGCCCTACTGCACTATCACATGATCTCAGCTTAACCAGACTGTAAATACGTTCACAATACATCACTCTGCAACAGCCACTGCTGCCACATCATGCAAAATAAAATTTTTTCCTCACTAAAATTAAATGAGCAGCTGTCCGTAAAACTCTAGTGTTTAAATGCCAACAGTAAACCTTTAGAGAGAACAAAATTGACGCAACAGTAGACTTTAATATCCCATACAAGCACACTGGCTGAGACGCCATACACTGAATGTTGTTGGGACCAAACTGTTAGTCCACACCAGCAGTCTCTCAACTTCCACACTTTGCCAACATTTGGACAGAAGATGGTTGACTGTACCTTGCTTCTGACATGAGTACAGTGCTGCAAATGTGAAATGTCACTGTGTAAAGCATAATTTTAGCAGCTTTTGCTTTTACTAGAGATTTCCAATTACTAATAAACATCAGCTGCTTCGGTCCCAAATAATAACAGCTCCATTATGGTTGCAAATGTTTAAAACTTTCTGAAACCATTTTGGAAGTTGCACTGGATCCTGTTAAGCATCTTCAAGTTCCAACCACAGAGCTTCTCTTGATACTCAAGGGTTTAGTCAAAGAAACTTTGCCGTTATAGATCATTGGTTATCATTTTACTGTTGCACCTGTCCCCTGCTTACCTGAGTCTTCATGGTGACCAAGGAGCTCACTTTCCTCTTTTTGGCTCCCTTGTTGTCCTTGTCCTTCTTCTCATTCTCTTTAAGCTGCTTCTTTAGGAACTTCTTCCTTGCCAAGAGCAATTTGCCTGGGTCCAGCCCAGTCTGCTCAGAGGGATGTTCGTGGAGCAAGTTAGTGACAGCCACTACCTCTGCATACAGGGTTATCAAAGCAAACTTTGCAACTAGCACTAGTTGTAGATGATGGAACAAGAATCCCATCATCTCTTTCTGCAACCTGTTTTACTGCAAAATGAATACAGTGCATGTGCCGCATACTCATTCTCTTGGCCTTTTTGATCTCTTCAGATCTGTGCTTTGAAAAGGAATGCTGTCTGCTTAAGACACCCCACCCCACTGTTAAAAACGTACTTTTTTGATTACTTTCCTGCGGAATATCTCTGCGTTGGCAAAGTAGAGAGGGGAGCAGTAGTTCACGATCTTCACTCCTTCAACAAACTTAACCTGCAAGGTGAATACTAATAACAGTAAATATAATTGAAAAGATACCTAGAATGCAGCAATAAAACAAAACTATCATTAAAATCAGTGCAAAAAACAATGCTGTCAATATTATTAAGATGACGAAAAATAACAGTAAATTAAATGAGACAAAAAAGGTACTCAAATGTGCTCTGTTCTAAACATATAGAAAATTGTATCCATTAATACAAACACATGAAAAAAGTTTAAACCCATGCATCCATCTATCAGTTAGTCCTTTAAATTTTCTACTTGAACTGCAGTTTGTATACAGATTCATTTGGGGAGGCTGGTACATGCCAGACTGCACAGTACATGACCTTACCTTACTGTAGACTTTTGGGTTCCTGTACAGGTCAGTGTCGATGATCTGTCCGACTTCTGAGCCGTTGCGGCTGAAAAAGAGAACAAGACCTCACCTCTTGATCCATGTCTGGGTGAATTTGATAACTCAAAGTATTTTGTTCCTTAGCAAAGGTATTGCTTAAAGTAATTAAAAACAACTGTTGGTTATTATATCGAAGCAATTGTTATCCAGTGATACAACAGGAAGACTGTTCCTGGGACTGGAGTCAGCAACCTTCAGGCTACAGTTGGATGTATTTAATCACCATTTCCCCTGATGCCCATCCATCATTTTGATCTATTGTAATGTTGAATAGGAGTAAGCAGCACCACTTGGTTCTAATAATTCTCTTGTTCCAGCAGCCTTGAGCATCATACCTATCGAGTTTATCCAGTAAGAAATAAAATTGTTCAGCTCAGTAAATGGGTAAATCAGTGTAAGACGCTTAACACAAGTCTGTCACTGAAAGTTCTGTTTTCAAAAGGTTTGTCAAAAATAAATTTGCATTACTAAATAGACTTGGACTTAAAACCACTACATCCCTGACCAGAACAAGTGGTTAAGGATGATGGATGGATGGATATTAGGCATCTGAGCAGTCCCATCACAAGCAGCAGTGTCCGTTACAACTTTTTGACTGTGTAGAGTGCGAGCTATGCGCTTCAGTCCCACTCACAATTGTGTCTGGAAAATGACCACAAGGACCGAGAACCCCACTCCGATGGCTACTCCGTAAGGCAGGCTGAGGAAGAACGTGGCCAAAAAGGAGACCACCCACACACACTGGAAGGGGAAAAAAAAGGGGGAGGCATCAAGGAGAGAAATGATCTCCGTATGATGTCAGCATGATAAACTTCCAGGAGTTTGTGCGTGTAAATGGTCCGCACACAGTTGCCTTGCTGGTGTAATGCTGTTAAAATGTAGCTGTGTTTCTTGAAAAACCTTGGCTCGGGAAGTGCTTACTCCTCCCGCGGTAGATATCTCGGAATTTTGTAGGTCACTAGGTGCACCACTGCAGGCATATTTCACCCCATATTTCTTTTTGGCTATTCCTACAGAGTGGTGCGGCCTGAGTTCGACTCACACAGTCCAGCTTGCTTTTCTTCCACAGGTGATAAGGGTCAGCGAGTTGGAGCAGTGTGTTCTTCAGGTTGACCGCTATAAGGGCTCCGAGCACAGACTGGGGACAAGGCGAGATCAACATGCACCATCACAAAATGCTACAAACCTTGTTGCTTAACATTTACATACACAGTATCTTTTAGTAATGATTGTCAGCTTTTTCATTCTGCATGTGGCTTAGAGCTGTTACCAACAGTTCACCTACATTTTATTCTATTTGCTTTATACAGATGGTTTTATCTTAAGTGCTGTATGTGATTTATTTAACGGTGCAGCTGCAAAGGTTTTGATTTTTTTCTGCCAGGGTATGACAGTAGGGCTGTTTCTGTGGCCTGCAATCTTCTGAAAAAGGTCGTTCTTTAACCATCAAGCAACACTGAAAATTTTGCTTGCAAGAAACTCATCCGACAGCAGATATTAGCATTAATGTACCTTGGGAAGTGGTTTCAGGTAGGCTCCTAAAGCCAGCATGGTCACCATGACCACGAGCATCACACACAGGCTAGCAAACTAGAAAAAAGGAATAAGGGTCAGCTTATTTGTGTACATTGAGGTAGACACACGATGAAAAAGATGTGCTGAAATATTTTTATACAAATGTGAATATAATGTCGCAGTCACAGCTGTTTAACTGTACTGTAACTGTAAATACCAAGAGCATACAAGCATTTTCCAAAACTCATCGCACTGCTATCAGTTAAACTTTCAGCTAAATAACCTTGTCGTAGATAAAATTAGATGACAATCGGACAACAACAGCTCCATTTTCAGTGTTACAGCTTGTAGCTACCCAGGTGGGTAATGTTCTGCACATGTAATGCTGCACTTCCTGCTGAGTTCCATTCTCCCATGTTTAGGCATAGGCCTACCTGTGAGTTGCCCCCAGCACTGTCCACAGCAAGGGTAACTGAAAGGGCACAGCAGATGACGTGGATCTTGAAGAAGGATCCCAAGAAGTTGCTGCAGCCCAGAGCCAACATCTCCTGTACATTGATGACCAAATCAAATCAATGACATGCTATGTCACAGTCAGAACTATTATGGAAAATATATATTGGTTTGAATGCGAAGTCATGTATAACTCATTGATCAGTAGGCTGCTTAAATGCTCATAGGCACCTGGTTGGGGTCCACATCATAGCCATGTTTGGCTGCCAGTGTCCTACCCATGGCCAGGTTGATTACGTAGCCCACGATAGCCAGCGAAAAGGCCGTGCTGAGCATGTCCTCCCACTGGCTTACTGTGGGAATGATGGGTTTAGGGAACCTGCAGAATGAAGGAGAAGAAGGCTTCAACAACCACTGTAACATTCCACTGAAACATGGTCCAGAAAACTCAAAATCTGTTAATTCTCCAGTCATGAAAACGTTTTCTATCTTTGCGGATGTTAGACTTGTATTTCAGATTTTTTTCTTTGTTTTCTGTTTTCCCTCGGGTCCAGAATTGTTCCTTGGATGCTGCATTAGACATCTTCCACCCCTCACCCCAGAGGAATCTCTCCAACAATGTCCATGTGGTAAGTCTCCGGCATGTTCAGAGGCCCAGATATAGCTGTGGCCACCACCACCTGGGTGTGGAAACACTTATTCAATAACAGAACACACCACATGCCTTAATGCAGCAGAGTTGCCCTCATAAAGGTTTGAAGGCACTGGAGAAAAACTGTTGTCAGCACAGTCTTACCTTTGCTAACCAAGTTTATACAACTTCATAATCACTTTAGTGCATGTGACTTGGCATGTGACTTCTTCCATTGACTCAGTATTTCTCATTTAAACCCCAATGGATCTCACAAAATGAAGTGGGAAAGTGCAGTAACTGAACATGAGAGTCCTGTTTGTATGAAAAGCTACTTTTAGGGAGCTGGAAGTTACTAGAACTGATATTAACCTGCAAAATAAAAGCAGGACAGTGTTACCTGTTCAGACCAACTTGCTATTTTCAGCGTCGCACAGTGGTTATAAATACTTGGGACTTTTTATATACGCTGTTCCCACTTTTTGCACAAATCCCGTCTGTACCCTTACTCCCTCCAGCATGCTCTTCAGCCCCTTCACTCACAATGATGATCTCCATGGGGATGGGGAAGGGCAGCCGGTGGCGGTATCGTGCGCTTAGTTCCTTCACAGTGATGAGCACCACGCTGCTGACCAGGGCAAACACCAGGGAGGCCACATTTGTGTGGGGTAGCCCTTGGACAATGTCCACCAGCGTCTGGGGGGCATGAAGGGGAACAATGTGTGAGATGGGATCCTTTCCCAGCTGAAGGGCTGAAAATTTGACATGGTATCATGCCAGATGTTCTAATGTAAGAGTAATATATAATCCACTGTTACCACTCACATAAATGACTGCCAGAGGTCCACTGTAGGGGGGTACAGGGATGCCAAAAATATATTTGAGCACCGAGATGAGGATTTGTAGCCCAGCGGCAGTCATGAAGCCCCGTACGAAGGACTCGGACAAGTAGATGGCCACAAATCCAAACTGCATCAAGCCCAGGCCCATCTGCTCAGTGGAAACACCAAGGAGGAGGCTATCACACCCACCCATCAAAGGAAGGGGCACGGAGACTTTTTTGGATTGGAGAGCTTTAAGCAGGTGATGTGTAGCTGTTGAGAGTTTCTTTGGAAACAAGCATCTCTAAGGTAATGTGCAGAAATAACAGCTGCCCTAAATGTTTGATGTTCAGCTTTCCAGGTAAAAACATGACAGAGTGTTACTGGATAAGAGTCTTCACCGTGAGGGTCTGTACAGGTGTCCTCTTTGCGTGGTGGACATCACAGCCTCAGTGGGATTAGCTTTCTATACCTGTATGATGGCAGTGAGGCAGGCCAGCGTTCCCGAGATGCCGAGACGGACCTCATTCATCCGGTCTTCATCTACTATAGTGGTGTTGAGGGTGGCGTTGAAGTGGCTGAAGTCAGACGAAGGCGCCAGCTGAAGACACACCATGCCCACCATAATGCTGAGCACGGCGAAAGTTCCTAAGCAGAGAGGAGCCCTACTGTGAGTGTTAGGCCGCTGCTGCACAGGGCCGCGCCTGAAGCATATCGGGGTGCGGGCCCATTACCCACAAAGCCATTTCCACTAGCTCGCAGTTTGAATTCCATCGCTTACCAGGTACCATTTGGTGTGCAGTCCCCATGAAAAAGTAAGGGATGAGGGGGAAAAAGGAGGAATAGAGTCCATTAACGGGAGGCAGGTTCGCCAACAGGGCAAACGCCATTCCTAGAAAAAGGGGAGGAGAGTCGCTGGTGAGTTAAACTCAGCTGCACCAGGCATTTTGCAAAACCAAATCCATGTTGTCAGGTGTAAACCCAAAATATTCAGCACCTGGGTAGATGTTTTTGGCACCCCCCACTACACTATGGTGCGAAACACCATCACCAACTTTTTTTTTTTATTATTTCCCACAATCATTTCTTTACAGCCCTCCCACCCTCCTCCTGCCTGCCAGACCACTGGCACTGCTTGTCATCTGAATTACAGTACGTGTTATTTTAAAAAAAATGTTTCCGTGGTCCCTTGTCAACACGACCGCAATAATGGCAGCCAAACTTACACCGACGGTCTACACGAAAAGAAGACCAGCTTTACAGGTAAAACAACAGCGGGCTGAGAGTTCAGAGACCTGCAGTGCTTCCAAAGGCCTGACAAGTGGTCAGTGACAGACCTTTGGAGGAAACCCGCAGAACAAATAACTGCACAGAAAGCGAGTCATTTCATGGTAAGTATTGATCGAAAAGGAGCTGGAGGCTGCCCTAATGACTGTGTGTTTGTTTCTGTGACATCAGGAGAGCTGGTCCTGGCCTGGGCAAATGATCAACCGTTGACTGAGCCAGTGTAAAGAGGAGGTGTAGAGACTGACCTTGAGGGACCTGAATAGTACCAGCACTGACCCCACTGATGACATCACACAGGAGGCTCTGCTTAAACTTGTACTTGGGTAACCAGCTCAGCACAGGTAGGTGTCTGAACAGCAGAGTCTTGATTCGAGACCCCGAACACCTAGAAGGGGAGCACAGATTTGGTTGAAGAACTCGTAACTCCTTGCCCATCCTTATGCCTCGTTCCGAATGTTTGAGGACAGGAGCCAGCAGATGTACCCATACTGACGTCTGTCAGGTCTTTCGCAGCTGACGTAGGCGATCGTGTTGAAAATACCTGAAGATTTTCCTAACTTTGTCCCGCAGAGGGAAACTTCGGCTCTTCTTGTCGTACTCCGCATCGAAGCAGGGCAGGGAGTACGCCGGTCTGTTGATCGCATAGCGCGGGCGCTCTTGCTGCATCGTGGTTCAGGCGCCTAAAGCAGCTGCAGGGGACAATATTACAACGTTCAGATTAAAATATCTGACAAAATGAAAGGGCAGGGAAGAAAATACTAGAAGATTCACAAGCATCATTTATTGTGGGACATCCCACGTCTTAATTTGTCATTTTTATCCTGCATATCTGAAGCTGATACGCTTGTTTTTACCCATGAATTCTTTATCTGACCTTGAAAGAGGTTGCTGTGCACACTATTAGTCCGATAAGAACCAGATAACGTAAAATTCTCCGTGACACAGACCCACTTCAGCTCGCCACTGCTCAGCTCCACGTGCTGAAAAACACCAGGCATCCCAGAGGGAAGATCTATTAAGAATTGCCGAAGTCGAAACGATCATAATGTTTATTAGCAATGCTATCTTGAAGTTTGGGTGAGGCACCCTTCAGACCAAGGTAGACGGCTATTAAACACACATCTATGTATGCAGGACTTAGACATTGGTCCCTCCGAATCACCTTTAAAATAAAGGCCACGGATAATTTATACCAGTACAGAAGAGCAAATAATCTGACCTTTTTGTTGATGGGGGGCAGGGAAAGAAATGAAAATACGTATCTGTTCCGCCTGACCCAATACCATCAATGTATTTCACAGCTTGCTGACTTCTCACATGCTTTGCAGATTGAAATGGCGAGATGACCGGTGAGAAGAGGAGAAAAGAGAGGAGGCGCAGAAGCTACGGGAGAAGATGGACTCACCTCACCAGTGGACTGAGTTGCCAGGGGTCATTAGTTTCAAATCAAATGGACATCTGCAGCTCATGGGGATCTAGAGGCAATAGCTGGTCTTATACCAGGGAGGGCTGAAGCTGTCTTGGTGGGAGGGATCAAAGGGCCTGGTTCTGCCAAATACAGCTGCGGGACTGTAAGATCTCGTGAGCTTGGGGCGGCGTAGGTAACTGAATTGTCTTTGAGTGTCCGTATGGACACTGAGCAAAATTACCGGGGGATGAAAATTGATTCTTTTAATTAAAAGGAACCAGAATCCAGAGTCCCAGGCACTGAGAGGTAATGCTGCCAACCCACAGCTGTGTGTTTAAGATGATGCTGCCCTTCATTTATTCTTAATAGCTGATTTTAAGGTCTGGGGCAGCACCTGAGAGCAAGGAGAATGGAGAAGGTCTGAAAGTCACAGAGTACCTTGGTGCTGGATTCAGGGAGGCCTTGATATCTTGGTCTGGGGTTCATCTTGAGTCAGAAGGCACAAGCCTGGATCCGTTTTGTGTCAAGAAAAATCAGTAGCTGTGAGTTGCATAGGAGCGGAATGACAGAAGATGGAGAAGATGCAGCTGGGTTAAACATGCAAAAACCATCATCTGCGAGGAGGAAATTTGCAGTAGATAGTTAAAACACATAGATATAAATACACTTTCAGAGATTAAAGTGCTTAAGCCCCCTAAAATGCTATGGGTATGAAAAAGGGTTTGTGATACTTCCGTAAACAAATTCAGCATTTGTTTTCGTTACCAAAACTAAAGTGTGCTGGTCAAAGTGAGATCACCGCACCTAGAGAACCAAGACCTGAATGAAGAGGCCGGAGCTGAAGCCACGGAATTCATGGCTCAAGTAATTACCAACACCCTCTCCACCCTAAGTGTCACTTTCTGGCCCATAATCTGGAACTTGGGCCAGAGCTCCAAAGCAGGAATCTCAGTGTAGAGAAACGCGGAAGATGATCGCTGACATGAATCACCCGGAATGAGGAACCTGTGAGAATTTTGATGGCAACAGGAGTAGGAAGGACCTCAGCAGAAGGAGTGGGGAGGAGGCCACAGCTGAGATATCAGATAAGAGAAGGTGGGGCAGTAAGATGTACGGGGAGAGTTTCATTCCTAACAAAACAAACCATAACACATCATTGCTTTCTTGTAGCCTCCCGACGAACCAGCCAGCAAAGAATCTCAAAATTCAGACGAGAAGTTTCAACTTGCCCGCTCTGAGTTTTTCACTTTACAGAAAAATGCGGCTGAACTCACTGTGCTCATATTCATATTCTGCAACTGAGGCCTAAAAAGTTGACAAACATCAGTCTAAAGATTATGAGAAATTAAATATATACAGCACAAAACTTAAGGCAGTCAGAAACCAGCCATCCATCTATCCATGCATTTATTATCATTAAATGCTTTTTCCTGGTGGTCATCCACCATCCCAGAATTGCTGGGCACCAGACCATGAAACTGTACCCTGGCTAGGACACCCGTCCATTGCAGGTGAACAAAAATCCAGTGCAGGAAATCCAGTAGCTACAAGGACCTTTTCCTCAGCAGAAATCATTATTGGAAATACGTTGTGTTTACACTGAAACTGATTATTAAACTGTTTTTCAATTGATTCTTCAATCCCAAGAGGATAAACAATATGTAACTCATTTACACAGCAGGGTCATTTTTTACTCTATTAAATGATGTAATTCAAGTATGACATATGGTACTGCAACAGAAGTGAGGAGTGGGTCTGAACAAACAGTCTTCAGTTTGCAGCTCTGTGTTTGAGCACAATACAGTAATAAGAAAGGTGCTCATTCCCTCATACCAGATTGCGCATAACTGTTTATTTAGAAATTTATTTACAAATGAACATCTGAACTGAGCTGGTTAGTGGTAAAATAAACCGTTAAATAAGCCTTTTTAATCTTTAACTTTTTTTATCTTACAAAGTTCATGCGCACTTTGGTTTTTCATCTGCTGAGGCTATAACCGGTTGCTACGACCAATTATTCCCACTAGGTGGCAGTGCAGGCCAGGTGCTCTTTTCTACAGTTGCTGGATTTTAAAAACACTGGCGTTTCAATTTCTGAAAATAGATAGATAGATAGATAGATAGATAGATAGATAGATAGATAGATAGATAGATAGATAGGCGGGGCGTTTTGTTACCATGGACACCAAAGTGGCAGTGACAAAAATTTTAAATGGTGAGCAGGTGAGGAATGTTGCACGTCAACAATGAACATTTTTCCTTATAATTTAAATGATTTAACCTTAAGAAATGTATAAAGTGTCCGTTTTCTTTACACTTATTACAGCAGCGTACCGTACATCTTACACATTTGGCCTGTAAATTGAGCAAAACAGTTCTGCTTGTGCCGTGAACTTTCTTTCTGAAAGTAACGTATTCCATCCTGTCACATAATACATAACTATGTAATACTAATAATTCATATTATTAATCTATTCTTATTAAACTAGTTACATTTATCAGTCTAACAAGTAGTAATAATATTTTTTTTTTCCATGTTTCAACACTTTTCTGTTGAGTTGTTCCTGTTTCACTGATTTAAGTTAAGCATATACTCTGCTGGCAGTAATTCAGTGCCTTTCAAAAGTATTCAGACCCTTGATAAAATCGCACCTTTTATTGCATAACAAAATTGTGCCTTAATATTTCTTTCCAAGCGACGTTTTAATTCAGTTTCCTCAAAGACTTTTTAGGGCACATATATTTGAAGAAATGTGGTAAGTGGATTTGACGCAGTGGCGCCGCTCTCTTGAGGGACGGAAGGCCACGCGGCGCCTCTGGCAGCATCCGCATTACCGCAAAGCATGTGGTATTCGCGCAGCAGAGTTTTTTTTTCTCCTTCCTGCGGATGGGAGGAGCGAGAGCAAAGGAAAGCGATTTCCTCCTGGTTTCGGGTAACGCGCTGAGGAGCATCCGTAGATCGATCCGTAAGATCGTTGAACCGCTCGCCGCGGATCTGGAGGTGAGTCTGGGAAAGGGATTCGATCCACACCACGCTGCAAATTGTTCTTAGTTAACCGGTGCGCCGGATCCGGCATTCACGCCGCAGCCTGTCGGTTTCTGCGCTCCACGTCCTGACAGCGACACCTGCGCGGGGAACTTTTATGCGGGGGTAAAAGGCTGAACCGCGGCGCTGCTGCTGAAGTTTGGTGATGCGCTGACGGGTTCACCGCATGAACCCCTGCGGGGTCGAGCACCGCAATAAAGGCAATAAAGACAGAACTGACAGGATGCGGGGAAACGCTGCAATTGATAAAGAAATGAGTAAGAAATATACAAAAAAAAAAAACACAATGAACTACGCAGTTCAGTACGCAACAGTACTATAGTAAAAGCCGCACATTTACTCTCTTGCACTTTCCGGATCGGTGTTTGCTGTCATTTATGAGCGGAAATCCTTGTAACAACAGTTTAATAATTTCAGTGGCCGCCCAAAAGCTTGTGAGCTGCAACTGTACCGGTTTTTCCTGGATTTAAAACCGGTCTTGTCAATGTGGTACAGTCTGACTTTTGGATGAAATCTTCTCCTTCTTCAAAACTGTGTTACTTGTAGGCCAGACCGATTCAAGACTGTCAGGGCGCACATTGTGTCCCGCTGTACTTTATTTCCCATAAGCATGTTTATATATGCTGCTGCTATTTTGCTTGTGGCACCGTATGTAAAAATATTTCTATGGTAAGTGAGCTATGTTTTTTTTTTTTTTGACACAACCCCGGTCAATCCCGCAGTCCACTGTATTTGAGAAAGAACCATAAGACGGGTGAAATATTTTGTTTGTCCTCATCAGGAAGATGGCGGCTTGATTCGGCTGGAACCCCGGGTCCGACTGGTGATCGGGAAGGTGCGAGGCGTCAGCGTCGCCGTAGAGAACCATGGCTGCCGAGCATCACAGGGATCGCGGGCCGTCCAGCTCGGCCGACAGCAGAAAAGCGGAGCCCAGAATCAACGAGAAAAAGTGCTGTGAGTGTAAACCTCCTCTCGAGCCCACTTCGAGCCCTGGATGCTCCGTCACTGCAACCCTCAGACCCATTAGTTCAGAAGCCTGCTCAGACGAAAAGGTGAAATCGGAGGATTTTACATCTCACACCTTTACGCACCTTGGATTTGGGTGTCGCGTTAAATCAGATGAATCTGAATCTGCATGATGAGAAAATGTGGACGTCTCTTTTTTTCTGCAGAGGTCGCTGTGTTTGGGGTCGGTGGGATGGGATGGGACGGTTAGGTGGCACTGCACCTCCTCACTGCTCATGTGTGAAAGGCACCCTGGTAGTTACTCAGAGAAAAAAAAATCCTGCCATCATTTTGATAAGATTGCACCACTTATTTGACTTTAACTTTCTGAAACACAGCAAACACGCGCGCGCGCGCATACACACGAAACCCCACGTTTTCCCAAATGCCAAGCTGCTCTACCAGGGCTTGCTCCTCCCGATAGGCCCCAAGTTACTGCAAAGTCAAGGCACGTCATGTCTTGGACGTTTCTCCGCAAGGGTGTCTCGAGGCGGATTCTGCGGAAGGACGGGTTTTTCCAAAAACACGCGGCAGGAATCTCGTTTGGAATGTGAGAGGTTTTTACTGTAAGAAGCAATCTCCAGTGGGTGTTTGTGTTTTATGTCGAAACAACAAATTCACAGCAGGCTGTCAAAGCTAAACGTTTGAAAATGCAACTGATCGGAGGAATGCGTGGAAGCACCTTGCTGCTAGAGACATATTTAACACTCTGCATACAGCAATGGAGAAGCAAGACTTCTAGGTGGGAGAAATGAACTCAACACCCTCTGTGTTTATAGTTAACTGCAGGAAAGATGCCAGCTTGGTTTGGTTGGCTCCAAATATAAGTCTCAGTGAATGAAACTGGCATTCGTGCCACATTACTCATTACTAGTGTATGTGACTATTATACTTAAATCAGCTGTTGCAGTTCCAGGTTAATGTGTCATTTCCAGTGGCTTAACTGAAAAACCCTTCCTCTTGGAACCCACCAGAACAACAGTAGCCAGTGTTTGTCTTTCTCTACAAAACACATCACCCCTCTGCTTATGCATGGACTTAAATCTGCATTTCTCCAAGTACCCTGTGCATTTCTTTTCCCAGGTCGCATTTCTGCTTGTTTGCATGTCTATTTGCACAAAAAAACCCAAGAACAAAACTAGAGAAATGCAACACAGTGTGGTGAGAAGATCAAAGAGCCAGCAGCTTGTAGGAAGATTTCCCCTTAGCAGGAAATAAGCGTTAAAACAACAAAAACCAAAGAGACTGCAAAACGAAATGAGCAATTCACAGCCATAGGCAGGCAATAAAATATTAAATAATGAACAACAGGTGTAAACATATTTCCACATATTGCACATATAACAAATGAATTATATTAGATAAACAAAAATTATGGTTTTCTCTTGTATAACACAGTCTCACATGTTGATAAATCACTACAACTGCTTATGAAAGTATATACGAAGAGCACCTTTTTCATACATTTTTGCCCATAGCATTCAACATTTTTCTTCCACAGCGTCTGCTTTATGTTGTCCCCTGGTGTCGTCTTCTTCATACATTTTAGGACAGGGAATTTCTGAAATTCTGGTGACTCGGATTCAAAAGGCTTTTGTCCCTCAGTGGTGTGACCCTGGTTATTTGCTGGCTAAAATAACCGTATTATCTCCTCAGTTACCTTAGAAATGCTGAACCTTGTGTACTTGTAGGGTTTGAGTCATGGTGGTTGGACTTGTTTATTAATATGGTCACAGTTCCAACTTCTTCCAGCTCCAGCAGGTCTGATGTGGAAGTTGTAGCTGTTTGACCTTTATGCTTGGTGAACTCCACACCATAAACTATAAAGATGTAGAAAAATCCCAGGGTGTGCTTAGAGCACCGGCTGAAGCCAATGAGGACTCAAGTGACCTTCTGTTGTGGATCACTGTTGCCGTAAACTTGTAAGATGAACCTTGATTTACTGCCCAGGAACCATTTCTGTGTTTCCTGCTGCACTTCCTCACTCAGCACTACATGACATGGCTTACAAGCCCAGCAGCAGTTGCTCATTTGCATTGTGTGGTGATAAAAAAGCCCTTCCCTTTCCAGGTACAGGTGTGCAGTGCCAGGTATGACTGAGCCCCCTTACTTATCCTTCACACCATACCGGAATGCAGAAGCAGCCGGGATTGCCAGTCTTGGCTGGTTCTACTTAGCCAGAAGGAGGCATCCAAAACACCTTAGTCTGAAGTCTTAATTTCCAAGGATGTTCAACATGTATCTTCAAAGTGGTCTCTGTCCTCATAGCTTTTGTACAGATGCAAAGCCTCCTGAAACCTAATGGTTTCTTTTCTGATGTTCCTGTTTTCTCTCTGTGTGTCCAGCATGGGCTTCGTACATGACCAACTCTCCCACCATGATTGTGATGATTGGTCTCCCTGCGAGAGGCAAGACCTACATGTCCAAGAAGCTAACCCGCTACCTCAACTGGATTGGCGTGCCCACCAAGGGTAAGCAAGGTTGGGTTTTGGTCACACCTACATGTACATGAAGCTCCCAGGCTTCCTACTGCTCTTGATTTACACCGCTTTCAAATATGGCTCTGATTTCCACTCAGTGTTCAGGTTACAGATCCTGCCTGGGTGACTCAGCGGTGTCACTATCATAGCAGACATATATTTCTCCATGAAAGGAGAAGGTTAAGCAGTCCTTCATGAGCATTTTCCCCTTAATGTACATGCTAAACATGCTGGTATTTGTTCATAACACCAGGTACCTTCTGCCCATATAACACTCTTTGCCACGAGGAGGACCTTTATTTGTATTTATGGTTAGTTGTCTCATTTTAAAATTCTTTCAGATGTCTGACAATGATTATAGTTATTACGGGATTTTGAAATCCTGATCCGTGGTGAGAAAGCAGTTTGCTTCTTACCATACCCTTGGGCAATAAATGCAATCAGTTTAAAAACAGAACCATTTGTATTAGTAAGAGGAACAGTGATGCCCAGGTGAGAGCAGGAGTGTTCAGAAGCTCCAAGCGAGGAGCAGAAGCATCTAGGGTCCAAGATCACCTGGCCTACACCCTTCCTGGCAATCCATGTTAGTAAGCAGACACCTGAATGGCCCCACAGTTGTCCAGATACCCCCTGCATGGGCAGTCTTCAGCCAGGCAGGCAGTGTAGACCAGGAGGACATGATGGTCTCGCCCTGGTCATGTGCCGGCAGCAGCATGAGGGGGATGAACAAGATAAATATTAACACTACACATGACACATGGGCATCTGCTTGGGCAGCGGAACATGCACCTTAAGTCAGAATATTAAAAAAAAACTTGCATATATTTAAACGCATCAACTTGTTTTCTGTTATATATTTTATGTCTATTATTTGTTAGTTTATTTTATATGTTTATTTGATGCTTCTGGCTATGTTACGAGCTTTCCTAATTTTCTATACCACAGACAAGAACTTTGTTTCACTGTTTCAGAGCCAATGAGCTGGTTTTACTGCCAACAGTTGATTTATCTCGTAAATTTGAACAAAGCCTTATTTACGACTTATTTACCGCTGCTAGCTTTTCCTCCCAACTCTTTACAAGTTGCCTGAATCACAACTGTGACCCTCAAACTGCTGTTAAATCACTTGCCTGAATTTTTTACTGGCTTCTCCAAAGTAGATGTACACCCTATCCTAAAGCAGAACTTGTCGGTCTGCTTTCCATCCTCTGCACCAGGAATCTGGACTTTGATCACGTGGAACCCATTCAGAAAACCTCTACAGCCCCTGCAAAACCCATCTACACTGTGGAATGGACAGTGCAGTCACTGTCAGGACATCCATAAGACCCTAATGGGTGGTTGCCTGACACCAAAGTTGATCTGTGGGCCTCCGCATTCAAGCTCTACCAAACTTCACCAGCAGGTTCATGGCCAGTGGACACAGGATCACAGAAACACCGCAATCTGTGATTATCCCCCTCCAGCCTGTGCCACTCAGACGTGACTGAAATCACTGGTGTCATCCAAAACAAGGTCCTTGATCTTGCTCGAAACATGAGCTAACATTTCTAATTCTGTCTCCACCAGTCTGTGTGTTGTTGAGCCAAGAACATTCCCAAATCCCCCTTGCCTTCACAAGCCCCACTGATCGACTACATCAGCAGCATGTTCTAACCACCTCGATACAACAGGAATTTCTCTTTTCTGCACTGGCATGTCGGTGTATGAATTCTGGAGAAGTGATGCTGTTAACTGCCGAGCAACTGTGCTGACGAATAACTTGCGTTGTACACTGAGCACAGAGATAATTCTGAACTGCTCCAAATGTTCTGAATTCTTTACTTTAGACCTGCACATTTCCACTGTGGTGCAGCTGTGTTCCTTCTCCACACTACCTTCGGGATCCTTCCAGGCCTACACAATGTTTATACACTTTATAGGATACTCCTGCTACCTTGGCCAAAAGATGAGATTCCTCTTGTACCTCCTCTCCATGTACTTGCATAGCTCTAGCTCTTGTTCTCTGGTAGAACCACCGTAAGCGGTTTTGAGGTAGTTGTCAAGTAGGTGGGTAGGTTTTGAGGTAGCTATCAATCTCATCGTTGTCAACCTTGGGGCACAGCAGTCTCCCGCTGAGCTTCCGCACCAGCAACTGTTTGGTAAACCCAAATAAATGCTCTAAATGTTGGCCGAATTCCAGACCACTCTTTCTTCTTTCTCCAGTGCCAGTTTGCTGTCCATAAAGATACGTTGGTTCCTTTGAATGCCCCTTAACCCCACCAGAGCTATTCCTTCCCCACTTCTTAAACTAAACAAACACCTTCATCCCCTTAGTTCCTGCCCAACTGCTGCTAAAATGACAACAGTGGTTTTCATAGCCTAAAGCCTCCTGTCAGTGTCACACTACATTTTCACTGGACCGGCACCACTCTTTCTTCTAGGTACCTTGAGGCCATTTGGCTCACCTCCTTCTGGCCTGTGGCACATGGAGTTTCTGGGTGCAGTGGGCTGCCTGCAGGCCTGACCCCGCCTACATTTTACCAGGTGCATTACGTGTGCACTGTGATGCATGGGGATCACAGTGGTGATCACCATCGCAGTGGTGCAGGGGTCTCACCTTAGCTTTGTCGATCTTCAGTCCTCGTGGGTTCTTACAAACCTTGCCCGCATATGTTTTCCTGCACTTCTCAACATCTATCCAAAACCAGTCTAATCCCTCCCCTCTGCTCTGACTCCCTGAGGGATGTAATTCAATTCATATTTTTGTAGCCTAATTTGTACGTCTTCCTCACGGAAGGTCCAGATTGGGCTACGAACCCTCAGTTCCCCGTTTACTGTCTCTCCAGCTGTCCGATGCCACCAAGCTCTTCTTCTCCTCATTTAATGAGAATCCCCTGGAAGTTTGTACTGAGATGTTCATATACGGGAGAACACAGGAGAAATGAGTCAGATGCGGGGGGGTATCGTGAGTCACCATGTAGGGGATGTATACAGCTTTCCAGTAGCTCAGATGGATTGCAGTGCGATCATAAGTGATAATCGTGGGTAGAAATCCGCTGCGTACACTGCTCCACCTCCACTGTAGTCACATTTTGATAAGTAAAGCCAAGCCTCTCCTTGTGGGACAGGAATATGGTTTTAAAGAATGTCATGAACTTCACAGTGAAAATGTGCAGGCATCAAGAATTAAAAGTATTAATGACCATCCAGAGTGACTACTCTATCATTGTCACTTGGCTTATAATTTTTTTTCTGGTTTGAGGAGCGTAGGGCAGAAATATCAATGTTCAGTATTTGGAAAACAGCAAGTTGATGTCTGAATGCTTGGGCTTGTGTGGCTGCAGTAAATTAAAGGCCAAGGCAGTGGAACCTGTTTGATATGTTCCATCACCTCAAAGGAATGGCTGACACTCTGTGTTTCCCTTCCTGTTTTTACCCACAGTGTTCAACCTGGGCCAATACCGGCGCGAGGCTGTCAAGTCATATAAGTCATATGACTTCTTCCGGCATGACAACGAGGAAGCCATGAAGATAAGGAAGTGAGTGGATGGATTCAGTGTCTTCCTAAAGTGGTGTTGACGACAGTGGGGTAATAGGGGCGTAGTGCAGCGAATGCGGAGCGCAGGCCGTGGATTGGCTGGCATTATGTATACCAGTGCGGTGCCGCTTGAAGCTGCCAGCATTCCTCACAACTCCCTCTTTCACGTCAGGTACTTCTCTACTGGGGGGTTTGCTGGTCCACCTCTCAGAAGTTTTGACTTGGACTTGGGAGCAGCAGGTGGCGTAGCGATGAGGGTCATTGCCTTAAAATCAGAGGATCGAGGTTTAAATTCCACCTCTTGCTGTTGTACCCTTAATCGAGGTTCCTTCCGCACACTGATCTGTAAAAAATTCCTTTGCTGTGGAAAGGGGTAAATCACTGCAAGGAGCTTTGTGGACAGACCTAATGTTGCAAATCCTTGGGAAGTGCAACAGCTAAATGAATAAAGTAATAAACTCATTCCACTGGATGAATCCTCATTCAAAGATCTAAAACGCCAATGCGGTTTGGTCTCAAGCTGCCATTGTGTTGACTGTGAAGTGGTGGCACCTCAAGGCCAAGTGCATTTTGCCCAGCTGACTGTCAGCTATTGTGAGGAACTGGACTTAAGTACATCAGCCTACCGTCCACTGAAATGCTGCTTTTCATGGTGACTAGGAGTTTGTATGAGGACTGCAGGATAATAAGAGGGTTTATGGAATCTGAATGTTTTTTTTTTTTTTTTTCTGTGAGGTTTACACTGGCTGCAACAATGCACTCTGAGGTGTCAAAGTAATGCCAAATACTGTAGGGGCTGTAGGTCACACAGCAGCTAAAAAAACTGCAGGAATGTGCGCTGCTGGTAAACAGTAAACTCACAGGAAAAAGGGAATTATTGTGGTGGCTTGATGATACGCAGTCAGGCTAAAGAACTTTATTTTGCGGATACTTTTCGCCAAAGCTATGCTGATTTACCTGTTCGTATACCTGAGTCATCTTTACTGGAGAAGCTGAGGGTAAGCACCTTGACCGAGGGTACGACAGCAGGAGGTGGGATTCAGAACTGGGGCCAAGGAGGGGAGGGGGTTGTACATGAATTCATTGTTTCCCTGAAGGGATGATGCGCATAGGTGAGCTGCACAGAAGGAGCTTCCCTTCTGCTTGCTCCTCCTGTGCTGCTCACATTTCCCACCCTTAAGAGTCTAAAAAACAGTCAATATATGTAGGCTTTTTACAGTCTCTACTTTTTCAATGCCTTTCAAAAAGTGAGAACAAAATTGTCATGTTCTTTGCCGAAACGGTCTTAAAAGACTCAATAAACTTTGTGTGATAAAATAATGGAGAAGCAAACACTGAGCTTTTTTCTGTGCTTTTATCTAGTGTGAGTTCTACTTGTTTTGACAGGTGAATCTTTTGCTGGTTCTTTTATTTCAGTTAAGTGCTGCATTTTTGTGCTTGAACATGACAGCATTCTCCTCCCCTCAGTTTCCTAGCCTGCATGCTTAACTGCTGCGCCACCTACTGTCCAGTCAGTACTGAAATGGGTGCCTGAACTTTTATGGTTTGATTAAATTTTTTCTGCCGCCTGTGAGAAACGCTGTTTTGTCACTTTGGTTGTTCGGTGTCTCTAATGTTTGCTCTCCCCGTGCACTAAACGTGACTTAAAGAGCAGCAGCCAAGTACGTATTTGGCCATTAAATTAATCTTATCTTGAGTTTGATGTTCGTCGCATTTTTAAGGCAAGGCGACGTAAGGAGTCACCTCTCCTGGACGTGACCTTGAGGTTTCTTTGGCAACCGCGTAACACCAGGCTGCACCATGGTTTTTCCTCCTTTACCCATGCAAATGTTTTTTTTTTTAGAAAAGTGAAACGGTGATTCTGTCACGCTGGGTCTGGCAACCTACAGAACAAAGAACGGCCAGTTTAACCCCGTGGGCCCTGGCCGGGCCGGCATATGTACACAAATACAGAAAATAAATGTAATAACAGATGATTCATTTACCCAACACTTCTCTCCGTGGCAGCTTACAATGTTGGGTTTGTAAGCTGAGCTGCTTACACTGATTTACCACTCATTTGTGCAGGGAGTAGCAGCCTGAAGGCTTCTACAGCACAGGGTGGAATTTGAATTTGAGTTCTTCAGTCACATGGCAATAGTGATAACCAGTATAGCCACATACTTTCTGTTAACTGGTGTCAAGGATAAAAACCCATACCGCAGATGGCAGTTGCACTAATTTATGGATTAAGTGTCGCTTTTTATTACCCCCTGCGGACCCGGAGAAAACTCAGCATTACCAGACACCGCTGGGCGTAAAGATCTACACATTCCACCTTCACATTTCCAATTACCAAAAGAAACACAGAACCGTATGGCCATGACATTTGTTTGTAGTCGTGCGACTGCAGCACTGACACTCTATAAAGCACACTTTATTTTACAGGACATTTCGGCTAAAGCAGCTTCAGGTGTTTGTCCACGTTATTTTTGTCCAGTGTACTGGCTTTTTTGTTTGCCACCATACCTGTCGGAAGCCACCATTGGTACCTGCAGTGTAGTTCAGTAGATGGCATCATAGTTCTGCATTTAGTCTGTAAATGCTGTAAACTTCGGTAACAACCTCCAGCAAACAGGGATTTACTCCATATTTACAGTGTTGCAGCGGTAATTTAAAGGTCAGTGAGGGAAGTAGTGACTGAGGGAAGGAGGCCTCTGTGACCCATTAGCAGCCTAGTGCAGTTTCGTTCATTCATTCATTCATTCATTCATTTATGTCCTAACAGGCACTGTGCCTTGGTAGCCCTGAGGGATGTCAAGGTTTACCTGAAGGAAGAAGGAGGTCAGATTGCCGTAAGAAAATGCATCTTCTTCCTCCCCTTTGAACCAATTCCAGATGCGGTGAATAATAAGATGGTGAAATAAAGTTTCAAAAAGCTTTAATTTCAGCCAACAAAGTCCACCTGTGTGGTTAACTGTTACGCAGAACATTGTACCTGCAAAGTAAAATATTTTAACACAGGACTGATCTGCTGCACTGTCCGTGTGCGTGTGCAGCAAATCTGCTGTGCTCAGCTCCTGCAGCCCATCTGGTGCATATTTTTTAAACCGGATATACGGGATACACACTGGGTCTGTGAGTTACAAACGTTTGAGCTAGAAGCTGTAAAAAATGCAAACATGTTCCCATTTATGTATTCGTTTTACTTGTAGTTTCGTGTAGAATGTCACCCGTGTTTCCGCACCCAGCTGTTAGTTGGTGGTAAAACATGCTGAAACGTTGTAGTGCGAGTGTGAGACCGGATTAATTCCGCTTGCTCCCACAGTGTTTACAGCTCCCGTCTGGTGTTCCCGAGTGTTGGTCATCAGCAATGAAATGACAAGTGCTGCACATTTTTAATAGTGACAGTTGGCCCCAAATAGGAGTTTGAGGATGCCTTACATTTTTATTTTACACTGGTTTAAATCTGCCTACATTTTAACATCAATTTCAACCAAATTAGGAAATTCAAAGTTCATACAGATGCTGAAACAAAGGTCGTACTTCATTTTATTTTGTTATAGCTGTATCTGAGACTTTTGCAGGAACTACTGAGCCAATAAACCAAGGTATGGTTCTCATACTTATTTTTGCTGGCTGCATGGACTTAGAACCAAACTGAAAGCTGCTGGACACTGACAAATGCTGCACGTGTTGTTTCGGATGAATAAAAGTTAACAAAATGAAAGTCCTATGACGAGTTGGAATCTGATTTGTTTGCTTTATCCGAGGTTTTACAGAATCCAAGCTGGGAATAAATCGGGATGTCTGTATCATTAACCCTTTACTGACTGTGGTGCAGTGCTTCTTTTTACATACAATCTTCTAGTCCCAGTAATGTTTGTAAGTTGAGGACCCAGTGTGTAGTGCCTATGCCAAATGCACCAGATAAGTTGGTAGTTAAGGCACTTTTTGTACCGATGCTATACAGCAAATTATTGTTAATGTATTGCCCTCTGTCTACTGAGTGTGAGACCCCAACGTCTCCAAGTTCTGCTAATCTGTGACCATAACGGGAACATTTCAGGTTTTTGATGCCACCAACACGACCAGAGAAAGGAGAGACCTCATCCTGGATTTTGCGAAGGAGAACGCGTTCAAGGTGAAAATTGGTTTGGAAGCATTTGCTTCACTTTATCTCCCAACACTGCATTGTACTCTCAGCCCAATGTTACTGCACAACTAACAGGCAAAAAGTCTAAAACATGGGTGTCTGTTCATATCACCGCCTTTGGACTCACATTGTAATGCTGCCTCCTGTAGTAGAGTTCAGAAAGCTACTAGGTGTGTCCTTGAGAAATGGAATTTAGAGAAGCTCCGCTAGAAATACTCTTTAATTCAGTTTATTGCATAATGGAGCTTGGAAATTTATCATAATGTAAAACAGATTAGTTATTTAATCCATCCTCCATTTTCCAGACTGTATGGGGGGGGTGTTCACATGTGGAAAGTCTGGAAAAGCAAAAATGCAATGCAAGTACAATATTTTTTACTGCGATGTCGTACAGTACTGTGTACTACGGTAACACTGTTATACCCTACTGTAGTATGAAATACAATCCGTGCTGTAACTGTGGCACAAACACAGTACAGTTAATTATACACAGAAAGAAGTGACTAAGGTATCAGTTCGACTGGATCAGAGCAGTGCTGCAGGGGGCCTAAGGGACGCTGTGCTGCCTTCATCACACTGACTGTGCAGACTGGTGGATGCTTCTTTGTCAAGAATTGTTATCAACATTACTTAAAACATTTTATGAATTTATGAAGTAATATTCTCCATAATGAATTTTTTTTTTCTTTTATGTTGTTTTGTTTAATTTTTTTTTTTTCCAATACTTATGTAAACGTCACACAAACTGCCCACTTATCCAGGTGTTTTTTGTGGAGTCAGTGTGCGACGACCCAGAAGTCATTGCTGCTAACATCATGGTAAGTTCCTAGCAACGGTGAGTTCACATCTTATTCATTCATTCTGATTCACTTTGCAAACACTTTCTTACAGCTTCTTACACTTTCTTACTTTCTAAACAGTAGCTTTATTTCAGCTGATAGATATTGCACATATTGGCAGTGCACATTAACACTGTTGCACCAGCTGGCTTTTCTTACCCTTTGATATCCACTTGGTGGCCTCTCCACCCCATCCCACCCTACCACCTGTGAAGGACGTGAAGGTGTCGAGCCCTGACTACCCCGAGCAAAACAGGGAGCGCGTCATGGAGGACTTCCTCAAGAGAATCGAATGCTACCAGATCACTTACCAGCCACTGGATCCTGACAAATATGACAAGTACGAGCTTTTCAGTGTAGCTTTTTTTGCTAGAGTGCTGTGGGTGTTTGCGGTTTCTAAGGTTGAAACGCAGCTCCATCTCCCTTGTGAAAAAAGTATACTTTTAGTATGCTAAAAGTATGTTAAAGTATATACTAAGTATAAAAGTGTGTGTGTGTGTGTGTATATACACACTACAAGTATACTAAGTATACTTTTTTTCACAAGGGCTGTGATGCTGCACATTTTCTTTTAAAGCCAGAATTGTTTTTTCTGTGTTAATACGAATTGTCCACTAGGGGGCGTTTAGGCTTTAGCTTACGAGTAAGAAAGATCTCTGCTAACACCAATACTTTTATTGATGTAGTTAAAACTTCTTCAAAGCAACTACAGTATAAATCGACTCTGCATTTAACTATTTAGGCAGCTTAGTTTTGACTGTATCAGTTCAAGGTAATCATCTCGATCACCCCACTGCCTACTGACGACCAAAAGTATTAGAGCAAAAAAAAAAAAAAATACAGTAAAACTATTTTGACATAATAAATAATTTTGAAACCTAATTGATGTGGACTGACCTGACATATTAAGTGAATGAGAAGCATACAAACATGTTGACCTTCTCAGCTTCTTCTAGGGGGTCCTTAAATTGTTTGAGAAATTCTTGTGTTCCGAACAGTAGGAGTGTGTAATTCGGGCAAAACTGAATAAATCCACAGTGGTAGAAGAAAACAGCACCAGACAGGGTTTTTCTCTGAAAACAGAAAACAGCACCTGATAGAGCTTTTCTCTGAAAGATTAGCAGCAGGACAGTTTTTTTCTTCATAAAACACTTTTTATGTTAGCAAAAAATAATCATTTTTTAAAATAAAAATGTAAAAAGACTTGTTTTGCATTCATCGCTACGTCTGAGGGCTATAATTGGTTAGAGTGTGTGTGTGTGTGTGTGTGTGTGTGTGCGCGCGCGCGCCCACATGCGCTCATGCTGTATACCAGGGACCCCCTCGCGTTACACTTTCCCAGAATGCACCTGCTGGAACTCGAAACATGTTCTTTGCAGCCGACTAACTGTGGTCTCGTGACCATGCCGTAGGGACATGTCCTTCATCAAGGTGATCAACGTGGGCTGTCGCTTCCTGGTCAACCGCGTGCAAGACTACATCCAGAGCAAAATAGTTTACTACCTAATGAACATCCATGTGCACTCGCATTCCATCTACCTGTGCCGGCATGGAGAGAGCGAGCACAACATGCAGGGCCGCATTGGCGGGGACTCGGAGTTGTCTGCACATGGGAGGCAGGTACTGATGGCCACTTTATTAACCCTGTTTACTCCTGCATTAACCAAGGTCCCCATTCATGTTACATCCAAAATGGCCTCTACAGAGTTTATATGGTCAACAGAAACGTCACCTTTATTAGTTTACGTGATATTTCCCCCAGTTTGCGCGAGCCCTGCGGGGTTTCATCAAGGAACAACGGCTGCCCGATCTAAAGGTGTGGACCAGCCAGCTGAGGAGAACCATCCAGACAGCTGAGGAACTGGGTGTACCCTATGAGCAGTGGAAAATTCTCAATGAGATCGATGCGGTCAGTGCTACTCCTTGGCTTCTCCCCACTCACCTCGCACTCTAGGTATTTTTTGGAACCCAGTGCTAGTGTTTGGGCCCTAAGATCTTGCCAAGAATAACTGTAAGTAGCTGTAGATCTACTACATATATTAAGGTTGACAGATTTGGTCATGGAAAATTCAAATGGTCTTTAGTGTTTCTATTTTCAATGTCAGTATGCATATATTTTTTTTTCATTTTAGAGGAGGAATTTATCCAGCAGGATTTGTGTCCAGAAAGTCACTTGTTCTTTAGGACAGAACAGTTTACTATGATGTTTGTTTCTGATCTAATCCAGGACAGAGTCCAAAAGGAGTGTTTTCCAAGGTGTTGAAATGTTGTGCTGAATCTCAGTTGTACCGTTGTTTACTGATTCCTGTGTGTGTTCTTTTCAGGGGGTTTATGAAGAAATGACTTACAAGATGATCCAGGACTCTTACCCAGAAGAATTTGCCTTGAGGGACCAGGACAAGTACCACTACCGCTACCCTGGAGGGGAGGTACTCACTCTTAGCCCTCTCCCCTCTACCAGGACATACCTGGGGCACAAGACTCAGTGTGTCTGTGTTGTTCTGCCATAGTCCTACCAGGACCTGGTGCAGCGGCTGGAGCCAGTGATCATGGAGCTGGAGCGGCAGGGAAACGTTCTGGTTATCTGCCACCAGGCTGTCATGCGCTGTCTGCTCGCCTACTTCCTGGACAAGAGCGCAGGTCTGAGCAGACACAAATAATCTCTGTTACCGGGTTTTAATTCTTTTCTGAAAAGGTGCCAAATATCAAAAAATGACTTATTCCCTCATTTCTTGTGAGGAAAAATTTTTATTTGTTCCAAGATCCTCCCAAGTTAACCCAAAAATCAGCAGAAATGATCCTTACTATCGTGAATATAAAATGAATGAATTTTATAAACTGATTTCATGAAAAACTTGTACTGAAAGTGTGTGTGGACTGGCTTGAGGAGGACAAAGACTGGGTGTTACATTTAAATAAATGAATTATTAGAAAATGAAAACACAGCGGTACAAAACAGGATGCGAGCCTTCAGACAGCAAATCGTAACTGAGAGTATGGGTACATGGTTCCCACAATGCCGTGCGTATCACAGTTTCACACAGTAGCTCGGCATAATTTTTGAATGGCACGGAGCAAATAAATAAAAATATTAAGGGGTATTAGTAATCATGGACCTGGTAAGTGAAAAACTGTATCCTGACCGATGGGATGAGAATACAAATACATGCATTCACACACGCATGTACCCTCTTTCATCAGCCCCTGTGATGCCCTCGCTTCTGTTCTATTTACATTTATTTTGCAGACACAGCTTACACTGTTAGATGTACCATGCAGGTGTCCATCGAGATATGACGCTTTCACTTGCGAGTTTTTGCATGTACGAGTGAAATTATTTAATGCCGTTTCCCGAACAACCACATATGAGGCTGATTTTTTTTTTCCACATTTAAGAGTGATAAGAACTGAATGTGGGGACATTTTCTAAGTTTGTAACAGTTTCTACATTTCCAGTTTATGAGATTTCACCTTCCCATGTTGCTTGTCGGTAGGGAGTACCTGTGGCTTAGTCATTTACGTGGCGCATCTTTTACTACTTCAAGGTCAGGGTACTAGAACACCAGCAGGTTTCACACTAACAACCTTAAGGTTCCAAGTTCATCATTCTTGTCAGTACATCATATACTGCTCCCAGTGCGTCATCCCTGTCTCAGTATCCATTTATTTTTGCTGCTGAACGACACAAACTGATTTTTTACAGTATGGCGTTTGGTCCGGTACTAGCAGCTGATGGAGTGCTTTGTCAATGATGATGATGATGATGATGGTTATTATTTATTTTACCGTTACAGCTGATGCCACTTACGGGCCAAAGTCTGTGTATATCTACCAGTCAAGTATACTGCATCAGATGGTGTGATGCACTCGCTGACTTATCTCCCATTGCTGTTGTCAGTGTTTACAGAAGTACTTGCAATTTTTTCAAAATGTATGACTATTATGTATATATAAAATATAATTTTTGCTTTAAAACAATGATTGGTCAGGTACTTCCCATAAACCAGCAGTTACACATGTTGCAATATTTGATGATGCTCCTCTTGCTACACGCCAGCAAAGGGCCAGAACCTGCCAAATTTGTCTTGTGTTTCCCGGATGTGGTCGCTTCCAAAGGAACAAAGTTCCCACATCTCCCACTCATGCTTCTCAGGAAAAAGTCCGTCAGCTCAGTTTAACTCTTGAACAGAACAGTTCAGTGGTGCTTGGTAGTTTATTTTTGCAGAGTGTAGGCCTCATATATGAAGAGATAGAAAGAAAGCTGCCTTAATGTCAGTAAGCATTTTCACCTCTTCATTGTCTCCACAGAGGATCTGCCTTACCTCAAGTGTCCTCTCCACCAGGTGCTGAAGCTTACGCCAGTGGCGTACGGTAGGACAGCCCCGACCACTGATCCCTTCCCTTTACATCTCACATGTACACACAGAATAATTCAAGTAGTTAACACTTTTACTGACTAACTTTTACTTTACGGCTCTGTGTAAGTACCATGCTCAAGGCTGCTACAGCAGGAATTGAATGGGATTCAGTCTTTTTGCACTTTTCTTATAGTGTTATGTTTAACTATGTTCCACAGGCTGTAAAGTGGAGAAGTTTGACTTGAAGGTGGAGGCTGTAAACACTCACCGTGACCGGCCACTGGTACGTGGCTCTAACAGCTTCCCCGCACCATGTTACACGCTGCCATACACATTGTGAAGAACCTATTGTATGTACGTGTGCCAGGAAATGAGTAGCCTTAATGTACTACTAAAAATTGCAATATAAAAATGCCAAATTATGTAAACCAGTGTTTTTATTAATTTCCTATTTTTAAATTTATTTTAATTTGCATCGTTCTACACATGAACTCAACAGGCCCTTTCTTAGCTACACCTCTTCTGTGGCCATTTTTACCCTCCTGAGCAACTTGAATCCAGCAAAAAAAAAAAAAAAAAAAAAAAAAAACTTTAGACGCATTCTATAGGTTTTTTTGGTTCATGCTTGAGCTCTGCGGTGTTTTTGCAGAATTTTTCTTTTTTTTTTTCTTTTTTTGGTGGCATGGTCATTTCGCTAACCTCACATTCCACCTCATCGCCAAGGTGCTCCACTAGCTTTGAGAGGTGGTGGTTGGGACGATCGCTGGACTAAAGTAAAGACACTGAGGTCTGTGGAACCATCATGTGATGATAAGCACTTGGTGACACTGAAAATTATCCTGCTGCAAGTATCAATTTGAGAAATTCCTGTCCTGCATCTGGTTATCAGCAATGTCTTAGTTTTTTGTGGCCTTCAAACCACTATTAGTTATTTCTAAAGAAAGAAGAAAAAAAACTGTGTAAAAACTGTATTCCACGCTGTTACGCCACTGTCCCTAGCACTGAACTATTGCATTTAAGAAGCTGGCCAGTGATCGTACACTAATCCATGAGTAGTCTTACTGTGGCATCTCCACTGAGCACGTTCTTAAACAACTTCCTCTACACTGTTCCATGAACCGCCCCCACGCAAGTTGAGGCCAAGACAAACAGTACAGTTTTCCAAAAACAGACCACTGTTCCCTTCGCTTTCCATGTTGTTCTTCTACCTTCTACTTGTTATGCTTATGGTGTTCTTCTGCTCCTTATGTTTGCCTTTTGACAGAAAAGCAGAAAGGGGACGAATACCGTTCACAGCTCCATATTTGTGTAGACGTTTGGTAAAAACCTCTGAGGTGCAAGAGAAAACCAGTCTGCCAACCATATTTTATTTCTATTTATGTATTTAGTGCATTGCACTTCAAAAGAATTTAAAATGATGGAAATTCAAAACACACATCGGCAAACTTTTGTTGAATTCCTACTGATAGGCAATTTGTCTCCTGTGCACCGTGGGGGAAAGCTTCTGTATCTTCTAAAATTTGTAATTTGGCAATGCATTGAGGTGTGATTGTATTTTGGTTTTTTGAGTCTTGTGTGTCGCAGAGGCACACAGTGGGGTCCGCAGCAGTATCATCCAGCACGCGGGTTGATTCTGTGTGTTCATTGGCTTTTGTTATTTTTGTACCAAATTATTTACTCGACAGCGTGCCCTCCAGTCAGTCTGCGGTAAAGCCCTTTGGCCATTAACAGTGACCAGATGATGGGAAGGCGTTACCTTGTTAGATTTCCTTGCACTGCAGACGTGATGTGTGCCACACTTTCTTATTTGGCCTCACCCTTTGCTCTCCTGTTCCATCAGCCCTTACTGGTAAAAAATGGAGGCATCCCAGTTCACCGTGGTGCAACCAGTAGTCTTCAGAGCATTGGCAGACCTTTAGTTGCTGATGTGATCTTGTTAAGGGAAGTTTATATAAATGTTCTCAAATGGGATCTGGAGAAATGGGTCACAAGTCAATGTCATCAACTGGCCAGTGAACACAGTGTGCCGCTTGACATCTCCCTCATGGTCTCTCTCATCTGCAATCAGGCTAAAGTCTGGAAGAACCCCATGCCCACTCTTCACCGCCGGAATAGTTACACGCCTTTGTCCAGTCACGACCAAGTCAAGCGCCCACGGGTCTACAGCATTGGCAACCATCCCGGTCTTCCGCTTGCTCCGTCCATGTTGGAGCCACAGGTCTCCAAGGCACCAGAGGGGTCAGTGTTGCAGCAAAGCCAAGTTAGTACGGGCAGTCCAACTGCTGACAGTGCCCCCTAGTAACTACCCTCCTTCTAGCTCAGTCATCCTAACTCATCCACCCTCCGTCTCCATCCATCACGACGCCAGTAACCCCCCGGTTCTCACTCCCACGCGTCTGCTTGCCCATCCTTACCCAGTGTGTGACCTCATGATTTGGAGGTGATTTGGTGGTGTAGTCTTCTAAGCTTCCTCCAGCTTCTCTTCCCGAAACATCTGCCAAAACATGCATCCTGCCAGTGATTTATTGCTCTTGCTGATGTGTCCCCTGCATGAAGATGTAGCTGTAATGTCCGTCCACCCTGCCTAACCCATGCAGCCCTTCGTCACCTTTTATCTAACAACATGCTCTCGTCACATATTCTATTCAACCGCTTCTGATCAAATGAAAAAGTGCTTTTTTTGCATGCTGTGTATGTATCACCCATAACATAGACGTCAACATTTTCCAAGTACATTTTTTTGGGATCGTTTAAAAACTTTTTTGTGTGTACTTTATTTGTTTTTATACATACAGGGTGTTTGTATTAATAAACTTGCACGTTTATGGTTGCCAGTCTTGGTTTTACTAATTATTTATTGCATGTGGGTACCTTTGTGTGGAAATTCCTGACAGCCACTGCGTTTCGGTTTTTTTGAAAGTGGAATGTGTTGTTGCCCATATTGTTTGCATTGCTGTCTTTTCACCCGAGCTGCATGTACAAATGCAATAATTGGCTTATAAAAGTATACATTTTGATCGATAGAAACCAGTCTAACCATCAAAATGGTACCTGAGAGAACGGTTCAATTTTGATGTTGTTATAATTCACAAGTAGTTGTTCCAGGTGTCTTAAATTTTAGAGTTAAATGATACATAAGAACGCAATATGTTATGAGCAGCTTATACGGTAGAGTCAGATTGATGACCTGTTGATATCAGATTGGACTCCAAAAACGTTGGACGATACAGAAAGGGGCAATTTGGGATGAAGGAAATGCAATTGAATGGAAGTCCAGTATAAGTTTAAAATCTTGTTTATTGATACAGTAACTGTTACAGAACCACAGTATTTTTTCAAGAAATACAAAAGAAATTCAGATAGCAAACGTATGAGCATGCAATATGATGAATGCAAGAGTCACTTGCAAAAGTTTTTGATTAAAGTTTGTGGTTTTCCTGTTTTGTGAAAGCTGGCCATAAGGGGGGGGGATCACTGCCGCTAAATCAAAGTCCCAACCCAATTTCCTACAAGATTTTTCGTTTTCAGATTTCAGCAGGGGTCACAGATTTTTTTTTTCTTTTTCTAAAACAAGCTAAATCATTCAGTATCCATTTTCATTATCTCATGTGTAGCACACTATGATAGAACTCAAAACTCAAGCTCAGAATCTAAAACATGCCAACTGACATGTAAATGACTAAGTAATACTGGCACCCCTTCCGTTTTTTGCCAGTTACTTTTCACAGGGTCATAAAAATAACCTTAAATTCAACACATTTAAATAATTTTGCATATATTTGAATGATAAACAGAACTTTTATGAGACACAATGCTTCCTGTGCCATTTGGACTCTTAAGTCCCTGCATTAGGATGGTGGACAACTGACCGGGGTCATCGGCTAAGCAAAATGAGCACAACAAAGGAATCAGCAATGAGTTAGCTGTTGATATCTATACTTTTGAGGGAAAAGAGGCCCTCCAGCTCCAAGGACTTACCTTGCACACTCCCTGGTGTCTAGGAAAGACTTAACCCAACAGCAGCATGATGGACACTAATGCACAGTAGCTAATCGCTAACCACCTTCAGATGACAAGTGAACTGACAGGTGAGCATTTAGTTGTGCCAGCAGCAAATCTCTGCTGGCACTTCTTGCTATGAATTCAAATTCAAATGGTGTGCCAGGCCCATTGTTGCTGCAGCATTTCTTGTACCGTGAGTTTCGAATGGTGTAAGTAGTGGCTTTGAACTCATAATTCCAATTTAAAATTAGCCCAGTAGTGAAATGGACAACTAGGCAACAGACACTCTGGCTGGACAAAACCCATGTTGTGTGGCCAAGCAGGATCTCTCCAGGATCTGTGGGAGAATGGGAGCAGTGGCAGTCAGCCATCAGTAAAGAGTCCACAGTCCAGAATGGAGCTTGGGTTACAGATGCAACACGTGCACCGGAAATGTTTACAGGCAACACGCACACAGTAAATAGCAGCAAAATTTCCTCACAAGGTTGTAAGATGATGTCCATCCATTCATTTGTTTTCACTGACCACTTTGACCTGGTCAGGATCATGGTGGTATGGAGCCTATCCTGGAACCACTGCATGTCAGGCTATGAAACTACACCCTAGGACACTGGTAATTTACAATGTGAGACAACAGCTTTTGATAATTCAGGGTTGCATTTCCAGTTATACCTCATTTACTAAGAATAACTGATTGTCCAGTCACAGTGGTCCAGATACCAGATATACACCGGAAGTATAGTCAGATTTGAACCTACATCCTACCCCCAGCCCAGGAACTGTGAGGCACCACCATAGCGCTACTGCACAGCAGTTAGTGTCAACACTGGGAGTCACATCTCTTTTTAACAGTGGGAGGTGGTTATGATCTCGGAGGTTTGTGCTTCATGCTCAAGTTCCATTGTTGCACTAGGCACCTGCTTTTGCAGCTCTGTTCCTTTGATCCAACCGTTCACACTTCTTTTCCATCTCTCTCTTTGTCTCTCTTTCCTGTCATTCTCCTGGCAGCCTGTGACAGCGAGCGCCTGCGTGTGATTCTTCCTCCCCCAGGACCAGGTGTCTGCTGACGCTTTCCATACGGTCCACCAAGATCCTCATCAACAAACGTGTTTACAGGCTCAGCTTTAGAAGTTATGAGGTCTCAGCTGTTCTCCCCATCCTGCTTAACAGCTGGATCCAACTCTTTGTTCTTTCTTGCTGTCTGGTCTGAGAACTTTGTCTAGACAGGTTACCAGAAGCCAGTGTGTTGTCTTCTGGGTTGTTTCTTCATCGCAGTTGTCATGTACAAATCGCTGTGGTTATCATGGTGGATGGACATGCTTTGCATTAGCAAACGAACCTGGAGTAGGTGGGCAGCTTCTCAGTGCTTTGTTGCTGGACAGAACCTCCAGTGACATCCTGACACTTCATCCTGACAGTTGTCCACCAGCCCTACTCAGGTGGAAACGAAGCAGTGGCTGTTGGGGCAGAGCATGAACCATGACTGCATATCTTCCTTCCAAAGTGGTGGCACAGCCACAATGCTTTTGCCTCTAATAGGTATGATACCACTCCAACTTCTCCCTCTTGCTCTAGTTGCACCCACAATACACTAGGAATGGCTTCAGCAGTTGCCATGTTTTTGCACTTGTCAGCAAATTATAACAAAATGTAAGGCAGCAATACAACCCTTTTGTGTGCAAGTGTGAAGTATCAATGCACATTGTCATTGCCAGTAACCGAACAGAAGTCAAAGGTTAATGGTTGTCTTCATATGTCAGTCTTACCACATTACAAGGGTAAAAATTTTTGATACCTGTGATTTCATGCACTTGTGGGTTCGTGTGTACTGTATATGTAAGATAAAAACAGCGACCAATATCCTCACCCATGCTCTGCAGACAGATATATTTAGATTAATGTAAATAATATTCCACAGTTTACAAATGCTCGTATTGCACAAACAGGCCTCAGCACCAGACATTACCAGAAAAATACATGTTGGAATGTAATCTTTCAGAAGGAGCCTTGAGGATGTTGTGTCGTGGAAGGATGTTATTTAATTTTTGTCCTTCTCAAGGATCTCGTAAATGAGCCAAGGACATAAGAAGAGATTTGTTTTCTTTTGATCGCGGCTCACACTCAGAAGGGATCCTAGCTGGACGTTGATGTCACAATAACACCTCAGAAGAATGTTCCATGAGCATTTAATGCTTCCCTGCTGTACAAAGGGAAGGCAGGTTACCATTCCTTGCAATAATCTCCAAGTAACCACACCTTGGTGTTTTCCTGTCTCAGCTCTGAAAATATTTTATCTGGCTAAGGCATGGCAAGTCTGGACAGGTTGGTGATGCTGAAGTTTCGAGTTCTCCCTCAAATGGAGAATGAGATGAATGTAAAGGCCACCACCCAGGTGAACAATCTCCTGGTGCTTTACACTATAAGATACACCCTTAACTGTACACCTGAAAGCATAATAAATAAGCAAGGTGCTGATATTATGCTGCAGGGATGTGAGCCCATTCCAACTTATGGCAGCCTATGGTGGATCTCTACTCCAAAGAGCTTGTTCCATCTCATTATTATTATTAGCTCATGTCCAGTGTGTTTGACCATCTCTTGTCACACTGTCACAGTCCCAGCTTTGAACTGTTGTACTTTATCCCGCTTAAAGAACCAGAAGTAAAAAAAAAAAAGAATAGTTTACAGTAAAAATATGTAGCTCATTGTGTTCACCTACACTGAGGGATTCAAACACTACTTTATTCATACAGGGTGTGTCATAATGGTAAACCACACACCATCTCATTGTCTCCTGTTGCGGCAGGGTGGATATATGAACTTATGTGATACCTACCTCCACCCACCAGCATGACACAGTAGAACTTGACACTGGTCAAACCAGATCATTTTCTGGCCCTCTGCAGTTTTTGCTCCTTAACCAACTGCAAACAACAGTTTGTTGCTTTACACTGACCACCATGGGACTTGGTCAGCTTGCGGGTAAATTTTTTTGATAGTACAAAGTGTTCATTACAGCCATGACACAGTCTTTTGATGGAAGACAATGATAACATTAGGTCGTCCTACCACTTTCTTTTGTAAATGCTTTTAATCTTTTCTTTTGCCCAGGCTCCATACAGACAAACATAAAGACAAAACCCCTGTGCAAGTACCTAGCTTGCTGCTGCTGCATCCCACAATCTGGCCTGTTTGGATGTGGGTTTAAATCCAGCTCAGTTTCTGAGAAATTGACATGTTTTCCCTGTCCCTGCGAGGGCTTCTGCTATGTGATCTGGGTTCCTCTTACAGTCCAACGACATGTATTTCAGGTGTGTGTGTGTGTGTGTGTGTGTGTGTGTGTGTGTGTGTGTGTGTGTGTGTGTGTGCGCGCGTGTGTGAGATAGTTGCCATCCTGCAATGTGCTGGATTCTCATAATAACGGCTGGATGGACAGCTCCACCCAGCTTTAAATAACATAAACTGAACACATAGCACTTTAATAAACACTTCTAAGGGAAATTACGGCTTGATGAATGAATTTACCACTTACTGTATATGTTTTTGATTCAAAATCTGAAAATATAATGGTGCCACTTTCAGTGTTTTGCTTTATGATCTCTCAGCAAATTCTCTTTTTATAGATTTATTATTTGCATCAGTACTGTTTATTTACGCAGTAATTTTTAGTCTTTGGAAAGTGTCGTGCAGCTTTTCCACAAATGTTGAAAAAACTTCCCACAACCAGGTGCACAACCGGAAAATGGTTTGCTTTGTGTTTGTGGTAAAACCATGCTGCAAAAACATATTTGTGTCTATGTGCATCTTTTTTTTTGATACTCATTAAACCTGTAACAAAACTTTACAGACAGTTCCGCTGTCTGCGTGCCAGTGTGGAAAACACAAACATTTGAGTCATTTCTGTTTTGCTTCTTATTCCACTTACAAACTTTCATTGGCCCCCGTTTAATCATTTTGGCTTAAGTGCAATGTTATTCTGAGTTGTCTGAGAGTCTATAAATGCTAACAAATGAATGGCTTGAACACTTGTTGGTTACTGCACATGGCAAGACAAATAATTCCAAGTAAAATACATATTGGAAGTGAGAATACATATTGGTTCCTTAAGTTTGCTTTCAACTGTTTAGTCGTGTTGAATCTGCTTTGCTGAAGTGGTACATCTCATTCAGGAGATCAGACAGCAATAAAAGTTCTACAGAAGAGTAGAGAGCATGTGTGACCTACCTGGTGTCTCCACATAGGTGAATATATTCCTTTTAGCTAAAAATCTGACTGGAAAACCACATGGCTTTCTCTGCTGTTTTATCCTGTAGTTCAGTGAGTCTCTAGAAAGAGGCAAACAGGGCCAGCAGGGGGAGTACTGATTAAAACTACAACTAGATTTTTAACACACTGTCTTCTGGACCGAAAAGCAACAGGGAAACTTTTGTCTGAACTTTTGTGTGAGGTATTTATACACAGTGAGTTTTCAGTAAATATCTGGTTTAGAAAGTGAGTGAAGTATAACACAGAACACTTTATACAGTGACACTGCGTTAAATAAGAAGCTGTAATTTGTAAAGAGATCCTCAGTTGGGTATTTTTTCCCCCATTGTCTAGATTTTATGGCCTTTCAGCAGCTGTCTGGTGCTAACACCCTGTCTACCCATTTGTGGCTTTTTCTAGAACACAAACCCAGCTGGACCCGGGCCCAAACCTTTGACAAAATCTTCAGGAAATAAAGAAGTGTTTTCCAAAATGGCGCAGGTGACATGACGGGTCAGGGTGCCAGGAGAAGCTCCCCTTCCTGAGCTTTCCCTGGGGGCCGGCAACCGCACGGGACATCTTTTCACATTCATGACTCAGTCTGTGATCTGAGGAGTGAGAGGTCTTGGTTTGGACCAGGAAGTGACAGACTTGGGTTTCCTAATTCGCATTACACACTTTTGCTGCATGTTGATGTAATCCCTTGAGGTGGGCATGGCCGTTTGGGTATCAGCAGGGTGTTTTCACTGCTGTGTCCCATTGTGGTCGATCTTGCAGTGGTTTGCGGTGCACCGCTGCAATTGTGAAATAACTGGGAGCGCAGGCGGGAAGACTGCCCTTCCCCGTCCCTCATATTTATATAGTTGTCAAGTACCACACATAATACCAACAGCCTGGTTCTTCCTTGTGAAAGTTTAGCTTAATGCAGACTTATGACTCATATAACACATTTACTCACTGTTCTCCATAACTGTTTAATAAGATTTCAACCTGAGTATATCTACAGCAAAATATGACATGCTAGCTGCACAGAGAGGATGTCACTACTTCCATGGTGAGCAGTATCCTCTGACCGTGACAGTCATCAGAGGTGTTATTACCGGTCAGCTTAAAAGAAGTTTACTCCTGTTAGACATAGTTGCTCCTGTTCTAGCAATTTCTATATAAGCCCATATAAAAAGTACTAAAATTTCTGGGAAAATGCTGTAAAAACAGTGACGTGAACTGATTTCATACAGCATAAAAAATGATGGGACCTGATGGTCATCTTTGGTTATAGTATAATGTTCTTACCATGGAAACAGGATAATGGTGTCCTTCCTCATTTGCCACCTTTTTTATACATTACTACTTTTTTGCTTGCTGATTGTACTTTCTGATCTTTAATGTGGGAACATTGATTCAGATCAAAGATTAGCAGAAACAAGAAATGTCTGTTATGGTGCTCAAGTGATGAGAAAAACATCTCACTACTAGGAATTTTATCTGGAAGGTCTCATGTCAGCCTTGAAGATAAGGACATAAAATTCCATGGCTGCCTCTGAAAATGACACTCCTTTGCTTCCTACTTTTATTCAGTTGGTTCTGTTTTCAGTGACAAACTAAAATGAGTTTGTCCTGTACTTTACTGCAATATTCAATTAGACACTTTGTTAAATGAGAATTCTCTTCAGCACTCACATGATCCTTTTTCATGATATTTTCAGACTTACTACTACCTACAGATTAAAAAAGATATAGAATATAGATATTTCTGTTATTCTTGATAGTGTACTAAGTATTTCCTATATTGAAAACGCATGACTACAGTGCACTTCATGTTGACACTGACCCAAACTGGGCATCCAAATACTTGATGCTTTCTGAGTGACTGAACCGTCTGGATCAGAAAGCAATAATTTCATTGTTGGTTTTACCCCAAATGTACATGAATACCTTTTTGCATCCATCCATCTATCCATCCATCCATCCATCTGTCCTCAGCCACTGAATCTTAGTGATGGTCATGGCGATCCAGAGCCTACCCCAGAATCACTGGTTGTTAGGCCATGAAGCCACACCCTGGATGGGGCACCAGAACCATTGCCAGACTCTTTTACAAGGTTGGTAATTTTGTGGCATTATTTAACCTTAGTGTTGGTAGTGTGACTGGTAAAGGGAGAGAGCTTGCTGATATGATGGAGAGAAGGAAGCTTGATATATTGTGTGTGCAAGAGACCAAATGGAAGGAGAGTAAGGCTAGGTGCATCGGAAGGGGGTTTAAACTGTTTTACCATGGTGTGGATGGGAGGAGAAACGGGGTAGGGGTTATCCTGAAGGAGCAGTATGTCAAGAGTGTCTTGGAGGTGAAGAGAGTGTCTGACAGAGTGATGGTTATGAAACTGGAAATTTATGGTGTGATGATGAATGTTGTTAGTGCATATAACCCATAAGTTGGGTGTGAGATAGATGAGAAAGAGGAATTCTGGAGTGAAATGGATGAAGTGGTGAAGAGTGTACCTGAGGGAGAGAGAGTGGTGATTGGAGCAGATTTCAATGGGCATGTTGGTGAAGGGAACAGAGGAGATGAGGAGGTGATGGGTAGGTATGGTGTCAAGGAGAGGAACGCAGAAGGTCAGATGGTTGTGGATTTTGCAGAAAGAATGGACATGGCTGTGGTAAACACGTATTTTAAGAAGAGGGAGGAACACAGGGTGACGTACAAGAGTGGAGGAAGATGCACACAGGTGGATTATATCTTATGCAGGAGGGCCAGACTGAAGGAGATTGCAGACTGCAAAGTGGTGGCAGGGGAAAGCGTAGTTAGGCAGCATAGGATGGTGGTTTGTAGGATGACATTGGAGATCAAAAAGAGAAGGAGAGCGAGGGCAGAACCAAGGATCAAATGGTGGAAGTTGAAAAAGGAAAACTATAAGGTGGAGTTCAGGGAGGAATTAAGACAGGCATTGGGTGGCAGTGAAAAGTTACCAGTGAGCTGGGCATCTACAGCAAAAGTGGTAAGGGAGACAGCTAGAAAGGTGCTTGGTGTGACATCTGGACAGAGGAAGGAGGACAAGGAAACCTGGTGGTGGAATGAGGAAGTACAGGAGAGTATACAGAGGATGAGGCTGGCGAAGAAGAAGTGGGATAGACAGAGATGAAGAATGTAGACAGGAGTACAAGGAGATGAGGCGTAGGGTGAAGAGAGACATGGCAAAGGCTAAAGAAAAGGCGTATGGTGAATTGTATAAGAGGTTGGACACTAAGGAGGGAGAAAAGGACCTGTACCGATTGGCTAGGCAGAGGGACCGAGCTGAGAAAGATGTGCAGCAGGTTAGGGTGATAAAGGATAGCGATGGAAACGTACTCACAAGCGAGGAGAGTGTGTTGTGCAGATGGAAAGAGTATTTGGAGGGCTGATGAATGAAGAGAATGAGAGAGAGAGAAGGTTGGATGATGTAGGGATTATGAATAGGGGAGTGCAATGGATTAGCAAGGAGGAAGTTAGGACAGCTATGAAGAGGGTGAAGAATGGAAAGGCTGTTGGCCCAGATGACATCCCTGTGGAAGCATGGAAGTGTTTAGGAGAGATAGCAGTGGAGTTTTTAACTAGATTGTTTAATGTAATCTTGGAAAGTGAGACGATGCCTGAGAAGTGGAGAAGAAATGTACTGGTACCAGTTTTTAAGAATAAGGGTGATGTGCAGAGCTGTAGTAACTACAGAGGGATAAAACTGATCAGCCACAGCATGAAGTTATGGGAAAGAGTAGTGGAAGCCAGGTTAAGAAGGGAGGTGACGATTAGTGAGCAGCAGTATGGCTTCATGCCGAGAAGGAGTACTACAGATGCGATGTTTGCTCTGAGGGTGTTGATGGAGAAGTACAAAGAAGGTAAGAAGGAGTTGCATTGTGTCTTCGTGGACTTAGAGAAAGCATATGACAGGGTACCTAGAGAGGAGCTGTGGTATTGTATGAGGAAGTCGGGTGTGCTAGAAAAGTTTGTAAGAGTGGTACAGGATATGTACAAGGACAGTGTGACAGTGGTGAGGTCTGCGGTAGGAGTGACGGATGCTTTCAAGGTCGGGGTAGGATTACATCAAGGATCAGCTTTGGGTCCTTTCTTGTTTGCAGTGGTAATGGACAGGTTGACAGATGAGATCAGACAGGAGTCACCGTGGACTATGATGTTTGCAGATGACATTGTGATCTGTAGTGAGAGTAGAGAGCAGGTTGAGGAGACCCTGGAGAGGTGGAGATACGCTCTAGAGAGAAGAGGAATGAAGGTCAGCAGGACTAAGACAGAATACAAGTGCATAAATGAGAGGGAGGACAGAGGAATGGTGAGGATGCAGGGAATAGAGTTGGCGAAGGTCAATTAATTTAAATACTTGGGATCAACAGTTCAGAGTAATGGGGAGTGTGGAAGAGAGGTGAAGAAGAGAGTGCAGGCAGGGTGGAGTGGGTGAAAAAGAGCGTCAGGAGTGATTTGTGATAGAAGGGTACCGGCAAGAGTGAAAGGGAAGGTCTATAAGATGGTAGTGAGACCAGTTATGCTTTATGGGTTGGAGACGGTGGTACTGACCAAAAGACAGGAGGCAGAGCTAGAGGTGGCAGAGCTAAAGATGTTAAGATTTGCATTGGGTGTGACGAGGATGGACAGGATTAGAAATGAGTATATTAGCGGGGCAGCATAGGTTGGACGGTTTGGAGACAAAGTCAGAGAGGTGAGATTGCGTTGGTTTGGACATGTGCAGAGGAGAGATTCTGGATATATCGGGAGAAGGATGCTAGGGATGGAGCTGCCAGGCAAGAGGAAGAGAGGAAGGCCTAAGAGGAGATTTATGGATGTGGTGAAGGAGGACATGCAGGTGGTGGGGGTGACGGAGAGAGATGCAGAGGACAGGAAGAAGTGGAAACAATTGATCTGCCGTGGCGACCCCTAACGAGAGCAGCCGAAAGAAGAATAAGATTTTAACCTTAAGGCAATAAAATTCGAGCATGAAAACAGAGAAATTTTTACATATGCATACTTTATTGTTTTCCTTTCCAGTAGCTATTTTTACATGCCATTGTGCATGTACCACATCTTTACATCACTATGACTTAACATGTATTAGATTAGATCCTTTTAAAGTGTTTTTGCCCAGAAATGTTTATTTCACAACTGCTTCCTGCTATTCTGCTCAGGCATTTAAAAAATTTTGGCAGGAGGCAGTATGGCCAATGTGGGCAGATTTGGTAGTTTTCCATCACCGAAACACAACAGGGCTTGTGTTACACATTATGCCTCATAGTTGTAACTTCCCATATGTTCACTAAACATAAAACAAATGTGTTTTGTTAGTCGTACTATTTTAAATGAAGGCACTTTCTGAACATGTTACTGCATTTTCTATACATACATAGTTATTATTGAGGAAATAACCTTATTCATGAAGTATCTTTTCACTTTGAATATATGCCAAAATTCAGCTTCTAGAGACCATAGCCTAAACATACTAGCGATCGGCCTAAACGAAATGTATTATTTCCGTTTTCAAAAGTCTGTTTGTGAATTATAACCTCAGCCAGTAGTTGTGGAGCCTGTCAGCTCATGCTATTTTGGGTGTCTGGCTAGTTTTACTTCACAGGACTCGCTCACCAAATTACAGTCTTATTTTTAAACATTGTTTATGAAGTTTTTGTTTTGTGGAGGTTAAATCTGGACATATTTTCCTTCGAACTGTCACGCTTTTCCTATTGCTTTGCCATCGGTGTGCACGTCAAGGGAACAGAACCTCTTAATGCCTACTATTTATACCCAAGATTTTTACCTTCATACCTAAGATTTCTTTTTCGACTTCGAGTTATTTCAAATTATTTTACAGGTAGAGATGAAGATTAGGAAAGTAATTTGTCAGCCAACACCGCGAAATGGTTATGTGATCAAAAATCACTGAAAGGTTTCCGAACGTAGTGACGCCTGAATTGTGAAGTTCAACGTTTTCTCTTAAAACCGCCAAAAAGCCGGATATGATGGTTAATATCATATATTAATAATATAATAATGGGAATTCGCGTTAAAATATTAATACGCAGCCGATAACCGAGGACACGCGTCACTTGGCCAAGGTATAAGAAGGCGTTAAAGGGACAGCCGCCCAAAGGCGCCAACATGAGCAGCTGTCGTGCGAGCGTCGCGCTCCTCGTCTCCGTCTTCTTTGTCAGCGGTTCAGGTAAAAAAGCTGCCTTCATTTTGCCTCAGAAATTCGCGTTTCCCTCTCCACTGACGATTTATTTACGCTTCTGACAAGTGTACGCGTTTAAATAACGGGGTTTTTTGAGGCGCATGCAAAAATGCTCGGCATGTACGGCCAGATGTGTGGCTTCTACGAGCTGGTGGCGCCGTGAACTCCCGACTACTTCTCCCTTCTCGTCATTTTATTATAAAATGCTGGTTAGCATGCAGGGTACCGACGTTTTTATGAAGTTGTCAAACGAGAAAGAAAAAGAAGCTGAGCCCGGGTGAGGATTTATGACGCGGGGAAGCCGCTACTTGGCGTTTTTGTCGATGTAGGTTTGCGTCTACGGCTCTCAAACGTGAACGCGCGTTTTTTTATTTTTTTTATTTTATAATTCCAGCTCAGGGATACTCTCGGGCCTGCGGACCGCTGAGAAACTACCCGAACGCCCATCCAGTGACCAGACGCCAGAACCAGAACCAGAACCAGAACCGCGTTCGCTATGAGTGCGCGATCGGCTACACGCCAAGACGCGGCTCCCCGATCGTCGAATGTCGCAACGGAAGGTGGAGCGCGCTCACCCTGCTTTGCGAACGTGAGTACTCGTCTGCGCCAAATCGCAATGTTACACGGCTTTGGACTTTGGACCCAGGGCAGAACTTCATGGACCGCTGTGGTACCTTTGAGCAAGGTGGTTACCCTGAATTGAGAGTTAAATCATCCAGTTGGGTAAATCACCGCAAGTCACTTTGAAGAATGATTTATGAATGAATAAATAGAAGATTGGGATTTGAACCAACCACCTTTTGGGGCTAAGGAGATGTTCATTTAAATTACATATTGCTTTCCCAAGATTATACATTTCTAAAGAATAGTGTTCTACAAGTATAAAGATTTTTTTTTTCTCCAGCCTAGCAGGATTTTTTTTGTTTGTTTCTTCTGTCCTCTCTGCCATCTGACTTTAGCTTTCTTTGTTGTTACCTATTCCTTAAAGCTATTGCCTGATCCTAAGTGTTTTTCTTGGTTTGTAATTTTCTTTTTGTCATCTTGTAAAGTACTTTGAGCTACATTTCTGTGTGAAAATGTACTATATAAATAAATGTTGTTGTAAAGAGTTTATATTACTTGTATATGGAATATATACCATATACATATGTACACACACATACTCACAGGGGGATTTTCAGGGTGATTTGAACACTTTCATAAATGTATTGTAGTATGTTTAGCATTTGTAAAAATGAGAAACTGAGCTACTTCACAAATTGGTTGAGAGTACATGTTCATGTATATACACGGTATTCATTTAGCACACACACGCCTAAACACTATGTGCTATATAAATTTATGCTGTATAAAAGTAAATATTTTCCACAAATGTATGTATTATCTGTTTCTCCCCAGATAATTTAAATTTAACAATTATTTTGATTCTACACTTTCTATTAGAAGTAAATCAGGTGGCTTTTTGACCAAGATTTTGAATGGATACTTGCCTTTGGTTAGTTTTGACCTTTTTTCTTTTTTAGGAAAGCGTTGTGGGTCTGCAGGAGATATTTCAAATGGATATTTTGAGTATGAAGGCGAGGCCTTGTTTGGAGAGCGGGCTTTCGCCAAGTGCAAAGAAGGGTAAGAATGTTTGCTTTCATTTTTTGAGGTGCAACAAGCTTGAAAATATTTCATAAGGATTTTTAACAGTTTTCTTCCATTCTGACAGATACCACCTGAATGGTGTGGAATACAGACTGTGCAGTGACAGCGGCTGGGAAGGAGAGATTCCCACCTGTGAGCGTATGTAGCACATAACACCTAATTGATATGTTCTCTCTCCCCATGTTGAGCATGTACCAGATGTTTAAATGTGATGTTAACCTCAATTTTAGGAGTGAAATCTCTTTGATACACGGTCCAAGTGCAGTAAATCATTCTTATCATTTTGCAAGACTGCTTTCGGATGCAAGGGTGTGACTGGTGTCTGTAATCGTGCCGCCAGGATTGATCTACAGCCCTGACGTGCACTTGTCACACTGTACAGTTGTTGTATACACAGCGCCACCTGTATGTGTGTGTCTGTACAGCAATCGGAACAACGGTCGCCTGCCCGACTCCGGCAGTGAAAAACACAGTGAGGACCAGGGGGGAGGACACTTCAGTGTTTAGGCCTGGAGACGCCGTGAGCATTGTCTGCCAGTCAGGTTATGAGCTGCAAGGCTCTCAGAAAATCACTTGCACACCAGATGGACAGTGGGTCCCTGCACTGCCTGTGTGTCTACTCACTAGGACAGGTAAGGGGTGAAAACCTCTGTCTCCTGCTTCTTTCTGTGGTGGAGCATCCTGAATGACATGAGTGTGTGTTTCAGGTGTGTGTGTATGCATGTTTTTCTCTGCAGTAGAAGTCAACTGAAGCCGCTATTCCTCAACTTACAGAAGTCTTTTTGTAACTTGTTTGTAAAAACAATGACTATGTCAGAAGCTTAATAATACAGCTGTCCCTCAGTTTTTTCATGGGTTTAGGTTCTGCAGAAACTCAGCTGAAGCTATAATAATCTAAAAATTGCCGTTAAAACCTTGTTTTATTCCAATTTGATTAACACATACTATTCAGGATCACTGAGGCTATACTGACATGATGTGAGGCGGGGAACCCTGTAGACAAAAACCGCAGTCTAACTTACACTTATTTTATCATTGTTTATGGACTTGAAACATCATCTGCAACATTCGTCAGCATCTCGCTGTTTTCAGTTTGATTTATTAACTGTACAGTCAGTAACAAAGTAATGATATAGAAATACCATAATTTACTGGGCATGTTTTGTTAAGGTCTTGGAATCAGACATTAATAAATATAAATTAATGTTTGTTTTTCGATTTTATTAACTTCAAGCTACGTTAATCTCATTTAACAAAGGAAAATAAAAATACAAAATTTCCATTCATTTCTATTTAATGCTGATTGACTAATTTAGTCATTAAACTTGTGTAGTATTATCTTGTTATTGATCGCTGTCACTCAGCTGTAAATACTGTGGCTGTGAGTTGGTTTAAGTCAGTCCTACACAGCTGCTCTGGCTGCGTTTTACCGATGCAGAGACACTGTTTGCAGAAACACAGCTGACATTTTACTATGCCACAAACATTTTAAAAATAGACGTGTGGAAAAAATGTACACATTTTCAAAAGCAGAAACATGTTTAAGTCGAATGTTAGTAACACAAGGAGCCAGTGTGCACAATGAAAATAATGTAATTGATCAGGTGTTTAAGGGCTCTGTAGACTATTTACTGTGACAGATGGAAGATAAAGTGGAAACTGCTCTCGCAGCAGAATAACAAGCTGTTGACCTCACAGTTACTTGCAGCATCCCTGAAGATTACACCACAGCCCATCTTGAGGATGAGTACCAAACCCAGAGACAGTTCTTTTCTGGGGATGAAGTCCGTTACATGTGTGCCGCAGGTTTTGTGGCAGAATCAGGGAGTGCGTCCATTGTGTGTCAGAATGGCCAGTGGACACAACTGACACTCAACTGCCAAAGTAAGTACACTTGTGGGCAGTCTGTGTCATGTGGAAGGTAGAAAACTGTTAATTCAGTTCACACCTCAGGTTATTGTTTGAAAGCATTATTATTACATTTTCTTAGCAAGATTCATATCAATGTTTAAAATGTACATTGTGATTCCTAAAGTGCCATATTTGCATAGTATTTGCCCCCCAGGATCTGGAAATTACACAAATTAATGCAATAAACCATTTCTATTATTTTCCAAGACTGCACATGCCTTTAAATGTGAGTATTTGACTATGATGTCTATAATCATACCTTCAAGACAGCTGATGCACAGCTCTGGTGTCTGTGTGTGTGTGTGTGTGTGTGAGAGAGAGATAGAATGGTGTTTTAGTCACAGTTGTATACACAGCACCCATCTGTAGGTGTGTATTTGTACAGGAATCAAAGCGGAGGTGACTTGCCCTACCCCAGAAGTGGAGAATGCTGTGAGAGTGAATGGGGAATACGCATCAGTCTTTAGGCCTGGAGATGCTGTGAGCATTGTCTGCCAGTCAGGTTATGAGCTGCAAGGCTCTCAGAAAATCACTTGCACACCAGATGGGAGGTGGGACCCTGCACTGCCTGTGTGTCTACCCAGCAGGACATGTGGTATGTCAAAACTTCTGCCTCTTGCTTCTTTTAGTGATGGAGCTTCATGAATGATCTGAGTGTGTTTCAGTCAACAAACCAGCATCATTCTTTAATCACATACACTATATGGCCAAAAGTAATCAGAGTATTCATGGTAATCACCAATTAACTGAAAAGTAGATACTGTAGTTTTATATGTACATTACATGGCCCAAACATTTCTTACAATGCTGGTGCAGTGCTGATGAATCAGCTCCTGAGCTGCGTGTTCAGACACGGGTTTGAACCCAGCTCAGACTGAATTTGCATATTCTCCTTGTGTGGTTTTCCTTTGCGTGATCTGGTATTCCGCCACAATCCAGAGACATGTCGTGTAGGTAAATTGGTGTCTCTGCATTGCCTGTAGTGTGTGCGAATGTGTTTGTGTGACAGCCGAGCAATGCATCACGTTTCCAGAAAAGGTTCCAGACCACCATAAACCAGCACTGCACAAGAGGCAATTTCCATGGATGAATTAATTCTTGGGTTCTCCTAGATTTTCTAGGAGTTGCACCACCTTGTGGACAAGTGCACTAGCTCTCATCTTGAACTGTCAGTAGTCTGATTCAGAGAAGATTGACAATCAGAATCCATCATTTTGTCTTATAAAGCACTGGCTTCTCACTGCTGCCTGAAGAACCACATTCCTTTGAGAGCTTACAGACTTAGAACTACATTTACTTTCCCATATCTTCAAACTGGAAGTTTGTATTCTGCTGGATATGATCTCTTGTGTAACACAGAGGACTCACATTTGTGAGAATTTCATGGATATGGCTTCTAGAAAAAGCAGCTCTAAACAACTGCTAAGTACTGCTGACCTGTAGTGTGATGTCAGAATCTATTCTGAGGAAACACTGTGCACTCATTTACTTTCATTCATCTGTCCTGGTCAGGGTCACGGCTTCTGGACTGTGGGAGGAAGAACTTGAGCATGGAAGAAACCCATACAAATACAGGTAGGACATTCAAACTCCACACAGATGGACCTGGATACAAATCCATGTCTGAGCAGCCCAGGAACTGTGATGCAGCAGTGCCATCGTACCAATCACAAAGAAAGTGTATTCACTTTCACAGATACAGTGCAAGTAAAAATGAGGTATATTGTAATATGTTGATAGTAATTTTGTCTTCAGAACTCTGCATTTCTGTGTCGTCAACTAAAGCCAGCTGTTTATAACTGGGTTCATCATTAACTTGAGAAGTCCCACCATCTGTGTATTTTTCAGGAGATTGTGGCACACCACCACCCTATCCTAGCATGGAAGTTGTGGATGCACATTTGACACAGCAAACCTTTAAGCATGGCTCCAGAGTGAAGTACAGATGCATTCTGGGATACATGAGATCACGTGGGAAAACTCCCTTTAGCTACTGCAAAAATGGCATCTGGACACAAGTTGACATGGAGTGCGAACGTAAGTGACACCTTCCTTTTTGGGCAGAGGGTGGTATCTAAATGAAGCGGAAACAGTTAATTATATTTTTTCTACAACTCTAAATCAGAAACAGTTGGGACCGTATGGAAAATACAAAAAAAACAAACAAACAAAAAAAACCCCACAGTGATTCTTACATTTACTTTGACTTTTATTTCATTGCAGACCATATGAACCCACGGTATTTCATGTTTTGTCTGGTCAACTAACATTTAATTTGTTAATATACATCCATTCCTGCATTTCAGGCCTGCAACACATTCCAAAAAAAGTTGAGGGACAGTAAAGCATTTACCACTTTGTAATGTTGCCATTCATTCTCAAAACATTTAAAAAGACGGTTTGGCACTTAGGATACCAAGCAGTGAAGCAATTCAGGTGTTACTTTGTTCTGTAATTCCTGCAAACACGTACAACAGTACAGGGTTGTCATCATCGCATTTTTTGTTTAAAAATTCTCCACACATTCTCTATTGGGGGCAGGTCAGGACTGCAGGCAGGCCAGTCCATTACCCGTACCCTCTTCTTCCAGAGCCATGTTTTTGTAATGTGTGCAGAATGTGGTTTTGCATTGTCTTGTTGAAAAATGCATGGACGTCATTGGAAAAGATGTCTTCTTGAAGACATTGTAATTTTATTTAAATGATTTTTTTTGTTTCTTTTAGAGAAATCATGTGGATCTGCAGGAGAAATTCTCCATGGGCGCTATAAATATGAGGGCAGTTCATTTGGTGACAAGGCCTTTGCAGTCTGCAATGATGGGTAAGGCCTGGTGTGCAGTGAACTAAAAGTGCACCGAAAACAAGTGAGCGCTATAAATTCTAAAGGCTTTTCATGGTGGTATTTCGTGTAGCTTCCTACATCAGCCAGTACTGGACTGTGAGAAGTAAAACAAAAATGATAAAGTGATACTAGTTACTAGTGACATTGCTTGAGATGGAGATACTATAGGGTTGTGGCAGTAGTGGGATTTATCAACTTGTGGAGGTGACATGAAGGGAGGGATTTACCTTTCTGCCCATGCTCACGGGTGTTTCAGGTACTGGTGCAGGGAACATATTTATTCATCCATTATCCTTAAAAACTTTATCCTGGTCAGGATTTCAGAATTGCTGGAAAAGAATGTATAGAGGAACAATACTGGGACTGCCCATTCAAGTTTTTCTGCAGGTACTTGGTGACAGTAGGTCTGGGGCAACACACAGGAAGAAGGTGGGCAATGTATTTTACAGTTAATACCCTTATCCTGATGTGTTAGTGATACCTCCTCATTTCCATTCTTTACAGATACCAGGTAGTAGGACGTAACTACAGGCAGTGTCTGGACATGGGCTGGGATGGAAGGGAGCCCGTTTGTGAAGGTAAACCAGCAGCTGAGCATAGTTGCAGTAAAAACACATAATCTCTGTTTACTTTGAACTTTCAGATGATTTCTGCCACATAATCTTAGTGCAGTGGATCTTTTACTTGTGAACTGTTGGGTAACAAATTGTGTTTGTGTATTCTAGCGGTGACCTGTGGTAACCCCCCTGTGGTGGTGGGCGGGGAATGGAGAAGTCCCTGGGAGGGTCCCTTTAAGTATGGTGCAGTTGTCACCTACCACTGTTACCAAGGGGAACTAATTGGAAAGAGCGAGCTTCATTGTACGCGTAAGGGCACTTGGAGCGGCCCAGCCCCACAGTGCAAAGGTATGAGAGACAGCCATAGCGTCTTCCTGCTGACAGCCTCACATGCTGTAATGTGTTTATGTGCACACCTGTGGTTGTATCCTTGAGAGATACACACTTCACCAGTAAATATTCAGAGGTGTAACTGGGTGAAACTGCAGTTGTCCTTGGATGAATGCTCTTATTAAGAAACTAAATTTTAATATTAAATGGTAAATTATTGGAAGATACTTTGATTTGCAGAAATGCAGTTATAGGTGGACTGAATATGGCAGCGTGATAAAATTTGTGTTGTTGTTTGTGTCTGGCACTTTAAACAGAAATTACTTGCCCTAATGTGATGGTGGACAACGGTGAGAAGATAAGCGGGTTTGGCATTCGGTTTAAATTCAGAAATGCTGTGTCATTCACATGCAAGAGGGGCTATGTTCTGCATGGGCCCAGCACTGTAGTCTGCAGTGCAAATGGCCAATGGAAGCCCAAGCCCCCCAGATGTGTCCGTAAGTATTACTGGTCTTTGTTATTTTATCCCTCATCTCATAGAATCTAATGTGCAAGAGAATGAGTATCACACACAAAAAGAAAGCATCAACTTCATGAAGCTAGAACTGGATTTCTGTCAGTTAAAGGATACATGAAGGTACAGCCATTACAAGGTCGACATCATATGGTCAATGGTGGAACACTTAACCAACCGTGTCGCCTTTGGGCCACATGTGCTAATGCTCACTTCATTGACTGCGCTTCTAAGTACGTACACGGGGGTCCTCAACTCCTGACAGCCATTGCATTAACCTTATTTTCTTGTCCCAATATGATGACCACTGTTGTAAAATAACAAAACACCCGAATTTGTTTATTTTTTTAACTTAGCATTTGATTGTCTTATTAGCAATTGGATTTTATTTAATAAAATGTTTTGTTAATGATTCTAATTCAACTTTTTATCTGAAATTGATAAGCAAAAATACTGTCAATAATTAGAAAAAACTGATTCACAAATGAAAGAAAATAATATTCAGCATTTAAATGTGATTATGAAACTATTCTGTTTCTTTTAGTTATATAGTATTATATTTAGCTGAATTCTGAGTGAAATTTGTGAAGAAATATACCCTTCCTTTACCACTTTATGCTGGTCAAGGCCAGGGCACTAGGGTATAAAACCACACCCTGGATGACGGCCCGGCAGTCACATCACCGTGCTGCCCCTGAGGAAGTAAAACGAAGACCTATTGTACAAAATGGCATTATTGCATGTTAATTTATTACACAAGTTGCCGCAACTTATTTTGAAGTTGGCATGATGAAGTCGTGGGGTGTAACTGTCATAAGCTGAGGACCTCCTGAAGTTAATGGTCATGTCTTTGGAGATTGCACTACCAATCATATTGGCCACAACTTGCATATTTGCACTGCTTATAAAGACCCAAAAAATGCATTATAATTTATTTAAATGTATCTTCCGCATCATATAGTATCATGGACAAAGGTAAGGAAATATTACACCATGTTTTTTTTTTTTTTTTTAACATTTTTGGTTTTAATTTATTTCACACCTTGTGTGCTTATTTCTAATATGTAATATAGTGCACTGGCTGGCCAAAAAAAGTCACACAGTATTTCATTGGAGCACCTTTAGCTTTGATTACAGCACATATTCGCTGTGGCATCGTTTTGATAAGCTTATGCAACGTCACAACATGTATATCTATCCAGAGTTGCATTAATTTTTCCCCAAGATCTCGTATTGATGATGGCAGAGTTGGACCGCCGCGTAAAGTTTTGTCCAGCACATCCCAAAGATTCTCAATGGGGTTAAAGTCTGGACTCTGTGGTGGCCAATCCATGTTTGAAAATGATGTCTCGGGCTCCCTGAAGCACTCTTTGAGCACAGTTTGAGCCCCATGAATCCTGTCATTGTCATCTTGGAAGAAAAAATCCATTGATGGAAATACCTGGTCATTCAGTATATTCAGGTAGTCAGCTGAGCTCATTTTTTGGGTACATAACATTGCTGACCCTAGAACTGACCAACTGAAGCAACCCTACATCTTAACACTAAGTTCAATCCAGGTGCTGCCTTTTTTTTGGCCGGGCAGTGTATCATTCCACCTAATTTCTTCTACCTTAAGTAAATGGAAGTATAGACACTTTCAAATAAAATGAATATACAACTTGTTTCTCAAAAATTTCAGTCATACAAACATTCGCTGATCACACTTGATGAATAAGGTGATCTTGCATTAATTTGTACATCAGTATTTCCTGATCTGCCATTTCAGCAAATGTATATTAAAATATGTGTTTATTCAGTACTCCTGTTGCCAGCTGCTGAACTAAAACGGCACCAATTGTAGAGTCTGACAAACACTCCCTGCCCCCATTACACAGTTAAGGGATAAGTTTGTTTGTGTGTTTCTGGTGCGCTGCCTTCCTTATCGCAGCCTTGTATTGCAAAATGTGAGTTAGAGCCTCTGCAGTGTACTTTTTCTGTCCATGTCTTAAGTTTTTGTGTTTGTTATTATACCCTTATGTATAATTTTTCTGTGTTGGCTAATGTTTATTTTTCAAATATTTTGCTTATTTCAAACAAGAGGTGGGTGGTCACTCAGCAGCCAAGAAAGTGCTGTAACCCATGGCCCTGTTTTTGTTGTTTGACTGTCTTGAATCTTGTTCTGATGTCTTGGAGTTACATTTAGATGCACTCTATGCCAGAGTTTTGGTATGAATCTGTTTCCAGTTTGCTGGAAAATGTTCAGACCCTTCCCCACGCACTCAAATGTTCCTGCAAATAGAGCACTTAAGGTGTGTGTTTGTAGGTGATCCACAGTGGGACCGTGGAGGAACTGTGCTGCATGGGGGCTACTTTCCTGATGGCTGGGGCTGGCGGCAAAGCTCTCTTTATGGACCTTAAGGCATCGGGCACTTGTCACCTTCCAGACATTCTCCATCCCTTTCAGTGCAGTCTGGTGGTAGACTGGACACCCACACACACACACTCATATACATACTATCCTGTGCTGGACATTTGGGACATGTAACCTTTAATGTACTCAGACTGTATGTATTATATAATAATGGGTGTGTAATGATTATTTAATGTAAATACTGATAATATTCTTTGCTGATGTCCAGGCAGCAAAAGGGCATATAAATCACTCTGGGGAAAATTGTTGGGTAAACTAATAAAATAATACATTGAAAACCTATGCAAAATGAAAAGAACGTTAATAGGAAGCATTTGAAGTAAATGTGCTGGATGAGAATGAAATCTTTAAATTTGTGTATATCATATGCTCCAGTTTCCTATTTGTTACTTCTTTAAACTAACAAAATACGTACCATTTTTAAGGTGAAAAACGAAAGAAAGTAATTGCAGAGAGAGGGAACACTGTGACTTGCTGTTGCATTTGACCATGAACACAGTGGTCGACCGAACTTGATGGACGTGCGATGGAGTCCATAGTGAGACATGCAGGTCTTGTCTGGAAACACAAGCACGAATGCCCACACTGGTAGAGTTGGAGGAAGTTTGTGTACAATATGTGGCCCTTGGCACATAGGAATGAGGGGCAAATGGGGGGTATCTAGGTGACCAGCATGTGCTTTCTACAGCGTGTTGGGTTCCAGCCATACAAGTGTCTTCCGGTACACAATATGTCCAGCTCTGGTTAAACTGATGGCGACTACATATTTGTTTAAGAAGAAATGGCAGCTGAAATATCAATGTCACTGCAACAGATTGTACGTTTGGTAGCACACGGCTGAAATAATAAAGAAACACGGAGTCTCTCTGTTTGTTGTTGTAATTTTCATAATATGTGGAATGTACCAGAACACACTATCCAACTGTGATAGAGTGAACTGTAGAGTTTTCTTGTGCAGCTGGATGTTATAACTGGGTGCCTTTGTCTCTGGTGAAAATGTGCAGTTCAGTCTGACTGACTTTAAAGCCCAGAGGTTTCAATGCTTTCTTAAAACTGTTTGAAGGCTGATTCAGATTATCTTTTTTTTTTTTTTTTTTAAATAAATGACCTGTTTTTTCAAACCTATTTGCCAAGTTCCTTATTTGTATGAGACCATACGCTAAAATGTATTTTATCCTGATGTTTTCCAGCTAAAAAGTGCCCAGAATTCACCATCCATAATGGCAGAAAGAATACTAACCGCCTCGCCTACGGGACCAAGGTGGACATCGATTGTAATGGAGGATTCATGCTTGTGGGTCCGAAGACAATGTTTTGCTTAGCCAGTGGCACCTGGTGCTCCTATCATTGCGAAGACTGTAACTGTCCAGGCGTCTACTCTCCCCAGTGTGTGAGAAGTAAGTTGTGTGAGAACGTGCCTGTAAACAGACAACACTGTCCCTAAGAGCCATTTGGTGTGGTGTTGGAAGCCAGTGTTAGTTGTATTATAAGATGAATGTTTCAGTTATTACAAATACAATTTATTTACTTATCTACCAAGAGAATGAAAATGAAAAGCTATAAGGACTGTAACATTTACAAACAAGGAGCAAGGGCAAAACTGATGAATGCCAGCTAACAAATTCTGACTTATTGTCATTGCGCCTGGTATACGTTAAAGTATGAGAGCAAAAGATGTAATTTCTCCTGGACCGCAGTGCACAGTCAGCTAAACAGACAGCATGATGACACAGGACAACACAGACAAATTCAGTACATACAGGTAGCTTTTGAGTTACGACAGTCTGGACTTACGGTAGCCGCCCCACTTATATTATTACATTATTTTTGAGTTGCTATGTTTTGTGGTAACATCTAGTGACAGCTGCTCCATCTGTTGAACAGTCATATAAACAATAACACACAAGATTATTTTTAGGTCCCAGTCACTGTTTCGGCATCTGGAAGTGATTGTTTTCATTAATATTAATTTACATTGGCACAATACGTTATTTTCGAGTCCCAATAACTGATAATTTATTGCTTTTAATTTCCAGGAAGATAAGAACTGAACATTGAATCCTAGACAGAGTCAGACCCAGCGACATCTAAATCTTCATGACGTATTGCAGCTGTGCAGCGACCAGTGGCCGTCCCACAAGAACAACCAGCGATGACAGAAAAATAATGTAACGTTATTTCACTGAAACTGTCACTTTGAACGGAGGCTAATGACCATCACTTTAACCTCGGCCAGTAAAAACGACCTGTTGGCCGACTCTAACTACATAAAGCTAACACATATACAGTTTTTGCAATATTTTATTTTTACAAAATGCTTACACTATTGGCAGCATTTACATTCACAGTACATGCACAGTATTCTGCTACATTTCAAACTGCTATAGTGTGGAAGGAAAATTCATCAGATTCTGCACCTAAGCCCTTGGCTTTCCTCTTCTGGAAGAGAAAATGTTTTAAGACAGAGTAGAACAGGGCAGGGCTTTGCATATTTTTGTCATATCACTGCTTCTATTGTTATTTATTATCCCCGCCATTAATATTTTTCTTAAAAATAATTATGCTAATGAAGTCTTTATGTGCCACCTCAGTCAGAAATCGCAGTCTTGAAATGAATAAACAAGCTACACATAAAAATAAATGCAGGCCGTCGCTAGCGAACCGGTATCCACAAGAGGGCGCTGTACATATGTTTTGCTGTGAATTTCCAGATATGGGAATGTTTATTCCAGTATTAAACATTTAATTTTTGAATAATAGTAGTACATTTAATTTAGCTTCAGGGTATAATTTTTACTGATGTTTTTCTTATTTATTAAAAGAATAAAAACATGCCCTGTCTTAGTGTTTATTGAGTTTTAGAATGATAGCTTTTGAAACATTTAAATAGGATTTTTAAATTTAATTGTTATCTACTTATTTGAGTATATTCAGACAAGTTCTGCAGAGATAAAGTGTGTGTATGACCAAATGAATGTTTCTTTTGTGCATGTTTCTACATGTCTCAACGGTAAGTAGTGTGGGAAGCTGATTAAATGTTGAAAAACGTGTTTAAAATCAAATCATTACACACTCCTGCCAAAGTGGTCTTTCTGAGCAGTGCAGGTGTGAAGCTGTAACCTCATGTTGCTTTTAAGACAGAACCACTCCACTTTGTAACCATCGCTTTTAATGAAGTGTGTTGGAAGTGGCAGTAAGAGGAGGACTGACCACCCCTCCCTATCCTGTTCAGGCACTGTAAGCGGGGGACACTGCAAGGTAACAGGACTGTTATCACAAACAACAAGGCAGAGGATGATGTCACTCCTGACGCAAAGACAGCATCCCATCCATACACAACCTGTGCTGTACTCCACCTTCAAAGAAGGAAAATGTGCTATTGTGCTTCTGGTCATTCATTTACAAATATTAGTAATAATGCCACATTTGTTAGACATCAGATCGTAGAAAAAGGGCCCATTTACAGACACGGAACTGCAGAACTTTTATTAAAACCACAGATTTTCTGACTGCCATGTTTTCCACATTCAGGGAACTTGTGATTGTGCTCTTCTCAATCCCGGTCTAACACTAGGCTCCACTGTGCCTTTCGTCTGTGGAGGAGGAACAACCGGTTTGACTTGAATCACGCTGATAACTGGATGTCAATGGTCGAGGGAGAGTAGGCTGCACCGACCTTCACCTCGCTTCTCCTTCACACTTTCACTATTACATGTAGGAGGGTGTGGATGTTTTCTCACTATTTTGTGTGCAAAACCTCAAGTTCAGGCTCAGATGCTTCATGTTAAGGTATGAAGACCACACAAACCCATAAGGGGGGGGGGGTCCTCCTGGGGTGACTTGAGCTACTGGGTGACCACTGTACATGTGGCCTCTATCTATCTATTTTACATATTTATTTTTTTGTGTCCAGTTTAAAGACTTGATTCATGAGTAGTTAACATCATCCCTTTAATGACATCTAAGGATAATTTAACAGTGGAAACCAGCTAATTCACTCCAGTTCTGAGGCCGTTTATTTGATCAAAACCTGAGAAAATGGACAACTGCTGATGAGGGGAAGTTATAAATATGGTGGTTTATGTTACACAGAAAGAGTGGCTGTAAATCACTGGTAGAACAGGTTGAAGTGGCCTGTATTCAGTAGCTTACTGGTATAGTGATGGGATGTTTACACTGACAACAATACGCGCCAGTGTCATTGCATTAATTATTGCAGTTGCAGAATATAAATCCTTTAAGCTGAACTGAACTCAAGGAACGTCAGAGGAAGATTATAAAAATGAAACAAACATTTCCTGGAAATTTAATTCATGTGAGGTTTAATGAGCCTGTTAGCTTCAGTTTTCAAGTCAAACGGTGAGTGACAGTGACTTGAACATTATAACAAAAAGAACAAAAATCCTCTGCTGTTGACACAAAACCTGTAAATTGCAGCATTATTGCTTATGAATCAGCCAAAATTCCTGCCCTTTCAGTGGGAGTGACAGCAGAAGCAGCGTCTTTTTTATTGAAATGCATGAATAGCAAGATACTGAAGACACCTAGAACGAGGCTGCAAAGGAGCCACACAGGATCTTTGCACCTTTAAAACCTGCTAACATATGTGAATTCACACACACACACACACACACACACCTCAGCTGTGTTTGTTACCTCTTTTGGCGTTATTCAAATTGCTTTGGAAAAGTAACTGTGTGATGGAAGTGCAACTCCACAGGGCACCAGTTGCGGTTGGAGGAACTCAAGGGTTATTCTCACCTTTGTCTATGTTTGCAAAGCATGTGACATCATCCCACACCTCCTCACCACTGTTTCTGTTTCTCCCACGCGTTTACTTTTCCTGCACTACATGTCTCTAAATGACTCTCCTCATTCACTGTGTTTATTTTGTGCCACTGAAGCTCCTGTTAACCCGGATTAGGCCTCATGGAAACCTTTACTTGGCTGTCCAGTGACTCACTAATTCTTGAAGAAGATAAGTTCCTGCCATCCAACCTGCTCATTGTTTATTTCCCGATTCAGATTAGGGAGTATTAATGGGGTCTTTTGGGGGAAGTGGTTAATGCTCAGCTACCAAATGCCCAGCACAATCTTGTGCTACAGACAGCATTAAGCTACCAACCCACTGCTGAGACACGGTCATAAATGTACCAAAGAAAGAGTGTTATATTCAGTACATGTTTGGCAGAGTTCTCATAAAAAAATTAATGCGTTTACTACAGTAAAACCCCATGATGGGATGTATCGAGATTTACCGTGATTGCCGAACAGCTCCTGTCCTCCTGCTCACTTTCAAATCACCAACATTTCCATAAACCATTACTGCATGCCCTTAAATTGTTGTGTGTAGTTGGTGGGGGATTGTTGACCATTTCTGTGTTGAAGAACTTTGGTGTGGGTGTGTTGTTGTGCTCTGTGAATGCTGCTGTTCAAAGCTCCTGTTCCTGCAGTATAGTCTCCTGAGCCGTGGCGCTGTGCTACTCACTGAGCCACTTTGTCACCCCATAATAATGTGCATTAGAGCTAATAACATATTTAATGCAATATGAAACTCACTGGGATTCTTTGAAGAAGCAATATATTGGGATAAGTAATTTATGAAACACCAGTTCAGTCTGTTGAAGGACATGAATCGAGTTACACACAAAGGGAAGTTAAGAAAAATAACATCTATGGACAGAAACTGAACATGCCAAACTTAAGAAATCCGTGTGAACTAAGCAAATATCTACAGTGGGATTTGAACCTATGACTCGAACTCCCACAGACTCACATTTATCACTTGCAGAAGTTCAGTAGGAAAAACACTGCTACCAGAACCTCATGTATAAAATGTTTCCTTTCCATGCAGTTATTAAATTGCAATAATACCTCATTAAATTGTATTTCTGTTCTAATTCTAACGCTTCCCAAATATTTCTCCCATGACTCCGACACAGTGTGCACGTGAGTGTGTTTTCAGTGTTCCTTGTTTTCTTCTGGACCTGTCTTTGTGGTTAATAAGTAATGACCAGGTCAATGTTAAGGGCATCACCACAGAGCTGTTTTCCAGCCATACATGTCTGTGTGCTGTGATTTGTGAGAACAGGACTCCTTCACTCCACTTTTTCCTTCGCTTTAGCAGGTCTTGTCTGGTAAGTAAATATTTAATCGCCTCTTTGAAGTCAAAGGGTAAATGAGTTACGGAAAACATGAAGCTAAACTCAGTCTCAGCCCTAAACAAAAACATCCCTTGCCGCTTCTTGAAAATATAGTTTATTGTAGCAGAAGCTTTTATATTAAAAAAGAAGGGGAGGGAGGCTGCAGAAAGCTTAGTAAGAGCAACTCTGTATTATAATTCTAGGTTTCTGAGGTTATGTATTATAATTATTAGGCATTGTGTCTAACTGTATACTATTATTATATAAGTATTACGAAACATGCACAGTGGACCTGGAATGGTCTGACAGACGTCACAGCGCACAAATAGCCAAAGGAAGGGAATGGATCTCCTTCTTTTCTTAAAATAAATCTGCCACATGTAAATCAGAATTGATTTACATAGACGTAATAAGCGCGGCTAAAAACGCAAGATAAGGGGGACGATGGAGACGTCATGCTTACAAGACAAGTCAGCATCATCGGGCAAACTGCATAAGTAGCGTTTTTGATAATAACAATAAGCTACACTTGTCTCTCCGACATTTTTGCTTGTTACACAAAAGTTGTGTAATAGCGCAGCAAATTCGAGGCTAAGAGGGGAAACACGGCGGAGTTCCTCGTCGTGCGCGTGACGTCCGGTAGAGTGAGGATGTGACCAGAGTCGCGATTGGTGGAAAACGCGGGCGACAGCGCTTGCCGATTGGCCGAAGACGGGGCTCGCGCAGGAGATGCCGCGGCGCGATCAGCGCTCGGCATCCCGGCCGCGCGCAGCCAGACGCTCGAGCGGGAGGTGGCACGCGGGTGCGCGCCTTGGGCGAGCGGAACAGAACGGAGCGGAGCGGCGCGTTTGCGGGTTGGAGCGCCGCTGAGGTGAGGCGACTCCGAATTTCTCCTTTTCGCTGCGACCGAACAACGACGCCTTTATGTTTCTCGCCACAAACTTTTCGCTGTGCAAGTTGCACCTGTATTTTTTTCCCTCCGGGTTATAACAAGAAATGTACTGTGCACGAACGGAACGTTTGACGTTAGTACGGGCGAGCACCTGGCAAACTGGTCATGGACTTGAAAGTCGTTTCTTTGCATTACTAAGGTGTTTTTTACTTTAAACCAATGAAATCCGCCTCAAAGTGAGGAAATATTGAAGTATAAACCAGCTGTGTCTCCAGGACTGCACTGTGTATCTGTTTTTCCTACTTGGCAAGTAACGCATGAGACATCTTATTCCACAGGTTTTATTGTACTCACTGTAGTGCCCGCTCTTATGTCTCAGTATGGTGATCTGTTTACTGTTATACTGTGCTCACTACTGTACACGCACTACTATATTCTTCTCACTATTACAGTGTATTCAGTGTTATACTGTAATTCATTACACTGTGTTTATTATCCGTCTGTGAATTTTGTTCCAGCTGTGTGCTGTTAGTGTTTTTTTGTGGTCGTAGTGCAGTTATTTCCCATTACTAATAAACTACACACGCATATGATGTGGACGCAGTGACTTTGGAGGTGCAGCCCAGTCTGACTTGACAGCCTACGTGCTGCACGGTCCAGTGTTCTCCTCATATTCTCAGAAGCTTCCTCCCAAGGTCTTCTTTCGCTCTGCTTTCACTTCATTTATTTCTTTGTTTGATTTTTTTACTCGACAACATGTTGAGTGCACTTCCTCCTCTTGTTAGAAGGTTTGCCATAAGCACGCATGTTTACTGTATGTGCTGGTGCCACTGTTGTTGTTGTTTCTATGTTAAGGTGCCAGAGCCCCGTCCTGTACAGTTTGACACCACACTACCCACATATCCCACTTTTGATCAGTCCTGTATTGTCAACTGCTCATTTATTCACCCCAGAACATGTGCTGGAAGGACCCTGTAAATGGTCATTGTGGCTGGCTGTGTTCTTTTGGTCCAGACCTCATAAACCAAAGCTGTAGTTGCAGCCTTCGTTCACGTGCCGTTTGTCATTCGTCTGCGTGTGGCTCATGTTCTCAACACAGCCGTCTTTACAGGATGTAACTCAGGTGGCTCGATTACCCATAACGCAGCTGTCTTTTGGTGTCACAGTAGCACATTATAGGTGACATTCCGATTACCCAATATTTGTTTATCCCAGTGTCACAGTTACCGTTGTTGTCCCTTCGTGGAACTTTCTAATAACATGAATAAGTAATAAATGAACAAATGCGCCCCTTTTTGTTTGTTTGTTTATTGATTTGACATCGTTGCTCGCTGTTAACATTGTTCATTACATGCATGTTTACATGGGTTGTGTGAAGTAAATGTATGACGCAGTGTAACATCACGCTCTCAGAGGGTCTTTGTTCATTTTCAACCCCAGTTAACAAGGATGTTTAAACATGACAGGAGTTGGTGCCGTTGCAGTGTCGAAGCTGGACTTGGGACGTGAATGTTTTGTTATGCTTCATACTAGATACTAGATATACGTCCCAGCACAGGTACCTGAGGAAAAAGAAAAAAAGAAGTGACCAGGTGTGTGTGTATGTCACCCCTCAGAGTCCCAAAAAGAAGCAACATGTTTAAGTCACTGGGCTCAGAAGCTTTATAAAAATAGATTCACTTTAAAAAAAAAAAAAAACTGGTAGCACTTGAATACATGCTTGTCTGCGAGGTGTGTGTTCCTCTCTATGTGACTGATAAGTAGTGGTATTTTTACACTGTCGACAGCTCATTTCCGCATTCCAGAGATGGACGCTGTGTGTGTGCGCGCGCGCGTGCATGCACTATGTTGCACAACCTGATACTTTCTTATGCTATCAGCAATTAACCACAGCTCCAGGGTGCAGCGCATGGTTCGGCTCTGTGGCATCACATGCTGTGTGGAGTGGCAGGGGCAGCTGGCGTGTTGGTCGTAGTAGCAAGACACATTCCCATCAGAGGCGGAGGAGGGCGCCCTACTGTCTAACCAAATTACTGAGTGTAAAAATAAACAGGAGCAGGCAAAGTGACATTCCGGCATGAATGGAGCACTGCTGGGTGTTGGCCCCCATGCAGGGAAGGGCAATTTGTCAAGGGTTCACTGACCATCATGAGACAGACCTCCTGCTCATGGTGACAAAGGATTGTGACTGCCATGGCCTCTTGCCCATAGTCAGTGTGGTGCTCCTCGGTACCCCTCTGCCACTGAGGGGTGACATACACACACCTGGTCACTTCTTTTTTTCTTTTTCCTCAGGTACCTGTGCTGGGAAGTGTATCTAGTGTCTAATGTCATCACTGAAGGACAGTCCCTTTTCTTGCACTTTTACTTGGTTGTAAAAGGATGGTGCCAGTGGTTTTTAAAAAAAAAAAAACTTTGTAGTCAGGGCAGCACAGTGGTGCCTCATATCTGCTAGGCTGCAGCTTTGAATCCATCTCAGTCTTTGCATGTTCTTGTATCTGTATGCATTTCCTCCCACAGTCCAAACACATGTGCTTCAGGTGGACTGGTCACTCTATACACTGTATGCCTGTGTGTCTGCCAGTTTTAGTTTTGTTGCTCCTGGGAAAGTTTTACATATAATTAGTTCCAGTTCCTTCCAGTTTTCAGAGTTTTGATTATGTGTCTACCTATCTATTAATTTGTTATTTGCCGTACTTCAGTGCCCTGGTTTATTTTCTTATTATATACAGCACGTCAGCATATGCATTGTATACAGTAATGCAGTAAAGCATCATGTTTCTGGAATGCGCAGGTGTTTGTAAGACTCGGGCAGCCTTTCAGCCATCAATCTAGAGAAAGTGCTAGAGTGGACCCTGCAGTACTCTCAGCTTAACGTGTGCCTCTTGTGCTCAGAAAGGAAGAGAGTTGGTCTATGATGGGTAGATACTTTTTGACCAGTTTGAACACTTGTATGTATTTATGTATTAGGACTAATAATATGAAGACCGCATTGCCTTTATCTGCCGTTGTGCGTCACGTCTCCAGTGATCAAAAAATTGTAGCAATGTGTTTGCATCCAGTTTTATCAAAAACCTAGCCATCCATCTTCTGCTATGCATGAGGATTCAGTACCTCTGTACCCACCTGATATTACCCTCTGTAACTTTTGTCTTTTTCCAAAAGCCAGAATGGTACTGAAATGACAGCAGTTCTGGGATGTAGAAGCAATAAAAAAAATGTGATGGAGCAGCTAATGTAGATTCCCAAAGAAGGCTTCCACACTTTTCAAAAGATATAAGGAAGGCTGGGGTGAGTGTGTGAAATCTGAAGGAGCGATTAAGACCCATTAAGATAAATTGTTGTTTTATGTAGGCCTGATCTGGGTTTTTTCAACAGACTTTATGCACGCATAAGAACTTTATTAACTCAGAAAGAATACTATGAGACAAGACTCCAGCAAGACACATACAACAAAGTAGTGACACAAAGTTGTGAAATATCAGGAGAATGGTGAAATATCAGTGTACAATAACAGTTATGAAATAATGTAAATGAATAGTGAGCAAATAACTGAAAAGCAGCTCCGTACCACTTGGGCAGCAAAAGGTTACTTTGCTGCCTTCTGGCTGTTGGTAGAAATTACAACAGGTGGTGCTCTTTGGAAATACAGAAGAAATGAAGGGGGGAAGGTGCTGCAACATAAAATAATATTTTTCTGACTGCAATTTATTTGCATTTCATTTCCCAAAATTGTATATATAACAAATGCAAATAAACTGCAGTCAGGAAAAATATTGCTTTATGTTGCTGTTTTAGTCTTTAAGTTGTTTTTTTACAGTCACAGCCACAGGATGGTAGACACTTGTCATAATCCTTTTCTGTGTAATGTATGTGTTGTTTTAGTTGTATTTGATAAGTGTTTTTGTGTATTATACTACATATCTTATGTTAATTATGGTTTAGTAACTGGGTTGCGCTATTCTGTTTGTGTATTTGTAATATTTGGCTGCCCAACCCCAGTATGTCTTCTGTGGCATTGGGTGTCCTCGGTGTGTTTGTGTTAGTGTTCAGGGCATAACTAAGGGTTTGTGTGTCTATGCTGTGGCGCATGAATAAAAGACTCATGTGAGCGTAGACTGAAAAAATGTTTTTCCTGTGTAACAGTCCCACTTTTGCTGTCTGTTGCTGGTTGTAGTCCTCACTCCTTTAAGCTCTCTTTTGCTTGTTGTCATGGCCTTTGTAGTTCCACATAGTCCTCAGTTGCTGAACTGAGTCCCGAAACTCTGAAGCCAAGCATTGGACAGCAGTAGAGGTGAGGTGTGTGATATAAATGTAAGTTTGATCAGTTTATATGTTCACTAGCACTACCCATGAATAACACAATGATAGTTTATGATTTGTCTTCCTGGTTGATGGCACCGTGTTTTCTTAGATTGCAGTGATATGTGGAACCTTTATTCCCTTGAAAGTTGCTATGTGACTAGTTGAGCTGGTTCTGCTTTTCTTTGCCTGAATATGCAAGGTTGTCCATTGATTTCTGTGGAAAAATATAATGGCTCTGAGAAATGCATGACTGGCAGCAGCAAAGTCGACCCATGAAGGTAATGTGACAACACATGCATGTTGGGGCTGGTGTTCCTGTTTAGAAATTGGTGTTACTATGCGCGACCCCCAACACATAGCTCCCACATTTGGAAAAACTGAGCTGTGTTTGATGTTGAAACTGCTCCTGGGTCACCAGTATCTCTTACATGTGGACTATTGCCCTATATCCGAACAAGAACAAAGGTCCTATATTTGTGTATAATAAGAATGTTTTAAAAAAAAATAAAAAATAAAAATCTGTTTTATTGTAATATACCGTATTTGTAGTTTATTGGTCTATTTAAGATAAAAATTAAGCTAAACTGGCCTCTCTCTCTTGCTGTCTCACACCCACACATACATGATGCTACATGCTACACATAGTAGTGTGCAGATCCCAACTAATTTCCATATATTTTATGTGTGTGTGTGTGTGTGTGTGTATATATGGTGTATGTATGTGTGTGTCTATATATATATATATATAGACACACACATACATACACCAGAGAGGTGTGCTAGAGAGAAGACCCAAATTGGTGGCAGGGAGCATAGCACATAACACTGCAAATATTACTGATGTAAAGATAATAAAGTGTGGGGCCACAAATTGTTATTTCTTTCCACCTTTCTATTTCACTATGACCAGCATGTCACTCTCTGTGGCAATATTATTTTGACAGAGCTAACAATACTTTTTGTAGACTATTTTAAAGCTAATACAGATTAGTGATTATATAATTTTTTAATATGATGATTAACTTTTCCACCTTCTGACCCAGGCTGTGTCAGGTAACTCAGCTAGTATTTACTGAACATAATGGCATGATGCTAACTATTGTCCATCTCTTTATTTTTTCCCAAGCTTTATACTCTTGCTCTGGCTTGAAGAAGGCAATTGACAAAAGTCTGAAAGGTGCAGATTCTCCTCTAGTGATACACATAGACACCTGTGCACACACTGGTCTGTGTGCAATGCCAAAGAGTGACACGTGGCCCAGTGGTATGTCCATGGATTCCATCACCAGCGTGGGCAGCGCAGGCAGCTGTGACAGCATGATCAGTGTCAGCTCAGCCTTTGTGAGTATAACTCTGTCTTGTCTCTGTTTGCTATCCACTTCCGTTCCACTTCTTCCCAGATAGTGGCAGAATTTGTCGGGCTGCCGATAGACTATCAAAGACTCCAAGCATAATTCATTTTGTTTCTTGCAAAGGAACTGGATTAATGTTTCTGAATTTTTAAGTGAATTTTGCCTATTTAAATAGTGGGTTGCGGTTTCTGTTTATTTATTTCTTTAGTTTTGCAGATGGTTTTACAGAGCTTACAGAGCATAAATCTACAACACAAAATACATAGGTCAAGCTACAAAATTCAGGAACAGAAAGCTTTATTTCACGGAAATAAATATATTTGCTTTTTTCTAAAGTCTGATTCTTTGATGTAGGCCTAAGATAAATTTTAAATCAGGCAGCTTGTTTTGCCAGGCAATTAAATTTCCTGTTTTCTCTCAGTTGAGCCAGTCAGGGTTCGATAACATGGACTTAGATGATAACAATTTTGGTGTTTATTCTGAAGAGGTTTTTATGAGGTCTTCAGAAAGGTTGGAATCACATATAACAGAATTGAAGGGTTCATGCATTGATGAGGAAACAAACTGGAAAGTTTTTTGATTGTAGGAAAATGAAAACATTTAAGAGTAATTTTAACTCTATTAAATAAATATCTCGGAAAGTTTGCGAGGGAAGGAGTGTTTGATTTGTCCTTCCAACAATGTCATGTGAAGAGCAAACAGCTGTGAGCGTCCAGATTCTTGGAATATCAGCGGTCAGGCTTTAAGCAAACCTGAAGCCCTCCATACTAAAGCAGAATTTGTCCAGGTTACCCCAGCACCTTGCCTGCAAAATAAAGGCACTACTAGCCACAAATACAGGCTCGTGACATTGGGTCCAACAAAAATAGTTTAATAAAAGGTACTACAAACAGAACAAGAGCCAAACAAATTTTTCACCTCCCCTATGTTTCTTTTAGTCTTTGACCAGCTGCCTTAAATTCCAATTTTACTGAAGTGTCAGCAGCTGGTTCTCATAAGCTTTTTGATGGTGAGGGGGCAATGGGGGGGCTGTCAGATGGTTCAAACCCACCTTAACCAAGGGAGTACGGCCCACCATCTTACACATACTAGAGTAAATCCCCCCAATAACAAAATTATCAGGCTTCCAAAAATTCTGTTGTGTCAAATGCGGGGTCACATTATTGTAATATTAATAATTTTTTTCAGTTTGTCAAAATGATTTCATTTTTTGGTTATCATCTATCAGATATATAGGAAATAGACAACGTGACAAATATAATATGTACTGTTATTAGCAAAATAATAATACTGTAATGTCCAGGTTTGACTATGCAGTTACAAAAAGGCTGGACTGTGAAAAGAGTTGCATTCACAGAGAACAACAAAACGCCTGCCCTAAAGCTCTCAAACACAGCAAACACGGAGAGGGCCAATAATCCCCCTATAACTACCATCACTACAATACTAAATACTAAACTTTAACTAAATGTATGTTGCCTTCAGCAAATGCTATACATTAATCGCCATCATAAAATGATGTTGGTGATTGAAAACAGAGCAGGAAGACAAGGCCCAGTTTCTCAATTTCTGTTATATTCAGAGTCCTTGTATCACATGTATTTACAGTAGCTGAGCTGAAGGTGGTTGAACCAGGGCTCAGGAGCGTAATGCATTGCATTATTATTTTCTAGTGGCTTATTGAAACATAATTGATTTTATTAAATAAAATTTCCCTATCATTGTTTCTGGATTCTGTTCCTGGCCGAGTGGTGTGCGAGTTTCCACTTTGCTCTCTTAATACGGTGCCTGGAGCCACATTTGCTAGGAATCACCTTATAAAAAACAAGTTCTTCAAAGTTTTCCTATTTTAGCAATAAGGTTGCAAAAAATGTTCATGGAAAAGACATACAACACATCCATCGGGAAGAACTGTAAGAAGTTTAGCTGTTATAGGTGTAGCTAACTAACTGAATTTGAACTTCCATTTGTGTGTGTGTGTTGCAGAGTGAGGGCAGCATGGAGCACCTCTCGGCAGAGGAGCGAGCCTGCCTCATGTTTCTGGAGGAGACAATCGAGTCCCTAGAGACTGAGGATGACAGCGGCCTCTCCAATGATGAACTAGAGCACCAACCAACACACCTCCCCTCTCCACTGATCCAGAGGAGCAAACACGACGGTGAGGTTTTGGGGTACTATTCTCTTCGTCTTTATTGTGCATTGTTTTTTTTTTTTTTTTGTTTTTTTTTTGTCTCTCTCTCTCTCTAATAGTCACCATGGTATATATGTCTTCTAGATATGCTGAAACCTCCTTTGAAAATTTGGGAAATGAAAGGTGACAAGGAAAGTAAGTCTTTGTTCAATGATATTGTGCAACCTTCCCTGGTCCTGGAAGATATTCACAAACTGGATGGGATACCTGTCCCACCCGCCATCGCTACCACAGCAGATCTTCCACAAAACGAAGTGGATGCAACCAGCACACCAAAAACCTCTGCAGGCAAGCAGGTCAACAAAGCCCTCAAAAGCATGCCATCAGAGATTAACCTGGACTTCATTCCTCCTCCGTCAGACTTCCGGGATAAGCCAGCAGAACAGACTGAGCATCACGTGACTGCGCAGCCCCAGACCAACAGGGTTCTAGAAGAACTCTACAGTAGGGCCTCCCTCAGGAAGCCTCCTCAGCCCAAACTCCCTTCGAATGACCCACCCATGTCTGCATCGTCGGAGATCCACACTACATACCACCACGATGCCGGTGAACCTAGGGCCAGCCCACCAGCCGTAGCCCCCAAACCAAAGAAGCTCCCTCCTAACATTGTGATGAAGACCCGCAGAACTTCAGAGTCCAGTGGGGGGGGCTCCCCTGTGACCTCACCCAGTGAGAGGATCATAATGGACCTCCAGAAAGTGAGGCTGGAAGCTTTGCGCAAGGTAGGCCTTCTCAAGGATGTAGAGGTGGACTCAGGCCCCACCCGCAGTCCGCTGCATTCCCCCAAAGCCTTTCGGTCACAGGAGTCCCACACCCCACCTGCCAGCCCTGCCGTCGCACCACTATTGCTCCCTCCACCCCCCACCTCAACGGAAATGTCAGAGTTTTTAAGCACGATGAGTCCTCCTAGCAGGCACTCAACTGGAACCGCACAGCAGCCCGCCAAACCGCTGGTGGTCAAATCTGCCTCCCTGGAGCAGTCGGCCGTGGGCCTCAGTAGTTATATGACCAACCAGCTGTCCAGTAACTCCTTTCATAGGGGCTTCAGAGCTGCTGCCAGCCACTCCTCCAGTCAATCGAGGTCCCGCCCCGTGTCCTTGGGCAACAGGCACGACTTCATTGGCATCCAGGGAGACACTCCCCAGGCCAGCACTTCCACAAATGCCCCTCATCTGGAAGATGAGGGCAAATCTGTGACCTCAGGCGCTCCCCAGCAAGGCTCAGGATCCCAGAGACTTCTGCGCTCCCAGGGCATCAGTGTCCTCATCAGCCCCCGTGGGGATGCAGGTGGTGACCGGCGGGAGGCACTGAAGAAGCTGGGGCTGCTGAAGGACTGAAATGAACTCAAAAACTCAACCCTTCCAACAAACCTCTTTTTTGTCCTTCGTCCACTCAGCGGCTTTCCGTCTGTTGCGGAAATGAAGGATGATGCTGGACGATGACTGCAGTGACCTACATCAGCACAGCTACTGCTGGCTGTAAGTGCAGCAACACATACTGTGGTTAGCGTGGCTGTTGCTGGGTGCTGTGGTGTGTGTCTGTCTAAGGGGAGGCTTTTGTTGCTTTGCCTTCTGTACAGTATCTGTATTATTTGGGATATATGTGGCAACATGTAAAATATTTCCTTATTAACCAGCCATTCAAAAATGTGTGTGATCAAATGTTATATTGTTTGATTTTTTTTTCTCCCAAATAAACTACTGTGAATGAATGTATTATGGTAGAAATGTCTTTTAGTTTGTAACACTTCTTTCGGCTGCTCCCATTAGGGGTCGCCACAGCGGATCAATTGTTTCCACTTCTTAGTTTGTAACACAATGTACTATTATATATGCATCGTTAATAAGTGACGTAGGTCTGGGAAGGGAAACAGGCCACATTTTTTGAAGAAGGACACAAAAGTCTTGTGACCCAACAGGTTGTAGGTTTGTTTAAAAGGAGGGGCCATGCTGCTGAACCCTTAACAAAGAAACTTGTTTCATAACTTTTCTCCAAAACTGGGGGCATCAGTGAAGCTGAAATTCCTTGTATGGAATGTTTTTATATCAAAGACGGAACTCTGATTGTGGAATCTCACTGTCACTTGGAAAGTTGATATGTTGGCTGTGAAGGTCATAGACACCAGCGTCCTAGATGTGCTTAAACAAGTCAACTACTGTGGTGGTTAAAACTTTGCCAGAATGAAATACAACCACCCGCCCCACAGCTGAAGGTCAAACAAAAGCTCAAGCTATGACGCCTTGCAGAAATACATACCGTCTGTGCTATGACACACTTTCCAGTTATATGTGAGCATCAAGCATCAAAAACCAGTTCCTTAGGGAGTGGAGGAAGGTCAGTGACACCTAAGATTAGCTTAATGGCTGCTGCCACCAGGCCTCGTTTTGCTTTTCCCCGTTTGCCAAATGATGAGACACAAATGCTGATGAATGTGAACCTTAAGCAGCCTGACCCTGCAGGGTACTTGTAAAGTGTGTGTAATATAAAGTGTATCCAGCCTCATAAAACTGTCAACGCTGTGACTCCCCCCCCATCTTGACCTTGTCTCTACCCAGGCAAACATTGTTGTGAATCCAGGTAACAGTGCCCACTTGCCTCACACGAAAATTACGTCTGCATGTTGAGCTCGCACGTGCCTGACAACTCTTGCTTCACAGGAATGTCACCCAGAACATGCTAAGATGTTAGCCCCCAGGATGGAATAAAGGAAACCTGTCTGATGACACGTCCAATCCAGAAGCCGCTCAGGACACCTCTTCAGCTGTTGCACTGACCAGCACAAGTTCCCATGACACGTGAGGCAGGGATGTGCTGATAGGTGACGTCTGGAAAAGCAGGTTTGTTTGAAAGCTGTTGAGAAATGTAACGATGGAGCTGTGTGACTTGTAAATGGGGTCAAGTCTACTGCGGAACTAATTTGGTGACACTTTTCAAATATAAAAACAATAATATCCATGTGTTGCCTTCAGACACACAAAATGGCTATATTGTTCTGGTTAAAATATTTTCAAGGGTAAATTGAAAAGCATCCACAATAATGTTTTAACTTTTTTATATTGTTGATTTACCCTCGTAAATAGTAGACCGACATGTTAACAACCTAGATACTCAATTTTCATTTTATAGATGTCTGATCACACCGCCAAAATCTCTAAATATTGTAATGCTATACCTTTTGCCAAAAATTCCCTTTTTACAAGACCCGAAACAGATGTAATTCTGTAGAACAAGAATTTGCAGTATGATCTCATGTACACAGCATTTAGATGTCCTGCTGGTGCTCCTGCCATCCTCGCTGCACTGCTTGTATCATTTACTACAGCAGTTCCCACTATTTGATGTTCCACTATTAAACACCCTATGGTGTTTACTGTAGTACCCATTATTAGTCATCAAAGGCTGCAGGGTTTCTTGATCTTTGCTTTGCTTCCAAGTTGTTGCAATGATGTAATTTTTTTGGCCTCAATTCTAAAATGCGTTCTGGAGTCTCATGCTAACCTAATGGATATCCAGCAGAAATCTGCCCCTCAAAGACCCCCAAGAGACCTGTGGCTTATAGCACTTTCACCTTGACAGATCCAGTTTCACAGCAACACAGTACTATGCACTGAAATAAACCCCTGGGGGGGTAAAATGTTTGCCACTGGGAGGGGCGTGGCTAAATGATGGGTGCTTCTCACTGCCAGCAGTGGCTGACCTTTTCACCAGCAGGAAGGGAGCTCCAGGAAGGCTGGAGGACCTTTACCAGGAAGGCTGGAGGACCTTTACCAGAAGCTAGAACTGACTCAGATGTGAAGTGAATGCATGTGCAGCATTAACATCACCTCTCCAGCTCCCAGTGAGCATCCTCTGTGGCGCAAGCACAGTAAAAACATAGCGACATTGTCTGAATCATGAAAACCCTTGGAATCTGTGGCATTCTTAGCCTTTCACCAAGGTATTCGCTTTGTACTCATGCACAGATCATATCAGACATGGTTATATTCCACAGTTTATTACCAGAGATCACCAGCCAGTACTGTCATTTTAATTTTGTGTACAGTGCGCTTGGTGTCTGCTTGGTTCATTTTTATGCTATTTACAATGTTAATTTAATACACAGTACTCTTCTCACTCCATACAATTAGCCTTCTAAATTAGAAATGTGAAACAAACAGACTATTTTTCTCCATTCACTAGAGGGCAGTCTAGATTTACTCCAAAAGCTCAAGCAAACACTAGCCAGGCATTACTACCTGTGTCTGCCCCCCCCCCCCCACCCCAATTTGAATATTATTAAAATTCCATCTGGCATTAAAAAGGACAATTTACAGAAATAGCCCCTAATAACCAGAAGAAAGGAAATTGTGAAGGAGCCGTATCGGTAAACAGCGTCGGTTTGCATCAAAGTGGTATGCTTCTTCCCTGTTTCGTTTATCAGTGTTTCCTTCAAGGTTTAATTTTACAGCGAAATGCTGTGATTAATACAGGCATCGCGTGAAAGGCACTACAGAAACAAAGAAATCCATATTTATATGAAAGATGCAAATCAGCTTATTGGGCTGGAGTCTGCAGATACTCATTTTTACAGTTAAGAAAACATGGTTAAGGAACCAAACACATTATTTATTTAACCAGAATGCCTGTCTCACTGTAACTTGCCATATATTGTTGTCATTAAGACAATACGATGTTTGTGAAGAAATTTTTGAGACGTTTAAGCCCAAATGTGTAAAGCCAATGAAAAATTTTGGAAACTCTGCTTAAATTCTTTCAAAACTGAATTAGTCAACCGTCACTTTTCCTTCGGCATGTAGAAAATAAAATGTTTCTGTTGGTATGTAAGTATAATGATTAAGAGTTATTGTTTTGTAATGTTGGAAGGTTGTAGGTATGAATCCCGCTCTTGCTGTAGTACCCTGGATCAAAGCACTTTTCCTTAATTGATACAGAAACAGTGGCCTGCAATATAAGTCAGTTAAATACCTTCAAAATTATCAAACACCAAAAGTCACACTGCACAAAGCCCTTAGTGAATATATGTACATTTTTTTTATTTGCTCGTATAAAATATTTAAGTGTATATACAGAAACCAAACTACACCAAATGTTAGTCAGCTACTTTAACAAAAAAGAACACACTTTTGTCCCTTTTCACTGTTTGCAGTGTGAGAACAGTGTCACACACCCATTGGACTCGACACAGATGTGTATCTCAGAATGAAGTCTTACAAGGTTTGAAGATGGACTGAGATCTTTCAGAATTCCCCTATACTCCTTAAAAGATTAAGATAAGTTTTGAATATTGCTAGATTTTCTGATAGCTTTTGTCTCATATACACCCCTATGCAGCCTGGAGTGTAAGAACTTGGGATTCATGTTTCCAATACCTGATGCTGGAAATATTTTAGCAGTTGTGAGTGTGTTCACACCAGACTATGGCAAACTAAAGGATCCCAGCCATGAGGGTGTGGTGGGGTCAAGCTGCCAGCTTTCAGCATGCTCTTTCCCTCGCAGCTCATGCTATTAGTCTGGCCAAAATCACTTGCTTCAAACCAAGGAGTCTTCTAAAGTCCTGTTACTAATACTTGTCCATGGCCATGGACAAACAGAATGCAGTAGTTGTGACATAAACTTAATTGTATATTATTTATAAATTTAAGAGAAACTCAATTTTCTTAAATTCTCTTTTTAATTCCTTCAAATTGTCCTGCTATTTCATGGTAAGAGTAGGTTTGAGGACTAATAATGGTGGCTAACTGGATTTTTTTCTGAAGTAGTATATGAAAAAATTATATGAGAGGTGACCCCTATAATTATTAAACTCTTAAGAGATTAGTGAAGGATAAACTGGAAAATTTGATATTAAAATCCTAACCAACTCATAGAAAATGTTAACATCCTCATTGAAAATATTTAATTTTAGCATTCCAAGTTTGCCCTCTGTGTTTTTTACCCTCTTCCACTGTTTATTTGTTATTTTCTGCACCCACACTCTACCCCACAGTGCCCCTGGAGAGAAGACTACAGCGATGGCCTCTGTCACAATCTGACACTTTGGCTAACAATGACCAATTTATCTTGTAGCCTTGAAAAGCAAAAATGGAGATCCACGATGACCCCCAGAGGGCCACCATGTTTGTCTTCATAGGCCCACTAGAAGAGCAGGATGCCCCCCATATGTGCCCCGACGCCAGGACAAACGGCTGCTCCCAATGTCCTGTCATACGGTGCGCTGGTTGCTTCTGATGGAACCTGGCAGTTGCATATTTTCCATGTACCATTTGGCCTTAGGCATGCACCTGCATCTCAAAAGCCTCCCGTTGGCACACGTTTGTTTCACATCCTTGCTCCCCTTGACCATCTGCAACATCCATGCCTGAAAATGGCATTTATCTTTTATCTTTTATATTGTTATCTGGGCCCTCTAGTGCTAGAGGTAAATTTCCTTTGAATGGTGAAAGTTCTGGGTGCTGAGGATACGTCCTTCATCGGTCACACTTCTAGTAGAGCATCCTTGTTTTGGAATCCTCGTCACTGTATAATTTTAACAAACCCCAGTGTTAGAAGATATATTAGGTTCCTCTGCAAATAAGGTCCTTTGTAGTGGCTTTGTGATGATTAACCATCCCGGAAGGTTGATATTCCAAGCAAAATTATGTTTTTTGGGTTGCAGAAATATCAAAAAAACATGTGGAAAATGTTAGAAGTTAATTTAAGATGCAGATCCTCTGAAAAGTAACTTGCCTGAGTCACAAAGTCTGATGTTAGGAGGCTCATGTCTTGTCCAGCAGGTTCTTCCAGATGCCACTGACCACTGGTTTGTATTACTAGTACAACACAGTAGTCACAATTGCAGAGAACAGCACAAAAAGCCCAAACAAACCTGCAAATGCATATATGTAATATAGAGGCGGCAGGTGGAGCTGTGGCTCTCCCATCATGCTTGCATTTGTGCAAACAGTCTTATCTTGTTATGTCACCCACATCCATCTGACATAAAGGTAGTCCTTACTTGAACAGCAGTATGTATTGACTCCCTGTTCAGGAATACCCCCACTATTCAATAAGAGTCCTCACTTTCCATAGAAAAATCATGTTACATAAAGTCACATATTAGTGTATGTCCATGCTGTGATAGGGGAAAGTAAGTGAGGATTTTGGGATGTTGCCCAGAGTAGAGAAGTGCAGCAGGATGACAGCAAAAAGAGGCAAAGTGAGCTAAACTACCACAAGACCACATAGCAGACATACAGGACAAGGACAGGGGGATCCTCCAATCACATGAGAACCATGAGGAAGACAGCAGTCATCAAGGACCTTGATAGAGTAAGGCAGTTCCATAGTACACTGTTTTATGTGTTTCCTTGTTAAGTTTTTGATGGGCTATTGCTGTGCACAGATACACACAGATCTCACTTCTGTACAGAGCTCAGACAAAATGTCTTTCATTTGGCCAACAGTTTTTTGAAAAAATGATAAGAAACAAGATATACTCAAGACTGCAATTAATGGACAGGTGATCGAATGCGATTCACCGAGGCATTAGTGCACATCAAATAGCATGACATCAGAGGCCACTGTGAGCTGCAAGTGGCGCCACAAACGGGTGGAATTGCTCAGGCGGCGACACGTTCCATAAATTGGGAGGGCAAGAGGCGAGTTTAGTGGCTTTTTGGGGAAATAGCAAGGTAGAAAATCAGTGCTGCATACTGAGATTGACAAAATAATGGAGTAGGACTGTACCTACGTGTTTAATCTTTGTGAGGTGTTGTAGACAAAATACTGTTTCTCTTTCTCTCTCACTGTTCAGTGTGTTCCGGAGCTTTGGTGGGCACTGCTGTTGTCCGTGCCACGTTTGTGCTCCCACAGTCTCATCTCCAGAGTCCTTTGTCTCTAACACTGTTGATAGCGCAGTCAAAGCAGGTTTTAATAGTAAATGCAAAACTTAATGTTTAAACGTGTTTGCAACAGGTAGCACAGTGGTTAGAGCCATCTGAAGGTACTTACCCTGCCCTGATGCAGTAAAACCTATTCAGCTGGATAAATAGATAAATCGCTGTAAGTAGCTTAAGAGAGAAGTGGCAGCTACATGGATAAATAACAGGTTAGCAATCATTAGTAGCCCTACACAGAAACTGTGGCAAGTGTCCACGTGCTTTCCAAAGTGAAACATCTTGACAGTGTGTGCTTTATTTCTTTCAATTGGATAAATTAATAAATTCATGTCAATTAAATACATGAAATAAAATAAAAATGTAAATAAAAGTAAGCAGAGCAAGAGTTAACAGACACAATGCGGTCACATGAGCAGTCTGTTGGTGGCACTGATGGCTGTGCCGTCCTACTGCTATCTGTTGGCTTTTTGACCCCCCCCCCCACGGTTTCAGAGTGGGCGACATGGGCGTCCGCAGATGCCATCTTCACCCGCTTCCTCGTGATCCCTGTGTGATAAGATCCCAGCCCATACACAGCCTCTCTGGATTCTTAAACAAGCCCCCATTGCCCATAGCTGAAAGTACGGCGGCGAGGTCCCTCTCTCCCGTCAAATATGTGACCTTGCTCGACCTTTCCCTTTAACTCCCACAAAACCCTGCCCACATTGCTTGGTTGTGTTTTATACATTTTTTTTTCTTTCCACTGAGTCAACATTAGCTTCTTTTCAGTTTTGTTTTACCTGAGGTTATTTTTTTCGCCATTGTTCCATTTTTGAATACCACAAATGTGGTATTGATGGTGCTGTCACTGTTTTCAGGGTGATGTAATTTGTTTCCACTGTTGAGAAGTTGACTCAGATGGGTTAAATCCCTCTCTCCTTAGCCCACCACACCCCTTTCTTCATCCGGTGAGACCAGGATGGAGAAGTGCTGCTTGAAGTGCTCCCTGTGTGGAAGGGAGGACGAAGCTGCAGAGCCTCCACAGCCCACTAAGCCCTCTGGCGTCCCTGAGGCGAAACCAATACCCTACCGGCACACTGGCCCCGTGGAGCTCAATTCCCCACTCGTAGGTATAACTTTAACTCCTCCAAGTCATGGTGCTTTTTTTCTCGGCACTTTCCTTCCTGCTTCAGGAGGTGGTGGGTTTCAAACCTGACTGAGCAGAGGTTTGTGGGCTGAAGAGCATTAACTCCAACAGGAATTCTATGTTGTACAGAAAGAAACCCATATAAACAGGAAACTGGAAAATTGCTACAGATTAATGGTGCAAACAGATGATGATAATTTACCACGTGTTTTTTTTTATAGATAAAATAAATTAGTAATGATTTATTTGTCTGGTGTGCCGACATGGCGAGGTTTATCAGGTGTGTCTTGTACAGATGGGGTAATCCATGCCTAATTCCAGTGTGACTCAGCGTTTGAACACTTTGACGGGCTTATGGAAAATCCCCAGTGGAACAAGTCAAGACAACGGACCATTTTACCTCTTTGGCCGACAAGAATCGAGTGCCGCTTCAAACCACCGATCGACACACGTCTTTCCTTTCGCAGACGCAGGCGCTGCACTGTTTCCGAGCTCGAGGTGTAGGGAGAGCAAGCATTGAAATATGATCCTCCAGTTGTCTGAAACCACATCAGACTTGGTGACGGTGCTTTAAAATGAAAATTAAAGACGATAAACCCGCCGTTGCTTATCTGCCAGTCTACTGATCTACAGATGAGATCACAAATTTACTGTGAACTTTTTCAGGCTGAGCATCATGTGATTCTGCACAGTTCTCATGCTACTGGTGTCTAGCGCAAGTAAAAGTGGACCGTAATAGGGAGCTGTCCCTCCCTTTCCCTTTAACCGGGGGCAGCACGGGGCGCAGTGGTTAAACTTTCCACATTCCATGTCAAGGACCTAAATTTGAATCCCACTTTCTGCTGTGGTATCCTCGGTTGAGGTACTTACCTTGTAATGATGCAGTAAAAGTTACCCAGCTGTAAAAGTAGGTACCTAACTCTTAGCTTAGCTAAATGTTGCAAGTCTCAAGGTACTAAGTAGCTTAACGTTGCAAGTCATTTTGGACATAAGCATCCACTAAATAAATAAACCGAAATTGTTGCTAAGGTTGTTTGTGTGAGATTCAGACATGAGATATAAAAACATGTGCGAACACGTGCCTGCACTCTCCTTCTTTGGACGCCCACAAAAACCTTGAAAGGGCCTCGAAGGGTTAATGTGCCGGGATCTTCTCGCTGGCCAAGTCTCGGCGGCCACAATGGCTCTGAGGTCATGACCTCCTCACCCCACAGCACACAGAAGGTCAAATGCACCAGTGCATTAAGTCCCCCCGCCCTTTCCCGTGTCTCCGTGTCGCTCGCTCACTCTCCCCGCCTCGCCCCTACATTCGCTCAGTGACTGAAGCCTTTCATAAGCGGGGATCATAAATAAAACATCACCTGGGCTTCCCTTGCGTCTATAAATGTAAAAATGACTATATTTACGCACGGGCTGGGGAGGAGGGGGTTGTGAAAGCGCACAAATTGCAGTGCTTAATGAACTAAGTGTGGCTGCCGCCTCAGTCGCCGCTGCTAACAAGTGCCACGCTGTGGTTCCATGGCCGCTTTCGTATTCCCCAGGAATTATTTGTGACATCTTGTTCGTGTTCCAGCACGAGTCAAGCGTGGTCTTTGTGCGCCGTTTCCCAACTCCTGCACAAAGCGCTCAAGTGACGCATCTCGGCTTTCTTTTTTTTCCCCCCCTTTCCAAACGCTCAATTATTAATTTTTTGTGACTTTAGACTATTGTGATCATCACATCTCGACAGCATCAAACTGCACCGCTTTTCGAATGAGCCTATTTTGAAGGCCCACCGTGCATTGGTCTGTGCATTTTCCTCGCTAGGCATGAAATTTTAAATTCATTACATAGATGCACTGCGGTAATCCTTACAGATGTACTCATTAAATTTTAAATTCGTACTTTGATTCCTTTCAAAGGCCCCAAAACTGTGGATTGTTTAAGCACCCAAAGCCTTGTAAACATCTACGTAACCTTCAGAAACATTTTTAGGTTTGTAAACACTATGAAAAGAATTATAGATACCATGAAGGGCTGTGATTATGGATGTCCATATGCAACAGAAATCCACGTGCTCGTATGCTAAGGAAGTGTGAGAAGTTTAGGTTGAAGACCTGAAGCTGGGGGTAGTAGAACCTGTGGGAAATGGAGAAGAAGAGCAGGTGAGCTCTCGTAGGCACTGAATTAGCCTGACAGCTTCTAGTTTTGACAAGGGCTCCTACCTGGGGAGGCAGGGAGGCTTGCGTTCCCTCGAGAAGCCTAATCCCCATCAGGGCTCCCACGTCCTGGTCTGGTGGCGGAAGCTGTCTGTTCAAAGCTGTGGCAGCACCGTGGATTTGCAGTGAAAGCACAACACACGCTCGCATGCGAGACGAAACACACGGGAAAATAGGGAACGGCTTCGCCCTCCATAGATGGGTTTCGGGTAATTTGGCTTGAAAGGCAACCGCAGCAAACGGCGCTTTGACAGAACCTCGAAGAGTCTGCAGCTTTTGTTCTGCTTCCTTTCCTCCATCTCACTGACCCTTTACACCTCGGGGATGCGAAAGACATGGAGAGAAGATGAGAAAGCAATGCTGGAATAAATAAGGGCTGACACCCCTCGAGCAAACCGCTGTCGACCGTAGATAAATCGATGGATTTGGAGGGGGACGGAGTGTCTGCCACGCCAACGGCTAAGGGTTTACAGGGTGATGGGGTGCTGTCGTTTCTCCATCAGGGTTGGTCCAATCCACCTACACCCACCTTGACAAGACCCTTTGCAAGAGAGCATCATAGGTGAGGATTCTGTCTCTCCACTGACATGAAAGATCCTTAAAAACAACTTTTGAAAAGGGATTTTGTTCTTATGTTCTATTCTATCCAATGCTGTTGTCCAAAGCAACTTATAAATTCACCAATTTATATTTTATGGTGCGACTACCTGCCTCGAGGACATATCAGCAGGGCCTTTCTGGGACTTGCACCAGAAAACAAAGTATTACAAGTCCAAATCCTTAAGACATGAAAGATGGAAAGACGACTAAGACGGCTTCCTGAGGGATTGCGTGATTCATATTTGAGGAACGTGCGATTTCTGCATCTCCAGACCTTAATTATTATTATTATTGCTTCAGAAGTTCTTAGCTGCACCCCAGAGCAAGGTGCTGAACTGGAAAAGGGATCGGGGTCTCCAAAACTCAGCTTACAAATCAGTGCTTGTAATTGTTATGTTCTTGTCCAGGGACCTGAATACGACTCGCGAACCTTTGACAACTTGTTTTTCATGTCGGTTATCCAAGGCAAAATGTACTTCATTATATGACAGAGACGAGGATTAAAAAGTCCTAAAGTAAGAGCTGGTGTTCATTGTGTTGAATAAGCTACATAATTGCCAGACACTATGGGCTTAATACTGCAGGGGCGCAATTATTCCCTGTACATGCAGAGGCACGAGGAGCATTTTGTTCAGGTCAGAGTCATTGCTTATTCTTCTCTGCAAATGTCTACATGAGACATGAGCGATTCAACACTTTACGTACACATCTTGGGTAAAGTCAAAGCGGACAGTGAAAGCCAGGAGGACACTCTGATGCTCTTGTAGAACCTGGGAGTGTTGTGGTGCCCAAACATGTCAATGTGTAATGGAACATTTGGACAAGAGAGTCTAATGTAGGCTTCAGTGTGAGTGGGACAAAGTTAGACATTTGAACATTTTGCAAAGAAATCCCCTCCACGATACCAGCAGATGGTCTCTACCACGTGTGCCGGGCTTTGTCATGAAGTTTGTCCCGAGGTTGTCTAAAGGTTTTTCCTATGGATTGTCCAAAGGATTGTCCTTGGGTTTGCGGTGATGTCCACCCTGAACTTTGTTCTGATGTTTGTTTTACAGTTTGTCACATGGCTTGTTCTGATGTTTGTCCTGGATGTGGTTATGAGCTTTGTCCTCACAGTTGTCCTGATGCTTGTTCTAAGGTTGGTCCTTAAGTTTGTCTAAAGATTTGTCTTATGCAATCTTAATGCTATTCCTATTGCTTCTTCAGGTTTTTCCTGGGGTTTCTCAGGAGGCTCACTGGGAGATTTATTCTGAAGTTTGTCTGGAGGTTTGTCTTAAGATTTCCCTTTTGCATGGTCTTGAGGAATGAGGTGAACACTGAGGCTTGTCCCGAGCTGGCTTGAATGTTGTCTTGAGGTCTGACTTAATATTGGTCTCAACCTTATGCTACAGGTTTGTCCAAAAGCTTCTCCCTCGGATGCTGCGTGCCACGGACAATCCAGTGACTGACTGCACACATGTGGTCCCGGAGTCTGACCCCCTCGCCCACGGAAGCCGTCTCTATGGTAACGTCCCACTATGGTCCAGCCGGCAGCTGATTGTAAATTCCTGCAGGAGAGAGAGAGCAAGAGAGAGAGAGAGAGAGAGAGAGAGGGACAGAGAGAGAGACAGAGAGATCCTTCCAAGTAGTTGGTGAAAAAGAGAGAGAGAGAGAGACGAGAGCGGATCTTCATCACTCCTCCCCCTTCCTCTTCTCTCTCTCTCTCTCTCTCTCTCTCTCTCTCTCTCCTCCATTGAAATTGTTGAGGGTCGAACATGATCCCAGGACTCGGAGTCTCCAGCGCTGCAGATCGTCGGCCGCCCGTCCGCTGTCGCGCCCAATAATAATAATATTAATAATAATAATAATAATAATAATAATAATACTGATAATAAAAATTTTAAAAAAAGAGGGCGCAACTGAGGCGCAGCGGCGCACGAACTCCGACGGCGCTTTCGGGAGGGACACCGGTGACGGCTGCGGAAACATCTGGAGCAGAAAGGTGTGTGCGCTCCAGTCCATGCGCAGGAAGGACACCCACATGACACCATGTCCACACCGGCTGTGACGCTCTGCGTGCTGCTCTTTGTCCAGCGCTGGACTCCCGCCTCGGCCACCAAGTCCACCCAAGGTGAGCGCTTCTTCAGCCCTTCGCCGCTTCTCGCCGCTTCTCGCCGCCCGTCACCTTCGTCAGGGTCGCGCTTCCTCGGATGCGGCTCGGGGCTCTTTGTTCTGCGTCTGAAGTTTCGCTCCTGGACGTTTTGCTGGCCGTTGCTGGAGTTGGACGTGGACATGGTGGTGGTCAGGAGGAGCCAGGCGGACACTTCGCGCACGTCCTGAACTTCACAAATGATCTCATGCTGATCTCGTAGCATAATCCCTATACTGTGTCCACTTCCATTATTATTATTAGTATTATTGTTATTAACAACAACAATAATAATAATAATAATAATAATAATAATAATAATAATAATAATACTGATAATAAAAATTTTAAAAAAAGAGGGCGCAACTGAGGCGCAGCGGCGCACGAACTCCGACGGCGCTTTCGGGAGGGACACCGGTGACGGCTGCGGAAACATCTGGAGCAGAAAGGTGTGTGCGCTCCAGTCCATGCGCAGGAAGGACACCCACATGACACCATGTCCACACCGGCTGTGACGCTCTGCGTGCTGCTCTTTGTCCAGCGCTGGACTCCCGCCTCGGCCACCAAGTCCACCCAAGGTGAGCGCTTCTTCAGCCCTTCGCCGCTTCTCGCCGCTTCTCGCCGCCCGTCACCTTCGTCAGGGTCGCGCTTCCTCGGATGCGGCTCGGGGCTCTTTGTTCTGCGTCTGAAGTTTCGCTCCTGGACGTTTTGCTGGCCGTTGCTGGAGTTGGACGTGGACATGGTGGTGGTCAGGAGGAGCCAGGCGGACACTTCGCGCACGTCCTGAACTTCACAAATGATCTCATGCTGATCTCGTAGCATAATCCCTATACTGTGTCCACTTCCATTATTATTATTAGTATTATTGTTATTAACAACAACAATAATAATAATAATAATAATAATAATAATAATAATAATAATAATAATAATAATAACGAAGGTCTAGGACAGGGACAACGTGATTTCCAAACTTAATTTAACACAACACAAGTCAAAGGTGCAAAAAGTATTTGAATAATGGCTCTTCTCTAAGTTTAAATTTATTTTACTGGGGCCCGGAAATCGTCTATTATTATTATTATTATTATTATTATTATTATTATTATTATTATTATTATTATTATATGCAGTTTAATCTACATGGACGCTGCCTGCAGATGAACCTTGTAGCGTTTCTTACACGCCCGCAAAAGCCTTTATATTGCGTCACTTTAGGTGTCTTCCGTAGTTTTTAAAGCCAAAATATCTACCTGTTATAAAGGGTCACCTGCCGTCAGTACACAGCACAGCGCCCTGCATGTCCTCCTATTTATCTTATTTGTGTTGCATCTTTATATTCCTTATATTGGCTGTAATATTCTTTATTTTGGGTCTGAAACCCTTTATTTGCGGTTGATGTCTGTTTTCAGGTTCGGTGGGTTGTCAGCGTCAGTTCAGACTTCTGGTACATGTGTGTAAAAGTGATGTGGTGACTGAGCCGGAGCCCTGTCCTCACTGTGGTAAAGGGCAGTAAAGTGTGGGGATCTTCAGCACAGAGAAGACAGTGTGAGATCCTGTGGAATCCGCTCCTCCGAGATGTTCCTCCGTAATGGACTGCAATTTGTTCACAATCTGTCTACTTTTTGGGGGGTTCAGCTAAACCAGGCGAAAGAAAAGATCTACAAGGGAAGCAGTTTACAGGATTTATTATCAGTTAACTTGTTTTGCTTGTTACAAGCGTGTGAATCTGAGACTGAAGGCCGGCAGGGGGGTTGGGGGTCACGGCAGAAGGGAGCCCTGGGTACAGTGAGCGGCAGCAGGAGCTCAAACCCGGCGCCTCCCTGTGGGAATGTGTGTTTGGCGGTGCCCCACTCACAGCCGCCGCACAAAAAGACACTGGCCGGGGCCACTGAGAGGCAGACGAGGGGGGCAAAAATGACCGTTTGGCACCCTGGGTGGTCTCTTCTTACTTGTGGGAAAAATCAATATTTACATTTTGCAATTAGAACTAAAAAAATTGGAATTTCTGCAGCATTGATTGTTTGTGTGTGTGTGTGTGTGTGTGTGTGTGTGTGTTTTGAAGGCAGGCACACGGTGACCACGCGCACCTGTTAAGTGCAACAATGCCACGGTCAGTTTGGAATTCAGCGGTACCCCCCCCCGCCCCGACTGAGGGCCACGTTCATGGGAGCCGGCGGTTTGGCAACACGTTGGCTTTTGTAAAGCTTTTCGTTGTGACCTGTTGGGCCGAGACACACGGGGTCCGTATGAGGCTGCGGCGCCACCCTCAGGTTCCAGCCTTGATCCCACCCTGGCGTCTGGGCCCCCGTGGGGGACCTCAAGTGTCGCCTTTATTTAACACTCGCACGCGGGACTGTCGCCCCTGACCGCTGTTTCAGTGTGTGGCTGCAGTGAAGACGTGACCCCTGCGTGCTGGGCTGTTGGCACCACGGCGGCATCACCCCCCCCACTCCCTGTCTCGACACGCTCAAAGTCACAAGGCCCGGGAAATTTACACGCCTTGTTGCTAACAGGGTCCAGGAGGGGACAGCGTGTATAAACGAGTGGTTAACCTGCCCGCGTGACCGTGTTAGAGGAATGCGCCAGGGTGGACATCTGCGAGACACTGATGGAGATTAAGGGGAACAATTTGCAAAGTCAATATTTATTCTAACAAAGATGTAGGCGACAAGCCACTCTGTCCTTGGTCCTTGTCGGATTAATTGCAGATTGGTGTCGGGAGCGTCGGAGGTGACGTGTGACCCAGTGCGAGGTACATGGGCGCGGTCAGTGGTCGTGGGGGGTGCGGGTGCTTGGCAGCTCACGGAGGGTTGGGTGCTGTTGATGCCACCTCTCGTTGGCTTGGGGAGGGGCGACCGGGATCGACCTGCACACACACCCGTGCGTCTGAGGGTGCAGTCTTGGGAGCCCATGTGAGGGAGAGGCAGGGGGAAGCGTTCACAGAAGCGGTAGGGGTCGGGGGGAGGGATGTTTTTACAGCCCCACCCCCCCAACTCCCCGCCCCCACTTTGAGTTTTGTTTGCTTTGTCAGTGTCTTTCTTCTTTTCCCACTTTTCACTCGATAAAGTTGCAAAGTCTTTTGTGGCCCCAGTTGTGTCGCAGCCATAATGAGCTCCGACATTCCTGCTTTGTGGCGTTGTGACGAAAGCGCTGGAGCGATGTGGCCCCCGCTCCGGCCTCTCTGCTCTAGCAGGGCCGTGTTCCCGGCGAGACGTCGCATCGCATGTCCGCCTGCTTTGCCCTTCCCACCATGTTCGTGAGCAGCGCGTTTTGTGTCCCCATCCGTCTCCTGCTTGTGACCTCCTGGGACATTTTATTTCGGCTGATCAGCGACAATTAAATGGGAGCGGTTATGTCGATGGTCGCACAAGGTGAAGCGCAGCCCTATGTTATCCCGACACCTGCGTGATAGTTAAAAAAAAAAGAAATTTTGATAAATGAAACCAAAGTCACAAATAAATTTTTCACTTTCCAATTAAATGCAGATTTGGTTTTGAAGCTGCGCACAAGTGGAACAAGAATGAAAATCTCAACTAAGGATTCTGGGAAATATTCTCCTCTTCTGTCTTATCAGTCTCATAAAGCAATGTGGAATGAGAGCCTTTGTTTTGTTTTGTGTAAACATTGTGACCAGTGGCTTCCCGTAGCAGCGGGTCATCATTGTGCATTTTTGTCGCCTCTGTCATTGTGTCTGGCTCTTGGTTCGCTGCACTTGTGCTGCATCTAGATAAGCCATTGTAGCAGTTGTGTGTGTGTGTGTGTGTGTGCGTGCGTGAGCGCCATTACAGTAATATGAATCGATTTTACGATTCAGATGTATTTGCATTGTTGCTCTATCTGCGTTCTGCTATTACATCAGAGCCTCAATATACAGAGTGAGGTCAGACTTCCTCCTTAGTCACCGGGGCACAGAACGCAGCATATTTGGCTTTGCAATGGATCAACCCCCCCAGATCTTGCTGCGCCATTGTTTTTGCCTCACTTATGGAGCATCTTGTATTACGGTATTTGGTATGAAATAGAGCTTATAAGAGGCAGCTGTTGTATATTCGTTTGTTTTTATATACGGATTAAGAGTGTTTGGTTTGTTGAAGTGTGATTATTGTTTGTGATATGAGTGTTGGAATTGGTGCTCAGATTTGTTTTTTTATGGAGTGTCGTTCATAGTCTTTTGTGATTTTATTCCTGTGTTTGGATTAATAATGTAGGAACAAAAAAAAAAAAAATACTGCCTTTTTTCCATTCGGGTTTTAGTTGTGACTGAAGTTCAGTGCCGCAGTTTTGTTAAAAAGTGCTGTTTTGTTCTGATGTTGTGTTTAATTGCTGAACATCTTTAGGACAGATTTTTTTTGTCTTTTGTCCTGAGTGGTATCAGCAGCCTTTGTGATAAAGCTGTGCTAGCTGTTCAACCCTTTACCCAAGGTGGATATTTTATTTATTTATTTTTTGGCTCTTCCTCCCAGCATTGGCATAGCACACCGACTCACCTGCCTATGAAAGTGTCAAACATGCTAAATATTGAGGGGTCAGCAATCCCCCAGCAACACCCTACAACAGTTAAACAGTTATACAGCAGCAATGCATTAAAGGAGATCCGTGTATCTCCCACAATGCACCACTGCTGCATGTGGGCAAATAGTTAGGTGTCTGGCAGCCCTGGCACCCCTTTTCTGACTGGTGCCTGGACTGGAAAATAGGCCACTGCCTTTTAGTTACTGTGTGAGGAATGTGTCCTCATACCACATTCGTGAATCAGTCACTAAATGATGAGAATCTTTAACCTGCTCATTCTAGAAGGTGTGCAATGGTGGGTGCGAGAAAGTCCAGACTGTGGACGCTTGGGGTTTGAGAGTCACCTCCCCATATAGTCTGTGTGGAATCCAATTCTGCATGTACCTGGGCTAGATCAGCACCCTGTGCTTCTGGGATACCCTCGGGGCCACCGTGATGCCGCTTTAGAACACGTACTTATCGATAGTGAGCGACCGAGAGTCTCTGTCTCTCACTGTAGGTAGACCTGTTAACCATGTCCCACATTGGACAGTTGTCACTGAACATCTTATTTTTCTGGTGACTCTCTTTGAGCCTCGTGCATTTTTGGAAAGCCTACTAATACTGATCGTCCTGTGGGCAGGGGGGCTGGGGAGTCTACTGTGTTCCTTCTCACTGCATACCTTGCAAACCTCTACCTCTTTAACATCTGCCAGACCTGTGGTTTTCCTGAGAGTCTGTGCATTTTCTGTGGAGTCGGAATCAAATTATTTGGTAATTTGGGACTGTCTGTGTACGAGGACGGAAAGCTGGAAAAGACATTAGCCATTCAGACGTCCTCCGCGAATGCAGAAGACAAAACTTCACACTTGAGGTGTAGTCAGACTTACCGTTGTTAAGCTCCCTCCTAATGTTTTCCCCTGTCTGCTCATTTTTTTCTCTAAATGGTTTTGTATTTTGAGGTGCTGCAGAGGTGATGAGGGGATTGGACTCAGCCAAAGTGGTGGGAGATCTCTGTGGGAGGAGCATGTGTTTACAGGTGCCTCTCGGGATGCTTATCCTAGCACATGGCAGTGTTACATTGGGTCTGACTCTGTGGCCAGGGTGGAAAATTGGTTTCTGAAGTTCCTGGAAACCAGCATGCTACCCCACCCCCTGGTGTTCTGCACAGCCACCCTTGCATCCCTTCCCCAGCTCCTCAAAACTTTGAAAGTCATCAATAAATCATCCCTTGCTTGGGTTGACCACTAATATTAGTCTGTTGATTGGCTAAAAATGGCAAAATCCCTCTGTGTCAGCTTTGCAGCAGCCAGAGGGATTGATGACCCTGTTGAATGATTTGTCTTTCTTTTCCCCCCAGTTTTTTTTTCGTCTTTTTTGGGTTTGGGGTTTGGGTCGTGAAATGCAAGCGCCGTGTTTGCTTGCAGGGGTTTGCTGAGTTCTTATCTCATTAAGAAAACGCTGCTGAGGGCGTGAACTGTCTGCGACCACACCGCATTTTCGGCGATGGATTATAGGGGAGGCTGGAGTGCCGAAAAGAGAGCTATGTATTTTAGTCATTGTAGATGTAATTTTGCAAAGCTGATGGGCATGTCATGCAGCACCAGACGAGGCTGAGGAATTTCTGGCTCCCAAAGTGGTAACTGAACCTCTCCCCAGACAGCCTGTGCCTGCTGGCTAGGTTAGGGCTGGTCCAGGCAGCTCCTGCCCACCTCTGCAAGCCCCACCTGCTCCCGAGAAGGCGATTAGTCTGCGGTGGTACCGTGTGTCCATCGGCTCAGTTCTCCAACTATGGAAAAGCTTGCATGCATTTGAATTCTCCCGTGGCTTCCAGCTAATAATCTAATAGGGATGCACTCACACACACACACACACACACACACACACACACACACACACACACAAACTCTGTGCTGTGACCCTCCATGACCCACAAAGCTCTTAGCGGCCATTTGTTATTTGCAGCATAATATAAACAGTCTGTCTCAAATGAGGCTTGTAATCATCTCCTCGGCCTTTGCAGCACAGGGGTGGCCTGCTCGTGTCTTTCGCTCTCGGCGGGCCTGACGGCATCCACCAAGAGGTTCAGCAGCCCCGGTTGATGGTACACTGCAACAGGTCTCACTTTCCCTTTGGAGAAGGGCCACAAACTTTTTGACAAAGACGCCCCCCACGGCCGTCCTGTCAGCTGGGCTCGGTCTTACATCAAAATTCTCCTCCAATTGTTTCTGCACCGTGAGTCACTCCGCTGGCAATCGCCGTGAACCCAGGAGTGTCGGTGGGCCTGGCCTGGAAAGAAAGGGCTTCTCTTTGTGTTACTCCTCCTCTGCCTCTCCTTGCTGGAGTACAGTTTGTGTGGAGAGAATTTTTTTTCCCTGGGTCACCGAGTCAGGGGGAGACGGCTTTGGGCTGGTCAGTGCCTCGGAGGGAGAAGGGGGTTGAAAGAGCCCTGTTTACAGACCACTCTTGTTTACATTCCTGCCGGCCAGCTCCGGCTTCGGAAGATCGTACCCGAAAGGGCGGAAATGCTCTTATTTTGATCTGTAATGGAAAAACCAAGATTATGCAAGGATTTAGATCCAAAAAATTGCCTACATTCAGCACATAAAAAGACCCACACACATGCAACACTTCATTTGCTGGACTTAGCTATTTTTTTCCGAGCAGCGGCTGTGATGCTGATGCGGTTGATGAGGACGCTGCTGTTGTAACATACAGTACATTCTCTCAGTTGCAAGATGTTTTCCAAAAGCTATTTTTCTATGGTTAGATATTGACCCCCCTCTTCTTAAGGGGTCAATGGGAAATTAAAACATGCCAGATTCAATGTCAGCTTTGCCCTGAAACCATTTTCCAGCTTCTGCTGTCCTTCATTTAAGTTCAGTTGTTATGTTTTTCATGCAAGTTTACAGTTCAACTTTAATTCCTCCTAAACATGGTTTGGCTCTGTGTGATAATCCATATGTCACTTGCAGTTTGGAATTTATTGGCTTCTTCTCAATATTGCCTGTGGCTTGGGCACAGCTTTTGTTGAGGGGGTCACCAGAACTGGAGCCCAGTCTGGGTTTGAGCCAGTTGCACTCCTGTTCCAGTCTGGTCCTCCAGTTGTCATGTGTCAAAGTTTAAACCCTGAGTCATCAGTGAGATGGGTCATTTCACACAGCCAGATAGGTTGGCACCTTAGCAGGGAGTTCAAGTACCAATTGCCAAAGGGATGTAACACTTACAACCAAGGAATTCACAGGCGCCACAGATGGGTTTCTCAGCTGTCTCTCTTTTTTCTTGGACCGAACAAATGTAGAGACTTGGTACAAGCAAACTTCAGCGATATCTGCAGTATTTTCTTCTTTTATACAGGTAATTTTTACTGGAATAATTCAGAGTAAAGACCTTGCTCAACATACTAGAGCAGGAAGTGGATTTCAAACCCAGGTTCTCGGAGTGCCGGGCAGTGGCTGTAACCGCTATGCCTCCTGCTTCAGAGTGCAAAAGAAGCCCTCTGTGTCTATAAGCAGCGAAGGTCCTGCATAAGTGGTGCCCTCCTGGCCGCCGCACCGTGGTCCAGGCCACTCGGACACCAGGAAGCGGCTAAAAATAACCAGGAGCAGCAGCAGGCTCACTCGCGGTCGCTGCCTTGGCGACTCTTATAATTGGTTTCTCTCTTAGGCAGAAGTCAGTAAGTTTAATTAGGCAGCGCACGGGCGGGATGTCTGTTGGCGGCTGTGGGTGTGCAAGCGTGCAGTCTGTTAGAGGGCAAATTGCCAGCCTGTACACGCGTAGAAATATATCGTCTGGAGTAGAATTCGAGGAGCACCGAGACTGCCTTCCAAATTAATCTTTACAAGTGATGACAGTGCCGCATCCAAGGGAGGGCATCCTGCGCACCCTATTTATTTTATTTAATGTAAAGTTGTCTGATCTTTTAAAGTGTATTCAGTGATCTGCTGAGAGGACACGTACATGCCGGAGTGACACTAATGACTCCGAATGGTCGTAATTTGTCCATTCAGTTACTTGCTCTAACTGCCATTTTCCAAGGTACAGATGGGATCATCAGTCATCGGTGCAGCAAAGTGACAGATTCCAAAAATCAAGCTGGTGTAAAAAATGGCACCGAGCTGCAGGGTGCGTGACTGTGGTTCAGCAAGGTTACCGCCGGGGTGCGCGGGGCATGAATGACAAAGGCGATCGCGTTCTCCGGGGAGGAACAAGAAAAAAAAAAGAGAAAATCGAGCGTGAAAGGAGGTGCATTTTAATGAACAGTGACCTCCCCCTCCGGTCATTTGTCGTGCGGGTGCTGAACACACACTCGCCCCACGCGGCCACACCTAGCGGCTCATTTAATGTGATGGGAGCTCTTGTGGAGCACTGCCCCCTCCCTCCGCCTCTCCTTCGAGCTCCCAAATCCATCGCTTCGGTTATTACTCCTCAGTGTCATTCTGAAGTGGGGCCAGAGGGGCGGCGCCGGTGATGGATGAAACTGGGAGGGAACATTTCGAAGAACCGCAACGGTCCCCCGCTTGTGCTTCAAGTATCGCCACGGAGACTTTGCTGTGACATCCTCTCTTGCAGACAGCATCCCGACATCCTGGTACCCGCTTTACACTTGTTTATCAAGCAGATGCTTTTCTCCAAAGCAGCTTACAATGTTAAGGCAGCATGACCGTGAAGAAAATATCTGTGCATCATTCTCATTTAGATTTTTCTCCCTTTTCAAAGATCAAAGATCAAAGAGATTTTTCGGCTACATGCAGCGTCGTATGCAATTTGAAGCCAGTAGGACAATAATACTAGTAGTGCTGCCATTTCTATCCGTTTGACATTAATATCTCCATTTCTCTCATCATGGAGTTAATTTATAAGATCAAATTACAGCGGTTTGGAAATTCAGCTCTGAGGTCCTGGCTCAGCAGTTGTGAGATTGTTAAACTGCAATTCATTTTGTTGATTATGAATTATTTTAAAAAGCGTGTTTCTGCATATTTTTCAGCTGCATTTAAAATGTATTAATAATATTTTCAAAAAAAACTTTGTTCCAGTGAACATTTTAAAGACATGATCCCCGTTGCATTATTCTTGAGCAAGGTGCTCACCTTGGACTGCTTCTGCAAAAGGATAGCCATGTGACAGTAATAAATTTCAATTAAATGCATCGTTTATATAAAAATATAGCAGCTGGGATGCTTTATCAGCAAAATGGCACAGAATTCGGAACGACGGCGCACGTGCGGTTGCCGCAAGTGACAATAAAAAGAAAGGAAAGACAAGACTGACACAGAGGCCGTGCACTGTGTTGTTTATAGCTGTACTGTTCTGTTATAGCTTGTTCTGTTATATGGGGGTTATGCAGCAGGCGATATTAGATGTGATCTGTCAGGCCACGGAGCTTAAATATACATTTTGTGGTCTTCAGCACACTACCCCATTGCATGCAAAGACCTGCGGGCAGCACTGTAAACTGTGTTTTATTTAGATTTAGATCCTCTCCATCTTTTAGATAACGCTGCTTAACTTAGCATTCAGGCTCAGCGTTCCTGTCCAGTGGCCTTTTCTCTTTTCCCACCTTATCCCAAGAATAATTTTGTTTTCTGCCCCTCACAAGGAAGATCCTTTGTGTTCCCGTGCGCAAGCTGCTAGTGGGTCCGTGGCACCGAATCCGGGGCGTTCCGAGGCCATGAAAGGCCGAGTGAAGGGGGTGGAATGGAAGCAGCCGATATTTTCGTTTTTTGCCATTTAACTGCCTCGCAGGACAACAGTGTGTCCCTTCATTAGCTGCAGGGACCTGGAGTTGGGAGAAGGGGGTGGCGGGGAGCAGTTGCTAAATTTTGAGCTCGTGTTAACGTCTGCATTTCATCAAGTGCCTCAACCGCTGGCCCTCCTTTGCCTAATAACCCATGAGTCCTGCGCTGTGCTGCCACGGGGATCCGGAAACCAGCGGTCCGGAGTGCATGCTGCCACCTTTCTAGCCTCTCCTCGCTGATATGGGGTTGTATATGTCTTGAGTCCTGTGTGGTTCTGAAGCTGGAGCAGTCCAGTGCTGAACCTGGACCCCCGAGCTTTAAAATCCAAGATTGCTCCTCGATCCCCCTCCCCCACCCTTCATCTCTCCCAGGTTTCTTTTAGCTCAGGGGAGGAAGTTTCTGACTGTGTCTCCCCAACACAGACCACAGCTAAAGGTGAGGGTATACAGAGTAAACAGGGCTTCAGAACTTGCCGGCCCCCTGCTCTCCTCGCCTTAACTAAACACAGTGTGCTTCTCCCCTTCCTCCAACACCTTCTTCATCAGAAAGAAAGAGAGAGGCTCTGGACTGTGTTTTAAGAAAGCTGGTTGAGGTGCTTCTCAGGTGAATACTATACCCTCAGTATTATTATATGCCATGTTGATGAACTCTTGACTTTTTTTTTTTTTTTTTACATTTACTTATGCAGCCGATGCTTTTCTCCGAAGCGATTTGGACCCGTTTATTAAGCTGGATAATTTTTTGCTGCATCCGTGGATCAGTGGTACTGCAGCACAAGGTGGGACCTGAGTTTGGACTGTTTAGTGCAAGGCAGCAGGTCTACCCTTACACCACATGGTCCCTATTTTTGTTCATCCACACTGTTGTTCCATTACTGGATGGAGGACAGTAGAGTGGAGCTGTGCTGTTTTTGCTCGAGTGACCAGTGGCTTGGAAAGTAGTGTTTGTCACGGAGACAATGTGGCAAAAAACCCTGTTACGCAACCGGTGGAAAAATCGTGAACGATTAAAACACATAGGCTAAGCATCTCCCCGGAGGATGCTGGCGAAGGGAACATTCCCCATGCAGTTTGAGATTTGTTTAATTTGGACTTAGTTTGTTCCTCCGGTCTCAAGTCACCAGCTTCAGACTCCGTGCCTAGTGTGCATCCATGTATCCGCACAAAAAAGAAGGTGTAAAGGAGAGAATGCTTTTCATCTCTGGCGTTCGCCAATTATGAGGCCAACTTGACGGAACGCACTTTTTCTTTGCCCCAAGCGTTTCGGGGAATTTCCTCTGGGCTGAACGGTAGGACGCGTCAATGCCGATGTGTTTATTTCCACAGCGGAGGAGCGCTCGCGTTCGCGGCCCGGTGTGCAGCCGCCTTCCCTGTGCTCGGGGAAAGAACGCCCCCGGTAGCCCGGCGTACATTTTGAATCTCCTGACTCTGACACGAGCTGTTTCCACTTCGAGTGTTTTATCGCTCATAGTGCTGACCTGCTTATGTCTTAATATTCTGCAAGTAAAAGTTTATTACTTGGCTGTTCTTGCGTGGAAGTGTGGTAAGAGAGTTCTCTTAATCATCTCGGTTTTCAGTTTCCCCTGCTGCTCCAATTTCTTTTATCCTTCAAATTTTTTATGTCTTTTTTTCCTGACCTATCCTAACAGGCCCTAAACTGTTCCTCATGCGGCCCTGCCCCGACGCTGAAACAGCAGTTGATTGTTATTGTATTGAATTTGAAGAGGGCCCGTGATGGCTCTGCTTCCTCTTCATCATTTCCCAGCTGATGAGGTACAAATTGCTGTCATCTTCACAATCAGCTGGTCGATGAGCTGAGCGGGGAGATGATTCGGGCCCGCTCGGTCAGGGCGGGGGTGAGAAGAAGCCGCGTTTTCCTCTGGAAGCGAACGCGGAGCAGCCCTGAGCAACTGGACTTGCGACCTCAAAAACCCTTGGTCCGAGGAGGGCCCCCCTGCTGCTGTGCCCTCAAGCGAGGTGCTTAATCTGCTTCGGTGAAGGATCCCGCTGTATGGATGCATGTGTGAAAAGACTGAGCTATGTAAGGTGCTTTGGATAAAAGCATCGGTGGAGCTGTTAATTGGTGGTAATGGTTGCCAGCTTGGCCTATGTAGGAGCCTCCTAGGGAGGCCTTGAATGATGTAAGTCTCTTTATGGTGGCTTGCCGAACCCCTGCCCTGGCCCAGCTCCTCCCAGTGTGTAGCCGGTCACCTCTCAGCAATGCGAGCGCCGTGAAAAGGAAGCCCCCCCAGTGCACCGCAGGGATGCTCTTCAAAAAGCCCCTCAGCCCTGTACAGCACCACAATCTCTGACTCGGAAGACTTTGTGAAGACAAAGCAGTCAGCAGGCATATGTTAGGGAACCCAAGAAAACCAGCCCCCTTCCTTCGTGATTGTGGGCGAAAGTGACGCTTTGCTACCTGCTGCCAACCGTGTCGCAAAATGTGTGGAATGTTGCTCTTCTGATTCTTGGGAGCTTTGGAAGCAGGAGCAAATCTGAAGTGCTTGTGCCTGCTGAGCCAACTCTGGAATCCAGGTGACGCCACCGGCCTCCTCAAATGGCAGGGGGGAGGCTTATGAAACTACGTGAATCATTAAGTAAGCATTCAGGGTCAACCCCTGGCCCTTACATAGAAAAGACATTGTGTTCAGGAGCTCACTCTTCACTCGAAGGCTTGTTGTATCGAAGATGCAGCCTTATGGTGGGTTTTACACTGTAGTGTGGCCTCTGGAGGAATGTTCACTCCTCACTCTCCCATTCTCAACAAAAAGTGTTACGAACGATCACGTATGCAGGCTTGCGATGCAGACGATGACGTACCACAGCTGGATCACGGGTGCTGCCGATCTTCCTCGTGCTTTCGCTGCCCGGTGGTGCACCGGAGCTGCAGACAGTTCTCATCAACCTTGTTGACCTCAGCAGCCCTGAAAGGAACGTCCACTGCCAGTGAGGTTAGGAGGTCTGTTGGAAGAGTTTCATTGGAAAAGATTTCTCAGAAGTTAACATCTTGTTGGTTGCCCCTTGGAAACCCATTGGAGTTAGATGTGCCTTTCGTTGCCTGCCTGCGACAAAATGTTGACATCTTTGGTGAATACGGGGCGCTGTTCTGTCCGAGTGCCATCTTGATTTCAAGTCAAGGTAAGGACTCTACGTTAAAGGTGCCTCAACTGAATATCTAAACCTTATGTGACCCTATGTGTCGGTCTCAAGCAGAGCAGGGTTCAGCCCAACCGTGTGCTTCAGCTGAGGCTAGGAGAAATATACAGCCTGATTATGTATCTTCATAGTTGTGCAAATGTTGAGATTGGCTCCGACTAGGAAAGGCTTAGATCATGCAGACTGTTGCCCAAAGGTTATGTTCTCTCATTTCTGTACTCGGCCAGTAATGCACAATGGTTGTGAGAGGAGAATCATGGGATAGCAATGGTGAGGAAGCGCTTAGTATTCACAAAACGCAAGGCTAATGCCAACATTACGGTAACAGCACCAACAACATTAAGAAGTTCTGCTCTAGGTTTCCCTTGCTACATTTTCAAAAAAAAAAACGAAACAGTGGACGGAGAACAAATTCGAATCGACGGTTGACCTGTTATGGTGCAAATTTAATTAAAGCTATTTTGTGCAGAACCAAATTCTCTGAGCGAACAATAATGCTGTTGAACTTGCGTTGAAAAGGCCACCGCTTGAAAATACGCAGTTTATTTTACTTGACTTAAAATTTTTGCTGACGTTGTACTTCAGCAAAAGAGGCACGAGAAGGACGTCCAGGCCTAGCGCTCTTAAGAGCTCCTCATCACATTGGTGGTGTTTGTGGAATTCACTTGTGTCTGTGTGTGTATTTGGCCTTCAGAGCGCGAGTCAGACTGGACCCTTTAACGTGAATCTAAGCGGCTTGTTGGTGACAAGCGGCTCCTCATCCTGTCGTGCGTTCGGTGAAGTGGGCTCTTTCTAAAGATGACAACAGTCCAAATATCCTGGCAAAAGAAGTGCTGGTTCACTAGGCAGAAAGTCACTTGATAAAATGACTGTCAGCGATCGTGTTGCCAGCGCTCCTGAGTTCAACAGCTTCTTTCAGTTGTATTTCATTTGGATTGCATTCCCTCCAAGGTGCCTTTCCGCTTGCAACAAAAACGCACCCAGTGGATGATGGGAGAGGTTTTCTCTGTGTAATTTTGCATGATGAAATCAGAGCTCATTGACTTTCTCGAGGAAAGACAGACAAGTGTAGAGGGGGGACGACCATCTACTGAATGTGACCCCCCACCCCAACAACCGATATTGCTCATTGACATGCTGGCAGAGGTTTAGTGCACCATCAGCCCCCACCCCCTTTGAGCAGATTGCTGCCCAAACCATTTGCTTGTATGCCGAAGCGCTCAGACATGAGGGCAGGACCCAAGTACGTGCCAGGTCCCAGCGCCCTTGCTGCGAGGCTGGACATAACCTTCGATCGTGGAATCCCCAGCCAACCTTGTTAAGATTTTCCCCTTGAGCCGCGAATAATCCCAAACACCTGGGCTGGTTAACTGGGATCAGGTGGGATTAAGGGATCCCAGGGAAGTATGGATGTAGGGCCTAGGGGCCGGATATGTTGTTTTCCTCATCCGCGCACCCTCTTAAAGATTCAATAAAATGACTCGCTTGTTAAAATCCCAATATTTGTTTAAATGCCAAATCATAGTTTGCCATCAAAAGGCCAACCCTCCTATTATCTGTAAAATTAATGCCATTTCCCTCCAAAGTTCACCGTTCAGGTTTTTCATTACTGGTGACTATTTATTTATCTTTTTCTAATTGCAGTGCCGCTTATTTATTTATACAAAACAACGGCTCAAAGCTAAAATGCATGAATACACACGTTTATTTGCGTGAGGTTTCCCAGCCCTATTAAGCTGTCAAACACGCTACGGTGTGACAGGATTGTTTGGATTTCGTTGTTTCTCATATCGAGGGTGGTCAGGTCAGGTGTGGGTAATGACGCTGCCCTCTGTGGAGCATTATATACACGTTCTTTGCTGATACTTTAAAAAAATTTGCTTTTTTAGCCATTCATACAGACGGATATTTTTACTGGAGCAATTGAAATTAAGTGCTTTGCTCCAGGATATGGCTTCACATGCTGGGATTTGAACTGCCAACCTCCAGGTGACAAGTAGGCAAATATAACACAGCCTGCTGCAAAGGGCACATGGCCTGGTCGCCCTGATGTGTGAAATTAATTCTCTTTCTCTCCCCTGTGCATGCAACCCAGATGTGGACGAGTGCACGGAAGCCCTGGACAACTGCAACATCGACGCCATCTGCCAGAACACGCTCAAGTCCTACAAGTGCATCTGCAAGTCTGGCTACACGGGCGATGGCAAACACTGCGAAGGTGAGATCCCCGGGCCGGTAAGGGTGGGACGAAGCAGGCGTGATAGATGATCGGGCAACGTGGCCGGATGCAGCAACGCTTGCGATGTTTGGGACCGACGCTGGAATACTTCACCGATGAGTAAGGAGCGGGAGGATTAGAGAGAAAAGTGGGCCTGTTGGACTCAAGCGGTCCCAGGAGTCCCAGGAGCACAGCATGAATAAATCAGTTGTATTAAAACGACTTCGAGTCTAGTATTTCTTGTTTTATAGCTGTTTTTAATGGGGTTGGGGCAGGGGGTAGTGGAGGGTCTTCTTCTAAAATGTCTTGTAAAAGAAGAAGTGCCATAGTTTCCTCACCGGCTTTCCATCCCGCTGTGAGTCACGACACTGACTGCAACTCGGTCCTTCGGTTAAGGACTCCCTATTTCTGCTGTTTGGCGTTGCGCCACAGTGCCACCGAAATCCCTGAAACTTCTGGAGTCCTCACTTAGTCATCCCATTTTTCCCCTCCTCAGTCATCAGATAGAGATGCACAGAAATGTGCCAGTTTCTCACAACCACATTTACTTCAGCTTGCAAGTCATTTCTTTGTATTTATTAGGACTGAATTTGGATTTCACACGTGCCCTGGCAGCTGAGGGGTATAAGATCGGTGTGGTCTTCTTCAGAGTTACAGTTCGGCTGTGCTGTGTTAAGTTTGCAGTCTCCATTACCCCTCATTTGCTAGTTTCCTCTGTTATAATCTTAGCAATTTTGGCCCCCATTTGCATTATACAAACAAAGCACGCTTGTTTGGTGAGGTTGAATTAGTTGGCATCGCTTTCATCCATTTATGTAGTCTTTGTTTATTTTTGCCATAAAAGTTGAATTATTTATGTATTTTGGTTTGTGAGTGCTAAATATACAAGGCGTAATTGCTATCATAGCCAGGAAGTTGTGTCAAGATGAATCAAGTATTGTTGACGATAAAAGCAGTCGCATCCATTTAAATGGGATCTGGGGATATTTTACCATAACGTGGTGTCAGCTGTAGGGCCCAGGAACACAGAAGAATTCTTGTCATTGAAACTAAGGGTAATTGTGCCTTTAATTTATGAGAATTCACCTTACAGAGGGATTACTGGGAATGCAATACTGCACCTTTGTACGGTGAGGAGGCATGTGTTCATAAATTGGCCCAGGTATGCGAATTAGAGCTCCTAAGCAGTTCCACAATGGGCATCCCAGGATTTCCAGACACAAGGAAGATCCCCCACACATATCTGACCCTCTCCTCTGGTTTCTTAGGCCACCAGCTCTAAAATGCTCACCTGGTGTAGGACTAGCGGAGGAGATGGAGTGTGGGGGTGGAGTAGGGGGCCAGCTTGGGAGAACTTGACAGGAATACGAGAAAGGCGGGTGGGAGATGTTCCTTTGAAACGCGCCCGTAAATTTCTTACACATGTTTGCAAATGAAATTAAGATAGTGGATGAAACAGCACTCGCAGCGTGTGCCAAACAGACAGCGCTGTTTCCACAGCCAAGGGCTGGCCTATAGCTCAAGGCCCAGGCAGACACATTCCTGCTCTTTGTAGTAAAGTCCCCAGCTACGTTCAAAGCCCGCAGATCATCATTTCACCCTTTTATTGTTATTATAATATATATTTTTTTTAATCGCAAAACCGTATTTCACAGTGTCGTTTTCTCTCGTTTTTATTATTTCTTAATTTATCCGACCCTGTGTTTTTTATGGCCGCCTGCCTACAAGTTATAAAGTTTGCTTTATAGAATTTAATAAAAGCAACAAGGAAAAAAATTCACAAAAACATGCTTTCTTGGAAGGCTTGAGGAGATACGTTTCTAGAAAGGGAGGGGGAAGCCGGGCTTCTCGGCGGAGCCCTGCCTGGAAGAAGTGCACCACGAGGCTGAGTTACGGCATTTGACATCCAAGCATTTGGAGTCCTGCGCTGTTGATCAGGTGCAGAGAGACAGATGCTGAGATATCAGAGCAGCTTTTCAAAGAAACATGTTGTGCATTAATTTTTAAGTGCTGCTGAGACATGTTATTGCTGGGGCTTGACGGCAATACTTTACGAGCTCTGGGCCAAATATTAACAATAGAAATAATGTCAACATCCCCTGCGGAATCCACTGTGAGACTCAGCCAAATTTATATAGCATCCATACGGGTTGGTGAAATCCTACTTTTCAGCACACCTGTTTAACTGACTCAATGCAACCCTGGGATTAAAAATAAGAAGCTACCCTTCACAGAGGACGTGAAAAATGTGAATAGGGTGCCGTGAGCACACAGCAAGCTGCCATAGCAACGGACCTTATGTAGCATCTCTAAGCAAAGCTTCACTGAGGCAGGTCAGGGTGATCACGAGGCTGTTTTTTTTTTTGTTTTGTTTTTTTTTGTTCATAGTGATGTATATGAGCACATTATCCAGCGATCAGCGTCTTGCACTTAATTCCACCACAAAGCCCAAAAGGGGGCTCTTGTTGAGGAGGCTCTGGGCATTTTTCACAATTTCAGCAGCAGGCGAATCGTTTTACTTAAGGATCATTATGCCTGTAATGATGTGGAAACAATTTGACTTTAATGGCACTGAGTGCATTAATGCACGGGGATGTGATATACGCGTACATCATTGTGTGGGGTGGATTACTGATGCTAGGCTGCAACTTCTCGACGTTGTTTCCCTTCCTGCGGATGCCTTCCTCTTCCCTGGGATCAAAGACCCCCAACACTGGGTGAATTCCCTTTGTCGCTGACTGGAAACCAAACAAAAAAGTCCAAATGGGTGGACCCAGGATTGGAAGATCACTCTTTTAGGACACTAACAGGGGGCTATTTACACCCTACCGAGCGGCAAGAAGGAGGCAGACCATTCTTCTCAATTGCTTTGTAATTGTTTTATAATTGATTTGTGAATTAATTTTATTTTTTGTTAACCGCAAACCAGCTGACTAAACTTTATAGATTCATTCATTATAGTAAGTCATTTGGGCTCTGGTAATGTAAAAGATTTTACAATATTTAGGTAAAGCTTTAGCAATCGACACTGAAGACTGTTAATAGATAATGAGGTTAAAATAGAGGCCCGGGAGGAGGAAGGCAGGAGTGGCTGGAAATAATATGAAAAGTGGGAAATTCTTGAGTTATCGGAGGGAAACGGAGAACTTCAGATGAGCTTTTTGATTTCTGTTGCCCGGGCTGACATTCCACAGGAAAGGTTTTGGCGGTTTTTTTTTCTCGAAAATGTTTCAAAAGTAACTCTGATTTATGAGCCTGTCTGTATGAATGAAAGAAACTTTTCCTGATTTGTTGATCTGTGTTTTTTTTAGTGGTCTTGCGGGGAGACTGGAAAGTTCCTCACCTTCCCCTTTACAACTACTTGTTGATATTTTAGTTTTTGAAATTCTTACATTTTTTTTTTTTTTTTAACGAGAAATTTATGACAAATAAGCTATTTCCTGCAGAAGTACAGTTAGGTGCTTGACTTACTAACAATAGGAATGTGGTGAAATACCGTGCTGCAGTAGCAATTACTTAAGACATCCGAATGATTCATCTGAACAGCATAAATGACTTCTGCACTTTTACAGCCATCTTCAGCTATATTTTTCCTCTGTAATTTTTATAGTAACTGAGCACCTTTTATTAGCAGCACTGCCATTGCTTGCACTGAATAAAAAACACAAACTTGCCCAAATGAAACACATCACAGCGACACAACACCGATAATAGTGGCTGTCATGTGGCTGGGAATGCTGGGAATTCTCGGTCTGCTGGCGATGCTACAGCATAGTGATGTCAAGAGCCAAGTTTGTTCATGTTGGACCCTTGGCCATGTTTATTTGTATCTCTTAAAGCACATAAATCAAATATACACTGACATTACATATATACATATACATAATATACACTGTATATACAGTACGTATAAATTATCATACTACAGTGTTTTTAGTTTATGAGGATTTGGCACCTTGCAAGCATATGTTTATGAGAACATTATATTTAGTCTCATGACCACCACGAGGTTCTGCTCTTAAATGACCTGTAAATGAGTGCTTATAAACTTGTCTCAGCATTGTTAATCTTTTTGGCACTGCTTTTGTGAGTTTTTTCCCCTTTTTATCAGGCACTGTGATTTTGGGATTAATGTGCAGAATGCCAGAGCATAATATGGCAATGTCGAGGAAATAATGTAGGGCGGGACAAGATAGGATGATGTCAAACAGATGACACGTAACAGAAGGGTGGAAAAAATAACCAAGTACAAATTATAGAAGACAAATACCCATTAAAGTAAAGCTAGACAACAAAGTTTAGTGACTGAGGTCCCAAGGCTCCTTCAGGATAGAAGACCTAAGAGTATGTATATTTTCTAATAGCACACTGCCCAACCAAAAAAAAGTCACCATCTGGATTTAACTTAGTGTTATGAACTGTGGTTGCTTCAGTTGGTTAGGTCTAGGTTCAGCAATGTTATGTGCCCAAAAAATGAGCTCAGCTGACTACCTGAATATACTGAATGACCAGGTTTCTCCATCAATGGATTTTTTCTTCATATTCCAAGATGGCAATGCCAGGATTCATGGGGCTCGAATTGTGAAAGAATGCTTCAGGGAGCATGAGAGAGACATCATTTTCACACATGGATTTGCCACCACAGAGTCCAGACCTTAATCCCATTGAAAATATTTGGGATGTGCCGGAGAAGACTTTACGCAGCGCTCCGACTCTCCCATCATCAATATGAGATCTTGGCGAAAAATTAATGCAACTCTGGACGGAAATAAATGTTGTGACATTGCATAAGCTTACTGAAACAATGCCATGGTGAATGCCTGCTATCATCAAAGCCAAAGGCAGTCCAACAAAATATTAGAGTGTGTGGCTTTTTTTTGGCCGGGCAGTGTACAATAATACATTTTGTATAATATTGTATGTGGGTTTACATTTTGTGTTGTTTTTTATGGGCACGACAGTGCTTTAGTCCTTCTACTGGTTCTTTGTAATAGTGCCACAGCTTGATGAAGCCATCTGTAACAGAGCCAGGAGAAGCTAGCAGACATAAGCAGTTCCTGCTGGACTTTATCCAGAGTTGTCTTTAAATAGTTAAAAGCTGTGACTTGTGTTGTGTCATTTACATCCAAAGTGGGCCCAAGCCACTGATCTTGTCCTTTATATGAGATGAGATAGTCACAGTTCAGCAGACGTCCCACCCTTGCTGTTACATCTTTAACTTTTCTTTCTGCTTCAGGTTCTCACCGTTAGGATGTGCCAGTGTAGAAAAAAGATGGCAGTACTGCAAAAATGTTTCCAAGGTTACCGTCAGCATTGCAGGAAACTGTTCTATTTTTGGCAATAGATGGTGCATTGAAGTGCCGCTGCCACATAAATTTTAATTAAAAAATGCTGTTATATCAGCATTGAGTTCTGTGTTGGTTTTTCTTTATCTTAGTGGAGTCTTCATCTGAAATGACTTGAGTTGATACTTTACCACAGTGTCACAAGTCATAAAAAAATTCCATCTCAGGTCAAGCCATTGGCTCCGTAAGCCAGCAGATACGAGTTCATTTCTGGACTTTGGGTTTGGTGTGCATGTGAACCCTCCTTTGAGTTAGGAGACTGCATGAAATGAAGAGGAACCACAAGTTATCGTGGACTAAGAGAGTCAAATATGCAGATGGTCTGTAGTCTAGCCTACATTGTCTGAACGCCCTTTATATGTGGTTGTGTTTAGGTGGATTAGGGAATCCATTGCTTCATTTGTTTTGCCCCACTTTGTCCAACAGCATCAGTTGCACTACTTCAGTCCTCACCTCCATGCGGCCTTTTTTCTTACCTTCTGTTTCATGTGCCACAGCAGTGAGATATAAAAAATAAAAATAGCTTGTATAAAATGCGAGTAACAATCCTTGGAGAAATGTTGTATAGTTGGGCCATTTGATTTACCTGGTAGGTAAGCCTGGTCTGAGCTGCAGGGAACAGGGAAATGACTGTTGCTCATTGCAGGTTGGGGCTCCTTTGCTGGCCTTATTATATGGAGGATGATGAAGGTACAGTGATCTGCAGTGGAAAGTGCATCCCAGGGTTGGAGCTGCACTTTGCTGAGACTTTATGACCCATTCCAAGCCACACCTGCACACATACTGTAGCACCTTCCCATAACATCCCAGTTCTGTCGATATGAACGAAGCTCTTGCCCCCACTACTGAGTGTCAGCGACTGCAAAACCAGCCTGCGGTGCCGGGCTAATTTGTCCTAAATTGGCCAGCAAACAAGTGGTGACCGCTTGCATGTCCTGTCTGCTTCGCCATGACTGACACCATCCCTGGCGCTTTTCGCTGCAGCTGGAAGTCTGCTTCTACTTCTCTGATGAGCTCCAGCACCCACACCGCCTTTTTCCCTTCGTTTCCTTCTAACACCTTCTCGCTCTCCCTCTTTCCCCATCTCCTTTCCTCTGCCTCTCCCCCATTTCTTTGACACTTCCTAACATGGCTTCACTCTCGCTACCTGTCTTTCCTTTTTGATTTTTTCCACCCTTTTATCATTTCTTTTTGCCACTTCTATCACTTCTTCACACCATTTTTCATAACTCTTACCTGACTCTCTCTTACTTGATCACCTCTCCACTTCCTTCTTTTCACCTTTAAAAAAACAAGAATTTGACCCCCCCCCCCCCTTTCCTTCCCAATATCCTTTGCTTGTACATGCTGGTCCTTTTATATTATGGCATTTTCACTTCTATCATACTCTCCACGGTTGTTTTTTCTCCCTTAAAATTCAGAAATGTACTCTCTCTTTACTTCAGTTGCATACAGTAGATGCTCATGATGCTTTGTGCATCATGTTGCACAAAGGTAGGTAAATATACATGGTGTGTATCCTCTGCATGAGCTTTGCAAGCTTTACTGTGACAATTTTATGACCTCTGTCTGACCGCTGTCTCTGGCATCCCACAGACATCGATGAATGTGAGACTGAGTACAACGGTGGATGTGTGCACGAGTGCATCAACATCCCGGGCAACTACCGCTGCACCTGTTACGATGGCTTCCGCCTGGCACATGATGGACACAACTGCCTGGGTGAGCCTCTGGGGGTCTGTGGATCTGGGGGTAGACGGATGGGTACAGGGTGGTCAGTAAAAACAAGATTCTGTCATAGAATTTCATGTGTGCATAACAACTCACAATTACAGACTAAATCTGTACCTCTACAAAGCTCAACATTCATCTATCTGCCTGTTTCTCTGTCCATCTGTGTCTGTTGGTATGTCTCTCTCTGCCTGTCTGTCTGTATGTGTCTGTCTATGGTTGTGTCACATGCAGGATGCTGCTGTGTCTTACACATACCGCATATGTTCTGCTCATCTAATGGCACAAGCATGTTGGATGACGGGAGTTTCAGAGACATTTTGTTTCCAATGAAAAAAGGTTTCAGGGTTATATGGTTTGGCGATATATAATTTATTGCTGTATAAGCTGAACATGACATGTACATCACACTGTTTTTGTGGATTTTCTGCACCAGGAAAGTGTGGGAAATAAATTGTAAAAAAAGTGTATATTGATAACTGAGCGATAGATGAAGGTCTGAACATCACTATAGCTGGCATGCTTGCCTTGGCATGTCAAAATGCCAGCAATGGGCTCCCAGCTGGAAAAGACTGGAACCAGTAGCCAGTAGTAGTCGGTCTGGGATCATGGATCGAGATCGGGATCCACGGTAGTAGTCAATCTGTTATTTGAGTATCTGTGTGGCAAACTGGAACAGAATTGCCCGGGGGAGCATTAACAGGGCAGGAGGGAGGGTTGAGAGGGAGGCATTGGTGAATGCTTAGAGTAAGGACCCAAACGAAGGGGTGACAGGCATGGAGAGGTATGGGGTAACAGAAGAGTGTGGTGGAGGAAGGAACCAAACTGGTGATAGAGTGGGGTGAGGGAAGGGTCCTTCAGAGATGAAAAAAACACCATCATCATCATCATCATCATGACAATGGCAAGTGCAGACAGAAGCCATTAGCTGTAATTTGCACAAATAAAAATGATAACTTGTAAAATCTGTACAAAGTGAAAATGTAAAAGTTACATAACCCACCCATATGGTGCTGCACACATTAGTAATGTAAGTGTAATGAAATTTGGTGATATATATACACACACACAACCAGTATATGTGTATAAATCTCATTTACTTTCTGAGGTAGGCTTGCTTCAGTGTGAAGGGTCTAAACCCAAGGACCCTTACTGGAAACTCCCTTGTCATGACTGGGATTTGAACCCTGGTTCTGTTGTTTCAAAAGCAGGGTTGTCACTACTGTACTATCCAACTATATATGTATAGATAGTTATTACTTTTTTTCTTGCCATTAGACTACAACCAGCCTGTTGCTCTGCAGCATCTGCCTGTCCAAAAGCACTAGCATTACTTATGTGCTAAACACAACCACTTAAATGGTAATACAGTTTGGTGAAATATAACATGTCATTACTAGTTACTTTTTCACCACTTCTGACCCAAGGATCACCAGGTAGCTCAGCTTGTGAAGACTAAAAAAGGTCCTACTGTTAGAACCTTAGAGACAAACCATTAAACTACATTCCTCTGTTGTAAGTGTCCCACTGCAGACGTGAGCGCAGTTGTAAGTCATTCTGGATAAAACTGTTGGCCAAGCAACAAAGCAGTACTAATAATAATTTCCCTTCAAGGCTATGTGTGCACACACTCGGCAAAGTGGTGTGTTTCTTTCATAATCTGTGCCACAACGTGAAGAAAGGGATTCTTCTCCTCCAGCAACTAGCCGTCAGTAACATTTGTGAGCTTGACAAATGAGGTTTGAGTCTACCTTGATACCTCCAGACGATTTATTTTTTGCTGGTATTCAGTTGGGTTCTGTCATTTAAATTGTCATGTTATATAACAAAATAAGAGCTGTTCACTTTTATGATTTCTGCATATGTTGAGGTAAAGTTGCGTCAAGGTCGAACAAAGAGCTTCAGTTGAATTGAAAGACTCGGCAGCAGTAGACCCAGTAAAATGCTCGACCCCTTGGCCAAACACCCCCTTCCATCCTCACACTGTTCAGTGCCTGTGAATCGTAGCCCAGACAGCAACCTCTACACCCACCAGCATCTATCATAGAAGCATGGTTTGTGAGGCAAGGTACACCCTGCCCATTTTGTATCATACACATACACACAAAATTGCAGAATAACAGGTTAGCATGAAACATGTTATTGGACTGAGTGAGGAACTTGGAGTAGCTCATGGGGAGCAATAAAACTCCACACAGGCTGAGCCAGATTTGAACGCACATCTGAACTCACAGCCCAACTCAAGTTGTATTTCACCTCAACATGCTGATGCAGAAGAGAAAAGGTGAAGGTGCTGCAGTGGCAGTTTTTGCTGTGGCCTGCAGATTATTCATAGTACAGATGCTAAGCATGTACCTGGTGTTATACATGCTGCTCACATGCCTCGCAGGCTGGGCCTCGTGTCCTGCGCTGTCTGCTGTCTGTCAGTCCCTTTGTACACCCCTCCCCCTACTCCGCTCTGCCCGATCCCAGGCCCCCGGGGGCAGAGCGCTGAATGAAACCTGGGTGATGGCAGGTCGGTGCCAGCCAGCCCCCCCCCCCTTCCCTGTGAACGGCGGGCCGACTTGTGTCAACCTGCGGCTGAAAAACCTCTCTGCTCACCTCCCCCCTCGCTCAGTTTTTGTTTCACAAGTTCACAGATACCTTCAGTGGTTTGCAGAGCTTTTCTGTGTTTTAGAAAAACCAACATTCAAAATAGAGAAAACAGGAGGGGTAGCGTGGCATAATGTTTATAAGAAAAAAGCTGTCTGTCTGTCTCTCTTGCGCTCACTCGCTCTCTTTCTCTCTCTCTTTTTCTCTCTTTCACCGACCCATTCCTGCTGTCTCACCTGCTGCCTGTCTCCATGATAGTTAAAACCTGCAAAGGGAGGACAGCTGCTTCACGCTTCCCTTTATGCTGGTGTACAGGTGTGCATGTCCTTCACACATTTTCATCAACTCTGTGTGTCGGTTCTCCCCATTGCGCACGCGCGCACACACACACACACACACACACACACTCATAACTCTTGTACACTTACACTTGAGCACAGACCAGTTTTTTGAGCCATTTACCATGGGCCACTTTGTTGCATGCGGCTCATTTCCTGCGCCGCGGATGGACGGGCCCCTGGCTTGATGGAGCTGTGTGATTTACGAGCTGGGCAGCTCAACATGCAGCACCGTCTCTTTTGCAGGTTGTACTGTCCTGTCTGTGTGTGTCATCATAGTGTGGACCCCGCTGGTGGTCCACACACACAACCGCCAGGCTACAGACAGCTTTTCCCAGCCGCCTGCTAATGGCTTTCCCCTCTGCCCTTTGTTCGTGCCGCCGGACGCACTAAATCCAGTTTATGGAGACCACTAAATCAAGTTCAGCAGAGATAAACTTCTGGATCAGTGGAAAGACCTTTTTCTCTTTATTTCCTGCATCAGAAGCTGAATGAGGCGACTGTGATTTTTATCTAGCAGTTCGTGCCGCTCAGCTCCCCATGTGCTTCCACATTCATAGCTCATACTGAGGAGGTCATTGTCTTCCCTGCCAGGGCGGCACACAGGTAGACTAGGATCAGGGCTTCTCATGGTGTGTGTAGTACAGCAATGTATTACAACCTGTGTGCGGGTCTATATATGTGCAGTGTGCGGAATAACTACTGAATATGGTGTAAAAAATGGAAAGCCTGAAACTCGATGAACGCTGGGGCTAAAAGCAGTAAACACTGTCTGGTGAAATGCATGATATTTGACATAAAAGCTAATCAGAAATGTGCACTCTTTGCCACCCTTTTCCCTCCCTGCATGTTCCTCACTTTAGTTTTACACCATTTAAAACCTCAGATTCTTTAAAGACCAGCTTGGTTTCTCCATTCTGTTGGGAAGACACCTGCTCTTGAACCCTTGTGAAAGGTACCTAACCCATGCTGCACTAATGAAAGGTCCTGTTGTATAAATGGGGAAAACGCTACTCTGTGCCCATCACTTTGAACTAAAGCATTTCCCGTAGAGCGGTAACAAATAACCAACAATATTATGAAAAATAATAATTTTTATTTTGTATAATCCTTTTCCAAAAACTCTGATTTCAGTTTTAGCTGCAGTGTCACAGAAAGTTCTGCCCCTCAAAGCTACTGAATCCCTTTCCATATGCAAGAAGGGTGTCAAAATACATTTTTTTTTCAGGCCTGCAGCTCTGCTAACAACTTCATCTTTGTGTCAACATGTACAATTTCTAAATTGTACAAGCTGTGCAAACCCAGCAGTTGTATATATGTATAAAACTGCATTGCAGCATCTTGAGCACCTTTGTGCTTCCTGTCAGATTGAGTTCTGTAGGCAGCTACAATGCTGTAGGCATTTGCCCCCTTCCACTATTGTTGCATATTTGTTCCATTGAATAGTTTCAGGTCTTTAAACAAAATGTAATATTAGGGAAACGGTACCGGAGTAAATATATACCACAGTTATAAAATGACCTCAATCATATCAGGAACAAACTTATCCAACATCCATATTACCTGTGTGCAAAACTAATTTCCCTGTTAGTTACTCCATCAACCAATTGACCAAATTTAATTGAAAATTAGATTCAGCCAATTGAACACAGCCAGGCTTGACTGCATCAGCCCTGTTGAGTCTGAACCTCAGTATATTGAAGTTCAAACACGAGAGGGAAAGAGTCAACATGGTGCTGTCATACAAAAAAAGAATAATCCATTCAGCCGTTATCATGAACTGCTTAGTCCCGCTGAGGGTCGGGGGGGGTGCGGAGCCTATCCTGGAATCATTAGGCACCAAGGTCAGAAACTAAGCCTGGATGAGGAGAAATAATAGGAGAAAGCAGGTAGGGGGAAAATACTTTTTCCACAGCACTGTACTTCTGTGGTGTGAGTGAGCAAAACTGCATTTTAACAACTGCAAATTTATCTAAAGCATCACTGGCACATGGCAAATGAGTAATTCTAAATGTAGATGAATTAAGGCATGGAGTGAGAAGGGGGCATGATTTAAGAGAAAAGTTACTAAATTCAAGGTTCAAAGGTTTATTTGTCATGGGTGAACAACACAGCATAGCAGTGTTGTCCCCATGAAAAGTGTCGTTTCCAGGCATCCTCAGTGCAAATATGGACATAAATAGATATGTATGGTTAGGACAGGAGAACAATAAATAATAATAAATAGATTAGTAATAAATAAATAGCAGTACAAACGGTTAGTAAATTCAGACCAACAGCACACAGCAACCAGACCCACAACTACAAACTAATACAACTATAGACTAAACCTACAACAGCAAAAAGCACCAGAAACGGGAAAATGAACCAGACGGGTTTCCACAATGGGTGGAACAGGCATATAGATAGACGGACAGACCCCGATCGACTCTTCCACTGTCCAGGGAGGGGTCAGTGGTTCAGCAGTCTGACGGTGTGGGGGAAAAAACCTCTCTGAGTGGAGTTGCAGTGCTTTAATATAAATCATCACCCATGGTTTCCTTATAAAAATGCCTTGTTGTCTTAAGCGTTCGCATTTATGGGGTTTGCAGCAGCCCGGACTCTTCCTCCTGCTCTCATCGCTGTAACAGTTTGTTCAGGGCGCTGCGTGTGCTGTCCGCCAGGGGGGAGGTCCACGTGACCCTGCTGGTCATCCAGCATCTTGCCAACAGAGACGTAGCAGGGTGACTTAGCCTTTTGTCTGGGGGTGACGGGCGCCAGCGTCCCTAACAAGATGTCTGCGGTGCCACGCCTCTACCTCCGTGTGCGACACCACTCCCGATAATTGCCTCTCTGAGGGAACGGAAGGGGCAGCGGCGAAGGGGTGTCAAGGATGGAGAGACAGAGAAGGGTACTCGGGTTGCGTGTGGCGGGTGTCACTTCAGTTTTGCTTGAATACGCATGCTGGCAACAGGGGGAAACTGTGTACGCCAACCCCACAGTGCAGCCCAGTGACACGCAGAGACACTTCTGAGATGCATGTCGGCCTCTGCGTGCTGGTGTTTACCTCCTTTGGGACCCATGCTGTGTTTATCGTTGCCCCCAGAGGACCTGCCAATCTGTTACCGCAGTAATATGGAATAATAACAGGGCTGCCAGTCAGATGCCAGATCAGACTAAACTGTCCGTAAAAATAGCTCTCCTGATTATACCGCAAGGCAGACAAGGTTATTAATGCTGTGGCCCTACGTGGGGAGACTGTGTCGCGGTCCTAATTGTAAGCGTGGGGAGATCTGCAGATCACCCCACCTCTCCGATGGAGAAACACGACACCACCTGTGGGAAGGGCAACGGCAGAGAGTGTGCACATTGCTGTTATTTCCTTCTGTGTTGCCTGTGTGAGTGACTTATGTGTTTTTCTTAGTCCTACAGAAAGCTGCAGTTACCAGAATTCTTTATCATTGTGGTTTGCCTGCGCAGGCCAGATCTCATAACCATCTGTGCAAATACTGTGTGATAGATTAATGGGCACAGAACTACAAATCACATGTTGAGCGACCTGTGAGCCACCCTCCCCATGGGGTGAAGGAGCAAGCCGTTTGCGCAAGGTCCTTTGACTTGCGCTTGAATCCTCAGACTCAGCTGAGGGGCCGGCGTCCAAGATCAAGGCTACTTCCCTGAGTTGTGATGACCACCAGGGACTGTTGAGTTTTCCCCATACTGCTCGTACGAACTTCAAGACTGCTAAGGATCTGCTGCCCAATACCAGGAGAACCCGATGACTTAGCTGGTGTGGGTCAGCCTTCTCCAGTGGGGACAGATTGTAAGGACCGTGGTGCTGGAGAGCACTATCACCACTATGGAGAAAGAGGCTTTGACAAATGTCTCTTATTGTCTGTCCCCCTTCTGAGGTCTCATTCCTTGTCTTGGACTCCCTTGGGAGTGCCTTGCTCACAACATTGCAGAGATGCGCTACAGTTCTTCAGTCTCTCCATTTGTGAGCCATGCATGCGTCTAAAGATGCGCATGGGCTTTGCCTTTTGCCGCTTCCCGCAACCTTCAAAGAGGAAGATTATACAAAAAAGTGGTTGAATCCCCGCCAAGTTGTGTTTGCAGTGGAGCGCTGATAGCACACGTATGAGACTCGTTGATGCACGAAGTCAACACGACACGGCGTGCCACCAAAGCGACGCGCCACTTGAAAGGATGCAACATTGGAGTCCCGTGATGGTGCGTGAAGCTGATTTTAAAGCAGCATTATCTAGGCCCATGTATTAACAATCACGGTTGGTGGAAGAGGCAGTTGTCCATGGCCCATGAGCAAAGGAAGTTTGACTCTATTGTCAGTGTCCCACTGAAGGAGGAGGGCTCACTTAACCCTGACCATTTCTAATGGTTCCTGCTGTGTGGACACAACAAGCCCTTAACCTCCCTCTTCCTCAGCTGAGGAACCCTGACATCTTCTTCCCTCAACAAGTACTGATACCGCCGAAATTTTGACATTTGTCGATGTGAACCACCGAGACATTCAACCCTGCTCCTTTCATGAGAGGAAAAGCAGCAAGTCGTAAACAGCCCCTCCCCTCACCGTTTGAGTAAAACTCGGACACACCTGAGACCGCTGCTCGTGCGTGCAGGCCGGTTCTCCGTGACTTCTCGCAAGCCCATCCGTCTGGGTGCTAATTGAGAGCTTCCACGCCGATGATGAGCCTAGTCGATTCCCAGCAGCCCCTGAGCGGAGAAACATTGGGGGAATCTGGAGGAAAATGAAACTGCAGCTGCTGAGAAGTTGATATTTCTTACCCCCCACCACACCCCGACCCCTGACATCCTCTCGTGGCATCACTTTGCTCGACTTTAATTATGGAGCGACACAAACGGTTCGGGCCAAGCTCTGAGCGAAAAGCACTTCAGAAAGCGCGAACAGGTGATTAGACGCCAGGAGTCTCCGCACGTTCCTTAATTCTCCTCCTTCCTGAGGGAAATATCAGCGCCGTTTCCCAGCAGGATCTCTCAACCTTTTTCAGCTTGGGCGTGAAATTAAGTCGCTCCCCTCATCCTTCGATTTGCGAAGATGGAAAAATCAGCCCTGGACTACAGACGTATCCAACAACGCAGCGAGATGTCGGACTCAAAGCAAAGGATGCCTGACCTGCGCCTGAATGGGTCCGGTCGAACTCGCAGTTCTTCAGCACTTGGGAATTTTGTTGTGCAGGAAACGCCATGAGATTTGTTTGGTCCGTAGCTGAGGGTCTCTAAAGAAGAAGCACCCAGAGCCTTGCAGCAGGTGGCGTAGTGACCTTGGTTTAAACCCCCATTCCTGTTGTTAATACATTTTGATGATCTGGTTTACACTGAATTACCCTGCTGTATAAACACACCAATTTCAGATTGCAAGTGACCTTGGACAAAGGTGTCTGCTAAATAACACTCAATGCAAACTACCGCTGAGGTTCTATGAATGCTCCGTGAAACCTTGTGGAAAGGTGCACTTTTTTTCCAAAAGGAGGACCCAGTCAGTACGCCTTAATACAAAACCACCAACGGGCAGAATATCTCACCGTGCGGGGACACAGATTCAAGCAAGCATCACCCTGTGGTCTGCCGAATATGGACCTGTATATACAGTGCCGATATATTTGCTCCTTTTAGTGGAGTCTGGGTTCTGATGTCCACTTCAGACTAATTTCAAACCCGGCGCCGTGGTCAGTCTTTTTATTTTTTTTTTCTTCTTTGCAAAGCGGGGAGAAAAAAAGCACTTGTGTCACTGAGCTCCTGTTCTTTTATAAGCAATGGAAAATTTTTGAGGGGGAAAAAAAGGAAATCCTGTAATCCTATTTGGGAAAAAAATAAAGAATCTTGTTTTAATTTCGGCCCTGTGCCACCGAGATAGGCGGCAGAGGGGAGAAGATGTTTAGGCGGTGCTGTTGTTTCTGGCTACCCCCAGGCGTGAGGGTCTCCCGGACGCTTGCTGCACATTATGTTGGGCAAAACTACAGAAACGGCAAGGGAATGACTAGACGTGCTACCTTCATTCATTCTATTACAACTTTAACTGAAATTTGAGCATTAAGTTACTTAAAATTATTTGCCCATTAACACAACCGGGCAAAGTTTTAGTGGCACAGTTCAGGGTAAGCGCCTTCTTCCGTGGAGCTACAGCAGAAGGTGAGCTTCAAGCCAGGTCCTCTGAGTCCAAAACTGTGACTCTAATCACTACGCCACCTGCTGTCATCTCCTGTTTGTCTTTCTATGCTTGTCGAGATCACGGATGAGATTCTTTGCTATGAAAATTAGTTTTTGGTCGTATCGGGGTGCTGCACATAAGGAGTTGGGGTTCCTGCATCTGCTCTTCTGTCACTCAGAACTTAACGCCCCCCAAAAAAAGAGAAGAAAAAAGCTGAAGTGGAGACACTGTAACTCAGCCGTTGTGTTTACACGTCTCCAGAACTCAGCACAAGGCCAAATGTTATATATACAGCCGCGCTATCTGAGAGTCCAGAGGACGCAGTCTCTGCAAATAGAACCAAGCTCTTAATCTCCCACAAATCTTTCTCCACAGTCTTTCCAGTGAGATGGGGAGCGCCAGGTTATGTCCCATTCTTCATAACCAAGAGTCTTTTTAGACTTAAGGCGTTTTTCCGTTCCCTTGAATTGAAAAAGTAGTTTTTAAAGTCCGAATAACACGAGAACTTTTTTGAGTTGTGCCAGAGTCCTTTTCCGTTTGGAAATATTTGCTTTGGACGTAGGCCTTGCTCGACACACAACACACGCAATTATTGGTACTACGACCGAGAGGGACCTACCGACAGCCAACATCTCGGTCACAGGGACTGAGGGACCAGGAAACGAAACTTGCATTGATGCTCTGGGCTTCATGAGTGGGCTACACGTGTGTGTGTGTGTGTGTGTGTGTGTGTGTGTGTGTGTTAATTTGGAGGGGGGGTGGCCGCACCGGTATGTTAAACGCTGAGCAGTTTATCTGCAAAGACGCAGTCCCCGGCTCCTGGGCACCGAGCTCAAAGCGTATTTGTCCCCCTGCTTGGCGAAAGAGAGAGGATGCTGCCAGGAATCCAGCAGACACATTAGAAAAACGCCAACCTTGTGACCTCCTACAGTTTCGTCGCATTAAAGGACTCCGTGACGGTCATATCGGCGTGTCACCTGGCTAACACTCCTCAGGTCCTCTCATCAGGGGTGAGAAGAAAGGACATAACTAATGAAAATGTGTTACAGCCAGACTGGGCTACGGGTAATGGGGGTCAAACATCGACTGGCGGGCGCCCTGACTTGAGCAGGACACCTATTTCTGTTTGTGTTTGCGTTTATTTTTTATTTATTTATTTTTTTCCTCTTTTTTACCCTGTGAGGTTGAGAATCCCCTTGGAAAGGAAACTTAATCCATCCTCCTTTCCAGACTGGACAAATAGACAGAAAATTAGTTTCGCATGACAGCTTATTAAAAACAAGCCTGTGTATACACCCGGTTATTGATGCACAAGGCCCAGGAGGTAGATAGGGTTGCAGCACTGTTCCCAAAAAGGGAGAGTCATCCCCAAACACAGCCGTTGCCACTAGTAGTGGTAGATAGTGGCTTGGTTAGCTTCTTGACTTTGGTGTCTCAAGAAATGTGTAGAAAGGGTATGTTATACTGACCACCACCACTCCCCCACCCAGTGAAGGAAGCACTCATGCAGGAAAAGTACAGGGTCACCCATTTGAGCCCCACCTCTGCTTTTGACCTCCTTGACCTCGATTGATCCGGTCAGGGATGTGAAGGCAGCGTCTGCAGGGGACGGCCCATCCTGTGCATCGGTGGGCCGTGGGATGCTGACGTTAAGCGTCCGGTTTGCTTTTCTGTTTGATGTTGAGGAAATAAGCAAACAGGAGAACGCACGCTTGCGGGGGGCAGCCCGAGCCTCCGAGCCGTTACTGTGACCAAAGATGTTGCAGTGCATGTCGAATGTTCTCCCCGGCGACTTTCCCTCACCATCCGCCACAGAGAGGTGCTGAAGGCGGGGATGATCTGACAGCAAGACTTTCTGCACCGTGAACTCCAACGCCCCCATTTGAGGCCAGCGAGTCAGCAGGTACACCCGGTTATTAATCCCTGCTTGTAATTCCAAGCAAAGGCAAAGCTGACTTTCAGAAACTGCAAGGGCAGGGCTTCCCTAGTCCAACCTTTCTGCAGGGACAGATAAATCCCACACCATAGAGTGACTTTCAGGAACATTTACCCACATGGTGGTGCAGCATCTCGGTCTGTGTGAGGCTTCCGTGTTCTTGCATTTGCATCAGTTTCACCCAAAGATGTTTCAGGCGACCTGGTGACTAAATAACCCTTGCTGTGTTTCTCAGTGAGAGCGAATGAATGAATGAAAGTATCGCTGTATAAAAAGGTGAAATGCTGTAGACAGTGCAGTACAGTACTATATATTGTATTTAACATTGTCAGTTATCCTGGATGAAACATTTTAAAAAAACAATACAGCTGTCATCTAATATCCAAACTCTGTCTCAGAATTTTTGCTGTAACAGCTCTTGAAAATGAATGCCTAAATATTGGTGTCCAACAAATTTTATCCAAAGCTTATCCATAAATAAAAGAATTGGTGTCCTATCAGCTGTTTCCACTTGTAAATTGTTTGCATACGTTTATGCCGCATGGCTACATTTTACTGTGATTTTTCAATTTTTAAATAAACTTATTTAAATCCTGGTTATATCAGACGTGGATACGGCAGGTTACTTAGCCACAGATCTTCCCTTTACTCAACATCTCATAACAGTGAACTCCCACTCCAAACCCCACAGATGCATGTACTGTACATACTGTACCATGCGTCATAAACATGCAACTCAGTGGCGACTAAGTATTTTCTGATTAAATAATTATTTATTTTCCTATTTGAAAGAATGGTAAATAAACACTCGGTATCCGAAATGTTGGTGTTGCATTTTCAGGAACAAATTACAGATGGATTACCATAGTACACCGCTTTCGACAAGTGTACATTTATTACAGTTGGGTTTGGATGTCGTTTTGCTACACCTGAGGTACCTTTGCTCAGTGTGTGCATAACTTTGCATATTTCAGCTGGATATTTTGTTTGAAGAAAATCTTAAGGGCTACTTTGGGGGTACAGAAGCTGGAAAGTGAACCTGTATGTTTTTTTTTTTCTTTTTTTTCCCCGGCTATTCGAGTTCTTGCAGCACTGTGCCTCCTCAAGCTTGAGCTCAGAACAGACCATAGCTCGGTGTAACAAGAACCTTGAAAGCATCCTGCATGCCCACTCTGGACAATCTGCGGTTTGTTCCATATGGCAAACCCGAGTTTCTGGTTCACCTGCCAGAGCAGTTTGTGGCCGAGGGACGCATGAAAGATCTGCAAGTGTCTGTGAGCTCTGATGTAGCAGGCAACTCTCTTTTTGGTTCTGCCTCCGGCTCCATCTACCGAAACTGGTGTGTGAAAGTGCCGTGGGCCTTGCACCACTCCTACCTTGGGAGCACAGTATGGTGATGGCACTTCCTGTAGTTGAGGGCCCTTGTGCCTCAGTTGCCCCTCCATTGTGCTATGTATGTGATTCCCCCTCTTTTCTCTCAGGGTTCCCGCTTTAGTGAAGCTTCCCTACCTGTGCAGCTTTGGCTGAGCCTACATGCCTGCGAGTATGAATTTAATATCCTGCCCTGTGAAAAAAGGGCACAGAGCTGCTGAATGCAAAACTACAAAACTCTTTGTTGTCATTATAATCTTCAGAACAGTCTCAGCCTATTGCCAGATGCTGAGAAGATGGATGTAAAATAAGGCAAATTTTTGTGCCACCCCATAATAATTACTTAACATAAACATATGGAAGAATGCATCATGTAAAGAAATTTAGTTGAACTGAATCAAATTGAATGGAAAATATTTTCCCCAAAGGGAAATTTTCCAGGGTTACAGCAGCACACAAGACAGAAACAACTGTTGAATTGGACCAGTTTGCCACTGAAAAGATCCCCTGCAACCCTGGAAGAAACCCCAAGCCAAGTAGACAGTAAAATGAATTTTATGTATGTATGCATGTATATGAATAAAATGAAATGCATATACTTTTTGTTGGAAAAAGAAAAAAATTGTACATTGTGAAGAAACACAATTTAAAAATGATGGTTGCACGCATCGCCGCACAATGAGGTTTTTGTGTCTTTGCCACCGCCACCTCAAGACCTGAAAGCTTCCGGAGCCACGGTGACGCACAGCAGTGTTACAAAGTTCTGCAACAGGAGCCTTGTCACCTTGCTTTTCAGATGAAGCATTCATGTATCTTCTGCAACATGGATGATGTGCACAGTGTTGCAGGTGGAACTGTACAGTTTTGAAGGGACTAGGGGTGGGCAAACTGTTATCACAACCCTGAAAATGAATATGACCCGGTATGTAGGCGCAGGGAAAGCATCCATGACATGCGTTTAGCGCTCCTTACAATTTGGAACTTAGAGTTGCTTCAGTTTGACAACTTGACAGTTTTGATGATCACAAGAAGACATTTATCTACATTGATGGACTGTTTCCATAGAATAGAAAAGGTGAACGTGTTGGGGTAAACCTTTGTGGCATTTCTGTGTGACCCTTTTATTCACCTTTTTAGCTGTCAGAAAGGGAATGGCTGCTGTTGGCTTAGTCCTCTCATAGAAAGTTTACCATAAAGCAAAATCAAGTAAGAATTCTCCTTTCAGTATGTAGGTGAAGACGGCTCAGGCTGGTTGCTTAATGTGACACGGTACTGCAAGTCATCGATTTCTCCTGCTGTGCCACCATGACGCTAACTGTCCTTGACTTTGGATGGAATACAGGACAGAGAAATGGACAGGAAGCCACTGCACCCCTCAGCTTCTTAATGCCTTTCTTTCTCTGTCCATCTTACTGTGTGTGTGTGTGTGTGTGTGTGTGTGTGTGTGTGTCTGACCAGATGTGGACGAGTGCTCAGAGGGGAATGGCGGCTGCCAGCAGATCTGTGTCAACATGATGGGCAGCTACGAGTGCCGCTGCCGAGAAGGCTTCTTCTTGAGTGACAACCAGCACACCTGTATCCAGAGGCCCAAAGGTAACACAACTGCACTGCCGCACACACACAGACACACAGATCAGGCAAAACCCATCATTAATTTAACCAGATCCAAGGTGTGCACTGATGTTGCATTCCTACTTACCTCACAAAGATGGAATGGTGAAATTCCCGATTGGTTCTAATCCCAGTTTGTCTCTATTTTGATCTGAAGAGGTTATACAGTTTGGGTTTTGCTGCTGTTTTGTGTTAATCTTTAGCTTCATTTATCTTCTACTTAATCTGCCTGGCTGTGTTTAAAATTGATGTAATGTACAATTTTTCCAGTCATGAAAGTGGTTAAGGAATTTGGTTCAATCCCCTCTCCCTCTACAGCTGTAGTACTTTGATGATGAACCCTGAATAGCTCCAGTAAAATATCCAGTTGACCCAGTACTGCATGACTATGTTTCATACTGTACACACCAAATTAAAAATAATTTTCTTTCACGGTAAACTTTTCAAGCCAAACTACTGTAGAAATGTGAAGATGACAAGAGTACGGCACTCTTCACCTTACTGTCTCAGCAAGTGGTTCTAAATCCTGGAACCAACATCAAAAATGATCGTTTTCATCCACTGTTGACAGTCGTCATCTTTTATTTGAAACGGACATGTTTAAATGAGTCCTGACTGCAAGAACTATGGATGGTTTGTTCCAGATAACACCCGGGATGGGAAGTGCGTGTCTGCTGGAGTGTGGATATGTAGAATGTGTGAGCGGCACCTGTGAAGGGTGAAAAACGTGCACTTCTAGGGGAGAAAACACATGGACAACACTGACTAAAGAGCAAATAATTGGTGGATGAATCTGTGTCCAATATCGAAGCGCAGTTATGAGTATATACTGTAGTTCCCAAAAGGCTCCAGACCACCACAACCCTGACCAGAATAAAGCAGATATTGATACTGGGTGGATGGATGAATGGATGGATCCCAAGAGGGAGAACTTGTAATTGACCTGTGTGATCATAGCACATCAGTTTCAATGTTGTCAACTGTATAAATCATATTTGACATTTGTGACCACCAACCTGTCATCGCAGTATTGGGACCCGGGTCCTCTATGCAACCCTTCCTGTTATAGTGAAGTTGGCCAGGATGTCCAAGCTCATCCTACGCTGTTCTCACAGTGTAGAATATCTTCATTATTTTATCTGCAGAGATAAAATGCTATACTGTGTTCTGATCCCAGAATAGTCCCCCACATTTTCATCGTGTGAAAGGTAAGTAGGCCCCTGAGGAAAGACAAGGGCCTCTGGATGCTGGCTTTATGAGATAAATTTGGCCTACTGAACTTCTGTGTTTGCTTTTCATAAGCTTGGTGTTATTCGAGTCAAGTGAATGGTGTGTGGTGCATTTTGACGGGCCGCTTCTCTTGGTGGAGCTGGGTCAGGCAGATGATCACGGTGCAGCCAAGTGGAATATTTCTTGATAAATGCCCCGTTAATCTTCCATATTTCATGGTAATATTGGGTTATTACTCCCAGATGAGATCATTTTTGATGGAGAAGTTAAAAGCCTAGATAAATGTACCAGCCCTCCTCGCTCAGCGTCGATTTTCTTGCTAAGTACGGGGATGTTTAGGGACGATGCAGACAGCAGGCATCTGCTTATCATTACAGCTCAGGGCACTCGGGGTGGACAGGTCTTCAGGGGAGGAGGTGTCAGAGGCGCTGCAGAGTGACACTGGGTGTTCGTGGAGCCACTGTAAAAACAGCTCTGGCTCATCTAGGATTTCACCCATTAATTTGCTAAAGTCATGTTAGCAGGTGTTGCGGCCGGAACAGAAATGCACGTGCAAAAAAAAAACAAGAAGCATCGGACTGGTGTTTTTCCCAGGAGCAGGAAGTCATCTGAGACCTTTGATGACATCACTGGTCAAACACCTTTTTAATACAGTCATGCCCCAATTGGTGCTCATTCAGGCTATTGCACTTTATATTCATTTAATACCCCTACTTTGACTTACAAGGCCTTTCTTCACATTTACAAGGATCGGACTTGGATTTCATATGGTTCCCATCAGCTGGTGCGAGTTCAACGGCAACATGTGGTCTTTGCAGTTGTAGCTTGGCTCGGGCTGTGTTACGTTCTCAACCTCCATTACCCCATGTTTGCTAGCTTCACCTGTTATAATCTCAGCAATCGTGGATCCCATTTTGGACGGAACCAACCGACCCAACTTGTTTAAGTGTGAATCCACAGCATGGTTTGATTTCTTTAGTTTGTTTACTTTTTGCAATAAATGCTGAATGAATACATAAACCAAAAAGTATCACATGTACTGTATGTATGCTTTGTAGGCAATTTTTAAGCATGCTGTGCATAAAGGCTCCAAAAGAGCTGAACAAGTGCAGGAAAATAGTCATACAGACTTACAGATTGATGTAGAAAAACTGCTTTATGTTGTGTTATAACTAATTTTCACTATGAAAGTAATTGCATTTATTTTAATAGCGTTTGGTTATACCGGGTGTTGTTTCTGTGGCTCAGGAACACAAAGATCTTTACCACTGGCGTTAACGTAAGTTATAATTTTGATTCATAAGAATTCATCTTACGAAGATTTTTTTTTTTTTTTGAGTATGAGATTTGGGAGGCAGGGGAAAGCTGGGCTTTTTGTTATGTGTTGTCACTTCATTTGTCGGCAAGGAAAGCATCGCGCCAGTCCCAGCACCGCCCACCTGACGGCGCTTTGCTATCTCCCTGGCTGGGCTGCCTTGTTACAGGGGCAGCTATGTCAATTAGGCAGTAGGGCGCCACCGAGCCGGGGTGGTTAATGATAAGACCGGTCGCCCTCGCCGGAGCTCTTGTTAGGAACGCTTGTGTTTTGCGAGAATAACTCTCCCCCGTACAAGAGCCTTTCGCATTCACCCGGCACAATGCAACAGTTCATTTGTTCCACGAAAACATTCCTCGGCCTCCCCCCGTCGCCTCTGAAAGGGCAACCCAGGGGGGTTAAGGGGCTGGAGAAAGGCCACATGGGTCCTCTTTCCTTCTAGGTCCTTTGAGGGACCCAACTATCCGATGTTTGTGTGAGGCCTAACACAATGTGCTGCCTGCTCTGGGAGGGGCGTATGATCCGTTCAGACACCTTTAATTTAAATTTTGTGTGTTTTTATGCAATGGCAATTGCAATATAAATTTCTGGAAGGATATAACAGGGCTGTTAAACTCCTTTAGCCTGAGAACCCCAGCAGCTTTTATGCTGTTTATAGCAGTTTATGGCAGCACACAACTTCTAAACTGAGAGGTCGTCAAAATACCAAAAATGAAAAGATGTGCAAAATACATATTTGATTTTTTTTTTCTTTTCTTTTCTTTAAACAATCGTCGTGACTCCGACTACAGTGTCACTCAGAGAAAGAAAAACACCCACTTTTTGGCACTCTGTATATTTTCCCTGTCTTCATTTTGCAGCTTTATAGTCTAAACCCATCATTAACTTTCCATTGTTATTTATTTTCTTGACAAAGTTTATTACAGTTCTACCATTATTTGGCCGCAAACCATAAAGCCTGCGCAGAAAACTTGCTACTCTGCACAATACATTAAAAAGCACAAAGCCAAATTTACTCTTCATGGGTGATTTTCTTCTTGAAGAATCTCTCTGGGAGCAGTAAAGTTGGTTCTTTAAACATGTCTTCTGATCCTGGCTTTATAGGCATCCCAGCTGGATAGCAAAAAAGACATAAAAGATTGACAGCAGGGCCAAATGCCATCAGTACTTGGGCTTCCTGCTTGGCTCATTTCCACTTGCTCACATGCTGAAGAAGAGCTGCAGCCGCATTGCGTGGCCTCTCCGCAACAGCTGCTCTCTCCTGTCGCAGACCCCTGTCTGGTTGCCCCCCATGCTGGCGAAACACGATGTGGAATCAACATGGTAACGTGGTGCAGGGCCACCCGGTGGAAATGGTGCCAGACACTGGCGGAAAATTGAGAATTTCCTACCACCAATTTGGTGGTGTCCTGTTGTGCTGTTTTCTGTTTGTTTCCACCATTTATATGGAATTATTTACATTTGTTAATTTAGCAGATGTTGTTCTCCAAAGCGATGGAGTAGACAAAAGGCATCTCACCAACAGATGAGCAATACAGATGCAGATTGTCGATGCAGTTTGTCCCATACAACCTTTTTTTTTTTTTTACTGGAACACATTGCGTGTGTAGCTGGTTATGAAACTGATAGGGAATGCAAAGGTACACAATATGGCCAAAAGTATGTGGACCCACCCCCTCCTTTCTACTGATTCAGCTGAGCTGTTCCAGCTGCACCCACACAGCACAGAACCACATTCTAGACGATTGTGTGCTTCCAACCTTGTGGCCACAGTTTGGGGAAGAAGCTCCTTTCCTGCTCCAGCATGTCTGTGCCCTCCCCACCATGCTCTATAAACTCATGGTTTCCTCAAGTTGGTGTGGAAGAACTTGAGTCCTGACCTCAACCCCACTGAACACCTTTGGGATGAACCAGAATGCCGACCGCCAACTGGGCCTTCTTGCCCAACCTCACTGATGCTGTTATGGCCAAATGGGCAGAAATTCCTACAGCTGTGCTCCAGAATCCAGTGGAAAGCCTTCCCAGAATTGTGGAGGCTGTTATGGCAGGAAATGGGTAAGAACTCCATGTCGATGCCCATGGGTTTAGAATGGGATGTTCAGCAAGCATGTGTGGGATGATGCTCAGATGTCCACATACTTTTGGTCATGTAATGTATTTGTGACAGATAATGGAAGTAGACAGGAGAATGAGAAAGAAGCAAGTCTGTAAAGAACAAGTTTTTGAAGGACAGAAGGAGTTCATCTTGGGAGCCAAGATTGAGAACCTTTGGGCTTTTGATTTTTGATGTTGCTTCCATGATTGAGAACCATTTGTTGAAACAGCAAGGGAGGTGAGGAGAGCGCAATACGCCTGTCTCTCATCTGCCCTCCATGAAGTGCCTGTGGAGGGTTACCCTGTATTGGTTCTTGCCTACAGTTAGACCATAGATGAACTGGCGCCCTACATGTGGGAAGAGATTCAAAAACTATTTCGCTTCATCGCTCATGGCCAGGTTCTCCTTCATGTCACTGTGCTCCCATCTTACAGTTGTCTTCTCCAAAGATGGGGTAACTGCAGGGAAATGAGCCTGAGGGATTGAATTGTCCCGTTCAATGCTGTTTGTGAGGCATCTGCAGATGCTGGTGGATGAGTGTTGCTGGCCACACAGGATGGACACACCTACAATCTCATACCGCATTGAAATGGTGTATCGCAGGCTCTTTTGATCTGTTGTGTGAATGACTCTTTGTGCACCGGAACCTTAGGGAGGTTCAGCTGTTGTTTGTGGCATCGCAAAGCATGCTCCCTGTTTCAGCAAAAACTTCTTCCTGTTTATTGTTTTTCAGCAGAAACTTCTTCCAATTTATTGCTCCTCGATTCGCCAAAGCGCTGACTCTACAGCTACCCATCAGTATTGTGTTTGTGGGCTTTGTGCTGCAACAAGAGTCAATGAAAAACAAATCAGAGAAATCCATAGGTAATAATTTGAGTGACTGGCTGGCACTCAAAAGACCCGAGTTTGAATCCCACCTCTTCCTGTTGTACCCCTGCTCAAGCTGTTTGACCCAGAATTAATACAGTAAAAATTACCCATCCAAGTAAATCACTGTAACTAGATTAACATTGGAAGTCCCTTTGGAGAAAAGCGTGGAATATACTAATAAACAGCTCATGTCTTTTGCTTAAATTTATGTTTATTCAAATTTAGCAGATGCAAGTCAGGGTAAACAGAAGCAAATTTCACAACCAATATCTTCATATGTGGTTTGTCCAGTACCATCATTACACCAAAAGCTGCTTGTGGAATTAATAAGAAATATAACGTTGTTTATGACAGGTGATGTCTGCAGCTTTATTTGACACACAGGAGACTGAAAAAAAAGCAGGCAAAGGTGGAGGAGTTTGGTGCTTTTGTTAAGGCCAAGAGCATGATCAGTGTCTGTAGGTATCAGGATGCTGATCCATTCACCTTGAAGGCCATGACCTTTTATTGAACTTCTGTGTCCTGGCCTGATGACTGCATGGAACCTCTTCTCTTGACTGAGGAAATGTATACCAGTTTGGCCTTGGAGAATCATGGCAAGTATCTGCAGTGCATATGTCAGAGAAATGGCACACGGTATTCCATCATGAGGCTATTCAGTGATGTAGTCTTAAGTGTCAAATTGTGTAGAAGAGGGAGAACACTTAAGATCTTCTATCATCTGTTATCCCCAAGGTCTCCAACAGGGCAGAGCTGCAAGCAGGACTGCTCAGGGTGGCCTGCAGCAACCAGTCTGTCTGCCTGGACTGGACATCAGCTGCTGAAATTGTTTGCACACCTACCCTGGGTTGCTCAGTTTCTGTGATATTACTTGCGGGTGAGAGGAGAGCAGAGTCGCAAATACCCTTGTAGCACTTTCCTTCCCCCCAGCTACCTATTATATCTGCCCTTCGGATTGGCGTCAAAGCCCCTTCTCTGTGATGCCTATGGGATGCCCTTGCTCCCAGCCCTCAAAATTGCTCCCACCCCCTCCACCCATGGCCACTAAGTTCCTGCTCTTCTGAGCAAATATACACACCAGTGGCTTGGATCCCGGTGAGTGTTGGCTCCCTCGCTGCTGAATCCTCCATACCTCTCCCTGTGGCAGGCATCTCTTTACGCGTTGCGGCCAACACTGAAGGCCATTGCTAAGCCCTGCTGGGCCACGGGGTTTTTCCACTGCCTTGTGCACGGCCCCGTTGCCCGACCCACACCTCCCCAGTCGGTTTTCCTCTGCCTGTGAAGTGTCCCAGCTTACAGAGGGGTTAGGCTTCATCTATTACTTGGTGTAGTACGGAAGGAGGGAGGATTTCCCACCTGTTACATGAGGAATGAGGGGGGTCACCTTGGGCAGAGGGGCAGTGGCGGCACTTGGGGGTGGAGCAGGTGCGGTCTTCACGTGTCAACTAAAAGCATTCACGTAAACACTCAAATGCTGTCAAGTCGGATTCAACTTGTGCTGACCACTCTTGTGGTAGTTGTGGTACGGAAGTGGTTTATCGTTGTTTTCTTGCACGCATGTCAACCGCAAACATATGAATTCCAAGCCCCCTGGACTCGAACCTACTCTCACACACACAGCTCAAGTACCCCTCGGCCACCATGCTGTTCTCAGACACCTGCAGATCTCTCTCTCTCTCTCTCTCTCACACACACACACACACACACACACACACACACACTTGCTCAGGTTTGCCCTCTGCCAATGCTCATTTAGATGGTCACACTTTAACAGCCATGCCCGAAGTTGCAGCTTACGTTCATTTGTCATTTGTTCACGTGCTGGTGTGCACACAAATACGCACAACGATACACATCGACACATGTAGACATGCTGTCACATCCCGAGACGTACAGACGAGCCGCTTCTCTCCGAAAGGCCCCCGCGGCACTTTGAGAAGCGTGTCAGATCTAGTTTCTCTCCCCAGAAACATTTAAGACTCTTTAGCTGGAGTTAGCTGGAGAGGACGCCAGCGCTGCTTCGGAATGCTGTTTGTGCATAATTTGATGTGCGCGAGGGTGCATCCGCTGGCACCCAAGGTGTGACTCACTGTAATCGCATGCACCCAGACGCATCCTATGGGAATATTAAAAGCCATTCATTGCATATTTGGAGCCAGGTCCCATGTGCAGACGTAGCCATTGATACTTCGGATTCCCGTTTTTATCCTTTTTTTAAATGGAAAAGAAGGGGAGGAACGATGATGGATTGAAGAGTTGAGGTGTTGTGGTGCTGCTCCTCTTAAAGGGCCTCACAGTGGCCTTTCCAGTAACCGGCATGGCATCCCCTGGCTGCATGTTCACGTACCACAACCCAAAACCAAACTTTCCCTTTATCCTTTCTAAGTGCTGCTATTTTTGTTTTCCTGTTAAAAAACCTTCAGTGGCCCCATTATCATTTGGGGGAAAATGGTCTTGTGTGTAATTATGGGGAGCACTTCTTGGGCAGCTGGTGCACCAAAAGGAACATCTCTGCTCCGTGGTGAGGTCTTGCTTCCACCTTCTCTTCACTGCTTGCTGACCCACCCTGCGTTTGACAGGTCTGTGACTTTCTGACTGCTTTTAAATTCATTCAGCACCTCCACATTTTACTCTTTGGAGAGCTAGAATTTTTTTCTTATTTACTCGGACTTCCCATAATCCCTGATTTTTGAGCTTTATAAATTTCTACAATTCCCCTTCTAAGATTCTCTGTAATTCCTCAACTGATTTGAAGTATGGTTCACAGAGTCTGTCAGTAACCAAAATTTGTGTGCCTTTTTTTTTATAGAGGGGGCATCTTCAATCCCATCTTATTAACCTGAACACCTGACTCCAACCAGCTGTTGGAGAAGCCATAACCTTAGAGGTTTGCATACTTTTTCTAGCTTGGGCTATGAATTTCAGTGATGTACTGATAATGGACAAAAAGTAAACCTGTACACAGCAGGGTGTTCTTCCTGTGTCAAGCCAGGGTAAACACCTTGACCAGAGAGCCATAGCAGCAGGATGCAAACCCAGGTCCTTTGACTGCAAAGCAGCAGCTCTAACCACCATGCCACCTCCTGCTACCAAAGCTCAATGTACCTATTTTGCTAAAACTTCTTGACCTCTGCTGAGGAGCAACTTCAGCTATACATTACCAAACTTGTGGGGGAGTAACCCCAACAGCTGGTTAACAGACAAACTGTTATTCTTACTGTGCATAAAGTTACACCACATTACAGCCATTATGAAGTAAAGCGTGCTGTCCACATGTTTGGTTTTTACCATGAATTTTAAGGTGCATTGTGTGGCTCACTGAGCATCTTTAAATTTCATGGCCTGTTATAATTATTTCTCTTTGACTTTGCAGGTATTTTAAAGACAATGGTGTGTATGGAAAGTGCACAAATTTCTGTTTCAGCAGTGGTAACTAAGGGTGTTGTATATTAACAATATGTCAACATTACAATGTTGGTTGTTTAAAAAAAAAAAAAAAAATCTTTGATGCAAGATTTTATCTGCATCTGTCCGTTTGGAAGATACCTCAGAGACGTCATGCAGAAGCATCAGTCTGAACGTGCGCTACAGAAACCCTTTTGATGTGTTTATTTTTGGGTACAAGGGTATGCTTTCAGGCGCTGACCCCAGTGATTTCAGGGATTTGATCTAAGATGAGTGTGTTAGTCTCGGGGGCAGGAAGCCAGGCTCATGAGAGCGTCTACAGCAGCCAGTCCCTCCCTACACGGGATGGGATATCGCTGTGTCTCTGTGGCTGAAGGGCTGCAAAAGACCTTTTTATGTCCTGTAAGCTGCTGGATTTCCAGGCTGTTTTTCATACATAATTTTTTTTTGCGTTCAACACACATTGGTTTTGCTCTGAACTCCTTGACTGAGTAGGTGGTGGAGACCGGCATTCAGGGGCCGCTCTCCCCTACTTCTACACCCTTGAGGCTTCACTCTGCACTACCAGTCATCGTTTTGTCAGTGGCTGGTACTTCATCTGCGTGCTTAGAGACGATAAATAGTGGAAGAACAAGGGTTTCCCCTCGGACCGTTCAAAGATCCTTTTGTCTTTTTTTCTATTGGCAATCATCTATCAGTTTTCTTCATTGGATTGCCAGTGTTTTTTTGATTACTCTTATTTATTTAACTTTTTCACTTCATTTATTTTTATTAGAACAATAATAATAATAATAATAATAATAATAATAAATGATTGGTATTTGGCAGAAAATTGAGGCCTGACCGCAAAGGGTGGGCCCTAGCCTGGCCAGTGAGAATAGAACTATTGTGTCAGCACCTCAGTTTTTTTTTTACAGCCCTATGGAGAGGCAAAAACATGGGTTCTGGCCTCGATTCGACCCGAGTGTGATGGATGGGTGTGTGGTGCCAGAGGACGAGGGTCTCCGGCTGGGAAGGGAGGGAGGGTTGAGCTCAGAGCGTGACCTTGAGAGTGCTTCAAGCAAAGCTAACTGCTTTAGCGCCACGTAGCCTCGGATTTCCGACAAGCAGGGGCATCCCAGTCCCAGGAACCTTGGTCCATTGAGTGCCCCTAATTTATAGAATGGGAACTTGGATTTTTGGGTGGTGAATTTTAAGGATAGTTTCTTGACTTGTGGTACCACCTCTGTAGCCAGCGTGCACCGCAATTGTGGTGACATAAACAGTGATGTCATGAGCTTCTCCATCTACTTTCCCACGATTCTGTGGTTGGTGCCCTGTTTCCCCCATGAGGAGTGACACTTGAGATCCGCGCTGTCATCAGTATCATAGTTGTAAAAGATGCACTCCACTAATAAGATTTGCCAGTGACAGCCAAAGGCAGCCATTGTTCGTTGTCAGAAAAACAAGATGAGCCCCTCGAAAGATGCCCCTACGACATCTTAAATGAGCACGAGACCACCAACCAGACGGGCTTTGGGGAACCGGAGGGTTTAACTGGAGAGCCTTCGAACAAAGGCATTAAGAGATTTCATAAATAAGTGATTTAAAATTCCAACTTTGCGAACTGTGATTTTGTTCAGGTTTGTCAGCACTTTCTGTGTTATTGATGTACCTGACTGAAGTACTGCCTGGTGTGTAAGCTCAGCAGAAAAGATGTGGAGCCGCACATGAAAGGAACAGTGGCCGGTCCTGCGCTGTGGGGATCGGCACCACATCGCTTGGTCATGCCGGCAGACAAGCAAAAATCATTGTGTGTGTGTGTGTGTGTGTGTGTGTGTGTGCGTAGTGCAGAGACTGAGTACCTAATGAAGCAGAATGGAGTGGAAGCCCCTCCATCCCCCCATAACACACATACACACACATCACACCCACTCTGCTAAAGTGTTGGCAGAAGTAACAAGACTCAGTGGAGACATCTTCCTCTCTGCCCCCAACCACGGGAGATGTGAGGAGGATGACGGCAAGGATGAAGGAAGAAGCAGCAGATGGGTTTTTTAATGAAACGTTCGCCAGGGGATCCTTGATGCGCAGGCGACGGCGACAAGTGGTTGGCTGCTGGTGAAGTCGAAGGGACGCCTCCGCCTTCTTAGAGGACCCGGAGATTAATGTGAAGTGGGACCAAGACTGGCACGATGCTCGTTCTCTTCCTGACTAATGAGCGGCGGCCACAGATACTGTGTGTTACACCACAATGATACGCTGTGCGTATCTGGATGGGGTCCTTTCCTTTGTTTTTGCCATTTTTTGAGGAACGTGCAAGTACAGCCTGGCCTTCTTAAGGGATGCAAAGTACAATTTCCCATTTTGTTTCAGCCGCAACCCTCCACACACACACACACACACACACACACACACACACACAACCGAGCGCGCCTTTTATTTCTGGAGATTACCTCAATTAACGTTACAAGGCTGCGGGGATCAGCTCTTCGTGGGATTCCTCGCTCGGCAGGAGCACTCGTTTTATAGCCTGAGATAGAGCTCGACATGAATGGGCACGCTCAGTGGGGCCCGCCGCCCCGAGAGTGAGCCCTACAATGTGTGTCTGTCAGCGGGGACGGATGAGTGTGTGTGGTGGGGTGTCCCAGGAGGAATTTGTTGTTTATTAAGCATTCCAGTGAATAGGAGGCTTTGGAATCGGCAGGAGCTAAAGGTTATTCAGGTATTGTGTCCATGAGTGGATGGGAACAAAGGCCCTTGCCAGCGATAAGCCAGGCTCCCCCGACTGTCTCGGTCTTCTGCTCTCTCTCCATCAGTTCCAGAATGAATTTTGGTTGCTAAATGCTGATTTTTTTTTCTTCAGGTTTTTGGTGCATGTGCTAGAGGTTTTCAGTCTAAAACGGTTTGTTTGTTTTGCTTTAGCGTTCAGTGGCATTAAAGCTGTCCTTCATGCAGTCTTCATTCCCTTGTTGAATTCTGTCTCTGTCTCCTCCTTTCTCTCCCTCTCCTGCCTTCTGTCTTCCACCACGTCGCGCCCCTCAGAAGGTCTCAAGTGTATGGACAAGAACCACGGGTGTGCACACATCTGCAGGGAGACGCCCAAGGGGAATGTGGCCTGCGAGTGCCGGCCTGGGTTCCAGCTCACCAAGAACCAGAAGGACTGCAAGTGTGAGTGAAGAGAATGCGGTGGTGGGGATGGGAAGCGGGGTGGGCAGGGACATGGGAGGTTGAATGGGTCATGGCATTGAGAGCAGCCAACGTCTAGGTGCTCCAGCTGAACTCCACCATGCTGTCGATTCAAACTCCCCCTCTTGCAACCCATCTACACAAAGACAAAGACATTTTCTTTTTTAAAAATAGGAACCAACAGGAGAATAAATGATAAAATATATAAAATGAATGCCTCTTATCACAGTCATGGATATTTTTTTGGTTTTGACAGCATTTTTCTTTTCCAGAGTACCACTCCACAAGGCTTTCTGCCTGAAAGCAGTCTAAAACTTCCACAAGACTCAATATTTTTTCAGCCTTCATAGAAGCGAAAGACCGAGATTTCCTCAATGTTGCGAGATGGTTGTTTACAACGCTAAACTGACAGTCAAGCAGTCGCATCCAAAAGGGCCGCTTTTATTAACCTCTGCCCATAGATACTCGTGCGTGGAAGAAAGCCACATTCTGTCTGGTTTGTAAAACAGTAGTAAATGTTCGTTTATACTTGGAGCATCATTTTTATTGTAAACAATGAGGTAATATTTCAGCTGGGGAAAATTCTGAGGAAAAACTGGCCAAGTCCATTTCCGTCATTTTATTAGATCACGAATCGCAAAGCAAGGAGTCGAAGTGAGCGAAAAACAGATCCTTCACAGTGCGTGCATTTGAACAAGCGGGAGGTATTTACTGCGCTCAGAGCCGAACTCCCGAGTGTTTTGAGCCGAACGGTACAATAGGAAGGCGTTTTGAAATCTGATTGTTATTAAAGAAAGGCCAACAAATACAAAACGCTATCATACTCATGATCGGGCCCACACAAAAACAGCAGCGGTGCACCCTGGCCCGCGGCCTTACTCTAACCTATCCTGTGTTGATGCTGTTCGGATGGTAGGCGGTAAGTAAGGTCATACACTGAATCAGAGATTGAATTTGACTTTGAGTGGTAAGAACTGCCCAAAGAAATCGCTTTTCACACCATGGGTTGCAGATTTAGGTTCATGCCTTATTTAACCTGCACGCACATTTAAAATATTGCCTTCTGCCGTGCATTTTTAAGGCGACATATTTTAAGCACAGCACTTGGACGCTTTATTCTCCTAACCTCTTTGATTTACTGAAACCAGTTATGTACTCATTTATTATTTACTTTACTCGCTTATTTACTTATTAATTCATTCAGTTTGCCTGAACTGTTTCCTGAAATGGCTAAGGTGATGCTGTTACTCCTCGCCCCGCGTCTGTAGAGCAGCCCCGGAAACGGAGCAAGGAGGCAGGGGTGCTGAAAGGTGTGCGCTCAGACTCTTTGTTAGCATTCTGTCACCGCAAGAAAATTTACAGCTGCTGGGATTTTTGTGTAGGCCCACATCTCCCTTATCACAGACCGCAAGGATGCCTTGGTGCTCATAAATACTGCATGCCAGTACAAGCACGTGCTCAGATCCACATTGACGCAGAAAGCCATTTCAAATATGCCTGCTTGTTCACTTATGTGGCTGTATTGTCCGGGTAATATACAACATGTCTTACCTCTTGCGCGTTTACGAAGTTTTGCTCAGATTTTGACTGCTGGAGCTGCGGACAGTGGATGAAACCTGCATCGGGGAGGTGGGAGGCTGCTTTTTATACAAGGGCCGAGGGCACTTGCCAGTTTTGAAAAAGGTGTTTGGGGACAGACTAATGGCATCTTTCTCCAAGCGGGGGTGGTACTTCCTCACCACTTTTGTTCTGTGCATAAGAACTGCATGGTCTGCATATATTTTCTCACTAAGACAGCGCAGACATTAAACTTAAAGGCAATAACGCTGCATGAATAATGTACAACACGTGGATGAAAAGCCTTTGGGGTCCCGGTCTGAAAATTTGAGGCGTTCAGCTTAGGCACTAGAATTAAGCAAACGGCTGTTTTTCTCCATTGTTGCGCGTTTGCATGTGTGTGCATTTGTGTTGCTTACTTTCCTCCTCTCTGCTTCCTGTCTGGCAGTGACGTGTAACTATGGCAACGGGGGCTGCCAGCACACCTGCGAGGACACGGACCAGGGGCCAAAATGTGGCTGCCACATGAAGTTTGCCCTGCACTCTGACGGCAAGACCTGTGTGGGTGAGTTAGTGGAGGTGGGATAAAGGGTGGGGCATTACAGGTGGAGGTGGGGACTCAACCACCTCGATCCTTCAACGTCTGATGTTTCGGCAGTGTTTGCAGCAGACAAGTGCAGGTCCTTTTACCAACAGTTTGCTTAGCTTTCAGTTTAGGATGGGCTTCTTCTTATTGGTCCCAGGTAAAGCTGGAACCCCACAGGGCCTGAGCTGTGGGTTCAGGCATAGCTTTGAATCCGGCTCAGGTTGCGTGGTGAGCGTGTCCTCCGTGTTTTTGAAGACATGTGCAGAAGAAGGCCAAGGTAGACCACCTCTGTACCTTCCTTACTACAAAAGCAACATAAGTGGTCACCATAAGTTAATTTTGACTCAGCAGCACTTAGCCTTACCTCACCTTACCATCTCTCATTGAGACCAAAAAATCATGGTTGAAGGATATAAAAATCCAGACACTTTGTGCACAAGCGCTTCATAGGGATTTCGCAAAACACACTTCATTGGTTGAAATGTCTGCCTTCCTTGTGTGACCCTCTCAAAAGTGAGTTAAGAGCTGTGTTTTTCTCATTGGAATCAGGTTGCCCAGGGGTGGCCAGCACCTGCTTGAGCCCAGCACGGGCTCTGACTTCACAGTTCTAACCAGAGTTGGGTCCTGGGCTCTCACATAGGATTCATCCACATTACCACATTTTCCTTCTAAATGCTGAAATTATTGCTTAAAAATACATTTGGAGGCTAACTCTGTCCTACACTGTTGCAGTGGGGCAAAACGGGCCAACACTATGGAACAGTGATGGTACAGTAATGCTTCCAGCCCCCCCCCCCATTCACAGAATGGCAGTCAGGCGAGCTCTGGTTCGATCGCTGTGCCTCCTCCTGCTCCAGGCCCGCCGGGCTGTTCTCTCCCACTGCGTGCGCTTTGCTTCACTGGCCCCTGCTCTGCTTCGCTGTGTCCTGCACTCATCCGCCAGTCCTCCCCCCACTCTCCCCCAACTGCCCTCCATAGCAGCACTGTGTGTTCAACAGCTGTCTTTTGGGTTCGGTGTTCCTTCACGGCGCGCCGGTGCGACGCTTGCCGTAAAGGAAAGGAAATTCTCCAGCTGCCATCCATTGAATCAGTCTGCGTAATTGGCCAATCAATCAAAATGCATTTGAACTCATTGCATTTTTCACGAGTTTGTCACTAAGTGCGGCAGACGCGCTCTCCGGAGGGCGTCAAACAGCGGGAGCCGGCATGTTGAGCCGGTGCGGAGGAAACGTGGTTAGGAATAAGTGAAACAGTACACGGTGGGTCTCGAGCAACTTCACCCCCAGCTTTTCTGCCCTGCCATTCTTCTAAATGAGATCCAGCTGTGAGCAGATGCCTCGGTCGCCGCAGACCCCCGCAGACGGCCAACCCCCGGGATCCGAGACCACCTCGCCCCCTCTCTCCGCAAGCCGCAAAGCCCCCAGATCGCTTGACATGCTGGTCCCCAGAGTCCACGGCCGGGCTTGGGGTCTTGGGTTTCCGCACACAGCCCGGCAGACCCTGACATTCCCTGGCGTAGACCTGACCCTCCCACCACGCTCCACCTATTATTGTTATTAACTTGTGTAGCTGATGTGTACCTATAGAAACGTCAGTTGTAAAAAAGAGAAACGCACAAAAATAAACAAGCATCTAATAGGAGTTCTGGCTGTGGGGGTCGACTGGAGCTACTGGAGCGAATGGAGGGGACCGCTTGTATGCGTCCCGCGAAAAGTAAACTGGAACGATGAACAAAGCGGATATGTTGGCCTCTGAACTGTTCACAGATGAGTTTATTGACCATCTGTTCAGGTTCAGATGGGTCTGATGGTGCTGCATCTATCATCTACTTAGTGAGCAGCGGGATGTACAGTGTATACAGTACTCTGCCGAATGATTCATAATCGCCGCCTCGGCACTAAAACCCCCATATGGAGAGGCTGAGGTTCTCAGAGAAGTTTCTAGGCTTTTGGGATGGTGTGTGAATGAACTGGAGCGAACAGGATCATCATTCAGGCCCATGGGACTTGCACGTAGGCCTCTGTTAGCCCCGCTATGTTTATTTTCCCGTTCATTCAACAACAGTCTGCACAGAGGCGTCATATTCGATTTCGACATCACCGTGCACATGCTGGTGTCCATTCCGGAACATTCCTCTGGATTTATTGCTCTACAGTTAATTATCTCCCCTATTAATCCCAGTGCATTTGTCACTGCTGTAAGCCAGCAGAGAGTACAAAAGGTACCGGCTTACAAACGCTTTCAGCTTTTAACATGAAAAATGTAGTGTTTTACGGATTTGGAAAAGATTGCATTTTACTGGCCATTTAGGTTTGCGCATAAAAATAATTGAATTTATTAAGAGAATTATGTGGCCCTCCAAACTGAATGCTGCTGCCATCCGGATGAATTCTAACATTTAGCAGGAAGCATATTTAATTTTTATAGTACGTTGGCAGATTATATATCTTTGATAATTTCGAGAGTGCGACCACCTTCTTAATCTTAATTTCTACGTACAGCCGGGATTCCAGAACGCGAACTCGATATTTAATGTTATTGGCTGAGCTGAGCACGTCGCGCTGATGATATAAATGTTGTAATATCTTCTTCATTTGACATCTATTCCACCGTCTGTTACAGCGCAGGTGGTTTTCGCTTTTCTTCTCTCCACCTTTTGTACAACACCGTGTCCTCCAGTGACTTGGTGTTGTAGGTCACCTTCACGTTCGTTCAGTTTTCAGGAGCAGTGAATAAATGTAAAAGTAAACACAGCGCTGCTTCCTGGCTCAGGTATCTGACCCTTCATCTTGGTTTCCGTCATCTTGTGCAGAGCTGGCCGCGATTTTGCAACTTATTTCAAAGTCGAACGCGACTTTCGACTTAATTGTGTCGATATAGTTTTTTTGCTGTTCATTTTGTTCAGCTTGGAATTAAGCACGGGCGTGCGTACACACACACACACACACACACACACACACACACACACACACACTGAATTAATTTTGAATTGGGAAATTTCTCAGGTTACCAGACCTTCCCTTTAATTTCCATCAGCGGGATTGGGAGCCCCTTCTGTCCCGGCGCAGGCTGCGCTCCAGCCTGTTTGCACGTACGTTTCCGCAAAGCCCGAAACTAAACAAAACAAGAACAAGAGCAGTCGTCATGTGGAAGTACTCAAGCTGTTGGTGCAGCAAATCATAAACATCCCCAAATAGCAGGCAGATGCGAGCAAGCTCAGGACCTGTAATCACTGCGAGTTAGTCACACTCGCCTCATTGTGCGCCCCACACACACATGCGCGCACACACACACACACACACACACACACACACACCGACACACACCGACGCACGCACGGCATTATCAGGTGGCTTGTCGGCCCGTTGAGAGAAATGCATCTGGGTGTGTACGTGCGTCGGCGAGAGCATGGAAGAGCATGCCCCTGCAATTGCAAGCTCTCTATTGTGTGGGCAATGTGCTCTGCCAGTCTGTGTGTGTGTGTCTGCATCTCACTGGGGGGGCACCAGTGACGTCTCTATAGCAACGCCTGTCAACAATGCAAGGTGTGCGGTCCAGTCACTCAATCCAGCAGGACTGTGAGGGCAGAAAGTTGACTGTTTCCGCTCGCTCGGTGGACCGCAGCCGAGCCTGGCCGAGTTCACAGCAGGAGTGTTGTCCCCTGAACATGTCCCCTGAGGGTCTCCGCCATGTGTCAGTCTTATTGACGTCGCAAAAATGTTAAGAGCAGATTGGGGCAAAGAGGAGAATGTTGAACCTCAGAGCCCTAGTCTGACCACCATTACCCCAGAAGCCCTCGTAGCCAGTGCCTTCCCTGCACACTTACCTATCTGAGCAAATTTTCTAGTCGTGTCGACGGCTTCCTTTCGCTCTTCACCCGCTAACCACTAACTGGCTGCCTGTTGCTGTTCCTATCTGAGTCAAACATGCCTTTGCGTGCCCCTTGCCTGCTGCCACTGTCTGCACAAATGTGAAGCTATCCAGGCTAAAATGAAGTGTGTTTTTCTTTGTGCACGTGTGTGTCTCTTCGGTGACCAGCACTACTGCTGGAATTCAAAAAGCATGTCTCCCAGCTGCAGATTAAGAAAGACGTTGACAGGACCGTCAATGCAGTGTCACTTTTCACTGGTGAACGCATTCCTTCTTGTTGTGAACTGATGGATGTCTGCAGTTGTCCCTTCTCATTGATTCTGTTCACAATACTGCGATAAAATGAGATTGCACATTTAATGTTAGTCTATGCTATTGGTATATCTTGTGGAAAAGAAAACAAAACAAAAAAAAAGAAACAGAGGTCCCATCTGAGGTTGTACCTCTGCAGCTGTACAGCTTCCCAGGATGCTGAGGGCCTTCCTACATCCATGCAGATGTCCTCGGAGCACCACAGGCAAGGCGTGTGGGTGTCTGTGTGTGTCAGCTGGGCTTGCAGTGAACCCAGAGTGCTAAAGTGCTGTTTTTGCAATGTATGTGTGTGTGTGTGTGTGTGTGTGTGTGTGTGTGTGCGTGCGTGTGTGTGTGTGTATGTACACAGGGGATCGGAGTGCCCAGCAGCAGGCAGCACCACAGCTGTTACCCAATGGTAAATATGCCTGTTCCTCAAGCTTGGGTGGGAGGGTGGTTTTGGTGGGGAGGAGTGGTGCTTTAATCGGATCTCTTCCGTCCAGGGGGCGACAACTAACACCACGATGGAGCTCTGTTCTCTTTCACCTCCTCCCCTCTTTCCCTGCTCTGTGAATGCTCTTTCAACATGCGTGTCGTCAACAGCGCCTTATTTGCAAAGCGTTTGCATGGGCACTGTTATCCTGCTGGCAAGAAGTTACGTGGGAATTTTCGTTGGTGAAAAAGCTTCATACGCAGGACTCTGCTATCAAGTCCACACAAATTACCCAAACGCCCTTCTCTCCTTTGTAATATTCACATTCAATTTTTAACAATGTTGGGATTCTCAAACCTCAAAAACCCCGTTGTTACTGGAACCAGCAAAGTGGACTTTTTTGCTGTCGGTGTCCCTACGAAGCCCAACTTTCTTCACCATAAATTACAGCTCTAGTAATAGGCTATTAGGCACACATGGAACACTACCCTGTATTTAAGAAAGCTGGAGTGTTTTTTAAAGATTTACGAGGCTCGAGAACTGCCCTGCAGGAGAGGTTATGCGGCAGGTTTCCTCTTACCCAGCATGCACCTGCAGGGGAATGCGCTGTAACGGAAGGCCCGCTGTTCTGCCATAAATGATGTGGCTGAGCTTTGACAGGCTCAGGTGAAGTTGTTATCGGTGCTACAGCCCCGCCAAGTGAATGGCGAGGCTCAGCGTTTCACTTTCAATTGTTGCGACGGCTCTTTTGAACCAGCCCAGCACCGCCGCTTCGTCCCGGTTCTGTCGAGACACACGTCAGGGGAGTGGGGGCTGTGTGTGTCGTTCCGGAATGACATTGCAGGGTACCGGTGTGTGAAAAGGGGGCAGACATTCCTCAGCGCTCACAATTGCAGCCATGGAGGACGTAGGCCCTGATGTCACTCAGAATGCTGATGATAAGAAAAATGTCAGTTTGCTTTTAACTGGACAATCATGTCGGTTAAAAGCAGAACTGAGGTTGCGCTGAAGGAAATAAACATAATTCCGTTCAAAATATGTACATTCTGAACTACTGTAAATGTGTACATTAACACATTGTGTGTTCTAGATTGAAATATACAGCAGGAATGAATGCACCGACATGCTAAAATGTACATGTAAGCATTTTATCACTCGCTGATATTTTCTGACCACTTGTCAGGGTTGCAGTAGTCCCGAGAATATAACAGAATCCATGGCCACTACACTAGGAGTGAGCACCCAGGATGGGGGAGCGCTAATGTCTGCTACCCCACTTGTCATTTATTTAGCAAAATTTTGATTTAAATAAATGTGTAAAAGATTTCAGACCCACCAAGCTGACACCCAGCTACTCTCTTCTGACCCAAGAATACCACTGCTATAAATTCTATTATTTTGTTATTATTACTGAGACAACAGATGCCGTAGTGGGTAGAGGCGCTACCTTCAGGTCAAAGTTTGATTCCCACCTTCTGCCGTAGCGTCCTTGTTCGAGGTAGCCTGAACCGATGGAGTAAAAATGACCCAGCTGTGTAAACAGGTTCATAAATGTAAACAATTTAATGTTACATAAAGTAATAAAGAATGTAAATAGTTAAAATCCTTAAAGTCATCTCTGAAGGGTAGCAGCAAAAATGTCTATGACCAAATCTACAAACCATCGTGCCATGCAAATTTTGATCAGTTCACACAGGAAAAAAAAAAAAGAATTTCTTCAAATAAATCACATTACTGCACATCAGAATGATTTACAGCATACTTATGTCCAGAAGTGAGTCAGAAACACATAAGAAAGTACTGCTCTCAAAAGGCTCCTCATCTTCAAGGTGACCGGTCGGGAGGGGTAGCGAGCTACGAACTGACAGAAAACTGTTGCCACGGCCACCTCCGCAGTCAAGACTTCTTACACCTAGGGAGAGGGTGGAAACCAGAGCACCCATTTTCATGCCGCACTCTCCAGGTGGATCGATTGCCCTTCGAGGATGTGTTAGCAGGGCTGTAGTTGTAGAGTGGTTATGGTTGCCCTCTGCCTTCTCTGCTTCACTTCTCAAGTTGAAACAGCATTCACTTCCATCTGATAGCCTCTTCCCCCTCCTTGGAGTAACCTTGGACTTACTTACTGCATGTTTCTCTCACTGTAGCTTGATAGAGTGGTTGCAGTTTTAGGGTACAACTGGGGAGAAGCTGGGTGGTGATGGTAATGATGAGCACTGTGTTGTTTCACACAAACCTTTCTCTTGGTGATGGAGCCCTTTGCTTTGTGGAGGTTAGTCTATTTCCATGCACAAGAGATGTGATGCAGAAGGTGTACATCAAAATCTCATTCTGTGCAGATCTGAGGGGATAAAACCGAACTCAGGAACCAACAACTAGGGGATGAAAATCAGCGCAGTGCGGTTTCGAAACCCGGCTGAATTGGTTTGCTGTCCCTAGACTCTCGGTGGGTTTGGGCGGAGTGCGGTTTCTCCAGCGGCTTTCATACAGCAGGTTCCCCCACTGAGTTCTGTGCAGCAACCATGCAGGCCCCTAGAAACAGGAGTCTCATCCCACACAAAAATCATTCAAAGTTTGCAGAGTGGAGCCCCTGCACCAGTGAACCACCCTGCAGAGCGCTGCACAGACGGACGCTTTCAAAACAGCTCCAGCTCAGAGGGAAACGCCAGCGACAAATGAACAGTTCCTTCTGAACATTCATGACAAAGACATTAAAAGGTCATTTAAAACGCCACAATTCTAAACATCGAGACAAACAGATAAGTCCCAAAAGTCCATAAAGCATGTAGGCACTGTTATTGATTTACTGAACCATGAGCGCTATAGGGTCGCTGTTTGGAAAATGACCTCCACCTGATTGTTTTTCAACCTTTTCCTCCCTCTGGTGCAAGTCAGTGTGTAGCACTTAATGCTGACTGACGTTCAACAAGACTTAATGGGGTTGGGTTTATTTTTGACGGAAATCAGATGGCAGGTAATTTCATTCCACATTAGATGCTTTCATTGCGATTGTGGCAGATTTGTGACATATTTACCGATGATACCTTTTTTTGGTCAGCCGAACTGAGGTTTTGCCTTTCCGCAGAAAAATTCCGGCTGTTTCTTCTGGAGAAGACAGTTGAATTTGTTAGTCATGGGTTAGCCACTCCAACCTAGTGTAGAGCACAACATAACTTTGAGAAGAGGCAATACCCACACGTACCTAGTGTTTTATTTTAAGCTGTATGTGGCGTAAAGAGATGGAAATATTTCTTAACATGTGGTCATAACAGCTTAGTGCAGTTTCTGTCTTGGAGCACTTTTGAAGGCATGCCGTGACAAGGCCGTGTGCTCCCCCATTGCCACGAGTGCCAAGTTTAGGTGCCCTGCAGTGTGTAATTTTTGCAAACAGATCATGCATCTTCTCGTGGCATCTCTCTCCTTTCCGTGTGAAACGTGGTGATGTGTGGGCTGCAAACAGGGAGTCTATCAGGGTGTTTTCGACGCAGAGGCTTCAAAAGGCGACTGATCACTGCAGGGGTGTGAGATGGGTTCCATTGTGGCAGCGGAAGAAAGACCCATCCAGAAGAAGGTGCCTTCCACGCCAAGGCTCCTGCTGGGGAAAACATTCTGTGTTTTGGATGGTGCAGTAGCTCAAATGGGCCAACAGTTACACGAGGACTTAGAAACACTGGGGCAATATTTTTTTTTTGTCGTCAGCCGAGTCATCGTGGTTAAGACATCTTGTGAAAAGACTGACCATGCTTGACAGCGCGTGCTCCAGTGATGTGCTGAGACTTTTTATTGGGAAATGAAGAGGTTCCTGGTGGCCCTGGCATGGGTGAGGCACTTACTGCTGTGGGAACTGAAACAGCTGTTGCCCCTTTCTCAAGTGCTAATGTGAAGAAAGAGCCTTCTGATTCAGTGCTTGCTGGTTGTAATCCATGACCGATGTGACCAGCCAGGTGCACTTAACAAGACTGATCTTCATTTGCAATGTTTTCTGAAGCTTACTACCCTGACTTATACCTCTGCTACTTCACATCTCACCTAGGAAGGGCTGCTCTTTGGAAGGCTTCCTGGGCTTGCAGTCTGTGCGCTTCTGCACATCTGCACTCTTCACTTGTTCAGGAAAGACAGAGCTCCAAGTCGCTCTATTTTTGTGAGAAACCCACTGCTCCTGGGATGGTTGGGGGAGGTGCAACATCTCACTTGTCAGTTTTCATAAACGCAGGCCCCAGCTCAGAGTCTGTGCTTCAGATAGAGAAGAACCACACAATGCCCTATGAAAGTCACTTTGGCTAATATCCTCTTGCTATTAATCACATGGTTGAACTTTTCCATCCCAATTTCTAAGACTGGGGTTGTATGAAATGGGCTGACGCTGCCAGAATCGTTGGACAAGAACTTTCCACTTAAGATTGAGTGAAATGATGAAGTACTGAGCAGGCGAGAGTGAGCGTGCAGGACACAGGAAAGAGCTTGGGGTCTTCCTTACAATAGACATGGATACAACAATGCTGCAAGACTTTGCCCATGCTTTTGTGTCACTCTGCGGAGCCTGAGAGTTTGGTGGCATGAGATGGCAAACAAAAGCAGCTCTATAATCCATGTTTGGCCAACGCATTTGACCTGTAGAGCCTGAGATAAATGCTGACTAATTCAGCAGTTATCTGAACTCCAACCCAAGCCAAAGATCAGCCCCTTACCTCTCATGCTTATGCCTTTTCTTTGTCCTTTTCACTTCTGGGCTTGACACTTTAACCAGTTTAACCAGTAGGGTCTTTTCCCAAAGATTTAATAAAATAGCAGGTGTTAAAGACATGGATTATTTCTTTGTTGTGAGTGCGTGGGCACATGCGGTGTTGAATGTTCTCTTTGCTCTTGCAGAAACCTGTGCTGTCAACAATGGGGGGTGCGACAGTACGTGTCACGATGCCACCACCGGGGTGCGCTGCAGTTGTCCGGTGGGCTTCACCTTGCAGCCTGATCGCAAGACATGCAAAGGTAGGGTTTCTCCTTTGCAGCACCTCCATTTCGCCGCATGGGTTACAGCGCCCACGCTTGTCTGAATCCCCTAACCTCCAGCCAGTCGCCATATACTTTCTAGTCACTGTGACGGTTACCATGTTCTTCTCGCAAGAGGACATGGAGACGTAACTCTGGTTATTTTCAAAATGTATTCTTCAACACCTCAGCTACACTTCAGTGCACTGATTTTGTGTGTAGCAGTAGAAAAAGGCTCACATTTTTAGCCATTGTAGCTCAATGGTGAGTCATATTAAGTTGAGTACCACTTACCAGTGGATGTGGCTTATAAAAGTGCACTTTTTGGGTTCCACGAGACAACCAAAACAGCTGGAAAGTGGATAAGTAGTCAGTGGCTGAACTGCAGGTATGTGACCTGAATAACTGTCATTTGGTGTGAAAGTCTAAATAGTGCCTAAGCATGACAACATACTGTAAACAAGGAAGGTTACATCTGGCTAGAAGAGCGGTTGCGTGTCCAAACCTGCTGGTTGGTATAGACGGACACTTAAAAGGATAGTTGCTCAAACCGCAAAACACCTTCATTAAAGAAACAAACCCACAAAAATGAATCAATGCCTGTAAGCTTAAAGAAAAAAATGATGAGCGCACAACATGCTTACATTCACGATCGGGCTGCCATTTTAAAACCGCTTGTTTCCCCAAACTAGCATTCAAAAAGATAAAATGAGCACAAAACCACGACTGCTGAGCAGGGGAAAGAGTAATACGGACCGATGAGTCCTCCGATATTGTTTTGGCTAAACCAAGGCAGGTTTATATTTTGACAAACCCAAGTAATGTCCTCAACCCACATAGTTTTTTTTTTTTTTTCCCCCAGCTGGTCCACATGATGGTGGCTCTGTAATATATGGGCGCCCATCTTGTGTGAACTGCTGGGTCTGGTGATTTTCTGCATGGTTGTGAAATGACCCCAGAATATGAAGACAATTTAGATAACCAGATGCTCCCTATTGTGCAAACACTACTGCTTCATGGTGTTCCCATTATCCAACATCATAATGCTCTAATACACATTGCAAAATTGCTTCAAGACCAGGATGATGTCAGACACCTTCTGTGTCATCTCCAGTCACCAATTACCAGGTGTAAACATGGCTGAACCTCAATGGAAGTTCAGAAGATCGAGCTGCTGTATATTTCCAGCTCTAGATGCTTTCCTTCTTGGAAGAATGGCCCAGTACACTACTATTATGACTTATGTAGCGGCATTGCAAGAAGGATCGGAGCTGTCCTAAATGGCGGACACCTTCACCTCACTCCGTATTTCATATCCATATATTATCTCGCATTTCCCCGGGTCTCCCTTATGAAAAGCTGCAGCTGGGCTTGAAATTGAAAAGACAGGCCCAATGATGAGGAAATACATAGAGGGGTGGGTTGGCGTAGGTGAATAACACTGAGGACAGAGGAGGGAGGGTACAGACCGATAGGCCCTTCTCCTCCTGCCAGGAGCAGGAGCCAGTCCCTCCTCCACGCTCATTCTGAGCCTTAGTAATGCCATGCTAACAGCTACAATAAAAATGCACTCTGCTTTATTAGTTTGGTTTTGAAAGGAAACAATGAAAAACAACTTCAGATCATACTGGCATAAGAAGACAGGGGTCTGCTATGGGGCTGTCTTGCTCCCAGAGGGTGGGGGTGCCGAGCAGGCCCTGTTGTTTTTCCCATTTCTGATGCATTTATTTTAAACAGATGATGCCCCCTCCGCCCATTCTGAGACCGATGCCTCATTTGCAATGGCAATTCTGGCTTAATCTCAATCACGAGCTATTAGTTTTACCACAAATGTGATCAAACCAAACTCCCGGGTGGATGATGTATCGATTGGCCAGCATGGACAGAAGCACAACAAAACAGCAGGGGGGAAGGCGTGCTTTGCTTTGACAGCACGCCGGGAAGAGCTGCAGGGTTTGGCATTTGGACCTGGCGCTCTGAGTTGTTATGGAATAGCCGTCTGAATCTGCATGTCTCACAGTTTCCTGTTCGTTTTGGGAAGGCACTTCACAGGCAAATTCTCCTCCCTTGAATGCTTGTCCGCACGCACACAAACATGCTCGCAAATCGATCCCCCGCTTCTTCCATGCAACACCCCTCCGTGTCCATGTCTGCGAGCTTCAAGGCACTTCGTGGTGCCGATCAAACATGGCTGCCGCCGTGGACGCTATCCTGCATTCGTTTTGGCACTCACTGGGACCTCTACCCCCCAACCCGACCCCTAACCCTTACAGACATCGACGAATGCCGGTTGAACAATGGCGGCTGCGACCATGTGTGCCGCAACACGGTGGGCAGCTTCGAATGCAGCTGCAAGAAGGGCTACAAGCTGCTGACCAACGAGAGGAGCTGCCAGGGTAAGCATCCGTTCTCCTCCGCACCTCCTCCGGGCATGTCTGCTGTCTTGAGTTCACTTTAACATTTTTATTCATCGTCCATGCTTGATGTTTTCTGTTCTCCACTAGAAACCTGGCGATGACCCTGAAGCTCCCAGCAATTAAAAAAAAAAAAAAAAAAAAACTTCAATCTCCCCTTTTCAGGAAAAAAACTCAATATTATTTCTCATGTGTGCTATTGAAGAGGTGTGTATAAGTGTTGGTCTCTGTGGCAACAGGGCTTTTGGGCTTGTGGAACAGAATGTGAAGTAGTTAAGAGTGCAGACGTCAAAACTGTTCTCTTTAGGGCACAAAATCATGGTTGAGGTGGTGTTTAATCTCTTACTAATGTAATGTCCATTATTAAGTCGCCCACGGGAGCGGACAGCATTGCCAAAACAAGGCTTCTCTGCTTTTCTGCCTCCCTGATCTGTTGGCAGCTCAGCAGGAATGCGAGCGCAGTGAATGTAGGAGCACCTGATGCGGACAAACCGAGGGTATCCAGGCCCACAGATGTGCAGCCGCTCGGCTTTCTTGGATTCGCCCGCCATGGCTGCGCAAGGGCTAGGAAGCAGGGGCCAGAACTGTGGATGCAAACTTCTTCTTGATCATACTGCTCCTACAGAAGCAGTAGCTACAGTATTTTCTCCAGCTGCCGTAACAGGTTTACAGTTTTCTTTAAGACCAAGGATTTCGGGTGAACTAAAGTCTTGAGCACTCAGTATCTTTACTAAGCTACGAAGTGATTTGCAATGATTTACCCTTTTATACAGGTCAGGTGATATTTACCACAACAATTCCAAGAACCTTGATCAAGGGTGCTCCAGCAGGAGAAGCGACCTGGTCTTGCTAAGGTGTTCACACTTGTCGTACTGAATAGCTCCTCGGTCTTGTTTTTTTTTTTTTTCTTTTCTCCTTTCTTTCTTTTTTCTGAGAAACCTGTAAGGTTGTTCAGTGTAGAAAAGCTATTGCCCACAAGGTTCACACTTGTCTCACGAAAAGGGAGACTTCATTAGCCGCCGCCACCACCACCACCACCACCACCACCACCACCACCCCCTGCTCTCCCGGCCACCTCGGCCTCAGACTCTCACACACACACCACACACACTCCAACACACTCCTTTATAGCTCAGGGTTATCATTTACTGTCTCTGATCTCCCGCACCTCACATGAGCGACTGCACACAGTGAATAAAAACCCTTTTAATTGCCACTGGTTTTCTCACAGCTGGCAATTTTCTCCAGATTACACTCCGGTGATGGCATGTTGTGTCATCGCCGCAATTCACTACGTTGCCGTTTCACTTTCAGACGTGTTCATTTTCCCTTCTTCTCCGACGCAGCTGTTCGTATCAGAAGCTGCGCCGTTTACCTTAACGTCGCGTGCCACGTTGGTGCGCTCTTTCGGGTGCGCCTTCCAGACTCGGGTCTCGCTTTGCGTCCGCGGCCTCCCCCGATTTGGTGACAAGGGCACCGCAACGAACGGCTGCCGTTCCCCACCAGACGTAACACCTTCGACAACTCGTGAGGTGACCCGTAGGAGATCGGACCTTGTTTTTTGTCCCTGTGAAGCACCACTTCTTCATGCAGGCAGCCGGCTCCTCAACCCATCTCCCTTTGCACGTTCTGCTGAGTCTCTCTTCAAAGGTTCCCATGAGGAGTTACTTTGCTTGTTTGTTCAGGACGCGTCGGGGGTCGCCTTGGGCGCCGGTGGCGAAATCCGGGGTTAATAGACTTCGACCTGGCGGCAGTGCTGGGGAAGCTGGGGGTGCGGAGAGCCAAGCCAACACCCTTATCTGGGCCTTACCAGTTCACATTTGAGTGACAGGAGGTTAATGGATGCACAGCTGGTAGTGCAGTGGTTAAGGACGCTGAAGGTTGCTTGTCCAAGCCTCTGGAGGCCTGCTGTGGTACTTAACCTGAGCTGTTCCAGGAAAAAAATATCCAGCTATATAAATGGGTAAAATGGAAAGGTGATTTAGATAAAACTGTGAGACAAGCAGCAAGATAAGCCCTTGTCAAACTGATCGATCATTTGACTTGGAGTAACGTTAGGTAGAGAGCATTTGCATTCATGTATTCACAATGGCCTTCATTTAGCAGGGCTAGCCTCTTGCAGGCTTGTGTAGACCAACGTTACGTTGAAGCCTTTCCCCATTGTATTATGTGTAGCTGAAAGCAGGGACCCATAGCATCCAATGAAATTTCAAAAATTAACAATAACAGAAATTCTTGTTCCTTTCCTGTAATGGGCTGTGTAGACGGTGAGGGATATGTAAACTCTTTGGTTATCTTGGTCTTCTGCATTCATGGTCTTTCTCCTTGGTCTCTCAGCAGTCAAGGCTTGTCGGTCAGGGTTGGACTTGTCTGATCTGTGTGAGCGACTGGGACCTTCTTACCTCTCCCTGGGCCTCCTTTTCACCCAGTCCTCTCTTCCATCCCCATCTCAACCTCAAGATCACCTCCCCGAGAGGGCCTTGTGGGATTGTACTTATCAGATTCAGCCTCTTCTCCTGAATAGGAACAGCTCTGATAAAGCCACTCCATTATCTCCTCTGTGTAAACAGCCTTTTTGTCATTTTTTTCGCTTCCGTACCATTTTGTTTCTGTATTCGGTTTATCAGTTAATTAATGTTCCTTCCCCTTTCCTTACACTGATAGTGCCCGTGTGAAGGGATGTAAATGAAATTTGGTTGGGATAAATCTCCAGAAGTGAGACTTTGTGATTTTTTTTTTTTTTTTTTGAATCATAAATGCCCCCAAGAGACTATTGCCTTCATAGCTAAAAATAACATTATTTTCAGATTTACTGATGTGGTCTGAGAAGAGATGACAAAGGTGAGCCTGTTTGCTCCTCCAGAGGGCTGCCTGTTGGCCCCAGTGGCATCTTGCACGTACATGATGGTTTGTCTTGCGTCCCTAGAAACCTCACATGGCAGTGAGGGAAGCAAGGGACCTGGATGCCTTGGCAGCGCTAGTAGAGACCTGTGGTGTCGCCGTATGGGCAGAGAGATGCATTTTCAGATGGAGTACCTGAGGGCCACTTATTTCAGATAATCATAGTGGAGGGATAAAAGCGCTAGTACAGGCTATAAACAGTAATGCGCTTTGATCTGATAACATCAGGCTGGTCTCTAAAACCCAGAACAGCAAGGTGGGCTTTTGTGTTTCGTCCTGCAGTGCCAGTTTGCTCCCCGGCCTTAATTTATCCCTTCAAAACAATAGCCGTTCAAAACAATAGCACTGGCGTTCAGTGCTCCCACTTCAGGGTTGCTGCACTTGGCTTTGTTCCTATAAACCCATGTACTCCACAAGGTCCTTCCAGAAACTTTATATGACCGACGTCTGTGAGTCCGGTGGTTCATTGCCCTAACTTGGTTCTGTTTCTGTGTCGCGCTGTGATGTGGCCGACAGCGGCAAGGTGCACCGCAGCATTCGGATTACAACTAGTGACCATTGAAAGTGGCTCAGGTGATACAGAGCGTGAGAGCAGGAGGTCCACAGCAGAGAGTCTTAAAGGAGCGTATCTTCTGGAAACATTTATGGTGCATTAACGCCGAGAGAATGGGGCAGATTCATTGTGTATTCAGTACCTTTCAAATCTTGGTGGAAGGAGTCAGTCTGAAAGCTGCACACGCCCTGGTCCAGGTTTATGTCTGGGTTCTTAACCTTTTGTAGGGCACAGACCCATGTAAATGTCTGACAGCATATCCCCATAACTTGGTTACATTCAGCCATTTTATTTTCAACATTTTGTTGAGCAACATTGATTTCAAAGCAATCCTGTGCTTCACGATCCCCAAAGTGTATACAAGGAAAAAAATTGTCATTAGGATTGAAGTGGCACATGATGTTAAGGATTTTCCACTGAGAAATACTGCAGAATGCCTAGGGGAGTCGATGCTAAGGTCCTGACAGCATTTCCCACATTGCTGATAGCCAGCACCACAGCAACATGCCGCCGTTCAATGAGGAACAGCACTGTTTTCATGCAGCTGAGACCTCAAACATGAAGGCAAACCACCACCGTCCTGGGATGCTTATTTTAAGCAGCTCAAAGCAGAGGGAAGACCTCTGAAAACCCCCCTGCTGTCAGATTTTTAATTTATGTGACACAAAATCCCTGGAAAAGTTGCCAGGGGAACAAAAATATATTTGTGTCATGCAAAATTGTGGTGTTCCGCTCTTGTTGAAGAAATGACATGCGATGCAAAAGCATAAGTACACATTTAGGGTGCAGCTTTTTCATTACCGTAAGAATCCAGGGTTAAAGCAGTGAAATGAATATAAAAACATAAAGGCCTGCATGAAGGAAGTAATTATTTTGTTATTTAGCTCCAGCATGACTTGCAGTGTGGTAGGGTGGCTCACCAGGTATCACAAATTCCTCCCAGCTCCAGGCTTCTGGGACTGATTCATGCCCCAGCTCCGTCGGTGAAGTGCCTGCTTGTCCTCCTCCAGGCTGACATACCCATGCTGCTGGGATCTCCTCCAAATCTCTGCTGCTGCTATTGGAAATGGATTGATGAATAGATTGTGTGGTGTGTGGTACTGAGAGAGAGACGTGTTATCGTTCCAGCTGCAAGCAAAACATTTGGATATTTTCGGGAAAATGGTAAACTCCAAAGCCGGAGGGAGATTTTCCGGATATCAGTTGTCGGGAAAATGCCCATGCATTATTCTGAGGTGTGCTTGTTAGACCTCTTAATAGATTTAAATTCCATCTTCAGCACTCCATTTGGGAAAGACAATTCAGTCCACAAAGGTAAATTATGATGCTGAGTGTTGGCTTGAAATGGAAAACCAAAGACAAAAAGATGGCTTTAGTAATGATCTCACCATATTAGGCAACCCACCATAAAAAGACTGAGAGATTAAAAATGGAGACTAGGGTCTTAAAAATTAACAAAGCCTTTGAAATTTGATTAAAAGTACTAAAAGGACTGTAGGAGAAGATGACTGGCACCACAGAAATGAGGTTTTCATTACTGACGAAAGGCAGCCAGTTAGAATGTTTATTGGTGAAATGGTAAAACAAACTCTTTATTCAAGGCAGGCAATAGCTAAAGCATAAACTCAACAAATTGGTTGAAAGCAAATTATTGGCCTCCTTATATAGATTTTCAGAATTTTTGAGGAATCCTGACGATAAAATTCAGAGCCTGGACATAGAGGAAAAAAAAATTGGGAGGGACCTGAAGTGGTGCCTTGGGGAATACCAGTAAATGGAAGGTAATGAGCAAATGTGTGGGCGTCTGAGAGACCCAGTATACCTGCACAGGGTGATTCACTGAAAGCCTTTGAAACCCCAGGAAACTTTGAAAATTCTCCTTTTAATTGCATGTGAAGCACCAAAGACATCCTGTCTGTACTTTGAAACCAATCGCTTAATAACTGTTTAATCTTCTGCAATAGCTGCTTAGCTGGGAGTGCACTTGCTGCTGTTAGCCAAGCAAGAAACCATTTTTTAATCGTTCAAGATTGTCTGATAAAATTGAATGTTCATGAAAGTGACAGGTGTGTGTATGTGTATCCCGCTGTGTTTGTTTACTGTGGCAATGTGGGTATTTGGAAATATTGGCCTCCATGCGCCTCTAAAAAGATGAGACACCCATGTCTGGTGATTTGGCATGATGGTAAGCTATTCATCTTGAGCCTCCTTTAATTTAGAGGAAATGCCATATTATTAAAGTCTTTATTAGGTTTTTGAAAAGAAAAAGATGATGTGTTTGCAGGATTCGATATCAGCATCCCAGGTAAGTATGGTTTAGGGTATGAAGAGTGACCTGGGAAATGAACTGTCTGGCTTCAAAACTGCTAGGTGATCCCAAACCACATGCATAACTACAGTCAGAATTTATAAAAGGCTCTATACCCCGCACTTAATGAAAATGGAAAATATGTCTGAAGGTAAAATATAAGATTAATTGTAGTTCAGTCAGACCCCTGCATCCTGGATGACTTTCAATCCGAGGGTAACTAAGATGCACCACTTGATCTGGTGCTGTGCTTCTGTACATTAAGCCTGTGTCCAGTCTACTCTTTGGCAACACCTACAACTCTGTAATAAGTGAAGACAGAACCAGGACAGTTCCCAATATGTAAAACAATCAAGGGTTTATGGATGGGATGAAGGTGTTTTTTATATGGCTAAGGATGTGCCGTTAGGGAATGCTGCTTCTTCTTAACTGCATAGGGTGACTGGTGAACTGAGCAGGGCTGAAGACCTGGTGCCTTTGTCCTTGGCACTCTTATGGCTGTCTAATTACCAAGAGCTCTGCAAAGCTCAACTTTTACGTTGCCCAACGGAGCTGAACCGCACTGGGGTAGGGGAGATGGGCTGGGCCAGGCTGGACCCAGCATCAAAGCCCATTGGCTGTCACCTCTTCCCAAAATCTGCTGCATGGTATTCCTCTGTTGCCCTGGTTTCTGTGGTTGGGTAATAGCTTCATTATTCCTTGTTAATGAAGTAATTACAATAACCAGGAAGAGCATTTTTTCTTCATAGCAAGACTGTGATGTGGGACTGAAGGGAATGGAGTCCTTCATCTGAACCCCCATAGCGCTCACTAGGCTGACCTTCACGGAAGTTGTTTCCAAAGCCTTTGTGGGTAGTCATCTCGCACTACAGTCACTGCGCTGTTCCCATCACACAAAACACGCCTGTTTATGATCTCACCTCCCCTTATTCTCACCCTCTTTCTCCTGTTGTTTTGCTGCAGATATCGATGAGTGCTCCTTCGATCGTGCCTGTGACCACTCTTGTGTCAACTCCCCTGGCAGCTTCCAGTGCTTCTGCCACAAGGGCTACGTCCTCTATGGCCTGGCACACTGTGGAGGTGAGCCACATTCCTGGGGTTCTGTCCTGATCCTGGGACTTTCCATTCATTGCACACATCTAGACTGCTGTCTGGAAACTCATCCATCTATGTTGAGCTGCGCTTTTTGCTTGGTGGGAAGGTAGACCAGGTCAAAGGCGATAGTCAAAGGCAAAGGTAGGGAGATTGAACTCGGTTCCATAACGCTCTGCTGGCTCCCTCCACCATCTCTGACCACGAATGGCAGCTTTGTAGACAAGGGAGGTGGGAATATTCTAAGCAGATCAACGGTCCAGCGGTGTTTCCAGGTACCTGGTGTATCGGGGCCTAGAATCTTCATGCAGTCTCTGGTAAAGCCTCTGGGCTTCCCAGGTAAGTGTTTGTGTTTGACAGGAGTAATTCTGCTATCTTCTGCTATTTTATTGCTGCCGTTCTTTCATCCCTGCACAGTTGAGCTTCTGTATATCTCAGTGGCTACCATTATTTCGCAGCAGTAACCTAAGCGACATTTGCAATTCTGTTATAAATCATGACACAAAATGGTTGCTTGCAAAAAGCCTCATCCATGTCAGAGACGAGCACATCAATCTCTAGTGGCTTTCAGTCACTGGTGTGACACCAGGGAGGTCTGGTAGCTGAATCAGTCGGCACCCAGCAATTTCCAAAACCAGGCCACCAGGCACTATTTTGACTGCTCTTTTGGGTTTGCCTGGGTAGCATTGGATTTCACAGAGCAGTGATTTCTTTTCATTCCATTATAGAGGGTGTTTACTGGGGGGCAACCATGTCTTGTCGAGGAAGCTCACACCTGGGTCATCTACAGGTCTTCCAGCCCTTGGCAGCTTAAACCAAACCTGCAGCAACTGCAGGTCTTCTGAATTAATAGCTGTCGTGTGTAGATGGCATCCAGCGTTCCAGGATCCATCGTGCCTCCTATACAGTGCATGATTCTGTAGCTAGACAAACCCTGACTTTTTCAGTCATTAGTGTTTGGGTGATGGATGGTGCAGGGTGGGAGGCACATATTTCAGCGCGTCTCTCTCGCATGGCTTTTGTCTTCACTGTGACACACTGACCTCACACCACAAAGTCGATAACAACCTTACTAATGTGAGGGAAATGAGCAAGTTCCCATGTGATGGACGACGGAGAAGCTGATGGTCATCGGCACCTACTGGAAGCTGCACTTCTGAGAGTCCAGTTTATTGTGTGTGTGTGTGTGTGTGTGTGTGTGTCTGTGTTTCACAGGAAGAGAGGATCTTTCTGTATGAAAGTGCATGCCTCTGTGTGCGTGCCTTTCTGCTTGTGTGTCAAAGAGACAGGAAAGGAGCAGGGTGTGGGGGCAGGTTCGGTCTGCCATTGTTGAGAGCCCTGTTGATTAATGACCGCCCTGACCCCCCTCCTCCCCATGCACACAAACTCTCACACTTCACTCGTCTGCACCATCGGAACCCTTAGATAACCCACAGATTTATGGCCCTAGCCAGCTCCCCTCCCCACTCGCACCCTCCCACTGAAGCAGCCTACCATTTATTTTCTCTGTGTACTTTATCAGCTGAGAAATGGCCACTTCCGCTTGGAGGGGCTGTAAGGTGCAGGCTAAACGATGGACTCACCCTCAACAACCCACTGTTAGCCAGGATGAGCCCTCCCAGTGCCCAGCACTGCACTGCCCACCGCCTGTGAGATCGATGGCCAGGAGATCAGCAAGGGAGAGTTTACTGCAGCCTGTCTAAACCTGCAGAAAAACCCACCTCTGACATCCAGCAGGAGAAGTAATCCTGTAAAAATTTCAGAAGCATTTTAAAGCTGCGATCGCTGTCGTTTCGTCTGACCAGCCCCCTGGGCGTTTGAGAATATTTATTAAGGGACATAAAGAGGCCGAGAGGTGGCAGCTGTTGACATGTACACTGGAAAATGGAAAAATGCACCTGCAGACAGAAGGCCTTTTCTGTGCTCCTGCCCCAGCCTAGACAGACACCCACGCTACTCATTCCCATTTGAGCACGGGTGTGTCAATACGTGTTCGTCCCCCTCGGCTCCCACGACGCTCCTTGGCAGAGATGAATGAGTCTGGGAGTCAGAGACTTCAGCCCAGGGGTGTTCAAACCTTACTCAAAGACGGGTGACGGGGGGCACAGGCAAACATTCCTGTTTTTTAGCCTAAAGGGCACCTTTCTCTGTCTGGCTTTGAAAACAAAGCTTTCAAGAGTGCGATATGTAAGATTAAATCGACTGAAAATGGAGGCCAAAAATAAAAGCCTTCAGTTAAGTCATAGTCAGATCTTTATACATGACAGCCACCTTTATTTAAGGGAGAGCTGTGGAATATGGCTGAGGGGGGTATGATTCCCATGAGCAAACCCAGTCGGGCCTCCATCGCCAGGTCTCGGCGTACATCCCTGTCCCTGCACTGATTTTCTTATTCCCTCTCGCTGCTCAACGCTCCCATCTGGTTCGAGTGTGGTTATGTGGTTCAGTACTGTGATGAAAAGCAGTTATAATTTACACCGCTTTCCAAGATCAATCAACAGCCCCCTTGCCCCCCCAGGTCCCGCTCTGCTGTTATCCATCCCATGCCCCCTTTTTCTAACCAGTGTGTGGAGAAAAGTTCAAGCAGACGAAATATGTGGGATATCACATCTCCTTGACGATACTTCAAATGCACAGATTACACCAGAACATCGGTCTCGCTGGGAGGTTTGGGAGGTTGCTGACGGTATCACACGTGCTTGGCCTCCCAGAATCGCCATTCATTAAACCACTGTCAGGAACACCCCCCCCCCCCATCATCCCTTCTTTCTCTTTAGCGTTTTTCCTCTTCTCTGTTTTTATGTGTTTAATTACAGTACAGCACCTCACCACGTGCAGTACGGTTGACTCAGCAGGGTGCTGGGAGTGCTTGGAGCACATCCTGTTGGGAGTGATTAGCGCATCATCCTGCGGTTCGCTCTCTCCGCTAAAGGGGATCGGACTTCCGCCCTCTGCGTTTATGTTCTCAGCCTTTGCTGCAGCTGTTGTATCTAAGCGATCGAGGCCGGCCCTTCTCTTATCTTATTTGTGTTATTATCCGGTCTGTATTATTTTATGTCTTTGTTATACACGTCTGTATTTGTATCTGTGATCTATGTTTACTGCATGGACAATTTATGCTGTACTTGAATTTCCACAAAAAATGTTTCATTTCAGCAACGTAGACCTTCAGCCCGGGATTTAAGCTCCCCGTTTTAGCAAATTCCCAGTATGATGAGCGGTGTATCTCAGCACTCATATCGGTGTCCGAGTTGAGACGTACTGGGATGAGGACAAAGTCAAACCACATCACAAAAATATTTGACGTTGGTGCGACTACGAGTGTGAAGTCCAGCAAATGCGTTCTCACTCTTTGCATCGTGTGGCCTGCGTTCAAACGTACTTTGCCCTTTTGCGATTTTGTTCCCTTTGGTTGAGCCCATAAGTCCTCCAGTAACAATTCATAAGAGCGGGTAATTGTTGTTGTTTTTTACATTTTATATTGAATTAATTGTACATTTTTTATAAAATGTGAAACGTCAGCAGGGCGTTACAGAATTCAGTTTGATCGCCCTGCCAACATAAATTTGGCAATTGTATGTCCATTGTTATTACCACTTATAATGAGGAACAGGCCATAATTTAAAATAAAAAAGTAAAACTGCATATAAAAACACAGGTCTGTATTAATGACCTTGTTAATGGTTTGTTAATTAATAATTAATTAACTAATTACAATTATTATAGTATTAATTAATTAATTACCCAACCGTTACTTATAATTATAATTTAAAATGTTCTTTATCACGCTAGAACGTCCATTTTAGAGCGTTAGGGATATTTTGGTCAAATGAAGGTAGAGGTTTCTCAGATGGGCCTAGAACTGATCATAATTTTCCTCATGAAAAATAGTGGAAATTGCTTCCTGATATCTGAGTATTTGATCCATTTCTAGAAACCACTTACCTTTGGATACCAGGCCTCAGGTGTACCGGTTTATAGAAAAATAAACCCCTAAACCTTCAAACTTAACTGCAACATTTCCCATGTGCTGCGCCCTAATGGTTGTGGGGGAGTCAAGCTCAAGACCTTGTGACTGCACCCCAAGTAATAGGACCAGTTGCAGTTCAGCTCTCAACTTGTTATACTGGATAAACCCTCTTTTACAATGGCGGCCAGAAGTGATGTTTCTTCAATTGTGCAACAAAGATGTGTGACTGAATTTTCTTCAAAGCTCAGGAAAAGTGATTGAGACTTTCAAAAAGTTGAACTGAGCAATGTGAAACACAGACAATGGATTTTGCGGGGAGGGAAATTTTCATCCGATGAATGGGCATAAAAAGCTACGGCCGCTGCCTGGAAGATGGAGTCAAAAAAAAAAAAAAAAAAAAAAAAAAAAATTGCTGCCGCACGTCTTTGAGAAGTTTGTGGAGCACTTCAAGAAGTGTGCAGAGTGTGAAAGAAGGTACTTCGAAAAGGAAACGGTTCCCATCCCCGAGGAAGCTTCAGATGTGCAATGACAGGCATATTCTCAAAACCTTTCAATCAACCCATGTACCTTTCGGAGGCTCGACTGGTTCATGATTTTTACAGATTATTTACGCTTCGCAATCCAAGGACAGGTGGACCTGTAGGAAGAAAATGGCCTTTCGGGAATCACAGCTCCTCGGTTTGATGGGGTTAGAATAAAACCGCGTGTGAAAAAGAACAAAACTGTTTGGGTTTCCTGACAGTTTTTCTCCCGTCTCTGTGTAGATATCGATGAATGCAGCATTAACCGTGGAGGATGCAAGTTCGGCTGCGTCAACACACTGGGTAGCTATGAGTGTACCTGCCCACCTGGATTCAAGCTCCACTGGAACAAGAAGGACTGCATCGGTACGCTAGCAACACTGCCACCTAGTGGCCCAAAAGGAGAGTCACACCATTATCGTGTCAATGAGTTAAATAGCAAAGATATTTCAGTGTGATCTTCAGGCACAGAATGACCATTGACCTTGGCCATGCATAGAGGGATGATCTGATTTTGGTGGTCTTGTGTCCTGTCTGCTTGTTAATGTGCATGTGTGTGTGTTTTGTGTGTGTGTGTGATCCAGAGCAGGTGAAGTGCATGTCCAATCTAGTCTCTCCAAAGGCTACTTTGACCTGCAGCAAAGCTGGAAAGAAGGAGAGCTGCTCCCTCACCTGTGCCTCCAAAGCCCACTACCTGGCAGGTAGGTTCCTCAAAATCATCTGTAGACACCATCCTTTCACAGGTGTGTCAGTGCATGCTCGCCCCCCTCAGTTCCCACAAAGCTCTTTAACAAAGATTCAAGTGGGAGACTTCAGCCCTGACCTTTACCTTTTTTGCAAGTTTTTAATTTACGCTTACATTTATTTTTTTAGCAGCAGACACTTTTCTCCAAACTCAAAATGCACTTACAAGTGGAGTACTTTGGTTTATGAGCTGTGTGTTTATCTGTGTGTATAAGATTTTACCCAAGGATGGCTTTTTGTGAACCAGAATAGCCCACTGGGTACGGAAATCTTTTCCACGTCGTTGCAGAATCGGACAGCAGCTACACGGTGAGCTGCGGCAGTCCTGTCCTCCGCGGCAAGACACCCCCTCGACTCAACACGAGCAACAGCCAGAGTTGCATAGGTACCCCCCTTCGCCATGGCAACAGATACAGGCTCCTTGTTCTAGAGTAGGAGGAGACGGCGCAGGTTCGCTCAGACTCAATCTGTCCATCCCAATAAACTGCAAAAGCAATTTAGCCGCTGTTGTTCTTGTGGGTTTGCTAATTTGATATTTATTTGAGCTCTCGCTCACTTAATTCGGAGCACAGCTAATTTTATCCTTGCCGTATGAAGCCACGGCTTTTGGGCTGTGTTACCTGGTGAAACAATTGCTGCGGATTTAATTTGTGTCCGCTGGCAAAAGACTTCTTGCTTCGGCGTTGTTCTGCCACATCTTTGTGTGCTCATTCAAATGACGCGAGTCCTAGAAGCTTTGAGGCAGTCCACAGGCACAGGAAGAGTTCATGTAGCTGCACAGCTTATAAAGCAGTGCACTGGTGCAGATGCATTTGAAATCATGACAAAGAACACAAATGTTGACATCTTCACTAAATCACTTTATTTCACTTTTTTAAGCAAATAGGACAAAACCAATACCTTCAATTCGGTATCAGTCCATGTGCCCCTTGGTTTGTCTGTAGAGACTCTGGCTGCTCCAGTGAAGCAGACGGCCTCATTCAAGATCAAAGATGCCAAATGCCACCTGCACCCGAAGCTGCGGGGCCGTGCGGAAGAGGGAGGTCGTGCGCTCGGGCCAGGTGAGGTATTGCAGGTGTGCTCTTGGGTGAATGAAGTGCTCCCTCTGGCTCCTACTATGCATGTAAAGTTTTTTTTTTTTTTTTTCCCGGGATGTTCTGATAGCATTTCCAAGAGAAATTAGTGAATGAGAGAAGACCTGAGAACAAAGGACAGCAGGAGGGACTCTTGTGTTAAATCTGTCCCTCTTGTGCCCATTGGTCACCACACCCTCTTTCTTGCACCTGTGCAGTTGTAACATGCAATATATTTCTTTGTTACATGGCACCTCCACATCCCCGCCTTTTGCACCGTCTTCTCGGCAGGAGCTGGGCAGCCCTGCACTAACTGCCTGGTCACGTTCGTGAACCTCAAGTGCGACTCCTCCAAGAAGGCCAAAGGGAGACGTGCACGAAATCCTTCGAGCAAAGAGGTGACACGCATTACGCTGGAGCTGGAGGCAGAGGTCAAGCCCGGGGATACCACAGGTGAGCCTACTTACCCGTCTTGTCTGAACATAAGCCACCTGCTGGGAAACATGTCCTGCACCTCAGCACCTTGTTGCTCTCGTTGCTCTGCTTTGAGACCTTAACATCTTCATCCAAGGGGCCTTAAAGTGTTTGAAACACTACAGTGACTCACCCATCTGTACACACCAGAGCATTATAACACACACACACACACACACCGGGGGGGAGTGTATTAGTGAAACTACACAATACCTCTGACAGCATAGTCTCTCCTTGTTTTTGAGTGAAAGTCTCTTATTAACTTTATATCGTGATCTTCATATCATAAACATCCGTGAGTCAAATTAATTATATTAAGAGTATTAAAGAATATTAAGAGCTCTGCCCAGGCTGTTCTATGTCTCCTCCAATGTGTTTCCTGGATAAACTTCAGACCACCACAGCCCTGCATTGGACAGTGAAAAAATGAACTGTAAAATTAAAAAAAAGTGCTTTAAATCATTTTCAATAAATATAATAAAATATTTGGCTGTTATTGCAAAGCATAGCCATACCTTTTATCTTAATGTTTTAATTCATTTCATGTGACATTGTATTTTTTTTTTTGAGGGGGGGAACTAATATTGGTGCAGGCATTAGATTTACAATTTTATACTTTTTACAGAGTGACTTTGCATGTTTACAAGTAACAAAAGCTTGGCGTGGCCGAATTTTCCCCATTTACAGAACAAAAGAGTCGACAGATACTTCTGGAAAGCACTCACTTCCCATAATGCCGTGCTCTCTTAAAGAAACACTTTCATGTGCACTCTGCATAAGACTGTGAATGAGTGTTTCTATGGAGTGACTCAGAAGGTGTCCACTTGATCTTCCTCTCCCCCTTGCTTATGGTCCACCTGTAGGAAGCTGCAATCTCAGCTGCCTGAGGCAACGCATGGAGAAACAGGTGAAGGCCTACATCAAAGCCCTGAAGAAGTCTATCAACCAGGAGCGTTTTTTACTTCGCGTGGCCGGCCTGGAGTACGAGGTGGCACAGAAGCTCCCGCAGCTCGCTGAGCGGCAAGAGAACTGTGGGCCTGGCCGGGAAAAGGAGAGCGGCCGTTGTGGTAAAGGGACAGGGCAAGCACAGAAGGGATGGTTTGGGTGGGGTGATGATCCTGGGTTTCATGCTTTCATTTCTGAATGCTGTAGTGAGCTTCACACATTTAGAAGTTAATTTTCCTCAGTGGCTTCCTCCCTTTCTTGCCTGCTTCCTCAGTCAGATGCCCGCCTGGGTCCTACTACCATGGTGAGCAAGAGCGCTGTGTCCAGTGCCCGCCTGGCACCTTCCAGGAGAAAGAGGGTCAGCTCGCCTGTGACCTGTGCCCTGGAAGTGATGGTCATGGCCCTGCTGGAGCCCGCAACATCACTTCATGCTCAGGTAAGCCCCATGTTCACCATAATTTCCCATGAGTCATGCAGAGTTAGACAGACTCTAAGAGACAACCACAAAAATAACTGCTGATGAGTAGTTTGCATTGCATGGGCTGTACTTCACCCAAGAGAGTTACTGATCTCACTGCTGCTCCATTTGATGCTTTTTGGGTCAATAATCAGAGACATCAGCTGTCACTGTTAAAGGTGAATGATATGTAGGTTGCTCAGACCAAAAACAGTTGGAATGGAGGTCAAAGTTGAGGTGGGTCACATAAGGGTGTAAGCATTCAGAGCAAACAGTCTGGAGGATACCATCATACTCCTCTCAGTAAAAGTACTCCATCCCTCCCTGCTTGTCCTAGGTCAGTGCCCAACAGGTTACTTCTCTAGCGACGGGTTCAAACCTTGCCAGCCATGCCCACAGGGCACCTACCAGCCAGATCCTGGGAGAACCCTTTGCTTCCCCTGTGGTGGGGGGCTGAGCACTAAACGGGATGGGGCCAGTTCCTTCCATGACTGTGAAGCCAAAGGTCAGTATTGTTGCTCTCATACCCCAGCAAGGCATACCCTGTCCAAACACTTTGTCAGTGTTGGCTTAAATATGCACAATTTTGCCCTCATTCGAAAACATTTTGGTATGTTTTTTGTCTGTTATGTATGTCTGTCCACTTCATACAGTCCAGTGCTCTCCTGGTCATTACTACAATACGACGGTGCACCGGTGCATCCGATGCCCCCTGGGTACTTACCAAACGGAGTTCCGACAAAACTACTGCATCTCTTGCCCTGGCAACACCACCACAGACTTCGATGGGGCCACCAGTGTCTCTCAGTGCAAGAGTGAGCACACAGCTGTTCTCTTTTTCAATGCTTGCATTCATGTTTCACAGTGGTGTAAAAAAAATAAATAAAAAACTTTGCTGGCTTCTTGTATCAGGAATGTTCAGGTTATGCATTATCTCTACTTATTCTCTAAAACTGCCTTAATTCAGTTTGCCTGTGTAAAAATGATCTGTTTCAACTCCCCAGTTCCTACCAAAAAAAAAAAAAAAAAAAAAAAAAACTAACCATTGTCCTCAAATATCATTAAAATGCTGTAAAATACCAAACCATTATCAGTTTCACTCTGTTTTCTCTTTGTACATCTACAGATATTTAGCAATACTGACACACTGCTCAACAGAGCTCAAAATGTCTATCTGACCCGCTATGTACAGTTGTCTGGACATAAAGCTGCAGCAGATCCCCATCACTCACACCCAGTGGTTTCCTCTGCTCATGTTTTGGACAATGATGGGTTTTTGGAAGGTAGATGAGTATGTAGTGCTCAGTATGAACTCACAGGCAATTTAAACTTTATTCCAGACCACATGCTGTGGGCCCCCAGCATGGACAATGCAAGCAAGACACTTCAATTTAGCATTTAAAAATAGCAATAAATTACAGATGGGGAGTTTTTATACACAACTCTTGTGAAAAACATATAAGAAATTTTTTGTACATGGTTAGGAAGAAAAAATGGGGAGCTCAGAACTTAAAGAATTTTTGGTCTGAAAAATGAGGCATTCTACCGGTGGGATGTAACCCAGGGTATGACTAATTCAGTTGCGTTGGATGAAATTTAATGTAATAAAATAACACTGTAATGTTTTGACTGTGCTTCTACTGCAGATAGAGAGTGTGGAGGAGAATTGGGCGAGTACACAGGCTACATTGAGTCACCCAACTATCCGGGGAACTACCCTGCTAATGTGGAGTGCACGTGGAACATCAACCCACCGCCCAAGCGCAAGATCCTCATAGTGGTGCCCGAGATCTTCCTGCCCTCCGAGGATGAGTGCGGGGACGTGCTGGTCATGAGGAAGAACTGTGAGTTTACTTCAGTACACTCAGTTCATATACTGAACTCTCCCTCGTGCAACCAGAATATTGGATTTTCTGTTACTGCGGATGAGTCCTCCTTAAGAGCAGCAGCAGAAGGTTTATAATAATTTTCAGACCTTTAATTGTTTACTCCTGTAGAAATTTATTGAACCTAAATTACCACCAGAGAGCAGTAAACAAACTACCAAAGAAATGTGATGCTTGTAAAAGTTGATTGATTTTACCCAGTACTGTAATAGCGACCTTCTGGGGTGGAATGAAAAAAAGTCCAATATTGTATAGTGTGATCCATACAGAACTGCAACAGAACTTCAATGTGGGCTCAGTCTGAAAAAGAACCAAAGGCATTTTCAAGAGTTTCTCTATTGTCTCTCCCCAAGGGTCAGCCACATCTATCACAACCTATGAGACATGCCAGACATACGAGCGGCCCATCGCCTTTACCGCCCGCTCCCGCCGCCTCTGGATCAACTTCAAGTCCAATGAGGCCAACAGCGCACGCGGCTTCCAGATCCCTTATGTCACCTATGATGGTGTGTACAGCTCTCTGTAGGGTAATGGGTACCGGTCATACAGTATGGAGCACTAAGGAATGTTGAGTCAATTTCCCATTGTTTGTGTGCTGCGTGTTCCAGAGGACTATGAACAGCTGGTGGAGGACATTGTGAGGGACGGAAGGCTCTACGCTTCAGAAAATCACCAAGAAATCCTCAAGGTAAGTAGCTGTGAGGCTGAAACTGTATGGTTACACACCTACCGCAGCTATGATGTCAAAGTGAAGACAATGTTTGAATGAAGGAATCACAGTGTACGGTCTGTACGGTCAATGCCATATGAGCAACTCCTTCCTACAATGTGGGAGGAGGACCTGACCAGGTCCCATCGTGTCTTCATTGCTGATAATTTCCACTTACCAAGGATCATTTTATAACTGAAGATGCATCATGGAAAATAAGTCTCAAAGGTGCCTGTCATTCCCTTCCTTCCAGGACAAAAAGCTGATAAAGACTTTGTTCGATGTGTTGGCTCACCCACACAACTACTTCAAGTACACCACCCGGGAGTCCAACGAGATGCTTCCCCGCTCCTTCATCCGACTGATCAGCAGCAAAGTTTCCGCTTTCCTGCGGCCATACAAGTAGTGCCACTGGCCCCACCCTCTTGGCCATGAAGCTCCACCCCTCCACAGAAGGCTCCTGACACCAAGACAACAAAGGAACTTCATTTTTTTTCCCCCTCACTTCACTATGCACACTTTTCTGCTTGTTTTCCTCCTCTTTATGTTCACTCCAAACAGTCAATGAAACCAATGCTCTGGGCATCAAACGTTGACTTGGACTCTTGGACATAACAGACTTTACATTTCCTTCATAAATATTTATCTTCTCTCCATGTTTTTGTTCTAGCGTCTGACGGCCTTTTTCATGTTTGTCATGTTCGGTCCGCATTTGCGTGGGCATAAACTTCCTCACAAAGGGCACTGCCAGCCTGACAGTTACCTCTAAGGAATCAGAAATTTTAAACAAAAAGTCATTTGTTGCCAGAACAGTAGATTGGCAAATTTTGTCTTAGGGTAACAGATCAAGGAGGGGTAACCCATTTAGCAGAAAAAAAAAAAAAAAAAAAAAAGAGCTTGAAATTGGTTACAGCCAGAACCCAAACCAAAATGTAAATCCACGTCCCCAATCTGTTGTGTTGTCACCGAGTTGTGAGATCCTGGTTTTACAGTTTTCTAAATCTAATAACCTCGGATAAATATTTGCAGTACTTAAAGGTTAATGTCATCTCATGTTTCGCAGCGTTCAAAGCCTTATTATGCCTGAGCTCTTAGAGCAATTCTTATTAAGGTCTTGCTGTTAAAACAGTTAATTTTTTTTATTTGTTCTGTGTCTGTTCTGACTGTATTCCTGTCGGTCGCTTACTTTTAGGTCCACTGTTTTGTACTCTTGAGTTCACGAACTTACCAGAGACATTCGTCTCTTTGTGAATGATATCCCGGGAGAGGAAATGTAGAGAGAATCTCAGAATGGCGCTCCGACCACTTGCCGGAGAGTCTCTGAGTCCGGCGTTCGCTGCTTACTTCAACGGTCACTTTAAAAGTCAAACCCCTGAACCCCACACTTTCCAGCGCCTGTGTGATGCTGAGGAAACGACAGAATTCGCTTCAAAATACATCACTCCTTGTCAAAAAAGTGTGAAGAAAAGTGATCTATTTTGCAAATATAAAACAGTATCAGGATGACACGCGTGCAGGCTCACCTCCAGCCCTTGCTGCAGTGATACATGCTGTTGTCAAAGGATATTGTCAAGTATCCTTAGATTATTTACAAAGGATAAAATAAATAATGGACTTCTGAAAGACAAGGGCTGAGTTCCAAGGGACAATATCCTTTGACCGAGACCCCAACTCATTTCCCTGCCACCCACCCAGACCCCAAGCAAAGACTGGGCTGCATTCGCAACCCCACATCTACCCTCCGTTGTGTCCCTTTGAGACCAGCTCTTCCAAAGACACATTCCTACCCTGTGCACTAGATTTAGGCAACCTGATCATCCTACCTTTGTCGTATAAGTGCAATGAATTTAGTCTTCAGTCGTTGTTCTTGTCCGTGCAGAAAAACCAAGAACAATATTTAAACTTGCCAAAACTGTACAATGGAATGTCTTTATTTAATGTTTGCAGAGAATATATTCTTAGGTTAATTTTGAAATGTAGTGACTGGCCTATGGGTTGCATTAAAAAAGTGTGTCCACTATACAAAGAAACTTCAGTATAAAGAATCTCAATGTAAATGCATTGTAAATCATTTAAATAAATATTATCACATCCTCAGCTTCATCCATAAGTTTACAGAAACTCAAGCAAAAAAAAAAAACAAAAAAAAAACAAAAAAATTATGTCAACATAGCTCCCACAAGAGTGAAAAAAATCCATTCTTACGAAGGTTGTTTACATGTTCAGTGCGGTTTGTGCACAGGAGAAGATGCTGACACTGAACAGAGAGGCACCATTGGCCACGTGCACCTCCTCGTGTCACCCCAACCTTACACATTACCCAGAATGCTGTGGCTCTGCTCTCTCAAATGTTCAGAAAAAGGAAGAAAAAAAATCCAGGCTGCATCCCATATTCTGTTTCCTTGAGTATTTATAACCTGCTTTGTCCTTTGTTGTTTTTCTGTGCAGCGTTTCACCCATTAGACCCCATTGCCACCAAACTCCAAACATTCCTTTTCTCCCAGCAAGTAGGAAACGGTTTTTTTTTTTAACTGCTTCTTTAAAAAAACAAAAAAAAAAAAAAAAAAAACCAAGAGTTTGCTACGATGTATCATAGAGTCGATAATGGTATTTGCACTTGAAAATTGTTATTGCTCATGTAAAAAAAAAAAATGTCTGGATTTTGTATTGTCTTTTTTTAAATGAATGGAATTGGTGTTCTTAAATTTCGAACAGTTCCTGTGTCTTCTTCAGCTTTAAAACTATGGAAAAGGAAAAAACCACTGACAGCCCTGCTCCTACAATATTTTTGATCCGAAGTATCAAAGCTAGTAGGACACAAGTTAGATTTAAATAAATGCAACGTATACACACACCGAAATCGTTTTTAACCATCCTTTTTATTTTCACGATGTAGCAGTTTACATAAAATTGATTTTTTTTTTAAAATATATTTTTTGTTGAATAAAAACATTTCCATTCATTTATTTTCCCATACACTCTGCATGAAAAATAGCATTAAGACGCTTCGTAAACCTCACTTCACAAAGTCCTGCAACTAAAAGGAAACATCATATGAAGACAGAATATAACCCCCCCCTGCCGATATGCTTTGTATTTTTCAGGACGTCCATCTGTTTTGGACACTTGCTATTCTGTGGTTATGTTTTCTTCTCAATAGAACCTTTCATGCTAAACCAAAAAGTATTTTTCGCTGCTTCACTGCAAGACGTCTTTAATAACACAGGACAAAAAAAGAGGAACGGTATCAAAATTATGGGATTACTGTATTTCCTAAGCAGCTGCTTTCCATTAAAGCAATTTATCCATCTCATAGTTCAGACAGCTGGGAATTTTTACCGAGGCAGTTATCGAAATCACAACAGCAGCATCCGCCTGGGCTTGAAAGCTAAACTAAGGAAAACTGACTTTTCATACAGTTGCTTTGACTGGACTATTTACATCTTTACTACACCTTTCTGAATTATTTTGTCTATTTCGGGAGACCTGAAACGCCCAAAAAGATAAAATTATTTCATTATAATGCAAACTTAAAATAAAACCTTGAGAGCTCCAGAGGAACAGCTCCTGTTTACTTTAACCATTCAGTTAAATGATTATAGTTTAGCAAAAGGACAGATACCATCAACAACAAATGGGTAAATAGCTCATTTTGTGCCGCGTTGCTGCAGCGAAGGTGTAAAAATGTGCAGAAGAGACACAAAAAGGTCTGGTTTTGGCTCTGGCTGCTGTCATGGTTGTCAATACTTACAAGCGTCCTAGTTTCCTATTACTCAACTGTTTATCCGGGAACCACAACCAGTAACAGCCAGAGGAAGGTCAGCACCCTTGACAGGTTGTGGTCGTGAGGGTAAACCATTTTACCACAGTGAACGTCTTATCCAGAACAAATCCCATCTTTCTCGCTTTAGCACACACATCCAGCCCCATCTCTCGATTTGATGTGTTTGATGTGTTTGTTACAGTCACCACAGGCCGAGAAGCTCAGCTTTACAGTCTCACAACACGATCATCTCCTGCATTGCACTGAGCGTGGAAGCTAATGTAAGTCAGTCTCGGGTTGAAGGATTGGACACGCTGTCTGGCTGTGGAGCAGCTTCATGTTAATCTGAAACAAGATAAGTTCCAATGTTCTAAAGTTTTTAAAAGCCCTTAAATAATATTCAAGTTGTTGTTAGTTGTGTTAATCTCACTACCTCTTATACCTGAGTCTGTGTTAAAAGTGTATTATACTCCTCTGTGAACCCCGACTGCACATTCCGGCATGTTCTAAAGATCTGCCCTTCAGGCTCTGGCTGCTTATGAACTCGATTGTATGTTTTGCTTCCAAACACCACTAACTTCTCATCGATATTCATCTCATTCCTCGAGGCAGCACTTCACTGTAGGAAGCTGAGTGTTTCGGTTGGCCCCAGGTGAGCTGTGGGGAAGCAAGAGTCTGTGTGTGGTTACACACGTTGGAGCTTGCAGCCTTCTCATGAGAACCTCAACATTTTTATTCATTAGATTCTCGTCTCACACACTTTTTTTTTTTTTTATCCAAGGTCACCTACAGTGTTAGACACAACAGTCTGTTGTCCTTCGCCCATCTATACACCAGAGCAAGGAAATGCACACAGTACGGGCAATTTTAGTTACCAGTATGCCTGAGACATACACTGCCCAGCCAAAAAAAGTTACGGAGCACTGCATAAAGTCTTCTCCAGCATATCCCAAAAATTCTCAATGGTGTTAAGGTCTGGACTCTGCAGTGGCCAATCCATGTGTCAAAATGATGTCTCTCTCATGCTCCCTGAAGCATTATTTCACGATTTGAACCCCATGAATCCTGGCATTGTCATCTTGGAAGAAAAAATCCATTGATGGAAAAACCTGGTCATTCAGCATATTCAAGTAGTCAGCTGAGCTCATTTTTTGGGCACATAATGTTGCTGAATCTAGACCTGAGCAACTGAAGCAACCCCACATCATAACACTAAGTTAAATCCAGGTGGCAATTTTTTTTTGGCCGTGCAGTGTATCTCTGGACTGTAGGAAGAAACTGACACAGACATGGGGAGGACATGCAAGCTCCACATACTGAATGGGACTTGAACCCACATTTAGGCGCACTGACAGCAGTACCAATTTCTCAGTGGCTGTGATACAGCTTCATTTAGTGGGTGAACTTACAAGTTTGCCACCTGTAACATGAGCTTTCCTCAAAGTTCCTCGCTTCACACACAGACTCAAACATTTTTACCTGGATGCTCCACTGTCCACAACTGTTACTGGGAGCAGTAACACCAACCCGGGAGTTTTCAGCACAAAACTACCCTGGGATTTCAGACCAGTCAGAAGCAGCAACAAAAAGTAACACATGTTTGCTGCTGTTGTATCTTAACTGTTCTCCCAGCAGGACTGCATCTCCTGCTTGGGTGGTTTAAGGTGCATCACTGTCATCTTCATCACATTATTCAGGAGGAAATGTTTCAAAGAAAGTGAAAAAGTTTGTGAAAAAATCTGTAGTGAACTGTTATATAGGTATTCTACTGATTTTTTTGGGAAATTGGTTTGGGGTACTGTAGACATGCCAGAGAAACATCACTATTTTTGCATTTAAAATACTGGAACATAGGCTTCTGCTCTGTGAAAATTCCCTGTGAAATATGTTTTCAGGAATAGACTAGATTCCTATAACAAGCAATGATGGCTGTAATCTCCTTATACCACGATAATACATTTTCACTGAAAATGTCCTGTGACCCTCCTGTGGGCCATGACCATAAGTTTGGGTACCACTGCATTAGAGGCTTCCCACTTCATCCGATCCTCACACTGCACCTCCTGCAGATAAACACCAACTCTGCCCAACAAAAAGACACAACTCGCAGCAAAGTCCCAGGGTGCAGTGAGGTAGCCGAAGTGAAACAGAGACCTCGTGACATGCATAACTCTGAGGGTAAATAAAGTATCAGTTTTCATGTTACTGTGTTTGTAGGCAAAGAACCAAGAAGCCCCCCGTCAAAACTGTCCTGTCCCCTGTTTGTTACGTGTCATCTGCTCCATCTTCTACCACAAAACTGCCAAGACCACATCAGGCCTGCGCAGAATGTGCACCTCCATAATGAAGACAACCATAATTTTGGAAACATATAAAGTACAGTGGATGATGGAGCAGAGCATCATGGAGAAACCTTCTTTATACAACACATCTGTTCACCACTGAACCAAGTGTCATGTCATTATGAACCTTTAAAATATCAAAAGTATCCATTAAACATTAAAGTATCAGATGTCAGGGCAGAGCTTATTGTTACACCCAGCCAGAGGAAACTGTCCAACATCAGCTTCGGTCCAACCTGTGAGCTGCAAATGTCCTGCTGTGAAGTTCCACTGCTTGACAGAAGAGGGCAGCACTGTCGCCACAGGGGTGGTCTGTGACAAATGACAAACCATGTTAAGGTGACGCACATGTCCCACGGGTTCATTACCATAGGTTAATTCCTTGACATTAATTACCTTTGAACCCGGAGCATTTAAAGACGGGAGTCAGATGCGGTGCGGCCTTGTTTCTTTCTGCTTTGTCAGACGGTGGAGAGAACAGCACCGTCCAGGTTCTCCAAACACAGCTAAACAGATGGGCCTTCTGCCGGAGAACAACGGGTTCAGTTCCAGTGCAGTAAAAATGCGAGGAAAAACATGAGCAACAGTGACATTTACTACTGCCTAGCCTGGTGTTGCTGTGAAAACACATAAATTAACACCCTCTGGGGTTAATTTCTATAAAAACAAACCATTCAGAAGTTCTCCTCACACACTTTCGCCACAACTACCTCGCTCTTGTTACCTGTAGGGGGCAGTATTGCACTTTAGGGATCAGTTGCAGGATATCAACAGAAGATTTACATTATTACTGCTTTGCTGAGTCTCTTAACCAGAACAACTTAAAGGATCTGACTGGTTTGCACAGCAGAGCTCTTTATCAGCACAATGGGGGTGAAGCAGTTAGTTCAGGAGTACTATAGCAGTAATGGGAACACAACTTGACCCAACAACCTTCAGGATACATACACTATCTGGCCAATATGTGTACACCTGAGCATCACACCCATGTAAGCTTGTTGAACCTCCCATTCCAAACCCATAGGCATTAATATGGGGTTACCCACACTTGCTGCTATAACAGCCCCAACTCTTCTGGGAAGGCTTTCCGCGAGATTTTGAAGCAGAAAGATGGAGCAACAACCAGGATTAAACCTCTTTCTACAAATAATCTAAATCTGTGAACAGGTCTGTGGCTGGAAAATATCTATATTTATTTTTAATGGTTTAGATGCAGTTTCATGACAGTCAGGTCTAAGCGCTATTAGCTTCCACCTGCTACCCAGTTCCAGCGGCGTGTCTTTAATTTCCCCAACTTGTAAGAACTGTTTGTAAAATAACCTTTCTGATATACATATGTGAAAAAATAAGACTGCACGGTATGAATATTTGTAGCTTTAATATCACTGTTATTAAAAATGCATTCACCATAAATTGCAGTGTGCTAACATTTATCAATCTTTCAGATGCATCTGCTTAACTGCTGTGCAGTGATATTTAAATAATGTCTTATTTTTATGCACGTTAACATATTATGTCAACTAGTAAACCGCGGATCTGATCTCACACCAACTAGTAGCCAAATAGCACAGGCTAATAAAAGCTACTAACTGTTAAGATGCCCTTAGCTCTCCCATGGTTAGCATCCTTCTTACCTGTTAATATTTTTCAGGACATAAGGTTTCTTTCCCTGAAATGAACCCAACATACAGCCGTTACCTAGAAACGGGTTGAAATACCAATGAAATACAAAATGGGCAAATTGCGTAAAGAAGGACTTGCCATAAAGAAGGGGGAGGACAGCAGTCTTCAGATGTTTGTGGCCAAAGGAGGACTGCATCCACCGATTACGCAAAGCAAAATATGCTGTTAACTTCCCTGCAGTTATGAGGAACCCAACTGAAGGACCTGGACACCGCTCCAGACAGCACAAGATAAATGCCGGTGCAGAAGCACAAACCTGCTGAATACATTTGTCCAGTGACCTGTTTGCCTGAAGAAACCCATTCAACAGACCAGGTAAACAGTACTGTACAACATCATTACTGTTTCACATATAAGCAACACATAAATGTGCATTGTTTTCAGAAATAAGAAAATCATTTAGGATTTTTTTTTTCTTTTTTTCTTTTTAGACGTTTCTAGGTGATGTTAGCAGGAAGCTAACATGAAGCTAACCGGAAGCTAACGTTAAAGTAGCATAAAGCTAGTGGGGAAGCTAACCTGATGCTAACACGAAGCTAGGTGGAAGCTAACATTGAAGTAGCATGAAGCTAGTGGGAAGCAGAGTTGCAGTACTTTAAAGGTGATGTTTATTATCCAGAAAATTCTAATTTAAAAAAAAAAAAAAAAACCTACAGATCTACAGCAAATAAATTCAATAATAGCTCTAAAGCTGCTGATTTTACTTTCCAGGATGATATGTGGACACTGACCATTACTACTTTGGGGAGAAAAAAGTCACACAAAGCAGTAGCACCAAAATATTGACACACAGTTCAGATGGTCGTTTACTCCTTTTAAACTTGACTGGTGTCTCCAGTTTACAAAACAATGTTACAATTGTTTTAAAAAAAAATCCACATTTTCATTCTATCTCCATTCAAAGCGAGACAAGCAGCCTGCTGCACCACAAACTGTCAGACTGTAGCTGTTTCACACCCAACAGCGTTTAACTGACCCTAAGGTACGAAGGTTGAAGGTGGTGCCAGCTTTTTGCAGTTTTCTGTCCCTCCTTCAGTGTTGGACTGAGTCTCTGTGATGGATTTGAGCTGTGAAAATCTGACAAGCAGCCCTGGTCGCCTCTACTCTGCAGGCCAGTATAACTTAAATCCCAGCCTTTAAACGGGTTAGCGCCATCATCACATTACCACAGCGACACTCAGATAGGATGCTGTTCCAAGGTCAGGTTTCGAAGTGCATCACGTCTACCTCTTCATACAAAGCTCTGCACCACCTGGGGGGGGGGGTGTTCAAAATAACAAAAGGCCAGAACACTTTTGGTAGTTTTTCTTCATTTATTAGTCATACAATTATGAAAAATAATGATAAAAAACAAAGACTGGAAGCCCAGGATTATTTACAGTCTATTCCTGTTTTTGTAGTGAGGTCCATCTGAGTTCATTCCCTCGGTCTGATTTCAACAGGCTTCTGCAAACACAGCAGAAACCGGTACCAAGATATGCAGAGCTTGTACGCGACTTTCTCTTGTTCCAGCAAAAAGGAGAAAATAAACATTACATACATATACATATTTATAAAAGCAGAATCATTCAAGTATCAAAATACAGACCGCTAGGGATTATTATTATTATTATTTTACAGTCCATTATCAATGCTGTCACTATTTTTATTGACAATAATACAGATTAGTTCTGGCTCTACTAGCCCACCACAATTAGCTGATGTGCTGACACCAGGACCGGACCAGAACCAGGCAAACCTCCCTGGGTGCCGACGGGCATCTGAAAGCCCTGCTGCTCGCTGCTGATGGCTCGAGTTTGGCACATGGATGGAATGGGGTTCAAAAAGGGCTTTCTGGGCAGCACAGCTGTTCCCCGTCAGCCGCCTCGGAGCGGCCCGGCCCAGTTCCAGCATCGTTACAGTTAAAACGTACAAAAACCAAGAACGGCAGATTTAACTCCAATGAAAAGCTGCACTCCATTTTTTTCCCCGAAGCAGAAACCAAATCCTCACCCTCTGTAGTGTCAAAATAGCTCAGATTTAAGAAAAAAATACATAAGGGGGAAAAAAATCCCTCAAAAGATGCAGTTTTTGATCTAACTACAGTGAGGAAGTAGCTGAGGCTGAGTGACTGAAAGCAAAGTTACGTGTGGTATGAATGTAAATGTACCGTGTTTTACAGTAATAACTGTTCATACGTGGTGAACAGTACCCTACATCACAAAGCTGCGCTATCATTACAACCATTAGGCTCAAGTGCAGCTTTTTCTTTCGTATTTCCTGCTGCTCTAAATACGCTTTTCCCTTCAAAAGCCTGGAACAGCAGAGCGACGACAATCCTCGGTCTGAACTGCAGAACATCTCGTGCTTAGGAAGAGCCCTATATCGAACGCAGGAGTACGTAAACATTAAACAGCTTGGAAGTGCCCCTGTGACGGATTTGGTGCATTACTTTGTCAAAGGAAAAAAAAAATACATCTCATGGAATGATCAAATCAAGCAGGTCAGTAAACTAAAATAATAATAATAATAAAAAAAAAAAAATACATGTTAAGTGACAACTTCGGTCACTGAACACAGCAGTTTACAACAGCATATATTCGTGTCTCAAATATAACAAAGAGTCAGAAAGAGAAGAACTGAGTGAGACAACAAGCAGAACAAATTCACATTGAAAGAGCCTTGAAACAACCGTGTCCTCGACCTCTCTTGGCATCACCGTACTAGCGCTGTACAGGGCTGCTGAGGCTCTTAAAGTCATGTAAATACCCTGTTAAACTCTTGTACACAAGAGGGGCACATGGGGGGGGGTCCTAGTCTATTTTATGTACCGAGGGGAGGGGGGGGCCTTTGTCCAGCCTGAGAGTTGAGTTATAATAACAGCAGTATTGAAAAGCACATCAATCCAGTCCCAGGGAGGAGCGAACAGCCTCCCCAACACAGGAGGGTCTCTACGCCTTCCTCATGCGAGGGCTCCTCCTCAGGTGTGGCGGTGCAGGGTGAAGCGTGATTTCGTGTGGGAGGGGCTGGAGGGGTGCAGAGGTGTGACCCCCACTCCCCCCTGTCCCAAAACCCCCTGCGGAAACAGGCCTCTGCTCTCCCCTCACAGCTTGGTGTCCGGCGAGCGCAGGATTCAGCTACGCAAGGAAAACAGAAGCGCTGAGAGGAAAGCCGCGTTTCTCATACTCACTTCACCTTCCCCACAGTCTACGTCAACAATTCAGTTTATTCAGTTACAGATTAGAGAGAAACACTGAGCAACACCAACGTATTCTGATCTCTACTGGGGGAAGGGGAAAAAAGCCAAAGTGTATTGGAAACTGAGATGCAACATGAACAAATAGAAGGTACAGTACAAAACGCAAACAAAAACACAAACGCTGATTCAATTTGTTCCACCGTCAAATATTTTTCAGATGAGTACCTATTACAAAACAGCCTCTTTAATGTCTCTTGCCTCTGGAGGCAGACAGCAGAATAGTGAAAGAGCTGCTGATCATGGAGAGCAGAAGAAACGGGAAGTGAAAGCGATGGAGGGAAGTAGAAAAGCCAGAAAAAACTTCAAAAAAAAAAAAAAAAAAAAAGCAGAGCTAACAAGTGAAAAAGAGTTAAGGAAAAGAAAAAAAAAACAGGATTCTGAACAGTACAGTCCTGCTCCAAAAAGGAGCGTCCATTTCACAGCAACCATCTGGTCGTCGCTTTGTTCAGATCCTGATAAGACCATGAGAGTCGGCAACGGTTAACAGACGGCAGGGAAAAAAAGTTCATTAGAGCCACTAGGGTATAAGAGGCTTTTGTCGTAACAGTCGAGCAGAGATAGTAACAGGGACAAAGTATCAGGCTGCCACTCTGATGGGGAACAAACGCATAGCTCACGGACGGTCGTCCTCACATTTGTCTTCATGGCACGAGACGAAAAAATTGACCGGATCACTTTGGAAAGGAGCACAACGGCAACTACAGGTGCTATGAACAAGACAGGAGAAGGATAGACAAGTAGGATCAAACCCCGAATGAAGAGGCACAGGAAAGGCTAGTCAGCGCCCGGTTGCTGTGATGGTTACTCCACCATAGTCACTCGTGTCACATATTTGATTAAAGCTCTGGGCTGAAGCACCCTCAGTGGACCGCAGAGGCAGCAAGGGTGGCACACCGCCCACGTTTGTTATTGCTTAACGTTGGAACAGTCGCCATTGGCCACCTTGGTTTGGGCTGTTCACTCCAGCCTACTGTCATCTCCCCGCACAAAGAAAATACTCGTTTTGAACGTGCAAACTGTCCTTTCCGTATTGTGTGGGACTCTGGAGACCGTTCGCTTGCGGTCATGGGCAAAAGCGAGGCCCGCGGCCATTTGGCGAGAGCTTCCTGACACGGTGTGCTTTCGCAGCAACAGCAGCTCTGGCATGGAGAAAAAAAACAAAAAAGTTACATTTAGGTATGCACCACAGTCCCACAGCTTCAGTTCTTAAGCAAAGGACTTGGCTTCGGTCGCGGTTCACTCAGCAACCCTACATCCGTGGTGCTCGAGCCATAAAGGTGCTACATTAGTACTTCACAAGAGAAAAGAAACCCTGATCACAGTGGTAAATAACAGACCCACTCAGGCAAAAGGATACCACAGCAGGAAAAAAAGAAAAAGATATTTAAGGAAAGTCCTCCCTTTTGGCCTTAAACTGGACGCACCATGCAGTATGGTAGCCCCATCATCTCCTGGGGTAAAATGCGGCAGTGTCCTCTGCTGTGGTGTGCATAGAGTGACAGGGCATGACGCCGATTGAAAGTTCCACAAAACACTCAAAAGAGCCAGTTCTGTCCAAAAAAAAACAAAAAACAAAAATCAGAAAAATGTCGTGCTGAGTGTCTGTGTGTAAGATAGCGAGACGGACACATCTCGAGCTCCCAACCTGGGGACAAGTAAAGGACTCGAGGGGGTCTCCGGATGGCCTCATTCACCGCGCTCTACGCCTGGGAGAACAGGAAGAGCACCAGAAGGAAAAGAGAGACATGATCACTGAGGAAAACCCAGAGCAGCACTATGGGGGGGGGGGGGCAGACGCTCCCTGGATGGGTTACAAGATGCAGGGGAGGGTTTGCCCCCCCTGGTGGGAGCCTTGACAAAATAAGGATGCCCCCATGAGCTCTTCTTGGCTGCACGACACAGGTTAGGGCTGCTAAAGAGTGTAACTGGCACATTAATAGTAATACTTTTTTAACTTCCATCTTGGAAGTTTCAATGTATGCAAATTTCTAAAAAATTGTTGACTTAAAAAAAGCAGAAAAATGCGATCTATAGCCCTGTTTGCAAATGGGGGAACTTGAGACATTGGGGGTGCTCACTGTACGTACGTCTTCATGACCATGCCGGTGTATGAACAGGGTTGGTGGTGGCAGGGGCTTGAATGGAAAAGTAGCGGTTAAAGAGGAGTGTGACGTCAGGTTAGTCCGCTGGGGGCGCTGGCAGCAGCAGGAAAGAGGAGGAAGAGGAGGAGGAGGGGCCATCACTCCGTGGGCCCGGTCAAAGGTGGAGCAAAACTGTGAGGGGAAAGTGGGCGGTGCAAGGTGGGCAGGACGTGAAGAGATGGGAGGAAGGGCCAGCCCATAGGGAGGCAGTCACAGTGAAAAGGCACGGAGCAGAAGAAAGGGGGCGGTGAGAGGTGAGGAGTGGCCAGCTCAGAATATGGTGGTCTCGTACTTGGTGCTGATGCTCCGCTTGGAGTCCTTGGGGTCCACCAGCCATGTGGCGCTTCCCTGGGACTGAGCATCAGCTTCCAGCTCTATGGTCTCCATCTGCAGAGAGGAGAGTGTATTGGGGTCAGGGTTGCAACTGCATACAAGCATGGAATCAAAGTGAGAGGAGGAAAACAATATTATATGGACCCTAGAAGGAGTGGAGATGCTGCTTCCAACCCATCACCCCCCCCAAGGTACTCCTACCTGCAGCACACATCTTACCATGTACAGTATGGTAGCAGCAAACAGTGTGAGCTGTTGACCAAAACTTTATTAAAGCATTATTAACGTAAAGTGTGAATAGTGTGAATCCACGGTTTAGAAACCCATTTCTTCTTTTTCCATCATTTATGGAAACACATACATTTTAAAGTAGAAAGCAAAAGAACAATCAAAAGAAGGACTGCAACATACAATAGAGAATAAAGGTAAAAAATTCTATAGGTACAGTATTTAGGAACACATAGCAGAGTGGTGCTGGATGTGAAGGTTGCTGAACTGAGGGATTTGAGTTCCAGAAGCGCTCAAAAAAGACTACAATCAGGATTGCATAGGAGGTTGTACGGACTGTACATTTTTGGTCATTCTAAATTTATTTTAATTTGAATCTACAGTAGCTTCCCCACTAATGAAAATAACAAATAATGTTAATAAGATAAATGCTCCACCATAGTACTGTAGTGTTGTCCTGTGCTTGCAGGAGAGCCTCCAGACAGCTATAACCCTGGGTTGGACTGAAGGTTAATGATGTTAAAGTATTATAGATTATTTTATGTATGACCGCTTCATCTGTGGTTTTTATAGAATCTAACTGGTAAATAAGTTGAGAGACATATCAGTTATGTAGCTTCTATTAACTGTGACTTGGTGTTAAAAGTGGCTTTGGAGTTGCAAACAAATTTGAGTTACGAAAAGCATTCCGGACCCCCGTTGTGTTTCTAAGTTGCAAAGGAAGTATGGGAATGATTACATGAAGAGCGTCAGAGAAGGAATTTATCAAGTTTAAATGCAGGCTGGAAGAAGGGGAGCTAAAGCAGGGTATCGACAGGTACACCTCAGTGCTATTACCTGTATAAAGTTGATTTCTATTTAAATTTACATTTCACATACAGGTAAGCAGTAGGTCAAGTTGTGGTGCTATGAAAAACAAGACTGAAAGGGTTGTGGAGGAGAGAGGAGGAAGGAGAGCGTGCAGAGAGCAGGACCTGGACTGCAGGACTGAGAGAGTGCAGCGGGAGGTAGGAAGGACGGTGGGTTGTACAGGTGTGACAGTGACAGCTGCGGCTTTCAGGCTGAGGAGGATCCTGGAAACAGGAGGAGACAGGAGGAGCAGGAACATAGACACAGAAAGATGTTAATGGCAATGACAGGGAGGCAAGCGGGGAGAAAATCAGACCACAGAGGTGTGCAGACAGCAGGTCGGCTCCACCTACTGCCCCTTAGGTGATCATCTCTTCCTATCTCTACCACGGCTTTAGTCACCTTTACTGAAGGGGACACAGGGTTCGAGCACTGCTGAGGTGTCATACACAGCTGTTGGACCCCCAAAAAAATCTCATAAAATTACACTGGGGTCAACGTTAACTGAGCACATTTAATCCTCTCATAACCCCACTAATGGGGAAAGGTGGGTCTCGTTATGCACTGGACCCATCATCTCAATATTTTAATTTATGTGATCTCTGAAAATAATTTTGAACCAATTAGTTTTTATGTGTAAAAACTATTTTGCAGATTAACAAACTTAAGAAAAATGAATTATTAATGAATTACTAATGAACATGATGCCATTTTGGAAGTAAATAGCTTCAATGAAATATTTTTGAAAATTATACATTTTTAAAATATGTTTTGTTCTGCAGTGAAGTGCATGTCACATCAGAATGAGCTGCATTTGTAAAGTTTAGCTCTTCACCCCCATTCCCTTAATTTAGGTCCAAGTTGAATGGGTGTATGAGACCCTGTATCTGAGCTGTGTCAGTCTGGCAAAACAACCAAGGAGAAGAACACGACAGCCGCAGGCCAGCAAGAAACTGGACATTTGTTCTGACTGAGGGGGTCCGAGGCTCTGCACACCCCTGCAGACACACAGAAAACGGAACGGGAAGCACAGGCAGTGCAGGCGCAACACAGTGAGCCATCTGTATAACGCAGCTCATATTTGTCTACACTAAGCACAACACAGAAGTCATTTTGTTTCACTATGTGTTGTTATTTTGTATGCAATAATCCAGCCAAGAGGCAGGCTACACACACTCAACACACAGCTCTGCAAAGGATGGCAGTGTTCACCCACCGCTGACTTGCGCACGCTGCCCCGTGGTTTGGGCACTGGTCGGCTAGACTTGGTCTCAACGACTTCTGACCCTGCTCCTACTGGGAGACCGTGGTGATGTTTGGTCCGTTGAGCCTGGAGTGCCAGCTGGTAGGCCACCTCAAACGCCTGTCCCAGGGTCAGGATGATCTCATAGGTCAGATTCTGTGAGAGAATGGAATTCAATTTCAATTCAAGTTATTCTTACATAGTGCTCTTCTCGCTAGGGTCACATCACTCTAAGGGATGACGGGCCCACAGAGAACTGAAGGACAAAACAGATTATCCATTATTAGGCAACAGAGGTGGTTATTTGTTAAAAGAAAAAATATCCAAATGAAAAGCAAAATTCTGAAGTCCAAGTACAAGTGGCCGCCGTCTTCTCCTTGGCATTCTATGGTAGTGACAGTACCTGTGTGGTTTTGGATCTAAGAACACCTCAGTTTCAACAAAAAATTTGCTAAAGTACAAAAATAAGTCTGTTAAATGGCTAACCACTTACAATAGCTACATAGAAATTCCCAAAACAAAACCACATTAAATTATACCAGTTATTACCCATCCAACTTGCTACAGGCATTTTGAATGTTCCTAAACTGAAAATGGTCTAAGTATTAAATAAATATTTGCATTTAATCTTTACTGCCCTTCACAAGTTAAAAATAAATACATTTTGTTTGCCCTGCTTTATTTTATTTATTGAGAATAGTATCTGCATAAAAGTCCTTCACCGCAGGGATTATTCTCATCGTCTATTTCGCCATCAGTTTATTCTAGCCAAAACAAACAATTTACAGTCTTTCTTACCATAAATCAAAACCCAAGACACACAGGCACACATTTGCAGACAGATGAAAATAAAATACGAGCAGTTGCAAAGAGGACTTCAGTGCAGGGAAGGTATCAGTCAAGGGTGACCTCTACTAATTTCTAACAGGAATTTTACAGCAACGGAACACAAACGGTGGTATTAATACGCATCGGTGACACACAGACAAATCTGGGGCATTAAAACAGACTGGGGGTATAAAAGATGTGCCGTATATTACCTGCCTGAACCCAGCAGCTCCCTGACACAGTGGAGCAGAGCTTGGAGAAACAAGCCCCGCGGGCATCCATGGTGGGTCAATGCCACTTAAGGAGGTTATTGAATCTCTGTCCAATTACCTGGAGCTTTTGCAGAATGACACTGACATCCTACAGTCAGGTCACCATCCCCAACTCAAAGAAGTAGAAAGAGGATGGGGTACAAGAAGGAAAGTATCTGCTGAATGAATAAATTTAAAAATTGGGAACAAAACAGCTATATAGGGTGTGAGGCAGCAGAGGGTTTTTTTGGGCAACAGTGCAGCAATTTTACTGTCTCTCAGTGAGCAGCTTGCAGAGTACCAGGGTGGTGAGCCAGGATGCCTCAGGAACGAGCCTGGGCATTCTCAGTCTTCTAGTAATGGTATTCAGGACACTCTGTAGATAAGAGTGGACAAGAAAGAACCCTGACCAGAGGGTACTTCAAAAAGTTTGTTAATTGTGAAAAGTTTGTTGTACGAAAGCTCATAAATTGAAACCAACTGGTGCACATCCATACAAAACCGTCCTCCTGTGGACCTCAGCACACAGAGACAGATAAGCTGTTCCAGAAATAGAAGTGATGTCACAAGGAGTGAAATAGGACCCCCCAGCGAGTTAAACACCACACAGATGCTGCCTATCAGTCTAGTGGTGCAGCTCCGTACACCTCTCAATTTTTTTTTTTTGTGACTGCAGTGCACTGCATGACCCTTCGCTGTCACTGACAGCAGTGCAAAATATAAATAATAAAAAACATCACTACACACTGTGATCTGTCACTTCATGTTATAAATCCAAGGCAACAAAATGGTTCTTTGAAAAGTAGATGGTATTTTAGTATTCTAAATAAATATACAGACATGCAATCACAGACAAGGCAAAACTGCTATGGGAGAAAATCCTAACCATGACATTGCCCAAAAAAAAAAAAAAAACAGCCTTGCAGATGACCCAAATATGAATTTTATTATTATTATTATTATTATTATTATTATTATTATTATTATTATTTATTTATTTTTTTTAACCCATTCTGGAGAAGAATGACTAAAGTCACTCCACTGAGATTATTATTAAATAATGACACAGATTATTTATTATCAATATACCAATTACATCCCAATGCAAATTTATGCTGATTATCCTTAGAAATTGGTCACTAAGTGGTACAACCTTCCACTCAAAGATCCCAGGTTTAGATCCCACTTCCTGCTGTCAGTCATTTAACCATGATACTTACCCTGAATTGAAACAGTAAAAATTAATGCACTATAAATGTTGTTAAGTTGCTTTGGAGAAAAGCCTCAGCTGGTTTTCACTAAACTCTTCCCTTATATAATGTTTCCTGTACAAAGAAAAACCTTATGTTATGACCATATGTATATTTTTTTCATTAAACTGACTTACTACAATGGCATTTTTTCCCCAGACAAAATGGTAATTTCACATTCATAACAAGTATTTTATTCACCGCCAACTCTGTATTTCACTTTCAAACAGATAGGCACTCCTTCCATTAACAAAGGAAATACTCTGTATATTTACAATTCATCTCACACTGACAGTCTCAACCAAACACAACTGTGATTATGGTAAACATAACACTCAAACAAATAGCTGATTCAATGCAAACTTTAAAAAATTAATCCTATAAGCATTCAATGCATCAGTTTTAATAATTTAAAATAAATACTGACAGAAATCAATCTTTTTCAAAATATACTGGTGCTATCACCATAATGTAGTCATGCATAATAAAATGCAGTTCATTTTTGGTTAATTTTCAAGTGACATTTTTATCATTCCCGCCCCCCATAATGATAATTTGACCCTCTAATAGCCCCTAATAACAAGAATTGATCATATATAGCAGCTGTAAGAATCTGATCATGTACACTTTTATGTGGGTATACTGTATGTCAGCCCAACTGGTTAGTATAAATCACAACTGACTAATGCCATGCTCAACCGTTGTCAAGTTAGCACTACTGTTTAGTAGAATTGACCAGGTTTGTGTGTTCTGGAGCAAAACAGGTGTTATAGAGAATTAAGGCAGACCATCTTTTTGGGCATTCATGTGCAGGTGTGTGCTGTGTGAGCCCTTACCACGTCCACGGTGCTGAAGACATGGCAGTAGTGATGATTGGTCTGGAGGTCCTTGGTGATGTAGGCAAAGGTGCACAGGTCCTCCGGGTCCTGGGCTGCGCAGGAGATATTCCGGATCTCGTGTTCTGCAATGACATTCTGGGCAGACAGATGTGTGAGAAGGATGGATTGCTTTCAGAATTGTACTCTTTTCTGACCAACAGTTCCCCCATGTAGGACAGATTGCTAGATACACAATGACTGCAAACTGAGTCTCAGTTTATTTCTGGGGAATTTAACGCTCCTTTAGTGAGTCTGGTAGTTTACACTGAGGTAACTACTGTGACCACTGGCCATTTGAACTCAGTACAGGCAGTGTCTCAGCCACTTTATTAAGTACACTTAACAGGTAGGGTGTTGTACCCATGTTTGACCCCAGGACAACATGCATTCTGCAACAGGGTTTCTGGTATGTGTTGGATTGACAGCTTTACACAATTACTGACCAGGTTACTGTACATAATAATGTGGCCAGTTAATAAACAATCTTTACTACTGAAAAGGTCTCCAAAATGAGCTGACGAACAGTTGTTTATATCTGAGCTAAGGTTACCAAAAAAAAAAAAAAAAAAAAAAAATCATTCGCTATAAATTTGGTCTCAGACTATAGGCTCACCTTGTTGGCTGCATCAATGAACTTGACCCCTTTGTAGGTGATAGAAAGGATGATAGTAGGCACCTTCCTCATTTGCTCAGTGGACCTCTGAGGGACAAGAAGGTAGGTGGTGAGGAACGTTGGACTACAGCTGGTCCCCAAACAAAGTGACAAACCACTGGAGAAGATGACACGATTGCTTTGTGCAAATCAAATCAGATTAAATCTTACTATTACACTTCAGAGTTCAGAAGTACCTGAAATTGCTTTTTTTGCCTGCTTGGCAGCACAAATATATACAAACCTAAGATTGTAAGTCAAAGGCATTGGCTGATAGCAACAACAGCAAAAAAAAGGAACAGGAATAAAAACAGAAGAAGAATAAAAATAGGTGAAGACGCATTGGATAAAACAATAACAGTATTAATAAGAACATAATAAGAATAATTGAAATGAAAAGGATTGATACTGTTTAAACATCAGTGGATGAACTAAAAGCAAATTTAAAGGGAAAAGTCAATTTTGATGCAAATGGTGGCAAAACATCAGCTGACCCGCATCTTAGCGCAGGCATCCTGAGTGGACTCTGTGCCTCTCAGATCCTTGATGAGCATCGACCCCAGGTACTGTAGAAGAACAACACACACACACACACACAAACACACACAGTTAAATAAACGTGATATCTTCAGCCATTTAAAACCAGGATTCCCAGCCTCCTGAGGGTAACGCTCACATTGGCCTCATAGCCACAGGACTCAAAGATGAGCTTCTCTGGCTGGTGGTGCCAGTTCTGCACTGGAGTGTAGGGTGCAGCCAGGCTGGGCGGCCTGAGTGTCAGGCGGGGCTCTCGCTGCCGTTCCTCATGCTTGTCCTGCCGCGAGAACCAGGATGGGAGGACGGTTTAATACAGAGGCAGCAGGGAGATGACTTTCAACACTTAGTGGTGACGTGGGAGGCAATGTGCTGCATGGATCAAGCGACTCACATGAGGGCGGTGCCGCTCACTCCGGGAATGGTGGCACACATCATAGTCAGCCTCCGCTCCCCTCCTCCTTCCGGAATCTCCCGACGGCAAGAGTGGATCAAGAGAGCGAGCCGAGTAAGAGTCCATTTGGCTGAGAGGGGAGGATGTCTGGGAAACCAGTTCCTGACACTGAGGGCAGCAAACAGAGCTCATTACCACCTTGCTTACATACTTTGCATACCACAATATAATTAATCATACATATCAGTTTATGTCAATCATTTTACCGTATTTATCTTTATATCTAAATTTAAAAAAGGACATTTTAAATTATATTTAAAATCTGCTGAATGTGTTTTTTGACTTTTTTTTAAATCAAATTTCATGTTTTATTCAAGATGTTTGGTGTATATGGAGAACATCCAACTGAATGACACACCCTGATCTGCGAGAGGCGAGGGGGCTTGACAGGGGGTTCCTCGTATGGGCGCTCTGCCAGGGAAGCGATGATCCGCTTCCTGTGTCCCAGTAGAGTGATCTTCAGCACCTGGGGGTAGGGGGCAGAATGATAAAACAGCTGCCATCTTCAGGTAGTGTTTCCTAAGTGAATACAGGACAGATGGGTGCCTTGAGTAGTTTGCCCATCATGGTTCTCACATTGACGATCTCCAGCTCCCAGAGGTTCCTAACACAGTCCAGGGAGCGGTAGCCGCTAGACAAGAAGTTGTGCAGGTACTCCTGCAGGCCCAGTGAGTCGAGCCAAGAGGCGAGTGAAGTGCTGCCGTCGCAGCCCAACGCTTTCACCTGTGTCAGAAGAGGCATAGTCACACCATGAGCATTCCACCTACTGTAAATATATGGCACTGACCAACTGTAATGAGTACAATTTATACACACACCTTGGGGAGGGAGCGTGCGGCCTGCAAGATCTTTCTCCTGTGTGTTGGGTCAGTGATGCCGATCTCACGGAGGTCCTGCTCTTCCATCACATTGCTGCCCTGTGGAGCAATCAGGGAGGCAGGATGTCAGCCAACTACACCCAAAGTCATTGTGCTTCCGTGAGCATCATCAGTAGAACCGTGTCCCACTGCAGCCTATGGTATTTCTTATAAATACTTAATAGCTCTTAATAAAGGTCAGAAAGACACACCCACACACTTTCTCCTGAGCAGAAGCCCCTGAGGAAAGCAGTTTCAGTTCACACAGATATTGAACACCCCTCCTTGTCGGCTGATCGAAGGTTCAACCTATACTCTGCAGGGTGGAAAAAGAGCTGACTGGCTGGTTTTAAAACTGGTTATCAATACCCGGTGGCCACAGGGCACAATGCTGTTGCCATTGATCTGGCTGTCCAGCAACAGATCATAGCATAATTAGACTGAAATCACACAGCGAAAACCTTGACTACTGATGACGGACAGAAGAGAGTTTCCAGTCCGTGTCAGCAGCAGAAAGAGGAATACAGCAGCAGACGTTTTCCTGGGAAGTGCAGTTTAATGAAACAGCGCTGTGAGAGCTCATTAATACAACATATAGCAGAACTGGAGCCTGAACATAATACAAAATAGTTTAGTCATACCTTTGATAATAGCAAATAAACACATAAAACAATATCTTATAGAACACAAATATAAAACTCAAAAAATGCTATGGAATTTTTTTCAGTTTTGAAAAATATGGTAAATTGGCATGAAGAATTGCTCAATAGCACTATCTTATAGCAGCTAGCAGTAATGAAGATTTTACTCTGTTAATGCTGAGAAAAAATAACACTTTAAAACATACGGTGGCACATGAGTGCATGTGTGTTTCACCAGTCCCAAATTGGCCAGACTCCAGGTGTGGCTGCATAAAACGGCACCGTCCCAGGAGTCCTGCCGTCCAGCAGAGGACTGGGTAAGAAAGGGTTGCGTCTGGGACCGATTCCACAATGTATTATTTCTCTAATATATCACTATGGGACCCTGGCTGAGTGAAGTCAGCTGTCAGTGGATTCTCCTGCCTTCTTTCTGTGGTAGATGGGGAGAGGAGGTTAATGAAGCTCCTGCCAAAGCACCGACAGCTGCTGAGTCCAGTCCCGCAGTGAGCGCTGACTGAAACACAGTACCCCTACCTCTAATCCAAGGTAGCCAGTCTACCTCAGATAACAGAACTAATGAAAGCATTAAACTAGTTTTCATGACACCCACAGCAGCAAATAGGGGGGAAATGTAAAAGTACAACAGCTCTGAGTGTTGACATGTCCTCTGATTTTCTGGGGTTTTATAATACATAAATAAATGCATGATTTTAGGGATGGAAATATTTTGCTGCTGAAAGGATAAAAACAAGCTGTTTGTTTCCGATGATGCTGCTAAGTGCAGACCCAAGTGTCCCCTAAGGGGCAAATAATGGGAGGTTCACACTACAAAAGTGGTAAATCCACACACATGTAAGCTGAGGTTTGGTGGGTAGGATCAAATAATTGACAAGACTAGACCATATTGCATACAGGTGAACATCAAGTGCCATTGGAACTTGGACATCAGTGTTTTAAAATTGTTTTCCTAGCATATCAGCACTCCAAGGAGCAGCTGCCGCGACAATTTGGGGAAAATGACATCAGCACCAGACTCAGGAAACCAAACCTCATCTGTGCCATGGGTTGCTCTCTAAAGGTAAAGAATCACCAAGGAGGGATGAGGGGAGGAGGGCTCAACTGCAGCCTTTGTCTCCTTTTCTTCCCTCCTTTGTACATCTCCTCCGTGCAGAAGAGAAATGAAGGTCCTGAAGGCCTGTGGCTACAGTGCCATTCTTACACCATTGTCTAGACATTTAATTCCCTCCCTCAGTCAATCCCACTTTTGTTCAACACATACTCCCTTATCCATGGCAACCAACATGGCAATTTGACTTAGTGTCCACCAGATACTCATCTCATTCAGCCCCACCATATTAGGCACTACTAGTCATAAGGGTGTCTGCAGTAGAAAACACCACAGATGACAGCATCCATCAAAAATGAGCTGCCATTGTCAAGTTGGGCCACTTTCCCCTTAGTGTCCCTAAACTGATGTCAGCTGGGGGTATAGTGGTTAAGGCTGCTGCCTTGCAATCTGAAAGCTTCTGTTTCAAATCCCACTTTAAGTCATCTAGCACAAAACTTCCCCATACATAGAGACGTTGAAGTTAAGAACATCCCCCATGTTAGAAGTACCAAGTTTATCAGTGCTGTAAGCTCTGGATGAAACATCTGCTGAATAATTACAGTAAGCATCTGCCCAACTGCTGCTGACATCAGCATAATACCAGAACTAAACTGAAACCAGAGAACAGTAACACTGGCCTTCTTTTGGCCAGCCAATAAGGTTTCAGACAGTCAAGAGCCAACCAATGAGGTTTCAGAACCATAACATTGCCTCATTAATGTATGAAAACCACATCAACCAACCAATGACACATCTGAACCATTCTAATCAAACAATGACTTTAAAGAAGCATCTTAGAAATGGACATCATTGGCCGGCTCAGTTCTGCACCTGGAAGCTCAGGGGAAATCTCTAATGCACTCTGACTAATTTGGACAAACTCTACATCAATGCTTTTTATATCTCTGAACTTTTCTTATTGAAAGAATGTCTGCAAGGTTAAACTCAGGAGGCCATTTTGAGCCAGTGCTCATGCCCAAGAGAAAGACATTAACTGACTCAGCCCATTATCTTAAAATGTCAGACGTTTTAACCCAACAGCTAGGTTGTTTAGGGAGATACTGGGCGCCACAGGCATAGAACAAGTTGTCAAAAAATTCTCATTTAGGAAAAGCACAAACAGTACTGAGGCACAGCCGTACAGATCTTTGGGCTAAACTTAAAGAGGCGAATAGCACCTGAAAGGTCCTCTGTGAATGGTTTAGAATCAGGCACCTTTTTTCTTTCAGTCCAGAACAGAGCTTTCAAATTCTGAGCAATTTAACAGTCCTTTAAATGCCACCTAATTTTAACTTTTGCAGGATTCAAGAAGGAAAATAATTTGATAAACTAAAGCAGAAACTGATATTTTGATGGTAGGTTAATACATTTTTCTGCACAATACAAGATGGGACATTTTGTCACAATTCAGTGTTAACTTGCTTTGAGGCTTCTCTTTTGTTATTCTGCCTTTTAACAAATGTAAATATGATTAATGTGCAAATCATTTCCTTAAAAATTCATTAAACGGAGCACAAATGCACAAAGTTAGAAAGAATAACAGGCCAGGTATACCCCCACCCCTGGTAGATAAAGGCTTATAATAATAACAATTAGCTGCCTTTCCAACAGAACAAAACAGCTGTAAATATACTGTATATTACATCTTATTCCTATGATTCCTGTGATTCCTATGACATACAGACATCCCTCTATTTCAAATGTCATGCGTTCCTGGAAGACAGTTAATAAAGTGAAATCTTGTGAGTTGGAGACATAATTACCAATAATATCAATGATAAAAATAAGCACCTCTCTGTATTTTCTCCTGCCTTACAAACACTGTAATGTAGGTTAAGGTCAAAAACCAGATGAGTTTCTCAAATACCAAAAAGCTGTTACCAACAAAAGCTACTATGAGACTTGTGCGGAAAAAAAAAAAAAAAAAGTTAAATTCAGACAAAAAAAGATATTATCATTAAGGCACTGAATGTTACATGAGTATGTCAGACTAATTCTGGAGATAAGTAAAGATATTTAAATGTTTCTTATTAATAATTCAGTCTGATGTTTCCAAAGAACCACAATTTGTCATATCTACATAGTTGATTCTTTCTGCATTCATTGATAATATTTAAGCCTCAAAGGCACAACAGCACTCGGCAAGATATAGATGCATTTTTTGCTAAAACTCAAATTGCTGGGGTTACAACCTACAGGTAACTTCACTTGTGGCAACACCTCATAGGCAATGCCCAAGAGTCACAGATCATTTCAAACTGTCACGAGAGCCATTTCCACCACTTTGTTATGAAGACAGTGAGAGGTGATGCCAATTTCTATGCAAATTAAAAATTCTGGTAAGGCCTCTGTTTCTTGCTGCTCCACTATCAGCATGATACCCAGAAAAGACCTGGTATAAAACAACATGCTGTTCAAGCAGGGATGCAGCTCCTTCTTCCAGTGTTTACCTTTTCATTTTTGCGACATGAAAGAAGAAAAAACAAGAGACACAGGGCTACATGTCTGGACTGTACTTAGCTGAATCTTTAAGTTAAGGACTTCTGTTCTTGAGAGGTCCTTTGGGTCCTCCAAGTTCAGACCTTCACACATTGCCCCAGTATTTACTTCTCACTACAAGGAGTTATCCTCTTCTAAAAGTTGCAATGGTAGCACAAGACATAATGGACCACAAATGGCTCTGTGACCAGACTGATGATTGTAGGACAAAGAGGGAGTCATGCTGTCATAACCCTTATAAGCTGTAACTCAAATCACTTGTGTCCTATATAGCTTAAATGGATTTTAAAAAATAATAACAGCAGTGTTAAATAAAAGTAGGAAATATTCAACACAATTATGCTCCTTAAATACTTAATCCCACATTAGGTGAAAAGTAAAATAACGGCTCTATAAAATGCAGTCTAACTGCTCCATATAGACATATTGCAATAGGAATTTTCAGGATGAGACAACAATTCGGTTGCAGCTGAACGCACAATAGCTGCACCTCTGCTGAAACTTGACAAAAAACAGCACTGGCTGCCAGAATTAATTCTCATCTGACACCTTGTGACCTCCTATGTATGCTAGCAATAGCTGTTAATGTGTCTTTCTAACATGGGTTTCTACTTGTTAAATGGGAAACTCTCCTCTATGTTCAGCACACAAAGGCATGCTGCACCAGATGAAGTGAAGAAGATTCCCCTCCATACAAGAAAACTATAACAACTACTGACAGCACTGCCCTACTGTCGTTACTGGATATGTTTGCATATACGTACTGTGTATAGAAGGTAGTCACTTGCTCTACATCACCTGCTACACATACCACCATTTAGTCATAGTCAGTCCTGCCATTTAGCAACAACTGATTTTGGTCCTTGACCAGAAAAAAATATCCAATGGGTTAATTTGCTGGTGCAAAAAAGGAATATTGTCAGGGTCAAGCAGTGCCAGCCCCAACTTTAAAACTATGCACTATCGATACTACCATAAGCATGATGTTTCAGTGCCTTTCACCTCTATAGAGAGGGATGCTGTCAGCTTTGACGGACTAATAGTCTTACACAGCAGTACAGCTGGATTTTTCATGGTACGAGGGGCAACCCAATAACAGTGTGTGGACAGCCACTTTTCTTCCATTATTGTGGTGAGTCAGCTAGAACTATCAGCTGAACTAGACGTCTAAGAGGGTTTTCAAGGTTGTTTACTTCAGACGATGCTCCGAATACTATCCAGTTATAAGAAAACCTGGACTGGATTAGTTTTGGTCAACAGAATAGACCATAAGGACAGCCTCTCTATAAAATTGTCCAGAACAGTTTGCCTTTCTACTTGGATGTGCAAGAAGCCCCATTTCAATGATTTCATCTATCAACAAATGCATTTTTATTTATGCAGTGAAGAAAATCACAATCACAAACAGTGCTAAAAATAAACAAGCCCATGTTCTTCTGTGTTTGGCTGCCTCTGTCCTGGAATGGACCACAGGAGGGGGGGGAAATACATTAAAATTTTTTTTTTTAAAAATTAAAAAAAACTTAGTTGAGGTACTGTGCTCTTTGGGATGCAAGAGGGTTTCACTGAAAGCACGGAACTTGGCGGCCAGTATTAAAAAATGCATGCGGTCCACCCAGTGGCTTAAACAGAATCTTAAGAACTCAAATTTGGGCATCAATGTCAGAAGCAAAGAAGAGCATAATGAAAACCCAACAAACTTCCTCCACCTCTAAAAACCCAGTGCTCCCCTCACAATCTGTCCATTGTCTACTTCCAAAATTGGTACTAGATTTGGACTGAGGAGGGTATGAGGTTTCTCACTTCTATCAACTCTTTGATGTTTCTGTGGCACCAACATGAAAGGCTGGAACAAGAATTCAGCAACAAAAGGGCCCTTGATTAGGGAGAAGTTAAATATAACTGTATATACAGTATATTACTGGGTCATGTGTGTAGGTGGCACCTAACAAGGCAGCCTGGTTTTTTGAGGGCCTACAACCTGCAGCCTATGCACTTTGCACAGCCTGGAAAAGGTAGTCGATAAGGACAAAATTTTCATTGTTCAAGTTTTTTCAGCAGCTTGGGTGAGAAGATGCGTAAGGTAGTTCCTGACTCACTGCATGGCCTTTGTTGGGAAACCAGCTAAAGGCATGTACCATGTCTGCAGAACTATAGTCTCCACCAGAGCCACAGCTTCCCTTTTCAGACTGGCTCTTTTTCAGAGATGATAAATATGTGTTCTGGTGTCACTTTGGGATTCACCTTCAAAGTCTGCTTCTCATTATTTTGCTCTTTCTGTCTCCCTCACCCTCATTAGGGTGTGAATGAACCTCAGTTTGCGATCTGACAACTCTTTCTGAAACTGTGCCTGCACTTTCTTGTAAAACAACTCCTGGGGGAAGAAAGGGTAGTACTGGAGCAACAAGGAGAAACCCCCTCCCCCACTTACCCAACCCAATCTCTGTACCTTTCCCTCCCTCAGCAGCTGCTCCCTGTGTCTTCCCTTTGTTTGAACCAAGGGGGTTGGGCTTCTTCCATGGTCCAGCTCAGACCTCCTCTCCATTCACCATCGATCCTCATTAGCTGCCATGTCAACAAAAAGCTAAAACCCAAGGTGTGCACAACAAAGCACGGTTCACTTGAGGTTTGACAACCTTGTCAGTTCAGCAGACCACATTCCACTGATAGCTGAAATGGAATTTCATTATCTTGCAAGAAAAGCTAAGCTCCTGGAGAGTCAATCTATTACCAAATACTCATTTGCTTGACCTGTACAGGGAAAGACTTGGTAAGGCATGAAGTGGCTGAATGGGGAAGAATTCCAAGGTCTTTCCATATCTAATGGATCATCCACAAGGGCACTGGAGACTAAACCTCTGGGGATCACTAGTACAGAATTTAAGCAGATTTCCATCTCACATTGAAACAAGGAGATGACCTTGAATAGTGCTGGGACCATTCTGGGCAGTAACATAAGACCAAACACTGGTGACAGTGGACGCCTTAATAAGTCCGTATGTTTCATTTGACCTTGGTCTCCCTGTTCCAGCCTCACCAACTACCATGTTCACAGTGCAGTGACACTTTCTCGGTTGCCAGATCTTTTTGAGCTGCCAGTGTCCTTTAAATATTTAAAGACAATTTATTCAGTAAGGCTGATCTTCAGATGGGGAGCAAGTTCCTAACCTTTTACTTTTAAAACTCAACTTTTAACCTATTTTTAAAGGCATCAGCAAGCATGGTTAGGTAAAACCACAGACTAATTTGTACCATGTTTTCCAATTCTTCTAGAAGTCCTTCAAATGTGATTTGTTCTCAAATGGATGACCTTGGGATGCATTTATAAATACAAAGGAAGCATAAAACACAGATTTTCCTTAGCATTTCATATTATTTTATGATACATCAGGTATCTCAGAAAAGGCTCTGATGAGGCAGAACGTTATATCTGTGACCGTGTTGAATCTTGCAAAGCCCTTTTGTGACATCACTAAGATAGGCCAAGCTTTTTCTTACAGTGAAGCAGCATTTTTGCAGTTGTGCAAAAGGCATTAAGAAAGCCAGACAGACGTGGTACAACATCGAAGTTACACGCTGAACATTTCTTTTTTGTTATTTAAGGAAGCTGTCAGAATGTGACTTGTTAAATACTTCACTGCTAGAGTCGATCTGGGGCCTTTATGGAAAATGTGTGACAGATTATGGGACTGTATGAAATTCAAAGAGAAGACAAAGCAAATAAGTGAGACTCACCATGAACCGCAGGTCATCAAAGCCGTTGAGCAGCAGCTTGCTCTCATACTGCGGCAGGCCCACATGCTCCAGCCAGTCACCCACAGGTTGATCTAAGAGGCGTGCCCCGGCACCACCTGCTGAGAGAGGGAGCCGCTTCAGCAGAGAGAAACCGTTCAAACGGTAGCACCGGCACCCAGACGACGAGACATGGCACTGCCACATCATCCTCGGCCAGCGGAGCCGGGCACAGAAGCACCAGGAGGGCAGGGGAGACAGTGTCCAGGCTGGTAGGGGGGGCTCCCACGGAGATCCGTGGGGGCCCCAAACTCTTAGATCGGCAAGAAAAGTCAATCCTTAAAGGGGGTTAGGGTGGGAGAAGCAAGTAAGATCAGGGTTGTTCCACACTGGTCAGTATGATAACAGTAAAGGTGAATGGGCTAAAAAGAAATGGATCTGAATCCAGGAAAAGTTATGTGAGTGGATCATGAGTGCTCAAAAGCCTGGGGGCATCATTCATTCAGCCCTTAGCCAAACAGGGAAATCTTCCAAAATAGCAAAATGCAGGTAAATAAAGTGTCCTGGGGAAAAAAAAAAAAATGCAGAAGAAAATTATCCATAAATCAGAATACAGACAGTCCTCTGTCGGATGCTTTGTAAGAAAAGGGGGTGCTCGCCGGAGGGTGGAGAGGACGCAGCAAAGAACAAATCAGGTAATTAAGATGGTGACCAGTGCTTGGTCCACTCTTTTGTTGTCTTTCCCCATCAATCATAGAGAACACTGATAAAGAATAGCAGTAAAGGATCACATAGCAGTAGAAACAAAGCCGACACGCAGGACAGGTGCAGGGGTTGCACCGAAGATTGCATACGAAGTTGCAACTTGTGTAGTGATAGCGCTCCTCCTGGCTAAAAGCCTACTGATTGCAATAAGTAGCCCAGGTACCAAGTAAAGCAAAAGCCAACAGCCTTAAGAGTATTGTTTCATGCTGACCATAAACAAAACCATTCATCTTTAAATTTCCTTTTTCCTTAATAAACTCAAATATTTAAAAAAATAACAATTAAGAAGTAATCCTCTAAAGGACCCAAAAAAAAAAAAAAAAATTACTTCCCCCCCGGAGAAACCATCTGTTATTGCTGCTCAGACAGGCGGTGCCAAGTCCGTGAAACCCATCAGCACAGAAGAGCAAAACTCAATTTGGTTATAATAAAGAAGAACAACTTTTCCACTCAATACCACTAGCAACACTCCCTGTGATGGGAATTATATGTCAATCCAGGCTTTCAGCAGTATCACATCTTCCTTGATACTTGCAGATAAAAGGCTTTGGAGACAGACTAGAAATGATGACCGCAGAGTTAACCACTACACCGGTTCCTCAATGAATCCAGCCTCCAAAGTGGATCCAAGTTCCTTCATCTCCAGCCTTGGTTGCCCGACCTGCTGCACAACGAGCCTGAAGAATGTCGGCTGCCGTTCCCAGATGCTCACATCTGCTGACAACAGCTGATCCGGCTTCGAGAATGCAAAGAGGGCAAGCGCTGAGCTGGCCAGCTCCAATGGTCCAACACAGTCTCCAGCAGCTTGCTGCCACACCTCCAGAACCCTGGCGCACTGATGCTTCACTCCAGCCGCAATGCCCTCCCCTTCTCGCAGCGAACCCCCACTGTTGTGAGTAACGTACTGCCGGCTGGGATTCCCTGTCTGACTCACACACGACAATCCCGCAGATGGAAGAGGCTGTGTCTTTGCCGAGCTGTGAATGGTGCAAACTGTGCTGTCTGAGGTCTGTCTCCCCTCCCTCCTTTCTTCCTCCTCTCTTGCTCCCCCCCACTCAGTCTCTCTCTCTCATTCACTCTCACCCAGAGACTCCATGGGGATGCTGCTCACTGTCTGAATGGGCAATCTGTCCTGCTGTTAACTACAGTCCTGCCAGCTCCTTATCCCAGGCTGGGAAAGGAAAGGAGGACACAGAAGAGGAGATGAAGTCAGGAACACACCTATAGGGCTTAAGCGGAAGTGAACAGTAGAGGGGAGGAAAAAAAAAAAAACAGATAAGACATGTAAACAACCATTATCAATGGGTAGTGCAGACACACCAGTATTCAGCTTCCAAATGCAGCAACTCCGACAAGAGCTTGGAAGAGAGGCTTATGCTATGTGTAACTGCAGCACAGGAGGTAAAGGACATCAACAGTGGTCTGGCACAGAGACAAGCCTCATTTTTTGATGGACATTTATTCATTCAGTTGATGCTTTTCTCCAAAGTGACTTACAGTTTTAAGCTACTTTTACTGCACCAAATTAGGGTAACTTGCACAATAGGTACCTTACACCTAATTTACTATGAATTTCTACAAAATGATGACATATGAAGTATATACTGCAATTATTTTTACAATTTAATATTTCCTACTGTAACTGGACAAGATTCTTAGTAATGCTCTATATACTGCAGCATCTTTCCAGATTATTAACATAAATGTAGTTTATACTTTTTGTTTCCTCTTGTGCCTGTTTTTTTTAATTATGCTCAATATTTCTTGGAGGTAAATCAGACAAGATACCCTCCTTTTTACCTCCAATAAGATTGTTAAGTGCTGTTTGGGTTAGCACTTCACTTTCTAGGAATGGATACTGAGCACTAACCAACAAAACTGTTTTGAGGGGTAGCAAATATTTTTAACTGGGATTTTTCTTTGGATGGATTATCTCTGTATATTCTATTATTAAGCATTTAACACTGTGATTGGTGTTATTTGAATACTTAATATTCCATTTCCATGCAGGGAGAAGACATCCCATTTGGGTCCAGTTTGAGTTATGTTTAATGCCAGTTACAGATAGTGCTGGCTGACGGAAGACCGACGTAAGTGTCAGCATAAAATCCAGTATCTGTCACTCGGGCGCCAGTGTAGTTCTCTATTGATCTTCACTGTTAACAAGCAATTAAACAGGCTGTAGCAGCAGGGGTTGGCCACGGGGGGCCTTTGGTTTTCAATTCACAGGGGTGCCAAAGAACAAAGGAGAAAAACATGAGCGGAAGATTATGAAGACATGGGAAAAGCTTACAGCCTGGCTCTGATTCAGTGCTTGTCCCAGAGCTCAATTCACTCCCTTAGATTTAGTCTTCAATCCAGACACAGCTCTCTACAATTATAGCCATCTGACAGGGACGTCCGCCTCCTGAATGAACAGAACAGGTGAAGTAGAGCCACTTTTTCACCAACAGGAACCAACTGGGTCAAGGAGCCCAAGGCAGTAACAGCAGCAACAGCGGTAGAGCCTGCTTTTACACCAGGGAGGACAACAAAGAGGGATCCATTTACCGGGGCAACATTTCTGGTACCACCAATCAAACATTTTGGTGAAGTGGAATACACAAAATTCACAGATAATGAAAAGTCAAATGCTGCATTAAATGCAAAAATTTCACATTGCATTTTTAGAGTATTACCTAAAACTCAGTAAGCATATTAAGCATTAAACATAGCAGAGGAAGATACCTGCATGCCACTTTCTCTGCAGTTTGCCATAAGCCGATTACCCAGTTTCTACTTCATGCTCTTGCGACAGTGCTGTAACCATGCAGGATCACGATAATGTTTTTTACTGACTGTCTAGGTACACTGTGCTCTCATAACATGAACTTACACGTCTGAAATGGTAGCTAAAAAGAAATATTTAGGCACTGGAACCTGCTTGGGGAGGTAAGTGGAGTACAAATGGGCTGATGTGTTTTGTTGCTGGGGTCACCTTGCATATTGTGCAGACAGTGCAGTCGAATAGAATGGGGAACGTGCCAAGATGCTCCACTAGGACAGTGAATTGTAGCCTCACTAGGCCTTGGCTGCACACAAGCTCCGGATCCTTTCTGGCTTGAAAGATACAGGACAGGTACCAATCTCTACCGAATAGCAGAAGGTGTTAAGGATTTCAGCCAGTTTACCATAACTCTTGGCAAGGCTCCTTTTACAGCGCCGTCCACCAGCTGCCTAGTGAGAGTTATTGTGAGTTAATTATTAATTTATTTAGCTGACACTTTTATCCAAAGCAAAGTTGTGATAATTTACCTATTTATACGGTGGTTCAAATTTTGAAATTAATTCACGGTAAGCACCTTTCTCAAGTACACTACAGTAATAGGTGGGATTTTAACCTGGGTCTTTCAATGGCAAGGACTCACTACTCCACCAGCTTCTCCAACAGAACATTACAAACCACCCATATGCTTGAATTTTGTCCCAGAAACTGAGAACAGCTGGAGGTCACAGACTAGCATCTCCCTCCCATTGGAAGGATTGATTTAAACCCCATGGGTCTGAAGACACAGTCCTCAGAACCACTATGAAGTTGCCTGCACGGCTCCTTTCAGCATCTCATCAGTGTCCTTCATGTATATGCAATTCAATCTGCATCTAAGTAGACCGCCCTGACCCTTCACTCTACACCCTAGAGAACCATTGAGGCTAAATGGAACAAGCAAAATGGGAACCTCCTCAAAGCTGAAAGGGAGTACAGCTAATTGGTAAAATCTGTAGTTGCTTAAACTTGCTGTTACAGACAGGAGAATGAATTGCAGAGCCCTCTTTTGCCGCATCATCTGGACAGTTCCAAAGCCACGTAAAATCAGAAAGGTGCATTTCTGTCCACAGTACCTGAGGGCAAGTTCTCACCAAAGTAGTGGTCAAGCCAAGACTCAAACCATGAACAAATAGCTGAATTGGGGGGGGGGGGGGGGTAAAAGGAGAAATAAGTTACACAAACCTGAAAAGCAGTCCCGGAAAGCAGAAACGGTCAATTCGCCATCTAGAATGTATTTTTCTAATGGGAATTAACCTTTTATCACATTTATTTATTTAGCTGATGCCTTTCTCCAAAGTAGCTTCTCTGGTAAACCCGGTAATCCAGGGCTGCCAAAAACAAGGGCAACATAAAACCAACATAAAAAAATACCCAGATGTCCAAGTGATTCAATTATTGTAGGGCTCAGTCATTTTGAAGATAAGTGTCAGCTAAGAATAAATGTAAATGCCGGGTCCCAGGAATCACCCGATAAAACTTAATATCCTAAGACAACTTATTTGGCTCTTGCATAGAGCTCTTAGAGGTGTTAAATGCAGCACACTGTTCGTTTATAAACTCAGTTTAAATAACACAGGACCTGCGAAAGGAACCAACAGATACTCTGAACCTCACTGCATACAGCCAAATAAAGAAGGACCACAACTGCAGGGAGAGCAAGGACTCACAAAAGAATGGAGAAAAATAAAAGTTTGACAGCTGAAATATAAATAAAATAAAAAAGAAAAACAGCTGAACACCACCTTCCCCATTTGTCTTTTCTACAGTCTGTGCACATTCACCGTCTGCCAGGCAAGAAAACCAGGCCACTGCTGCAGAGGAACAAGCTCCGGTGTGCTTAAATTAGAGTCTCCGCTTGCATTTTGATATGTGATACATATGCAGAATTGAGACAAGTACAGGATGGTCAATAAAATGCAAGAAGAATGAGGTACTACAACTTTCCAGTTACTTATATATCATTTCCATTATTTGACGACTTGCCCTGACTACATTTCCAACAAAGCACCTGAATTTCTGTTCTGCTCAAGTTGTGTTTCCAACAACGTATTGCATTCCCATAATATCAACAACTATATCAGTCACACCAGCTTTTCCTTATGATCTTTATTAATATTCAGAAATATTATTATATTTCATTAATAGTGATTTTTGCCCACTGCCACACAAAGTTTGGACAAGTTGCAGAGGAAATTGAGGACATTAAATGATAGACCAGCTTGTGTCTGCATGTCTTACCTGAAGCAGTAGGCGGTTGTTCTTTGGTGAAGTCGATGCCCGCCCCTATCAGCGTCATAATCTTCTCAATCTGAGGGTGGAGGGAACAATAAGAAAATTAGTTTGCAAAGAGTTTGCTAATGGGGTGCCATACATCCCGTAATTGAGAATTACAACCTCCTTGTGGCCATCATGCAAGAAAAACAAAGTCTTTCCTGTGAATCTGTGTCTCATCTATCAAGTTGAACCCACTATTATGTTACTATGATGTAATAATGTGCATACAAACAGCTGATATCAAAACTTGTACTTACAGTACTTGCTAGTCACAACAAAATGAATGAATAATTAGGAGTAAAATGGCTAAAACAAAAAAAAAAACAAATCTCACGATTTGTTTTTCAAGTTCACCTGCCCTACCCTTTTCATTTTTGTAGCGTAGTACATTAAATTTCTTAATTTTCAGAATGGGGGGGGAGGAAAAAAAAAAAAAAAAAAAAAAAAAAAAAAAAAAAAAAATCACTGGCTCCTCATGTTGCAAACAAGAGTGAAAGTTAAGATTTTCAAATATTTTTGCATATTACACACTTGATTTTAATTTTTGTTTAAATCGTGTTTTTTTTTTTATTTGTCTTTTGTGTAGGAAAAGCAAACTGCAGTTCTGTGTCCAGCCATTAGTTGGCAGTAAAACACTCAAACAGAACAAGAGTGTGGGACCACCTTCAGTCAAAACATTTCCACAGTCTTTATAGGTGGTCCTGTGCTACCTATTTAAGGAGCAAAACAGCTAATCATTGGCATTTAGAATGAAATTACAAAGAGAAAATATTTTCATTTTAAGTCATTTTAATATAGATAGATCTTAAATTGTTTTAAATAAAAGCATTAATATAAATTAAAGCTTCATTCAGCATTCAGTACGTATCATTAACCTATGTTTTGTAGAGAAATAGCTGAAGGTGGTCCAAAGGTGACAAACGCTGCAAACGTAAATCAATCAATTATTACGATTGATTAGGAGGTTGTGGAAGTGGCAGATTATTTATTCACAGTAATTTTAAAATAATTGAAATGTTCTTTGAGGTTAATTAAAAGCAGTGTGTTTATTATAGCTTTGGTTTTACCAAACCTAATCCATCAAAGCTAGAGGCACTGGAATGCTTAATGGCTAAAGTGACTTCTAGGCCCAATTGTGTTTGCAACCCAAAGAGCCAGTGTACTGAAGAATTGGACAGTGTGAACGTGTGGTTTAAATGAGGTCAGGGGTGTCTACTTAGCTTAGCACATCTACGAAGCAGCAATGGGATGGACACAAGACCCACAATCGGTCAAGAAGGCCAACCTACCAATCAGATTGAACCAACCAAGACCAGAGATCCTCGCACCCCCACACAGCCCATTGAGTGAACCTAACATGCAACAAACTCAAAACCAGACATACCCGCAAACCTCAGATTCACACACCCAGAGCGATGCAGCAAAAGGAGTTTTTTCCACCAGAACAGCTCTACCATTGCTACACATCACAGAAAATGCGCCCTCCTTCAACCAGGGAGAGATGCAACTGAAACTCGGACGCCCAGCACAGCTGTCAGGTGCTATCGGTGCTCAGGTTTGGATTGCACCTCTCAGGAGACGCATCTTCCATCGATGTGAGACAGATGCTGGTTCTCAACAAACTGGTATTCCCCCAAGTAGACTGAGTGGCATCACAACAGCATCGACCTTTTGAGTTTGTTGTTTAGCATACATAAGGGAGTAAAGTGTAAAACCATTGTAAAAGATGGCATATTTGCTTAGTGCCTGTTGACAGGGCACTAACATCCCAACACTGCTGTTTTAAAGCATGACTTTTGTTTTATAAGCTGGATGATAAGTTTTTGCATGTTGAGAAAACTAGATGGTGGAAGCAGGACTGGCCCTGATTTCAGGTTCCAATATTGTGGAATAAGCGAAATGGAAAATTAAGAAAGTCTGAGAGTCTAAGAGTAGGCTCTCTCGAAGATCACATTAAAATACTCAGCATCTGCATAATGCAGATTTTAAGGCCCATAAGAGACAGAACTTTTTTGCACCCCTTTCAAATTTAATGGCTCATGAGAAAATGACCACTATTTACACCTTTTAAGGTGAAATTGTGACTTGCCTAGAATAAGCTTTTTGCTTCATAGAGACTTTTTCATGCAACCATGTTGTGGGCATCTTTTGGTAAAGTCAAACAGTAGGAACTACTTTATTCAGGAAAAACACAATGACAATAACAATAATATGTGTACAGTACCTATCAAAAGTTTGAGTACACCTATTGGATAGCATTTGTTTTTCCACAAGGCTTTCAGTTAAAAAGTTTGAGCGGGATATGAGCCATCATGCCTTCCCACGTCTCCTACAACAGGAGGACACGTGTTTCTTTGCTTTTGCACTCCTGTCCAGTTCATCCCATACGAGTACTGCCCAGGTGTACTCACACTTTCTAATGGTACTGACACAAAAACTTGTCCTACTGCTCATCAATCCCTTCCCCAGTGATGTCCTGCACCAGTAGTTGCTTGGCAGGATCCAATTCAAAAGCGAACAGAGGCAAGAAGGGTAAAGAGGGTGAAAGAGGCTCAGGCAGAGTACAGAAATAAGAAGCAACAGCAGCAAAGACCACCATCTCTGCAACCCACCACCCACTACGCCCCACATCTTCCGGCATCCACCGCTTTGATAAGAACCACTTTATTCACCAACATTAAAGCCAAAAAAAAAGAAAAAAAAAAAAAACATTAAAACAGTTTTTAAAAAAAAAAAAAGGACACTGGAAAGACATGTGAAATGTCATCTTACGCTTTGAACTGACTTAGGTCTCCGAGGCTGGATCGACTGAGAGCTCTGTTTTTGCTGTAAAAGAATTGGGATTTCTTAATTCACACCAAAAAGATAATAATGAAGACACATCCCACATAAGCCACCAGCATTAACCATCTACTGATCCCTATTGAACGAGGCAGTTCCAGGTAGGCACCAGGTGAGGGGTCTCAGGAGAAGAATGAGCTGGACAGAAGAATGTAATCAGGCTGATGTACAGAACGTGGAGCTAAGTCTCGGACACAGCTGTGGAAAATAAAAGATATGCTACTTGACTTAGTTTAACATGAAAGACAATTACAACAGTTTCTGTTTAATGTAGACTGCTGACTGATTTATCCCATAAATCTTCAGTGTTCCTCATTTTCTTACTGTATAAAAACAAAAACAATCACCGGGTATGAGCTATAAAGACTGGGGAAGCCACTTGAACTAGTCTGATATCATTCCTGCTCTGCTTGGGTGCGTTTTTCCTATAACAAGGAAATCCAATTGCTGTCGTGGACAAACACATGGTTGAAAACAGACAAGTGAAGATAATACAATTAAAATAAAGGAAAAATATATCTGCAACAGACAGTCAAAGTTCTCAACTTGCAGCTTGTTCATTTCAAGCTGCTTCAACCTGCAGCTCATCATAGTAAAGGTTTGAGCTCTGTCCCAAGAAAGTAGCTCCACAGACCCCTGCGGTGATAGCCCAGCCTCAAACTGCTAGTACTGAGCACTTTGAAATTTCTGCCATAACCGGACTGGCTGAAGAGGTTCATCTGAAATCCCATGGAGAAGAAACGTCTCCAGGCAGCTGAACAGATAAAATTTTTATCTACACTCAGGGATTCCTCCATTGCGATGCATCAGGCAGGACAATAGTCAGGTCGTGGGTCACTGACGCCCCTCGTGGTCACCAAGCTAAAAATGTGTGGCTGAAAGGCAGGCAGCACAAAGGCAAGTGGGCAGCAGTTGGCAGAGCCCACCATGGCAGACAAAAGAGGGGAGTACCAAGTGGTTGGTATCACATGAACAGGCAGGCATTCCAACAGAGGGGGTTGGTGTGAGTGTGTGCCCACACACACACACACACACACACACACACACAAAATGAAGGCTATTCAACTGCAACACAACCAGGACTATGAACAGCCCACTTCATATAAATACTGCATACTTAACAGGAATTCTGAAACAGTCATTAAACTTTCCAAAAGAAAATCAAACACCCAACATCCAAAAAAATTACTGTGACTATGCCTTCAGAAGCCCCCGCACCTTCCCTGTGGATGGAGAGTCAGCTTTCTTAGAACCTCTGCGTATTTCACTATATGAATGTGCATGAAGGCTGATGGCGGGGGAAAGGGCGCAGGGACAATGAGACACGATTTAGAGGACGGAGATGGAAGAGACGAGCAAGAAAATGAGCTGCCCAGCAATATATATCAGCAAGTGTGTGGAATTGATCTGCTGTATGAGAATCGGTTCCGCGAGCTCAACTGCAGTTGGAAGTTCTCTTACCTACATGCATGCACTTATGTTGCTAATGTAGTGACCTTTAATTTGACCAATTGAGATGAAATCTAAGTGCACCTGTTTGCAAAATAAAGTATTCTGGCACAATAACGGTAAAGTTGCATGTGTCTATAAGCCGAGCAGAGACCCCGTAGCGGAACAGGAAGGGCAATACTCACAAAGGCAGGTCTGGGGGTGGCCATGATGCGAATGCTGCATTCGGGGGCAAAGAGGCCACAGCGCAGGTCCTCGCATCCGGGAGCATAGAGTCTTGTGGGGGGCAGCCCCTTCTCTCCGCTCCCATGTTCCTCCAGACCATTCAACATAGGGTAGTCCACAAAGGCACTCCCCCCACCCACCCAGCCCCCTTAGCTCAGCCAGCCCACAGCATAGGGCTGTCACGTCCGGCCCGGGTCCGGCATCACAGCAGGGGCCTGCATTAGCAAGTCATGAGCTGGCTTTGTATCACATTGGGCCTCGTGCAATTCAGAGGCAGAGCTGTGTGTGTGTGTGTGTGTGTGTGTGTGTGTGTGTGTGTGTGTGTGTGTGTGTTAAAATGGGGATGGGCTGGACAGAAAAAGTCAACAGGGGACAGTCAAAGGCCCTGCAGCATCCCAGGACCCCTCGCCCATGCACCGTCACACACTCTGCAGTTCGTTCCCAGAGGCGACCAGATGGTCACTGAAGATTGCACCGAGAAAACTTCCAGAAAGGAAAAAAAAAAATCCAAAAAGAAGAGAGACGATGTGACAGACTAGTTTACAGCAAATTGGTGCTGCCTTCTGTTCCCAACATGTTCTGACCAGGGGAGGACTGATGGGCCTTGACAGACAACAGAAATGGTATCCCTATTCTGCACACGTCATCATCACAGCAGTACACATGTTGTATTGTGTTCAGCGAGGGATTTCAAAATTCTGGGTATTGATGTGAGAGCGAGGATAATCCATACGAATATATCCAGGCAGCTCTGCTGTTATTAAATCTGGGTCTAGGATCCGGGGGGCTTGCGAGACAGCAGCTGGGGTGAACTGCACTACAGCCATCAAGCATCACACACAACTCTTATTTAATACATCTGCATCTAGCAACACATAACCACTGGGCTGTGTCTGCAACGGTACAGGTGTTAAGGGTGCAAAACCTACGAAGGGTTACCATTAAAGCCTATGGAGATTTCGCACGCACGCACGCACGCACGCACGCACACACACACACACACACACACACACACACACGGTCTAAGGGAACAGAATATAATGAATAGCTATACCTGCAGAAGGATTGCGAGGAACAATACAGTTCAGCAGATGTTCTAGACAGGACATTTTATCAACACCTTCCTGGGTCACAGCGATTAATCACCTGCCAAACACTGCTTTAATAGCCCAACAGCTTCAGCTGTACTTGAACTCAAGTAACAGGGTTCTAGGGTAATGCAGGAGTTGGGTGGCAATAGAGCACTTTGACTGCACATGCAAAACCAAGCACATTCGTCCTGGTCACATTTAAGGTAGAGAAACACATGCTAAAGCTTTCTGCTTATTTAAACATTATTAATTTACTGGTATTTCCTTCATCGTTTTCAAATTTTTTTTATAACGCACATGCCACCTGCAATTATGCATCCCACCATTAGTGGGCAGTAAAGAGTCACTAAATCAGAGCAGGATTCATCTCACTTTCAGCATTTATGATGCTGTCTGGTCAGGAGCGCTGGTGACCAGTACCAAAATAAATGGTGCACGTTAGTGAGATAAACAAGTCAACAGCTGGCATTAAATAGCAATTATTTAGTCTGCACTATATTAAAATCGAGACTAGGTCACTAAAATGTTTAAATATATGTCACAGAGTGCATTTTTACTATAACTATAACCAAGACTTTTACAGAACCTACCCAGCACACATTTATATCTCTCTTTTTTGGATTGTGTAGATAATAAAGCAAACTGAAAGTGGACAAATGCTGATGTCAAGGTCTGGACAGCATCAAGGCTAAGGTCTTCAAGGGAATTGGATGGCAACTAATGCAAACAAGTAAACAGAGCTGGTCTTCAACTCAGGTCTGGTTTCTTCATGACTAGTTTTCTGATACACTTGTTAGTTGCTACAGTCCATTGGTCACATCTACTACCTGCAAAAGCTATGGGTCCTTTACAGAATATTTTACAGTCAGAACTGTGTATATTAAAATGCAAAGGGGGCAAAAAAAGTGTTCCTTTCAAAACAGTACAAATTCTTGATGCAGAATAAACTCCGATCACACAGTTTCTTAACTATCCAAGATGATAGCTTGCAATGGGCATATTAAACATTAATTCACCACACTATTAGTCAAAGGTGCTGAAGTCATGACTGCAACTTTTAATATTAATGAAAAGGGGGATGCATATATTTACATTTTCCCCACACCAAACACCCTTCAAAAAACTAACACCAATAGTGCAGATGAGAAAAAAAGGCAACGTACGAATAAAAAAAGGTTTTTAAGGGAAACGGTAACTGTGCGGCAAACACCCTGGTCATGCTCTCGCCTTCCCCTTGCTCAAGTGTGGCAATTGCTTCCTTCTTACCTCGCTCTGAAACTGCGCTAGAAATGTCGGGTAAACAAGGAGCAACAGCTAAAGCCGGCGCAGTACTCAAATGCATGAATATTGCAATAGCACACTGTAAACAAGAACAGCCACTGCCCTGCAGACACACATCAATAATGTAAAGATAAGGAATAAATAATAACAGAATTTAAGAAAGAGAAAAAAAAAACTTTTAGGAGAAGAAATGTGCAAATCTGAGCTGAAGGACTCCGATTGGGGTTTGAGATCTGGACCATGCTGCTTCCACCCTTTTCAGTGGTGGGAGCTTGGTGTTGGGGTGGTGCTAATAGAAGCTGACTCTCTCCTTCTCTCAGTGCAGGCTTCTGCGGCTCCTCTCCCCTAAGTCCTGCTGGGGGCAGCCTTGTCCTCTCAGTGGCCGCTATCCCACATCTCAGGACTCTGATTTGTGTTCCTTTCTGCGCCTCCTTCATAATGGAAGGACAGATCCCTGGGAGAAGTTCTCCTGGGTTGTTACAACATGTAAGGCCCTCAGATGGCGAGAAGGTATTAACCAGGTGGATTGTGGGACTGTGTCACATTGGAGCAACACAGTGGTGCCGCAGGTTGAATCATAGCACTTTTACGTGACTGAACTCTGCCTGGAATTTGCATGTCCTTCCTATCTTCTCACAGGTTTCATCCCACATTTCAAAAACATGCGTTTCAAGTTACCTGGTCACTCAGTGATGCCCACTATGTAAAATGTGATTGAGTGTGTGTTACATTGCTCTGCTCTACAGATGTGCAAATGATTGTAGGGAATTTGGTTTGTCAGATATGCAAGTCACCTTGGGTAAAGGTTTCAGCCAAATATTACATTAAATGATTGCATACTGCTTTGGAGACCAGTGTCTGCTAAATGAATCAAGTGTAAATATGTAAATAAGTGCAATGGTTTGCAGCCACATCAGAGAAACACTGCTGGGCAAAAATCCACTTTCGCTGGGTTACCTCAACTGTCCAGACACATTTATCATATGAGTCAGGGAAGCAAATGCGGGACATCCTAAGATGGGAGAAAAGGATTCGAGTAGGGCACTAAAAATTAAACCTCGGGATGACCAATTAGAGTCTGGCCCCACTGAGGAGAAAAGGCCAAGACAGAAAACCCAGCTCTCAAAATGGACATTCAAAAGTAGCTTTCTAAAGAGCTGGAATGCCTCCAGAAAAGAAGAAAACTGGAAGGACACTTATTTAGAAATGAGCACTGAATTAATATGAAATGGAGTGAAATACTTTCAAACAGAACTTTACTAGTGAAGGTACACTGACAATGGATGACGATAAAGAGGTGGAGGTGTGCCTGTATTTAACAGTATAAGTAGCCGCACGTGAGGGAATGGGCACTGTGAGAAGCCCTTAGGGTTTCATTTAGGAAAATCTGACTAATTTCTAGCACAGTCTCTTCATAAGCCAGTGTGAGTCAGGTTCCGTTCACTGTGATACCTGAGCCTGTAACTTAAATTATTTGTGAGGGTCACCTGGCCGGCGTTCAGCAAATGACGACATAGCCACTCACACACCTCACACTCTTCCCCCCAAGAGATTAAGAAGCCTTTTACCTTGAAGAAAAATCATCAATTGACCAGAATCTTTTTTAAGACCGCATGTGAGGAGACACAGTCACCTTAAATTAATGCCATTGGCCTGCTGAATTCTGTACAACATAGGGAGTGATTACCAATGTTTGTTTTATGCACCAAGTCACACTGACGGTGTGGAAACTGTGGAAAGGAACCAGTATTTTACCCAGAAGAGGTCCTAATGGCAATTACACAGCAGGTGAACAGTAAACCCTGAGGAAATACATATGATAAAAAGGAAAGAGGAACAGGTGAGATGGTGGACAATTCAGTCCAATTCAGTCCAACACCTCATATTCTTTCTCCTAGTAGCCAGTGATGCTATTCTCTATTGCTTGCATGGTGTGGAAAAGGAATGACTTGCTGAAGCATGTGAAAGAAAGGGGACTTAACGGGGGGGGACGGGGGACTCAAGAACTTGGTGAAAAAGGTTGACCATAGTGGCCCATGTCACTGCATAATCACCTGACACCTCATAAGGGACATAAAGAAAACCTTCCTATGGATGTTTCCCATACTGCAGAGGCTTTTAGCCAGGGAACAAACAGGCAACTCAGGCTGGTCCTACTGTCCTATTCCAAGATAAACAAGTGAAAACACACAAAAAGACTGACTGGCATTTTCCCCCACCTGTCTGCATGATCTGTAGAACTGCCACACTACATTATGCCAAACTGAATGAATGCACTGGGATCTGCTGTCAGCCAAACTAATCCAGAGATGTGCTATGTTGGTAATTTGTTTGAACCAGAAGAAGACCCTTCATCTTCAGCATAACGGAAGTGACTGGTCTCCAGGCACTCGGCCTTATGTACTCCTAGGCCCTCTCAAACGGAGATGTCTCAGATGAGATGGAGGAGGCTCTGCGGCTTCCTCTTTGGCATCCCCCAAACAAGAAAACAAACCAGTGAGGAGATCTGCCCGTCTGCAGTGGGAGCTCAACTATCACCGCCCCATTGTGTTTGCCCTGGATCCCCAACCAAACAAATTTCCAGGATAGTTCCAAATAAATTCCAAAACTGTCCGGGTTGGGTGTAAGCAACAGTAGTAAATCAAAGACTGACTATCCACAGGTGCAGTTGAACAAGACAATAATAAACAAATAAACAACCTATTTAGTACTTTCAAATACTTTTCATTTCAAAATCACATTTCTAAACACACAGTCCGTTGTTGTGGTTCAGATCTCCTGTTTGAAGGAGCACCAGTTGTGATCATTTCTGCAAGGAACTCAAAAAGGAGCCATGTGACTTTCGAGGTGGTACTGACTTCTTGTAGAAGATGCACTAAAGCACCTTCTCCATCTGTCAGTTTTACCTATCTCTCTCTGCACTAGGGAGCTGTACCATGATAGAACCCCTCCGCCTGGGGTAGACACTTTATAATCTGAGGAAAAGCTTGCTTCTGTCAATAAAGCCAGTAATTAGGTGAAACCCCAAGAAGCAAATTGGCTGATGGTAGAGGCTAAGAGGCTAAAGTTTGCTGTTCAGGACTGAAATTCCCATGTTGGATGTAATCTAAAGGACAGACAGGAAAGTGGTCTCAATCCCAGCCCACTGGGACAGGACTGACAGCCCTGAAGAAGGAAGAGGAGATGAACTGTAGTAAAAGCAAAAAGAGCACTGGTCTAGTTCAGACAACCATCCTCCTCTGCTAGTTTGATTCGCAAGGGCGGACCAAGATGTCAGTGGTTGTGACTGGTGTGTTCAAGCGTTCAGGGCTACTGTCGTGGTAACACCTCGGGCTGAAGTGCTGCCTGAACTTATGTGCATGTTGCCCTCTGTCTTCGGAAAAGCAGGAACCTTTAGCAGTGGTTTTAACCTTTCACCAGCCACGACTTTAAGTTTTTCATCTTTTTTAGGTGGTTACCTACAAGCCTGCAGTACGAAGACCAGTCTGAGCTTTCCCAGCAGCCTGGGCTGAGCTTCACTGTGTTACTAAACACCAAGTTTGCCATCAACGAAGGCCATGCAGGGTTCTTACCTCGTCCCATTCGGAGGCGAATGATGGCGACTTCTCCAGCCGCTTCTTGCCGGTGCTGCAGTTGGAGACGGACTCACTGCGGCCACTCAGTCCGCCCTCCTCCTCACCGGGCGGCGACACCAGGAGGTCCGAGTCAGACTTAGAAAGACTACGGGCCAGTTTCAGGTCCCCTGGGGGTTGCATCCTACGAGTAGGGGGAGCTGCTGCTGCTGTGGTGCCAGGTGACTCACGAGCCTCGCGAGCCTCTGGCCGGACATGCACCACTGTGGCATAGATGGCCTTGGGGTCTGGAAGGTGGGTCGCCATGGCTGATGCTGGCTGTGGTGGGGGCAGCTGGACGGGCGCATCCATGGCTCGCTGCTGCTGAGCTGGGCTCCCACCGGTGGCACCAGGCACCTTGAAGGCCTCCTCTTCGGACTCAAAGACAGGTGAAGATCCGTGCAGGAGCCCTGTAAACTGTTCAGGGACCCCAGCACCCTGCCCGCAGTCTGGGGTGGAAAGAGGAAGGAGAAGGAGATTGGGGGCTGCACACCAGGGAGGAATGTAAAAGACAGAGGGATAAGGGAAGATCACTCACAAATAGAGGCCAGCGACAGATCCTGTACAGCCAGTAACAAATTTGTGATCACTGTAGAGGAGCTTCCTGATAACACCTACTGAGTCTCTGGGCTGCTGTGTGCCGATTCTCCTCCCTCTGTCTCTAATCCCTCCCTCCCTCCCTCTCCCTCTCTCTTCCCCTCTCTCTCTTTCTCTCTTTCCATCCCTCCCAGTCCACTAACCATCTTTATAAGGTCAGGTTCCAAGGAAGTTATGCAGCAGCAAGGATTCCCTATAGGAAAGACAAGCATGCTGAAATGGACACCAATGTTGGGGGGGTTAAGAAAACCTTTGAAAGGACATGCAGCTCTGACACACATGGTCCACACTTCCTAAAGTCCAGTTTCTCCCGACAGAAAAAAAATATATTAGAACCAGCCTGTAAAATGATCATCTCTTCCCCAAACTGACTTATTCACCTACTCCGAGCAAAACATCTCTGCTCACATCTACTTGCAACATAAATGTGACCACGATGGGTGGGTTTTCATCCGAACCAGAGATCCGCCTCGCCATTAGACCAAACAGCATCCCAGAATCCATCTCTGCTCCTTCCTTTTATTGCTGTCCTGGGAGTTTGATCTCACTTCTCTGGTGATCTTCTGCTATGCAGCTGCAAAAGGATGGTGAAAACTCAAGTCCCTCTTGCAAACTCCAGCCAGGGGGAGGATACCCGAGGCCCAGCTGAATCTGAGCAGTGACCTTATACTGTGTGACAGGGCCAGCGATCAGACTGCAAACACACTGAGAACTTGTTACAGGAGCTCTTATCTAAGCATGCATGCTTGGGTGTGTGAGGGAAAGAGACCTCTTACAGGGCTCAAGAGGGCACCATGGTGTTCTGTGACAGGGAAACTGGGACAGCCTTATGACGGAGGTGTGTGACCCCTCTTCAGTGGGTTTGTTTTCACTTCTCCTTCATTGAGGACAAAGAAAGGAGGTGTTGATGGAACTGAAGCAGGAGCAACAACTCCCGCAATCTTCTTGGAATGACACTCACCTAAATGACACCTCTGACATTTCCTTCGTAATTAATAAAGTTCTGTTTATATATATTTCAACCGATCCACCTAACAACATCTATCCATCCATCATCTCTCTACCTATTTACTAATTACCTACCATCAATGTGCCATCTGCCTATGCAACCAGCATCTGTCTACTTACCTACCTACTGTCCACCAATCACTACTCCATATGTACCTACATAGCTGACTACTGATGTGTCCATCTACCTTCTTTTAAAATGTACATTCCATTCTTTTTGTGAACATTGATTTTCACAGTACAGACGGACATGGTCATGCGAGAAGGGGGCACAGAAGTGGATAACAATTAGTTCAAGGCTTCTTCAGCAAAGTTAGAATTGGAATGAACTCTGTGCACCATGAAAAATGGGATACGCAAGTGCAGTCTTAACTTGTTTGATTACCGGGCGGCACAGCAGGAAAGCACATAGTGCTGGTGCCTGACAGCTCTCCTCCGTGTTCATGTGGGGTCCCTCTGCGTACTCCGAAGATGAGCGTTTTGGGTGAGCTGGTGCTTTAAGTGGTCTTGGTATGTTTACCAATGTCAACATGTGAAAGGACAAGAAGATAATTGTTTTGTTCATATGAAGCGCCATACATCTCCTTGGAAAAAAGTACCACCTAAGTATGAGCAATGGAAATCCATAAGCCTGTTGGTAGTGGCCTTTGGTATTCTGAAGCCATTTCCAGTCATTGGTCCTCTTGGAGGTGTGAGAAACAGCACCCTGACTCCCTGCTGCGGTTTTCACACACTTCACACTTCACCCTGGTGTCCGAATCCATTGCGGACCTTTAGTTAATTAAAGTGTTAATATGATGTTTTTCCTGGAACGCGTAGTTTCCAACCAAGTCTGTCCCTGGCAGCTATTATCAAGGTCAGACAGCTTGGGAGCAATTTCATTAAACGGCAATAAAATGGTCTGCCCACCATTTTAAAGACTCATGTCCTCAAGGGCGCTGCGAATCCTTCCACCCTGCAGACTCCTTAGTCTCACCTGTGGTGAAACAACCCGTCCAGCACGTCTGAATGAACATAGCCCACCTCTTTGTCACCTTTAATGAACTTTACATCGGGGCTGCATATCATTTAGCTTGTGTTTTTTAGCTGCTAACAGTAATGATGTCATTTTTCTAACCCAAAAAGTAAATTATTCTTTGTTATTCTTCAACGCCATTGATCAGATATTTTAGAAGAAAGCTACACACCTGAAGTTTATATGGTTGTCTCTTAGTGATGTCATTTTCAAATTTTTGGCTAAATATAGTGATCCAACCCTGGAAACAATGCCAGCTGGTGTCCAAGTAGGATTAACATGATCATATTTCTTCTATAGCAAACCATCTACAGGTATCTGTTGTGATATGAATCTTTGACTTACGAGCTTTTGCGTATTTGAGTGAAACTACTACTCATTACTGAGTTAGTCAAATGCGAGGCTTATTTTTTCCCCATTTACAAGTAGCAAGGGCTGAACATGGGGGAATTGCGTATTGAGATTTCACCTTACAAGCCGATTTCCAGAAACACACACACTTCTTTCTTCTCATTACTTTGACATTCTCAACCAATCACAGCCACTCATTAAGGTAAATATAAAACACAACTAAAACAGCAGATTCAATACTAGTATTACTCACCACTATTTCTTCTAATAATAATTTATTCACACCATTCTTCTAAGCAACTATGATTTATTTATGTAGCTGATCGATTTTTACCATAATAATCTGGGTAATAATCTTAATCAGGGGTACAACAGCAGGTGGCATTTGAACTTGGGTTTGTGTTAACCTCAAGGAATAACTATGTTTTTGTCAGTAAATAAATGGAGTGGTGTGGGAGCAACCTTATATGATGGGTTCAAAGATGAGAGCAACTGCGTGCACACTGCATGCTGCTGCCGAGATAAAATAATACTTACAGCCACCTGTAACATAAACCAAGCATCCAGGTGTGGAACAGTTGCCAGAAAACATGCACTCACTCGCCGGTAATAAGCTGATCAACCAAAAAAGAACTTAAACAGCTGTTCTTCTGGCACAAATCTTGCCAAGGTCAGACTGCTGAGATAAGATAGCAGTAATGCCTAATCTTGGTGTCAGTGTCGCATGGCCCAAGGGACTGTGTTTGTGTGTTGGATGTACTACTAAATAGCAGCCAGACAGCAGATACCGCTGGTCTCAGGTCACAAAAGGGTGGGGACAAGCATAAGCAGATGCCAGCCTGCCTCAGTGAGCTGCTTTTAAATGGAATGGAATGGAATGGAGAAGGACTCACTTGCACTAAAGTAAACACTGGGCAGGGGAGCGTACGAAACTGCTGCCTGTGTGTCAGTGTGGGTATGTGTGTGTTGTGGAGAGCTGTTTACCATGTGAAGTTAATCTTGCTTCTCCTCAGACATAAATTTACTGATTTGCCCATTTATACAGCCGTGTAATTTTTATTGTCTCAGTTCAAGGTAGGCACCTTGCTCAATGATACTACTATAGCATCAAGTGGGTTTTGAAGGTGCGCCCCTGAGAAGAAAACTGCAGGTCCAACCACTACGTCACTTTCCAAATTACATGACAATATTTTAATATAATAAGCAGCAGTCGGACTAAATCCTCCATAATAAAGACACTATGAGACAATAGGGAGATAAAACAGAGCTGCCAACCAAAAGGAGGTTACCTAGAGGGTGTCGGTCACATCTTGCCAAACATTTCCTGCTCCGGCATGTTGTGTAACAATGCCAGTGCTTCATGCTACAGAATATGAGTCAGTCCAAATATAAAACACAGCCCTGATTACTGATCTTCAACCACAGAAACTACTGAATGTACATTCTGCATGAACATTAGGTAAATAAATATACTGGGTTCCTTCAACTCCAAGGTAAAACTTACAGTATTAAGCTCTCTGTGGGGTAAAACACTTTTTCTGTGTACTCTCCAGAAATAATAGATGCCATAGTGCCACTGAGGAACAAGCTGGAAACATGACTGTTTCTCTGACTCACACGCACACTTCTCAGTGCTGTCGCCACACACTCACCACCAGTTGCACGCAGTCCAGCCCGGTTGGGCCCAAACAATGGTTCTGGGGGCTGGAGGGTGTCACTGGACTGCCCTGGGGGTCGGAGGTCACTTGATGGGACTGCCTTCCGCTGCTGTCATGACAAGAAGTGGGGAAGAAATTCAAATAAATTAAAAAATAAGACAATCTATAACCTACACAATGGCTGGTTGACCTTCTCCAGGCTCAGAAGGTCAGTGCACTCGGACTGAGCCCACAGTCACCCACAGTTAACAGCCTTTAATGCATTCTGACTGATGGTGTCCATTACGCTGCATGACCGTATGATACGGCTGCTGGCTGGGACACTCTGGAGCACCATTATTTCCTAATTAAGGAACTCGCGACATGTCCATAGCTTCTGCCACTGGTGCTGAATGGAGGTGATGGATGAAATGGAGGCCTGCAGCCATTAAACAGTCATGTGGGTGGGTGGAAATTACAACAAAAGGGCTGGTTATGGATGGCAGAAAAATGGAATTGGGAAAGATATGAGTAAACGATGAAGATTAAAACCACCATGGTCCTGGAATCCAGGAATAAATAGCTCAAAATCACAGAAAGGGTAAAGAAGTGAGGACAGAGCATCATAGGAGAAAGGAGTGAATAGGACAAGGACACTAACAATAGAGAAACGTGGACAATGTGTGTGGGAAAGCATCTCATCAGGGACAGAGGTCACCTGGGACAGGCAGCGTGGGCCGTATAAAGCCTGGGGTCTACTCTCTGAAAACATATCTCTGTGTGTGTGTGTGTGTGTGTGTGTGTGTGAGTGAGAGTGTGTGAGAGAGAGAGAGAGAGAGAGAGAGAGAGAAAGTGTGTGAGTCAGCTATCAGATAAAAATAACAAACATTACATGGAGGTTAGCTGCTTTCACCCCACCTTCAACTGACAAGTCCTGGACATTTATATTTATTACTTTAGCTGGCACTCCACAAAGCAGCTTGCAATGCTGAGCTACTTAAAGTTATTTACCCATTTATATATTGGGGTAAATTTTACTGGAGCAGTTTAGAGTTCCTACAGTAGGATTTGGGATTTGAACCTGGGTTGAAGTCCAAAGGTTACAATCCAGTTTAGGGTCAGGCAGGCCATAACAGCATGGGTGTGATATAGGAAGTAGAGGGACCCTCTAACCACTACACTATTTGTTGGGACCATCTCCCCAGGGAACAGAAGGACCCCAACTATGCTCAGCCACCCATGGGCTCCCAACCAAACTCAGCATATGACACCAATAGCAAGAACGACAGCGCCCTCTCTGGCTACCTCGCAGTAAGCTGTATTTAACTCAGACTTAAAAACATAGAAGAAAAAAAAAATGTGCCAGCAATTACTTCATTTTAAACATTAACTGGGGAGGCTACAAAAAAATATATATATTACCAACAACTGTTGCATTTGACATCTTTATAGGAAGGATTAAGGAAAAATTTTGCAAATATGAGCATTTGAAAACTTTTCAGTACAGTTGCATTGAGGGTAAGCTAGGAGCTCTCCTTCTCCATACCTGCTCAGCATACTTGGTGTGTGTTTTATTATAACATAGCATTAATTTAAGCTTTATTTATAACACAGAGACAACATTCAATTGTCAGAAAACTTTGAGACTGAAAAAAGTGTATAAAATGGGTGCAAGAAAAGTTTTGCACGATAGGGAAGTGTGTGAGAAAGTACACCTGTAAGTTGTGTACAGCAACCTGTGGAACCGGGGGTGGGGGAGGGGCCTTTAACAAAAACCACAGCAAATGCCGCACCCCCACAGAGACAGTATTAACGGTATTAATATCTGAGCCACTATATTAATATCAAAGACAAGAGGCATACATTGTAGAATACTACACACGAGCACTGTAACAAAACACCGCTAAATAGGGTTTATATTTTATACATTACACACACACACACACACACACACACACACACACACGCAGTATAACACAAAACAAACATCATTAGGTCCACATTACCTGAGGTAGGAGGCTGTTGGAAGCCAGGACAACACTGTCCTCCTCTGCAAAGAAGAAAATTAAACATAATGGTGTGAAGATGAGCAACTTCATCAATATCACAATCTGACAAGAAGCTACAAACGCAGCAGCAAGTTGTGCAAAACTGTAATCTACATTTAACATCTGGCTTTAGGGTGCACAATGGGTGGCTACCGGCATTGCCTTCTGCACAGTGAAGAGTGTAAGAATTTCACAGTAAACTGCACACAAATTATGTATCTGCCAATAAATAATTTTGAAGGCAATGGCGTACAGCAGCCTGGAAGACTTGTGATAAATGATGCATTAAGACAGACATTAAAGGGATCAAACGCACCGACTCATTCAGAGTTAAAGTTAAACGACCTAAAAAAAAAAAAAATTTAAAAAAGGCTGCCGTGGAGAAGAAGACTGCTCTCAGCCAACTTTAGGTCAAGTGTGTGTGTAGATGGCTGGGAATCTAAGTTTAAAAGTAGGGTGGCTGTGGGAAGCTGGGAGTGGCACAAAAGGCTGTGTGGAAATGTTACTCAGCTCAACATTTTATTATTGTTATTATACTCATCCAGTGTTATCTGAGCTCAACATGAAGTTTCTCATTAATTCCACTTATCATTAATATGAAACATTAAGCTGAGCATGATGAGCTACATCTGGAAACCGCTGTGTGTGAGAGACGCAGTGTGAAAACACTGCACCTACGCTCTCAGCTGCGCTCTTTAACACTATAGTCTCACATGCATCCTTATGTTTGCATCCCCCTTTTTGAACCACTTGGCTTTAATTTCCTAATTATTCATTTATTTAAATGTCATACCGCTTCCATGTTCCTCAAGCCAGCCCGCACACCCAACTGCAGCACACTTTAAGAAATCAATCATTTTCATTAATTTTATATAATCTTACAAGTTATTTATTTCATGTGAATGTGATAACTTTTTTGTGACTTTGATGTGAACTTAGGATGGGTTTGGAACAAAATGAAACTTTTGTCAATAAGAAATAAAGGAATAAGTAATTTCCTTTATCTTGTCTTCTGGGCTTTGGTCTATTTTCAGGACTGCTTTGGAGTGCTTAGATGCTCTGCTCTAAACTACATACAATTCACCCATCCACATGCAAATCCCACAGAGACCGAGTCAGATTTGAAATCCATGTCCAAATCCACCACTACACAGTACTGCAGACCTCCCTCATTCGAGACTGGGTTTTATCAACCAAGCTGAAGGACTTGGGAACCAATCTCCCCGATGTAAATGCCTCATAATTCACCACATCAGATCAGAAGGGAAGTTTGTTCGGCAACAGAAACTAAACCCACAGGTGTGTGAAATTATTTCCTCATTTTTAACCCCCAGTTAGTCTCCTGCATGGAGGGACCCAGCAGAGCCACTGGCAGCAACAGGATCCAAAGAGGTAAAAGAACCTTGGAAATTTCTTCCGGAAGCATCTTTATTAACAGACGAAGATGGAAATGGGCAGCTAATTAAATCCTCTTTAATCCAATTAGGTGGCATGCCGTTCAAGTGCGCTGCGTGAAGCTGCCGGACTGGGTCGCGTTCTCCGTAATGAGCAGCAATCCCGCGGTAGTGATCGCGGCCCACCGTACTCCCAGTCCGTATCCACGGTCGCCTGTCTTTTAAGTACCGATCTAACTGTCTATGGGAGCGATCCAGTGGCACAGTGCAAGCAGAAGAGGAAAGAATTAATTTTTGAGCAGCAGCTGGGGAAACAATACCCCCACGCACAGCCCTGCCCTACCCCCAAGGCCACCCGCTCCCATTCTTGTAATCCAGTTAAAAATTAAAGGTTGCAGTGTGAAGCTGGAGGCTCACAGTAGCAGTCACAGAGGGGCCACCAAGCTCCCCAATGACCACAGAACGCCTTGTCTTCTGCACCCCTCAACCCACCACTGGGCTGGAAATAGCCATTGATCAGCTGCATGGTTAATCAGATCAGGTTTGTGAACAACCCGCGGCTGAATCTAGCCCACAGCATTTCTCATGCAACACATATCCCTGCTGCACACTAGTCCCGGTCTGCCTGAGCACAACTAACCAGGGTACTGGTACTAATCAGCTGTCTGTGAAATACAACAACCCTTAGCTTACTAGTGGTGCACGTAAGGTCACTACTGGCACTGAGGAACCCTGGCACTGTGGTCTGGCCACAGAAGGGAGAAAAAGTTGACATAAGACTGTCAGGGATCTACATTAATTTATACATACATCATTATATTCTGTATACAGTTAATCGTCACATAACCAGACAACTTGGGGAGAGGCATCCGGTCATGTGACTCACTACTGTATGATTATCAATGTGTGATCTCCTAGAAAAATATTTGTAACATGACAGCAACCTTGCTATATACACGTATGTTTCATTTTATCCAAACATGGCATTAAAAATAAGACATCTGACACCTGTAAAGTAACTTACAACTAAAATTTAAAAAAAAAAAAAAAAAACTTACAACTTTAAAAAAAAAAAAAAAAAAAAAAGTTTGTACTGTGACGGTACATGACAATACCACAGGCCATAGCCTAAAGATTTACATAGTTTCTAAGCATTTTTTAATCTTTTTTAAAAATATTTTAAACCCACTGTGAGGAATAAAATTGTCCAGTCACTACAATTTTGTGTTGCTCTGTGGTAGATGGAGAAGATGGAGTAGTTAAGCTACGCACCCATAGCTGGGCGTGCTGGGGCTGGCTGCTTGGTCTGCGCGGTCACCAGCAGCTCATATGTGTGGTCCTCCTCTTCATCCTCTGGTGCTTCAGGCCGCTCCTCGTTGCTGCTGTTTGTGTACAGAGCCTGAGGAAGAAGAGGCCACTGTGTCACACTGCCCCTCACTGGCTTGCAGGTACAACTGCAGCTCTAAGTCGTCCTAAACGCCGACTCAGTGCTCACATTCAGTCCAGTTACAGACATCACTGCAAAACTCTCCAGTAACCACAGACCATGTGTGGAAAGTTTACACCAAGCTTGCCATTGCATTTGAGTCTAAACAACAGAGTATTAAATGAGTATTTTACACGCACATGTTGAAAATGCTTTGCCTCCCCCTTGTTACCCAGAGTGCACCTCTTCATAGCCCACTGGATTCCTATTTGACCTCCAGCCTCTAGGCCCAAACATTCTGTCACAAATATGTATGAAGGAGTGATTTTATTTGATCTGACACACAGAAATTTCCTGGGAGTGGGGAGAGGGTGTGCAGTGCCTGGTTTACTGTTAAGTCCGAGCAGCTAGGGGGTCCAATGACTCCTTCAGCGAGTGGCCAGCGACTAGAATCTTGGGGTGTGTGCACGCGAGTGTGTGAGTGCCCATGCTACCCCCACCAAGGCTCTCTAACAACATGAGTCCAACAAGAGTCCATAGCCGTTGGCAGATTCACGTCTCCACAGCAAACAGTTCACTTAGACACATTTTCCACACTGAGAAAATAACTTCAAAACAGCACTGGTGTCACTCACTGGCACTTTCTCTCGGGCTCCATTCATCTGCAACTAGAACTGACATCAGCAAATTAAATTTAATGCCATAAAGCTGCGAAAACAGAAAATTTGACTGGGCCAAATACCTTTTCACAGCAGCCTTTTAAAAATCCAGACACTACAAACGCAAATAAGCTGTAACTTACATTCATTTGGTCAAAATAAACAATGTGAGAGGTTCAGAATGAATTGCAAATACAGCAGTTTATAGATGTGTAGCATAAATAAGTGTCAGTGTAATTTGATTTGTGCCAAGTAATACTGTTTATAAGAAAGCTACAGTGATTTCTCAGAGGGGTGAAGGGATCATTTACTGTTCAATATTCTGATTACTGGGGGGCTGAACACAGAGGAAACTGGACTGCTGGAAAAACACACACACACACACACACACACACACACACACACACACACACACACTCTTTCCTTGGTGACCCAATCTCATTCACAGCATGATCTGAATGTCACCCAGGTTCAGACTTAAGGCCCCCAGACCACCGATGTCCGTGTCTCCTCCCAGACAATACTGGATGGCACAGCAGCCTTTGCTGCCACCATAACCAACACGCCCCAGTTACAAAGCCCAGGAGGTGTCCAGGCAAAGTGGGTCAGCATCATGTGGATCTGGCTGCCTGTTTCCATCCCAAGTGAAGGCTGAGCTCATAGAGCTGCTCCGTTTTCTTTACCATGCTCTTATGTGATCATTCACTGTAATACTGTATATTAATATTTATAATCAGGGCAACGTCTAAATCCCAAAGTATGCTCACAGATAATTTTTCATTTGTATGACATTTAACCAACATAGGCTATACTGCAGGCTGCCTGATCCTGCTGTTTGTGCGATATGGAGGGTGTTTCTGGTTTTACTGCAGTAGGCTGTACTTTACCTCAGAGCTGACATCCTCTTCGGGTTCGGGTGGTGGCTGTGAGGGTGGCACTGGGCGCTCCTTCTGCAGGGACAGCAAGGCTAGTTAGTGCATCACGAGCAGCAGCTGACTAGGTACCATGCGCCTTTGACCCCATAGAAACTCCCTCACCCATCACACATGGCCACTGCATCTCCAACATATAACTGCATTTAAGTTAGAGAAACCTTAACAGGAACTGTAAACAAGTTAAAACACCAACACAACACAATGTCCAATAATACTACTGACAACTCTCTAAAACAGCCCTTTCCAGAACTTTCCACAACACTAAAAGTGAGACGCTTTGATTTGATAGAGGTCTGGATGATTATTTCATTACATAGCTTAGATGTGCTGCTGCTGGTGGAAGAGAAAAAACAGAGGGGCTCTCTCAGATCACTGCAAGTGTCGCCACCCGGAGCCCAGACCCAGCTATTGCACCCAATAGCACAGGTAGATGGACTGATGTCTTCAATACAACAGCATGATGGAGTGTCAGGACTATTCTACAGTTACTATAGTACAATTTTCAACTGTGAACATGCTAAATGTAACAGCAGCAGGTAGTGGTTCAAGTCTCCACCCTCAACTCGAATCCCCTTCCTGCCGATCCCTTGATCACAGTACTTACCATAAATTAATTAAAAATTACCCTGCCCTATAAAGGGGTGAATAGTTGTACATCACTCTGAAGAAAAGCATCAGTTAAAATACTAAAAATACATGTATAATTTTCTCTGTCCGTACAGATGATTTCAGATATTTGACCCCATCACCTCACACTACAGTTCAAGTTCACCATTTCAGTCAGTTGTCCAGAAAATATTAAACCCTCACACCTTTCCTCACTTTTACACACAAGGATCCATAAACAGTGTGGGCCAGTCAGCAATAATCTTTCCATCATTATATTTTAGTAGTTGGCATCTAATTTTTTATTCACTCTTAATGTGTAGAGATGGGAGCAAAGGTACCTGCTTTTATGCTTAAAGAAGCTTTTAAATCTTTTTAAATGTTTAAAGCAGAGGGCCCATTAGCACAATATTTAATGTTAGCATTAATCTCAGCCTGATGTGGGAAAGGAAAGCAAATCCTGTTTTTATATGGAATTATACATAAACAGAGTTTATATCATGTCACATCACAAAGTAGCCGAATGGATGGAAGAACAAATGTTTCAAACAGCTACATCGCCCCCTGGAGGAGAAACCAGAGAATTGACGCACGCACGTGCGCAAAAATAAAAGGTAGTCAGGGGAGTTGGCAATATACAAGACGTGTGTGTGTGTGTGTGCGTGCGTGCGTGTGTGCATTGCTGTACCTACCTTGCCTACCTCACTGTCAGGCCGCCCAGAGTCCCGGTCAGATGACTTGCCGCTGGCCAGGCTGTCTAAGGAGTGGCAGGATGTGGCCTCGAACAGTGCCTCATAAGGACTCTCCTCTTCGGGGGCCAGAGGTGGAAGGAGGGTCCTCTCAGGAGCCCGTGGGTCCATGTTGCCTGTAAAACATGTAAAGGCCCTGGGCACACATGTCTGGAGACCAAGACAGGCAGTGAGAAGAAACCAGAGCACCCATGCTATGGAGCAGCTTCACCAGACTCAGTGACGACTGACATACAAGCTATGGACATACTGCCCACATTTTCACATACTGCCTCACGTGTTTCTGTCTCATCACCTTACGTACCTACCTACCTTACCATCACTTAAGTACTGCTTTAATTTTAGCCACATTTGGTGAGTTTACTACATTTTCCTCCTGACACTCAAAGCGCTACATCACAGTGATGCTATGGAACACCTTTGCATCGGGGGTTGCACTTACCTCTCTTCTTGGGGCTCAGATTGTCTGCAGACTGTGGGGGAGGGGGAGGAGGAGGTGGCAGTGCCATGTCAGGTATGTTTCCTGTCATGTGACCTGTGATGACAACAGAGCACAGCAGTCACAACTCCAGCTTATTTGGTTAAAAAAACTGTCAGCCATTAAATCTCCTTTGTGTGTTTTTGGGAGGAGTTCAGTTCAGCAAAGTAACTTTGTCCTTCTATTGCCTTACATAATGCCCAGTTTCACAGAGAATGTTTTCTTTGCTCAGTTTTACGTTCACCCAGGGACATCTGTGGAACCATAAGGCCCTCTGGTGCCCTTTGTTTTACAGGGCGGGCAGCTCAGACACAGAATCTAGTCAACAGGGGGGCAGAAAATATTTCTTTGTGCCCAACTTGGGTGCTGTGAATGAGGAACATGGACAAAAATTATATCAGGATATACAGTATTTGTTTTGGAGAAAACATCAGCAAACTGTCACTGGAATCTCAGGAAAGAAGTTCCTAGAATTTACTTACAGACAAAAGGCTTCTAGAAACAATTCCTAAAAAATGTGAGTAATAATATGGGTATTTTCTTACCTGTAATCACATTTAAACTATACTTTACAAGAACACTCATGACGTAAAATTTATGTTCTGCATGTTAGAATTAACAAGGATGTTTACATGTCACTGGAAGATAATGTATAAATAAATTAAGGCATTTTCTATGCTGGAAAAAAGCAATGGATCAGTGGTACCATATTTTGGATGTCATTTTTTGAATTTGGGGCATCTAAAGTTGTATAAATCACCTATTTTTATTTTGCAGCAAGACAAAAGGTTTACACTGGTTGATAAAGGTTTTTATGTGAGACATGACATCACCCAGACCCCCCACAGAAGCTCGCAGACCCCTACGTGGGCTTATTCTCAAGTTCAGCAGCAGACAGTGCTGTGGGGAGGGATGCAAACCAACCCTGGATGAGAGCAGCAATCTGTCGACTCTTCTGAGAAGGCATGTCCTTGACAATGTCCAGCGCTGTCAAGCCTTTTTTGTCTACCATATTGACATTAATCCCTGGGAAACAAGGGGAGAAGCTATGTAAATTCATGCTTACTGTTCCACAAAACACAATTTTTGCCCATTACACAGTTGTTGTTCCACACTTTTGTTAAGATGCAACAGATGATACACACACTCATGTGCAAGTGGTCGACCCCATGGACATGACTGATATTAAAAAAAAAAAAAGTCGCTAGAGCTTGAGACTCAAACACTCAGGGAAGTACCTTATGAGTCACTGCTTTTTTTTTCTTTTAATTATTGTCTATATTTGTAGCAGCATTACCTTGTGTGTTATATGCACTGCTGCTGTGCACCATGGGTTAAGCTGTGGTGGATGTCGATTTCCCAATGTTTGTGTTGAAAAATAAAAATGTTCTTCACACTGCTCTTTCAAAACCATCTTGAGTCATTGCTCTGGGTTTTAACACACTACATGAAATTTTGAAGTGGCTTGTTTTGGATTGTAGAAAATTGTATGCTAAATAAAAATAACAAAAAATAAGATTAAATAAAACAATTGTGCACATAGTAATTTAACACTTACACCACATTAAAGACCTTCAAATTATTGTTTTTGGCCAGTAAGGGGTCCCAAAAAAGCATGTACCCTCCTCCTTGAAGACAACCTCAAAAAATTATCCTAACTGCAAAGCAACATGGGAGAACTACTATTCCAATTTCCTGTCTATTATTATAAAGAAAATAGTAGATTCAATACTGTTATGAGGGATTCCAGCATGGGTTCTGTCACTCTGTACAAAAGCACCTGCTAAATGAAAAAATGCAAATGTGACGTAAATGGATGATGCTGAGCCACTGACTGCATGGGGCAGGAAAACCTGATAGAGGGCCGGAGGGAGAAAGTTGCACAGAGGAAGTAGGAAGGACTGCTCACCTGAGCTGAGCAGCTTCTGCACCACTTCGGTCTTCCCAAACAGGGCTGCCTCGTGCAGCGCGCTGCCCTTCTCCGTCTGCAAAGCACACAGGACAGAGCGCCTTCTTCACAATTCATTTTCACTGAACATGGGGGTGAAGGAGCATCAATGGATGCACACTGACTAACAGTCCTGTAAGCCTTTGCCCTGCAATCCTGCATACAGACTACTGATGTCATTTTCATTCTACAACAGTGCCAGTATGTGTGACCACCCTGCTGAGTCTGTAGGGGTCCTCCTTCAGGGCTGCAGCAGAGGCTGTGAGACTGAGATACGCAAACGTACCCAGACGGACTGGGCAGGGGGGCAGCAAACCACGGTCTGGTGACTCAATTCCTCCATGGGGCCTGGACTTCGCCAGAGTCAATTATTCGGTCGGCAAGTCAGTACGGAGGCAATTTTCCAGGTCTTAACTGCATGCTAATTGAAAGGAGGCCGGAGAGAAAAGTGGAGGACCTGAGAGGGCATTTCACACTTCACAGCGGGAACGGGGGAACGTGGGAAGCACTTGGACAGATGGCATCAGGACTGGCCAACTGGAGCCCCTTGGGCATCTGGCACAGCTTCCGCTTACAGACAACACAAAACACATTTCATACACCTGGAATGACTGCAGTGAGTCTCCTGCTTACAAACTTGGGGCCGAATGCAACACAGAGGGGCTCAGGGGCTCTTCATAACTTCCATATGCAGCTACTGGTGTGGTAGGTCTGCAAAAAAACTGTAGTTTTGGAACAAGTGACCAAACTAATCATACATCTGTATCTGTGAAATTCAAAGTTGTTTACTCTCAGTTGCAGGTCTCTTTGGAGAAGAGTCCGCAAAATGAATAAATGTAAAAGTTAATGTGACGTAGACAGGGAGGGAGGCAGCAGCAGGGTTTTCTTTTTTAATGGGAAGAGAGCAGTCATGTGACATCACATTCTTTCCCCCACTGGTAACTCAAGCCCAGGCTGGATGGCAACACCTGCTTATGGAGTGCTGGGATGCCTTGTGCACGTGTCCGCAGGTTCCGAGTCCCTTGGCAGCAGTATTTTAGATGTTATAAATAAGAAAACACAATTAAGAACCCTAATAAGAGCAAGAGCAGAGTGTTGAAAAACTTAAGGTGGCATTTACTATTTATGACCGCCATCTGTCAGAGAATCTGGTGAAGCTTTGGCCCACTCTCTGAACTGCTAAGGCACAGTGTTCATTTTTCAGGGACCCACTGCACAACACTTAGACTGCAAGAACAAGAACAACCTCACCTGCTGAGACATTGGAGTCACAGCTATTAAATCTCAAAACCCTGATGGTTTCCCCTCCATATAGCAGGATACTGACTCCAAACAATCCTTTCTGCAGTAGAACTTATACAAGCAGGACTGTCAGAGGCAAAGAAAGGCCTGGAGGGCTCTAGATAATGTAGTCTGGAGGCTGCATAGCAGAGACACACCCAGTAGATGGCACCTACCCACTCACCTCATAGTTGATGTCCATGCCAGCATCAAGCAGTACTTCCACAACAGCCAGGTGCCCATTGCGAGCAGCCAGGTGCAGGGGTGTGTGCTTTTTCGTGTTGCAGCTCAGCAGGTTGGGGTGTGCGGCGAGCAAGAGCTTGACCACCTCAAGCCGCCCATAGAGGGCCGCCAGGTCCAGCGGTGTCTCCAGCTTGCTGTTGCGCATTGTGGGGTCTGTGAGCTCTTCCAGCAGGAGGCGCACCACCTCTGTGTGGCCATACTGGGCGGCACAGTGCAGCGGAGTTTCATTGTCGTTGTTCTGCAGAAGCCAGTGAAGCAGTGTGTCCATCCACGATGGGGGGGGGGGGGTATATGAGAAAGGAAAAAATGTGAGCAGGGAAAAAAACTGAGCTACGATGAAAGGAGCCTTACCTAAGGTTAATGGGAGAGACACAACTCCCCCAGACCTGAGTAGTTTACACCAGAAGGCTAGCAATGATACACCCTGACCACTAAGTGGTTTCTAAGGCCTCCAGAACACTGGGTTAACTGTGGCACCTGCTATTCTGCTCATTTACTGTACACACTAGGTTGCCTTTAAACTGAATGAGTGCCTGGCCCTTGTCTGCCGGTTACATTGGTACATGGCATTAACTTCTGGAAAATTCTGCTTCCATCCAGTCTTTGTGTTTATTCAAAAGAGCTTGAGCCCTTCATTTTGAGCCTCATGTGTGCTTCTACTGTGTCTGGGTAAACTGGTAGGAGGCTGCTGTAGCTTGTGTGAGAGTCTGTGTCTGTGAGGACCAGATCAGGAGAAGCTGGACGTACATACAGACAGGGCCTTAAACTGAAACTTTCTTCTGGAGCAGACGCGTGCACACCCAGCCCGAAAGAAACACGCCTCATGTCCACAACCAAGCAAATGATACAAGGCAGATTTAATGGTATCTCACTAGAAATGGATGTTTTAGAAAATGAATGTAAAAAAGTCACATGGGGTGTTGTGAAGTGTTAGAAGTGTTAACTGAGCAGCAACATAAAGGAAAAGATCTTCCCCACCCACCCAAATCCAGACCACTGTAGAGGACAAACAGTTATGTGACAGTAGCAAGGCCGAAGCAAGCAGAGAAAAGAGGTGAGTGTAAGCATCAGTGAGTGTGAGCGTCAGGTTGGTACCTGTGGGTCCACAAATCCTTTGAGCTATCCAGCCATCCATCCAACCTTCCACCCACCCATCCAACCAACCATATCTCTATCAATAGAAAAATCTATATACCTACATACTGTACCTATATAACTAGCCATATCCTTATCTATCTATCCACCCAGCTGTACATACATTCATCCGAACATGGTTATGTATGGGTACCGTGTACTATTCCAGGATTTGCCACAAGAGGGTGCAAGGTAAAGCTTACACTGCTGCCAGTAGAGGAGACAAAGGGCGCGACACAGTACCGTGCCACACAGCGCCATGTTCAGGCATATCCAGAAATGCAAACCCGTCCATAGGTAACAGGGCAGCTCTCAATATTACTGATAACAACAGTGACACAGTGTTGCAGTTCCCCTAAACTAAATCGGTTTCTTCCTTTTTCAAATTCAAGGTGAGATTCTCAAATTCTGCTGTTGCACCTTCGAGAAGCAACATGAATGACACATCAGACCCGTGGACCTCAGGCACTGCTCCTTGCCAGTCACTGTGAAATGTGCCTGATGGACCAGGTGAGCAGACAAACACAGATGACTGATATTCACTGCAACACTTTTGCCATTAAATTATAACAAACAAAAATGGCACAACAATAAAAAATAGAGGCATTCCTCCCATTTATTCCAGGTAAGGGTCTGAAACGACCTTGGACAAAGCCATAACAAATAGAAAAATATTCAGTAACACTTCCACCCACATATTTAATATCAAAAAGTGTTTGCCCAGTGGAAGGTAATGGTGGTCAGGAGTCTATCTGGAACCAGAAGGAATGAGGAAGTGTGCTCCTTCACAATGAGACTGAGTTACTGTAAATTATCATCTATTTCCATAACCTTTATTAAAAATATCTGATAATATAAATACTTTGTCGGCACAAACTTCTATTCTATGCTGACTGTTGGCTAGTTCATCCCGTAAACATCTGCACCACTTGTCATCTTGTTAGTCATTGACTGTCAAACGGCAGCTGCTGTGTAAACACTGTGGAAGAGAGATGAATTACTCCAGTCCCATACTTTGCTTTACTGAAAACTCATAGCTGAAAGCAGAAATGTACCCCAATAGAGAAAAACTGAGAAAAAAATGCATGTTAAAATATCTAATAAAACTGAAAAAATACTTCAGAATCTTCAAAACTTGCCTACACAAATGTTCAAAACAGGAGGAGCCTCTGTCACTGGGCCTCAGACAATGACACAGGTGACACCTTTTGGACAGGTAAAGCAGCTAGGCTATGTCCCAGGGGCCATTGCTTCCTCATGCACAACAGAAATGTTGCTTAGCAACAGTAGGCTTCACCTCACCCCTGTTTCAGCAACACAGGCAATGTCTCAGAACCGTTTGTTTTAACAGCAGGAGCATCCGGGTCTCAAGACCATTCCAGTCGGTTCTAGGCGATGGGTCTGCGCAACAAGCAAGCTGGATGCTGACAGTAATGAGCTCTAATGAGCACCCACAGACTGTGACATCATCATCATCATCAGCTGGAGGGTTGGTGGAACAGACAACTGCATGTGAATATGGGGTTAATGTTCCCTTTGGGCACACATGCATCCATACAGCCCCCACCCAATGAAGGTGCAATACCAGCAGCTGATTCTAGAACACACACCCACAACCAGGGTCAAACACAGCCGCTGCCACCTCCCTTTGCAAATCATATCCACCATGAGGAACACCACAGTGTGGAAGATTGAGCATCAACAAACACCATTGCAGTCAGCCTCATTTCCTGTGTGCAGAGGGGTTCAAAACCTCAACATGTATTTTTAAACTTCTGCACAAGATGTGTTGAGCTGCACACGATTTCCTTGTATTTGTATGGAAGTTCTCCTACAATCCAAATATACATTTCAGGTGAACTGGTTACTCTGTATGTGTGTTAGGGTGCTCTGCTGTGTGAATGGGTGAATGACTGCAGACATGTAGTTTATAGTGTCTAACACTGTACGATGTCACATGAATTAATAAACGCTGTGTTGCTTTGGAGAGAAGCATCTGCTCAGTTTCACTGAAGACACCTTGCAACACACAAAGCTGTCTGTGATGCTGTGTTCACAGAGGGGGGCTGATGTTACAGGGATTCTGCTGCTGTGTCTGCAGGTGAATGAGGTAGGGAAATGTGGGACTTATGAAACCGAGGAGGAGTTTTCTCTTTTAGACATTTCATTCTCCAAAAAAGACCCCTTGGCACACAGAGCAGCTTCTGTCCTGCTTCAGAGTTACACTGAAGCCTTCAGTGGGACAGATATTCAGCTCACAGTGCAAGATGTACAGAAACTGAACCCCTGTCATATTTAAACCAAGACACACTCGTAACTTCCTCAAGCACACTAACACTGTATTTAACCACCAAAAGACAAAAAAACAAACTGCCCAGTGACATCAAATTAAGCCTGTCCTGCACACAAATCCCACAAGGGTAGTTTGTCAGGCAACCTTGTCATGTGATAAAGTGATAAAAAAAGCATGTGGCTTTCTGATGGGGGCAGGGGAGCTGCTGTGCTTTCATTTCTCTGTATGCACCACAGCTACTCAGAAGAATCCATCCGCATTTGCTTCAGCATCCACCTTCACCTGTTCACCATAAAAGGATTCAGCTCAACATCTCAATGAAGTACCAGCGCTCAACAGCGCAAAAACTCCCAACAAGGTGTGCTGGCATCTGGCTGGTTTACAAGACCGGAGCAGAAAGCAGTAGAGATGAACCCCAGCATAGATCAAACGCCAAAAGCTCCATCTATATGCGAGTTGTGACAACAGCACTCCTGACAGGTTGTCCAGAGGGTCTTGTGAAAACCCAAATTGAGTGGTGCGTGCAGAGAAGGAAAGGAGGGGCTGATGCACATCTTTATAAAACAACCCTGAAGAAGTAGAAATACGCAGATGCAGACTACACACACACACACACACACACACACACACACACACACACACACACACACACACACACACACACACACACACAAACAACCACAGCAGCTGTCGTACACACAACACCCATCCCACCTGGCTTCCTGTGCAAGCTCACTAATGGGTGGTGACATCATCCCACAAATGTTAATATTTAAATGGACTGAACCCCAAGACAAATCCGTCATCAGACCACCAAGGGCCGATCTGAGTCCTTCCATCATGAAAAAGCATTCTGTTGCCAAGGAAAAACTGGATGCATGAGGCTGAAATGTGGTCTAGCCAGATATGGGGCATGCAGAAAAGTGTGTGTGCGCGCGCATTTGTGTGTGTGTGTGTCACGCAGCAGGCAGAACTGACCCAGGATGGGCCACAGGGAAAGTGTGGTGCTATGTAGCCTAGCTTAGCACAGAATAGCCGAAGGCAGGCTGGCACAGCTTAGCGTAGCAGGTCTGGCAGCGCCGGGTACACACCTTGGCATTAATATACGGGTCAAAGGGCCCACAGCGTTTGAACTCTTTGAGGTCTACAGAGCTCTGGGAGGAAGAGAAGATGAGGAAATGGTTTGTTTCCACACAGGCAGAGTTATACAGCGACATGTTATGCCTGTGTTTGTCAAACAGAGGAGGTGAATGAGCACCAGCGATTGAGAGGAACAATGTGGAATGAAAGGAGGGCTGACAAAACAGGGCTAACTTGTAAATAATGGAAAAAAAAACAAAGAAGAAACTAATCCCCTCAAGGGCCCAATTATTTCAAAGTCAATTGGGGGATTAGGAAGAAAAAAATTAAAGAAAAAAAATCCAATTTCTTTAACTCTCAAAGTTGGTGATGGTTAATTTCAGCATCACCCTATGGGACAACATTATGTTATAAGAGCTTCATGAAGCAGTTGGTTATCTCATTCCACAGTGGTCCGGTCAAGCTCTTCCTCACACCCAGCAGCTGGTCACATGTTAGCCTGGACAGGAGTGGAGGCAGGATCATGGCGGCCGGAGGCCATCAACATGGAGGATAAAACCACTTCATCAGCGGGGAAGGGGGTAAAACCAGACGGCCTTGCCAGCCTCCATGATTCGCATCCTCTCTTTAGCTCTACTGTTTCAGCTTCCTGGCTTCAGGTCTGGTTCTATGGAGTAGATAGTACCAAAGTTTTGGATCTCCTGCTGCAACGGACCCTAGGGAGGGACAGCGTAGCACTCGGAGCCAAATTACCCAGTGCTTTGAGGATTTGGCTTTCGGACAAACATGCTATGTCCGGCCAGCGAGTTTGCATTGGAGGAACTCTATTTCAGCAGCAGATAATACTAAGGGGAGGTTCTCCTCCGAATACTTTGGAGTCGCAGGGACACCCAAAGTCCTGCTGATCTTCTCTACTCCTAGTTCAGAAAACCAATGTTTGAATCAATGTACAGTAAACTAAGTCCTCAACTTACAAACAGCTATGACTGGAAAAAGGTCCATCTCCAAAAGATGTCCAGCAATTTATTCCCAGCGCAGCTCCATAAAAAACGCCTATAAAAAAATTTGAATTTTATTTATTCCATTCTCATCACTGTTCTACTGTGCATATTCAGTGTTCCAGGGCCTATACAGGAAACACAGGAGCTGAAGACAGGAACTCTGTCACAAGATTTTTACTGTTTTTTATAATTTGAAACAATTTGTGGAACATTCCTCAGCATCTGTTCACTTTCAGTCTGCTTTAATAACAGATTTTCCGCACAGGATCTGCAAAAATCTCAAAGTGACAATTAAAAAAACTTGATTTTTTTCTTTTAAATTCTGAGGTACATTAAATTTAAAGCTAATTTAAATGGAAAAAAAATAATAAAATCAGCACTGGAAATTCCTATTTGACACTAATTTATGATTTAATCCACAAACATGATCAATGTTTTACATCTTGTTATTAATGAGCAACACTCAAAAGCACCAGACAGGAGCTATAAGCACTGTGGAAAACAGTTGAGCTAATATGGATTTACACTCCCTATTCTATGCGGAAGCTGTTTGCTAGACGTAAAAATGCAGGTAACATTCAACCCAGAAGAAAATTTATGAAGATAGGTCAGTTAACAAAATTAATAAATGAACAGAAAAAGGTTTGTATCTGAGATGATAATCAGAGACATCTGATAATGCAGATGTTCATAACACAAGGACTCAGCGTAAAGGAAGAGCGCAGAGCATGAATGTAGTCAGGATGAATGGTTTTAGGGTCAATGTTCAAAAAAAGAAAACATGTCATTACAACACAAAAAGTCATGAGGCATGTAGAGGTGTTGTATAGTCCTTCAGCTCCACAGACACGTTTTTACAAAGTTCCTCATAAAAAGTCAGGAGAGGAAATTCCAACAGGGCAAGAGCACTAAACTCCCGACTAATGGCAATCCAATAAACGCAAACGTCGATTAAACTCGATCACCACATTCAAGGCCATTGATCTTTCAGTAAACAAAATAAACATCTAAGTAATTCATTAAGACTGGGTGCAGCACTGAAAATAAAATGAGTGACTCGATGAAACCAGCTAAACAGAAAATGTAAACACTCCCGATATATTCCTGTTTCAAAAAATGGGCACGACACACAACACACACACACTTGCATGCACACATGGCGGCTGTCAGTAAAAGGACACCCTAGAGAGGTCCTGGGTGTGATGGTGTGGGAGGAGCCTGCTGGGGCTCTGCCGTCAGACCTGTTCATTGAGTTTAGAGTGGGAGGGGCCCTGGTGGATGAGGAGCCGGACAATGCGTTGGTCTCCCTTCCAAGCAGCCAGGTGTAGGGGGTAGCAGCCCTTGTTGTCGGCGATGTTGGTCAGCGCCTCGTTCCGCAGCAGCAGTTCCACTACCTCGCTGTGCAAAAGAGAAACATGAGCATCGCTACTATGTTAACATTTAGACTTCTGACTGTGGGAGGAAAGAAGAGGCACCCAGAAGCAACCTACTCGAACACGAGGAGAACATAGAAACGCTGCAAATTTTCAGTCCAATCTAAACACACTTCCAAATGTAGAGCCCAGACTCTGGGAGACACTGGTGCTGCCTGCAGAGCCACTGGCTCTTCTGTTACCCTCACACAGCAGATGCTAGCTTCTGCTCTAACACCCCAGATCAAGGTACTAACCCTGAACCGATATGGTAAAAAAATACCCAGTTATATAAATCTGTGTATGCTGCTTAACAGTATGAGTTGTCTATTGGATCACCCAGTAAGATGCTACAGATGGCCCCCAGATGTACAGCACACACAGGGTGACATGTGGATCCACTGATGGAAAACATACATGCAGTATGACTGTGGTTCCACACCTGGGCCCACAGGTAACCAACTGAATGAAACTGAAGACCCACCTGTGTCCGTTGAGGGCGGCGTGATGGAGGGGGGTGTATCCAGTGCTGTCTACGCAGTTCACATTGGGACCCCTCCAGATGCTGCGGAGACAAAGCAAGACACGAGTTAGGTGAGACTTACTGGGCACACATGCGCGTGCACACAAACGCACGCATCACTAGGACACAGATACATGACAATGAACACAGATCTGCTGAATCACGTCCATCATTCAACAAAGGTCTCACCTCTCTTTTAGGCCCATTCCCCTCCCAAACTCTTGAGACTTTTCCAATTTATTCGCCACCTGCCGCTTTTTTTTATCTAGCTTCCTGTTCAGGCACCACTTGTACAAGTAGCTACTGGAAGAGGTGCGTCATGACAACTGCAATCAAACCAACAAGCTGTGCTACAGTAATTGTTGTATCTAAGCCCACTGTTGTGTGACACATTTATTTACGTTGTGCCATATGTCACTTTGCAGAAAAGCATTTGCAAAAAATGTGATGCAAACATAAAAAATGAGAAAAGAAATTTGTTCCTTCTGCTCCATTCAAATATTCTCCCTCCAGAAGGCAGACACTCCTGACACATTTATGAGTACAACTATCACTTCTAAAGTCTCCCAGCAGCAGGGTGGCAGGACGTGGCCTGCAGGGGGCAACGCATGTACAACGCTTTCTCCAGGCGTGAGGGAATGCAGTTGGAATGAGGAAGCGGCAGGCATGCAGGAGGGGTCAGGAACAGGTTGAGGCAAACAGCATGGTGAAGGGCGTTCACCTGGGGAGACGTGACGCTGAAACGAAGACAAGGCCATGTGCGTCGGGGGGTGGGAGTGAGGGGCAAATTGTCCAGGCACAAAGCTTCATATTCACAACTCTGAATGCGTTACAAATGAGGAAGTGGACCAGCTGGTGTGGCAGTGTTTGTGTGTGAGACTGTGCGCCGGACGTGAGCAACTGAACCCGACCGATGGTGTCTGAGTGTTGAACTTTGGACTGCTCAATACGCCTTCAGAGAGACCTTTCAGTGAGGCCTGAACCCAGCAGCTTCACGCGGCTCACTTGCACTGCCGTCAAAAAGATCATTTGGCATGTCTGTGTTTTTATCATATTTTTAATACTTGGGGACCCACTGAAAAGTGCCATTGAGTCATGTCTGACTCTTAGATGACCGCTGGTGTGGTTTTCAAGGGAAGGGGGAACGGAAGTGGTTTGCCATGAACTTTTTTCCAACATATTTTTTCCTTAGAGGAGTGCAAACATGGAGAACATGCAAACTCTGCACACAGCCCTGAGCTGGAGTTGAACCCCACATCAAGCAAGCAGCCCAGGAGCTGTGAGGCACCAGCTTACCCCACGGCTCCATCGCATTCCCTTGGGGACCAATACAAGCGGTCAATAATGTGAAATTCCTAATAATGTCTTTGCTATATAAGGTTTTATGGAATGAGTATTAAAAATACACACTGAATAGGAGTTTCAATACATCATGTACACCAGGCTGGATGGAAATTATCATTTTTCATTAAATCGCTCAGCTGCTGAGTTAAAAAAATTAACACCTGGGATGTTTGTTTAAGCTGCTTCACTGACATAAAACACACTGATTGGTCTACATAAATGATAGAAAGAACAGATAAAAATATGAATGAAAGCAGAGTGCAGAACATTTCATGTTGGACATAAAAGCTGCAAATAGTGGGATGCTAGTCCATCACTGGGCAATCTCTCACTCACTCACTCACTCACACACACACACACACACACACACACACACACACACACACACACACACACACACACACACACACACACACACACACACACACACACACCACCTTAGAATCACCAATCCACCTGAGACAGAAACTGGGGAAGCCAACATGAAAAACGGGTGAACACTAACTCCACTCCTGAGCTGCATGCAAACCCACGTCTGAACCTTCATGTGTTGTGCGCCAATAGGGTTACCTGCTGCAGCACCGTGGGCTCCAATGATGATGGTGCTACAAGATGTAAAATGCTTGATAAAAATCAAAGCGCGCCAGAGTAAAAACATTTTTTACACACTACTATGATGGCTGCGGAAGGCAGCACTAACAGCAGACGAGAGCATGTTCTGCTGCCTGGTGCCCCTCCAACGCAATTACATTAAAATCACCCGAGATAACATCACATGTAATTTCACAAATGGCCCCCAACCAGCTGCGATGACATCACATCCCATGTGACCCGAGTGCTGCGGCGAGAATGGGGGCGGCACCCAGCTGGATGGACAGAGCCACTGGGTGCCCTCCATTTGCCGCTGTGTGCTGGCAACTCGACGATTCATCTCGTTTCGCTTCCTGAATACCCCATCTGACTCTAAAAATAGTCCTCACGTTGCAACGGGGATGAATGTGAAGGGCCTGAAAGAGCGCAGCGGGAGCCGTCGCATTAAATGAGCATCTCTTTGTCCAAGGCTCCGGATGGCGCTCCTTAGCTGCGCAGGCTGGTGAAAGGAGGAGATCCGATGGCACAGAATGTAGATGAAGTGGTGGGGTACCGTGGACATGGGAAGTGGGGGTGCTGCGGTCAAGAGGGAGGCTCTGTGTAAAACACATCTGGACTCCCCTACCTCAAACAAACATGGCCTCAGTAACACTGCCCCCCTGAAGTGGCACTTCCACAACACCCCAGTGTGTCTGGCAGTAACACTTGTGTTATGGTCTCACTCAGATGTACTGGCAAGAACCTATCAGCTAAATAATCGGGTTTCTCACTCAAGTGCAGTCGAGATAAATAAATTGCTGGGGGAGAGGTTTTGATGGAAAGACACGCTGGACTTTGTGATCAAATCTGAAGCACGCGGCTGACACACCCGGGGCTCAGAAGCATGACTCACATGGGGCCCAGCAATCGCCTTCATCCTCTTACACACTCTGGCAGCTATGTAGACCAAGGAGGGACACCTCAAAGGATGACAGGCAGGCTCCTCTGCCAAGTAGAGAAGGACACCCCGTGCTCGGGGACTGACCTTGGCACTAATCTCCAGTTTCCCTGTGGAAAGATCGATTTGATGAGGCTCAGGCTGAGTAAGAGTGGGGGGGGGGGTCTAAAATTTAATGTCTGGTTTCTGCCCCACTGACCAGAAAACAATCATGCAAAGCCACCTGCAAGTCCCCAGAGACAACCCTTGAAAGCACCCTGTCAACCACCTTGTGCCACAAATACAACTTTTTTTTTTTTTAAACCTTCCTCATCTCCATCTTCCTAATATTGTACCAGTGTGATGTATACCACTTCTAGGTAAGTACCTGAACCAAAGGAATTGCAACAGGAGCAAGGATTTGAACCTAGATCCTTTGAGATAAGTGGTTCTAACCACTACACCACCTGCAGCCCCATATGTACGTAAATCAGTTTCTGACTCATGAATAATAACTGTTAAAACACCAATTCAGACACAAGTAAAAGATAAATAACCAGAGGCAAAGAGGAATAAAGCACTCAACTTTAAGCTATACAAATTTATAAGCATAAGGCAAAATAAATAAGTCATTTTTCACTGTCTAGTTGTACTACTGCTTCTCCTTCACAGTATCTAATTGGTTCCGGCCCCACAAGTGCCAATAGCGAGATGCTAGCATGACCTTCCTCCAGGGGAATGGCTGCCAACAGCTCCGTGGCAGGCCGACACCAGCAATACCGGTGCTGCGTCCAAGCCGAACAGCATCACAAGCAACTGATGAAACCTCCGTTCTGGGATCGCAGCCCACCCACCATCTGAGCATTTGGCACACGTGTGCACAGCCCCAGAACCTCACACACAACACCCAGCACAAAGAGAGAACAAACAGCGACTGATTGCAGTGCCGTCACAGCCATACTTGATGGCTCTTTTGTCTCACGTATCGCTTGGATTACTGAGCCCCATTCACTGCGATGCCTGAGCCAGGAACAGAACCGTATTTGGGAGAAGGAGCACAGGTGGGTCACAGCACAGTGTGGAATAAAATGGATTTGCTAGTGGGCCAATTAGTGCTCCCTTAGCAGGCAGGGGAGATTAGAGTCACCCTGAAGCGAGGCAGCCAACAGTGCCAGACACCCACAGCCATTGCCATAGACCTAAATCACGTCTAATTGGACACCAGGACCTCCAGTGAGCTGACAAACCTATACCCAACCACTGAAATATGGGGCATAACCTATTGGCAATGTCACTGTCACACACACTTGTCAATCACAGAGTCCCACATGGCTCTCAAAAGACAGCTGCATTGTAGTGATGTGACAATAAGGTAAGGCTGAATCTGCTGGCTCTGGGAGACAAGAACAGCTGGTGGTAGCTGTGTTGTGAGCCATAGCCTCCAAAATAGCCATCTTGCAGGATGGAACAGTACTAAATTCTTCAGCAGCAGGAAGTTAACTGCTACAGGCAGACAATGGTCAACACCCCAAATAGTGTAACAGCTTCCCATACACTTACAATGTGGGGTTGATGCTCAAGAACCCAAAAAAGTACCGGTTATTACAAAAAGACTTCATTTAATTGACTGCAAGGTAAACATGGCTGACCACTGACACAAATGTGCCGTCTCAGGGGATCCGTTAATTGACAAACATGGCCAACCACAATGATCCAGCTATATGGTCTCAGGGGATCTGCACATCGACAGTCAAATCTTCTGCTTGCCTGCAGGTTTCAGTCTGACTTTTCTTTCTGAACAAGATTGCCAAGAATTTTAGAAATGGCTGCAGCCAATTTTCAGCTTAAAATTCAGCTTTACAGAAAAGGATTAAACCCCCAATAACATCCCCTCCTTCTTGTGAACAACTATGAAGCTTTTCAAAGCAATGCAGTATGGATCAGCAGAGCTGGAGCATTGCTTGTAAAATATCGCAATATTACATACACCATGTGCAATCTAAAGCTTAGAAGATTTTATTTTGTGCCCTACTGACAGGAATTTGCGGGGGGCATTTACCAAATGTGTTTCCTGCCACATTTGCACTGAATGAGGAAAGGATAAACCTCTTAGATTGTACACATCAGTAACAAGATGTCAGCACCAAACTTAAACTCGAAACCCCATATCGAATTTAAAAACGGAGGCCAATTGGAGGCAGACCAATAAAAATAATGCACAAAGAGGAAAAAATTAAGTCAAAACATCACAAATAAGTGACTCAAATCCAAGGTCTCAGAAACATGCAGATATTAAACACAGCAGCACCCCTTGACCATGAGGAAATCCAAAAGACCATTTCATGGGTAGCATGTTGCTCCCTGCTGGTGGATAAACCGGCTGCCAAGTCCACGCAGGCCTCCTGCTAAAAGCCGTCCATCAGCACCTGTGGTGCAGCATCCAGAAATCCCTGCTTCCTCTATTAACGTTTCGCACCATGATGCGAGCCTCTGTTCAAAGCCCAGTTCCCAGCATGCACTCGACCCAGTTCTCCTGCCTGGAAATAGCTGACAAATGGGCCTGTTCCAGTTAGGGTGGCAGGCTGCTGATTTTTGGACGGTGGGCCCATGTGCTGCAGGGACACCTCTATTCTTTAAGGCCGCAATGCCAACACAAAGGATAAACAGTCCAACCTGCTGCCTAAACGCGACTTTCTGCACAGTTTCAACTTGAGTTCCTGGAACACAAAGTTATTACACAGTTCATCTGTACCAGTCTAGCACCCCACAGCCCAGCACTGTTTTTAAACTCTACTGCACATTTTCCAGAATTGGGGGGGGGGGGGTATGAAAAAGTAGTTGGATATTTACCTACACAAAAAAAAAAACTCAATTTAAGTATTTAAAGAGATTTTGAAGTATACTGGTTATCACACTGAGCGAAACAAAAGTTAGCTAAGGTGTTGCGATAAAGATTTGTTAACTGATATGTTATGCTTATCCTCATGGGATTGGAACTTGTCTAATTTGACAAGGAAAAAGGACAAAAAAAAACTGGAATGACCAGTCATTCTCATGACCTGATCATCCCCTTTCATCAGCTGTCAGTTGACGGAGACATCAGCTAAATAATATTAAAATTAATACGCTCTTGGGCACCGATCATGGGCTCTTCTGGGCACCTTGCAGAGACATAAACAAAAGGAAACCCGTTATCCACTTTCAAAAGAGATACTGAGCACTTCTAAATTCGTAGGAGGCAGCAAATCTGCTTTTTCAGACAATGAGAACTAGTGAGTCACGTATATAAAAAGAGCATGAGCCATACTAACAAGTAAGGCAGACTCAGGCGATGCAGCAAATGTCAAGGTGATGCGAGTGACACTGCTGGGGGTGGTGAATTAGCTGGAACAGTGGGGCTGAAGCAGAGTGGCTGTGTTTGGACCCTGGAGGCACAGCAGTGTGTGGAGAGAGCTGTCGTATGACTCCTCGCATACAGACGGATACGGGGCTTCCACGGCACCGCCATCTTGCAACCGCGCTGCGCAGTATCGACCGTAGTTGCCACATCAAACACCTGTGTAAATTGCACCCTGGCCGCAACCGGAAGTCCTGCTCTGATCTGAGCAGAAAGGGGTGAAAGGTGGTGGGTGGGGGGGGGGACCCTCTCGTAATAGAGCCGTGATGGCAGGGCTGTGTTACTGCAGCCAAGCGAAAGTGCTGGGGCAGGAGGAAGTCTCTCCACTGACCTCTTTAGATGTAGCAAAGCAGGACCAAAAAACATGATTTTAAAAATACAACTCAGGAGCAATACCAGAAAGCTGTACACGTATAAATGCCGCTGATGTGGAGAATGAGCGCTGGCTGGGAAAAAAAACTGCACTAAAGGCTCCAATGGAATTCCGTGTGGGGGAGGGAAAAGAGCAACCGCCACGGACCTTGAGCAAATGGGGTAGGAAAAAAGCAACGTTGGAGGCAAACCCCACATGCACATGGGGCGGTGCATTTTTTGAGATTCCAAATAAAATACGTTTGAAGTGGTCAGCAGGGGGCGGCGTGCAGGGCTGAGTCGGAGCCCGGATCCAGCAGGGGGCTGCAGACTGCTGACAGTAGCACGGCGGGAACGGGGGAGGTCAGGATGCAGCGCGGTGAAAACCAGCAGAAAAGCACAGAGGGAGACATGGACTGCGAAACGGAAACACAGCATCGCACACAAACTCAGTGGCTTATTGGCGCCTACACCAGAGCACTGCTCACAGATGGCACTTCATAGTCAAGTCACAGTAGATCGATAATTATTTATACAGCACGTCTTCTAGCTTCTACAGCAGCCGGAAATACAAGTACAACAGAAACAACTAACAATACAGGAGCTAATGAGGATTAGGGCCTCCTTCGCCTTTAGAGGAGATTTAGACCTTACTGGAATGCTACCATACAAGTGCTGAGCTCCACTATTCAAGAAGAAAAGCTTCCAGTTTTTAGAGGAATGAAGGGGGTGGAAACCTACTTCTCACCCTGCACTCCAGAACTTACCATAAATGTTCACTGATGTTCCAACCTAGGGTCCAATAAACATGAGATGGGAGTCAAACCTGGGTCCTTCCAGCTACAGATTAACAGCTCAGAGTACAAGACACAAGAACTGGTGTCAGTTACTGAAAAACAGGGAATAAATGTGACACAGTGTGACAGCAGCAGCTTGAAGGCTTCCAGGTGGGTTGTTCTAGGAGGTGCTAACAGCTGAGTTGACAAATGTGCGTAGATACCAGCAGACCAAGATCTAAACAAGCCAGGAAAGAGGCCACCCCCTCACAGCTTCTGCAGCAACAACAGAACTAGACTGCTGCCATGTTGACCCACCAAATCACAGCCAGGCTACTGCAAGTCATGAAGGACCTCAGGAGAGCCCACAGCTTCTCAGTTTTGGCTCCACATTGGAGAAATAAGCTTCCGCTGTCTCTCACAGCTACTGAATCCCTTTCAACATTCAAGTGTCTGTCGTCCCCATTTCTCTCCTGACTCCTCCTCAAACCTTTATTGTCCATCACAATCACCTTGGGCTACCTGGTGGTCCTACAAACAAGGATTACAAACATCTGCATCTATAACTGTCCATCTGCTGGTGAAAGGCACCTTTGTTTAATCTGAGCTGTATGTTGCCATCTGCTAAATGGGTGACTGGAAATGTAAATTAGCCACATGATCAGGTGAAACACCAGTGATTTACTAGGTGTTCCACTACAGTCAGAGCTGCCGGTGTTCAGGTACATGTCTGTAGCCCCAAACAGCCGCACCTTCCCGCCAAAGAAGAGCTGAGGCTTCGCCGGCAAGCATCTGCTGTATTTTTGTTCAATAAGTAATGAGTTGCTCTTCCCTGATGTTTGCGATTTGTCCCACGGGAAAGACTGATGAATACGGCTAATGAAGAGCATCGTCGGGCTGAAGACCTCCACCGTCTCCAAGAAAGTCTGATAGCATATCGTCATGACGATACCAAATGATATATGCAGGGCAGCCCATTAGCGCAGCGTGTAAACACTGTGCTATGGGAAAAATATGAAAATATGATAATGAACTGTTGCAGCCCAACTTAAGCAAACGCTGGCAGTAAAAGAAAATCTATTCCGAGTGTCTGGATGAAACCAGACAACAAACTGGGGGGAACTCAGAAATATGTTGGAACGCCAGTTCAGCTGCTGGCCGCCCCCTCCCCATGCCACACCCTGTCGGCAACCGATCACGCAGAACAGGAGCATTGTGGGAATTCAGCCATTTGTATTCACAGCTGCTGTCTGCCTGCAGAGGAGGAACAGAACAATGTGGCAGAAAGGAGAGCGCCCCCACATGGAGGGCAGTTGCATTCACCCATGGCAACCCGATCATAAACCCTTCCCCTGGGTCGGTCTTTCTCCCCAAGTGTGTAGTACTGACAAACAGCATGTAGCTTCTGGCCACTTCAATTCAGAGACTCCTCTTGACCCCAACAGATACACACACACACACACACACACACACACACACACACACACACACTATAGGGAGAGTCAGCAACCTTACAGGGGTCCTCATAGGAGGGATTCCAGCTCAAGTGTTTGGACACAGGACCTGTTAGGCCTGTTGGAAGTAGGATATGCTAGCTCTCCACCAGGCAGTGATACATCTACAGGAAGCCAGGTAAGCCAGGTGGTGCATTTCAGCAGATGCTGGCAGAGGGTAGGGTGGCGTAGGGGTTAGAGTGCTTGCTTTTCAGTTTGAATGTGGATCTCACCTCCTGCTGTAGTGTCCTTGCCCAAGGTACTTACCCTGAACTAGTACAGCATCAATACCCTCCACTGTTCAGTGTGCAAAACCAAGATGTCAAAACAGCTTAGAGAAAGATGTCAGCTAAGAACTGATTAATAATCATTAATAATAATGAGCTCAGGGTTTAGTCCTTTAGTAGTGACGCTCAGTGTTTGCACCCATAAGTGACTGATATCTTCCTGGGGCAAGAAACACTCATAAGCAGCACTGGACTGTCACATAGGAAGCCCCGAGACAGCAAATGCTTCCCGGTGATACGCAGGAACCATGTGACTGACCAACACACACGCCTTCACATACTCATGATGACAATGATGGTGTGGAGAAGAGGAAGGGAAAAAACAGCCTGAGTTCTTAGTAATTTTTGTTTTCCTCACAATGACCGCCATGACCACAAGTGCCCCATGCACAAACTTTGATTATTAATGAAAAAGATAAAAAGTGGAACTGTTGCTCTTTCTTCGGGGGAAATGTTGTGATGACTGAGGACTGAACCCTGTCCACACGTGGTACTGAGGGTCAGTTGAGGACAGGCCCTCACATGGGAGCAGGAGGCATTAGGGCAGTCATCTGGGGGCTTCAGAGAGATGATGGCATTTTGGGACATTGCAACACTCTGGATCTGGGTTGTGTCCAATTTTGTGACTGAACAAGACACACACAGTCAGCAGCTGCTGATGGGGCATGCGGGCCGGTTGGCACAGGAGGGCAATGGATCCCGCTTGCCATCCCTCCCCCACTCACCTGTGCCGTCCCAAGCTATGGATCCGGCAACATTCCGGAGCATTCCGAAGCGAGAAACCGCAAGAACCCGGCAAGTCCGAACATGCGGGGTGGCACCGGCTCTCGGCAGGAACAAACACAGCGCGCACACCCCCCTCCCCCGACCTGCTTTCCCCACCTCCAGGAGATCTACTCCACACAAGCAGTAGTACTCAGAACAGCACCATCATCACAGCGTATGACAGCACACAGGCTAAGAAAATATAAAACATTACTATGACTCGGTGTTGACTGTCTGCAGGATACAGATGCCAATAAGGCAGGAAGAAGACATTTGCAAGGCAGGGCTTGTTATAAAGTGGGGGGGGGGGGGTGGCCTCATCATTATCACTGCGCAGAATGATCAGCCATTGATCGAGCTGTGGCAACATGCCAGGGGGGTGGGGATGCCTTAAATGCACGACATCCCAGAATTGGATTTCCGATTAGAGACCTTAATGTAATTAGTTCCAGTAGCCGCAGTCTGGCATCATCTCCACTATGACCGCCGTGCCACTGTATGTAGGTAACGTTTTGCGTGCATCACATGAGCAGTAACACGTATTAGCAAGGCTACGTGTGATTCACAAAAGGAGGTGTCTAATGGGCGTACAGTGGAGGTTCATGGTGGGCTACAGCCGATCCCAGAAGCAGGGGGTGTGAGACAGGCGTCTCACTCTCTTCTCACTCATACTCTCACACTCACACACCAAGGCCAACTTAGCGTGACCAATTAGCCTGAAACACACCTTTGGATCGTAAGAGGAAACCAGCTCGGACACAGGGAGAGCATCCGAACTTTATAAACACACCGAGCCGGATTCAAACACCCCAGCAGCTACACGCCATCTCAGCATGCAGCACAGGATCTTCAATATTTTTCTTGTGCAGCAGCTTTGTGTTGCACACGTGATGGGCGTGTTCAGAGCCACACGCGTGTCATTTAGTGTCTGGGGGTGCTGCATGTTTAACACACACAGAATACGCCGGGTCACGGACCCAGTTTGCCTAACAAAAAAAAAAAGCATGTATGGGATCACTAATTCTCCCCTGGGAGTTCAGTTCTGCTTCCGCTCACTTTACCATGACAGTTTTGCACAATATTCAGCATCACTCAATAGCAAAACAATGCTACACAGCGTTAGCACCTCCCTTTATCACCACTGTTCAGCATTACATGGCAATAACACTAACTGTGTTACAGAGGAACAACATCACACAGAAAGCGAAATAAAGCGCTGATCCACAGCTACACACAGTAACAGTTACACTCGCCCAATAGCAGAACATTACAAAGTGATACATTAATAAATCTATATTTATTAATTTATATTTATTATCAAGGATTCGGTCCGGTGTGACGCGCTGAGGAGCCGCTATGATACTAAAGCCCCCCAAAATGAGCTGCAGCCACGCCGGGCTCCTCCTTCCTCCCACAGCGGCGCTCGGAGCGGAGCTGCATCCCGACAAAGAGACGGAGCTCCGGGGAACATGGTGAGCAGAGCGGGACGGCCAGCGGAAGAACGGGGAAGAACGGGGCGCGCAACGGAGTCTCCCTCAGCCACACACAAACACACCGCTGGCTATTGTTTCACCGCAACGCCAATGTTCACACTTCGCTGCACACACGCACGGTAAGAATAAGGTAAGAAGGCGGTATGGTTGCGTCTGCTACAAGGAACCCTGGGTGTGAGAGATGGGCGCCCCGCCGCTCGGGCCCCCGCCCCTTCCCACCTGAGCAGGCTGGAGAGTCCGTGTCCCCCGCCGCCACCACCACCGCCGCCGCCGCTCGCCCCTCCGCCCCCCAAGGAGCCGACGCCAATCCCCGTGGACGGCCGCTTCCCGGAGAGGAGCTTCTCAACGCCCGCGAGGTTGCCGGTGCGGGCCGCCTCCAGGAGCTCCTGCTCCTTCCCCATGTCAGATGGAGGTGGCGCTGCAGACAGGGAGCGTGAGGGGGCCGCCAGACACAGCGGCTCGGCCGGGATTCCTACAGCCGCCCTCCTCCTCGTCGGACCTCCGGTCCGCGCTCTTTGTGGCCGGACGACCCCACTACCTTCCCGGGCTCTTAGGCAACCATAGCCGCATTGACCGCAGCTGCTCCGGGGAAAGTTTCTTTCAGCACCGCGGGACAAACTTCCTCCGAGCGCTGCGGACACGTCATTTCCTCGAGACGGCCTTCCCTGTGTGACGTCATCGAGGCGTTATTTGACGTCATTACGCCAGATTTCGACGTGGACCGGAGCGGACTGCCGATATGCTTGCACTGCTGCGCTCTACTGTAGGGTGTTGGCTCAAATCCCACATCTGGATCGATCGACCTGACAATAATCTAATGTATAAATGAGAAATTCTTTGCAAATGTTCTATAAATCGACTTGGACAAAAGCGTTAACCTACTAGTATAAATAATAATAATAATAATAATAATAATAATAATAATAATAATAATAATAATAATTAATGATACGTTTAAAGGAGATATCTTTCCGGCATTTAATTTGTTGCTTTCAAAATATGATCAGGGTGTCATGCAATTTCTGTCAAAAATGTAAATGACTTCAAAACAAAATGAAAACGATAAAATATGAACTTTATAAACGACATGCATGCCAGAGAGATGCGCTAGCGGCTGTACAAATGCAGAACATGCTAGCTTTCGAGATTAGGAGAATGTATAAGGACATCCGAATTCTAATAACGATTGTTAACGTAACAATTTGGCCAATTTTATTTTTTTACCTGTTTAGTTCTAGAAGCTGTAACTTAACACTTAATTTAACAAAGACCGCGAGTGAAGCGGTTGTAGCTGTTATTCAAACAAGATCAAACATGTTTCCTTTTAATTATGCTGTGTACAGTGTAGTATATAAAACCCAGCTCACAGAACCATCATTTGTAATTGTTTAAACACAGAGAAGAACCGTTAATTGAGATTAAAACGAATCAAATTGTCTTTACTGTACAATTTACTGTACGCACCGTATACAGTACAGTCTAACGGCCCTGTGATTGGTCCCCAAACCATGGGGTGTGCTCGTGTCGCTCAGACGCCAACAAATAAAGTTAACTCAAACCAGAACCGGAAATACGTAAGACCCCCGAATCCTTTCAGTTAAGTTAAGAATTGCAGTTCTGAAGTGTTTATAAAAGCATATTCCTTTGTTCGTTTTAATCTTTGGTTGCAATTTATTTCTGTTACAATGCTATATTTGTAAGTGTAACTCGTTGCGGCTTTGTCTTATATTCGAAATGAAAGTTGCTTATTTTCCTATAATTTTATATCATGCAAGAAGATAGCCTTTTGGATAACATAATAAAACAATATTTCACAGTTTGCCAGTTTCATTAAATCGAAGGTGGAAGGGATTTAACTTCAGAACTGTTCCGCTGGGTCGTGCAATGAGCAGCTTTAGCAGACTCTGACATAAGAAGTTGGCTGCCATCGTAACTTTATTTAGTTTCCAGATCTTGGATGTTATCGGTCGTAAGCAGTGAAGTCAACGTCCACTCCCGATATTATTAGATATTTCAATGTACGTACTGCATCAGTCTTTTTCAGAAATAAAAACCTGCATTACTGAGGTAAGTAGCATCCATCAGAGATGTCCAAAGGCGAACTTAGGTATATTTTTATGAAGGAATAAGCTGCACGAATATTTACACATTTTTGTACCCACATTATTTGGTGCACCAGTTTTTTTGTAAGGGTAGCTGGGCTAATATGACTCTTCGATGTGGCATAAAAGATGGTTTGGATAATTCTGGAAAGCAGGCTGGGTTGGTGGTGCCTGCGTTTAAGGAGGGGGCTGGAGACTGTGCTCCAACTGTCCGTGGAGGAGGGGATCACTCCAGAGCTTCCCAGGTAAAACCAATTCAATAAAAAGCAAACAATACTATAGCACATGATGAGCAGAAAAGGGGAAGACAAGTGTGTCATTTGAAGGCAATTCTGAATGTAAAGATATCTAGAGGAGGAGAATCACTGATATTTTGGGTGAGGGAATGTGACAGTTTGGGAATAATGCAGATGAGCTTGATGGTTGTGTAGGAAACTGTAGTCAGAAGAACTGAGACTGAAGGTCAGAGAGGTACGGCACTGCTGAAGAACACAAACCTGATAGGAAGTGAATGCAGAAACTGTAACACAGGTGTCCTGTGGTCTCATTGGTCAGAATGGCAGCTGCTGAATTCTGAATATACTGATGCTGTTTAAGGGGATTTGTGATCCCAACAAGGAGAGCATTAAAAGGTCCGTTCTAAAGGATAAGAACATTTACCACACACAGGCCACTTTATGAGGCACATCTGTTTAATAGGAGCCTCCTTTGGCTCCACAGCAGCAGGGGCTCATCAAAAAGGCATCAGACCTGTTTGCATGCAGTTCTTTGCTCAAGGTGGCCATGTCAGCTCTGGTGTTGTCTGCAGATGGTACATTTATTCTGTTATCACATTACACCTCGTCCCAAAGATGCTCTGCAGAAATGGGACAGTGCAGGTTTTTTATTTTACTTGTGGAATGGAACCACATACATTCTCCTGTTGAATCAGGGTACATAGTTAGAAAATTAAGGTAAAGTACAGTAAGTAAGGTAAATTTTTTGTGGGAGTGTAATGTGTAAAAATCCCACTAAAACAAATGTGACTGGCCTCCATGATCAAGCCAGGTTCACAGATACCTAGACCACAGGTCTTGTCCACTCTAACGGTCATCCAAACAGTAACCGGACCTCACAACCTCATCTGTATCTTTTGTGTATGGAGTTGCAACCAGATGCAGAGTCACTGTGCAGGGCTGTGCAATACACACTGTATTATTATGTTGATAGTTGGAGAAATGTACAGATTTTCAGCAGATTTCCTAAGTGGGGGCACCTGTCACACAGCTGAGTGGAACACATGATGGAAGATGATTTTATTTGTAAGCATTTACTGAGATTTAAAGCAACTGCTTAGCATAACTTGGGCAATGTATGCTTTTAATGTACAAAATGTACAGATTGAAAGATGACAAGAAAATTACCATTTATAAGTAAGTTCCAATAACAGGAACAGGCGCGAATCTCAATACGGATTGAAGATCAGTTACATCCAGACTCATTCAGTATCTGCATTTTATTTGTTTGAATTTTATTTTTTTGATCTGGTAATGTTTTACACACAGACAGAAGACCTGGTTCACAGAACCCATTTGTCGTTTGTACTCAATGGCGTGATGACATTGCAAACAAAAACACACAAGAAGCTCCAAGCAAGTATGAATACTGTCCAGAAAGTTCTGTTGGCCAAAATACACCTTAGAAAACATCTGGGATTATTTCGCTTAGTTGCTTTTAGCAAATGTGGTTCTTTCGCTTGGACTTTGTAAACACGCTCACTTCTGCATTCCTCTGAGCAACTCTGATTTTGTCAGCCACCCTAAGGAGGTGTTCTCAATTAAATACTCCCACTTTGGGGAACTTGCTCCACTTTTTGTCACAATTAAGTGCAGTTTCAAATAAATACAGCTAAGTCAGCAGAGAACTGAAAGCACAACATTCACAGTGATGGAAGACTGTGTTTCATCTATGAGCCACAACCTCATTTTCCATTAAATGCATCAGGAAGACCCGACTGTAAAGTTCTGACAAAAGCAGCAAATGGAGACAGGCCGATCTGGTCAAACACGGTTGACCGGTGGGGTGGAGGGTTTTAGCTGTCTGTGAAGTGTACAAAAAGTTATTTACAAGGGGCGTGTCTGTAAAAGGCAGACAGTGACCCTGCAAACACCCAGAGAAACTGTTCCTGTTCAGACTTTTGTGTTAATCGTACTTAACCCTGAAAATGCTGCACTTTCCCAGGTTCACACTTAGGGGGCTGAACTCCAATGTGAACAACGATTGCTGAGACCAGCAAGTTCAGGACACCCTTTGAATCCTGCAAACATGCCTGTGTTTCCACTAGAAATGGATATGTCAGCGTACATACAAAACATAATTCTGAATACATTTTCATTGCTTCACGACTTTGCTTCATTTTGTTGGTGAATTATCCTGACCACATTAATGAACTAAACACTGAAGAAACTGTTTCACATGTCAGCAGAGCTTATTCCGTACCATTTACTTATTTTAAATATAACACTTAAAAGGCTGTTCCTGAACAAATAAACTAATTTATTCAAGTATGTATTGAAAGGTGTACTGAAGAATACTGCTCAATACTGCTCAAGTCCAGTCGCTGAGGCCAACATTCATATCAAAGTCTCCAGGTGTAGATGGACTTGTGACAATAACATAATCAGTTGACAATTATCACTACTTAGAAAAGAAATACAACAGTACCTGCATTTCTAGCTGTTGTTGTAACATGACTCCCAAGCACTTTCTCACTCAGACTGTTTCCTTTAAGTGGAGGACAGAAACGTGCATCCCGAGTCCGAGGTGCCACTCAAACATTTGTGTCATCTGAGTCACCACCACACGCCTCTCTACAACTAGATATCCTTCTTAGGACACATGTTTACTTCAAAATATTGTCCTTCTGAAGCAAAAATGCTGAAAATAACTATAACAATGAGCACAAGTCACACCCTCAGCTGCTGCGCATGCCCGGCTCAGTCTTCATGTCAACCTCCATATAAACACCTGCAACACCAAAACAATAAATAGCAGGGAAGCGAAGGCCCCACAACAATCGGGCCCAGAGGCTGTGAAACCATAAAATGGTGCTTCCTATTGGCCCACACATCAAATGCACGAGCTGCCTGTCACTGGCAGCACAGGGACCCCATTTATGACACAAACTACACATGATGTGAGTGACACTCCACACCTTGTACCGTAACAGCCCAAATGTCCACTGGGGGGAGCCCTTCCCTGTCCAACAGCACTGAGACGCTCAGTGAACTCGTACCATGTGTCCCTGGTTTAGTGTTTGTGTGTCTGTAACCTCACACACAGTTCTACATGTGCCAAATAACACACTATGTTAAAAATGAGGACCGTGTGACCCACACCACCACTACTGTGACCCATTCTGGCCACCAGAGGCGCCAACCCGAGCAGCTGCTGGATTTGCACCCAGACAGAAAGCAGTCTTTCGATCCAAGGAGAACTTCATGTAAATTCAAAACTTTACAGCATATCCAGACTAAATAAATTCTCTTTAAAAATAACATCCATAAACCACAGCAACTGTAATGCTCTGACACTAGCTCCAGTTCGATTAATGAAACATTGCAAAAACACAGTAAAAGATAAGAGTAACAAGCTAATCTCCACTTTGCAGCCACCAATCTGAAAGTCCTCATTAGACCCTGAAATACAGCGTTATTGTTATAGTTACTGGTTCCCCTACAGTGTGTGAGCTTGTGTGCTATGAAGTAAGGATGCTCAAAAGAGGAAAATCAGGCCTTTCATTTAGTACAAGCTAAACCATATATATAATTATACAACTGCATGTGTGTATGTAAATGGCAGCTGTTTGACTCTTTCACCTTACAAACGGCCCACTTTGGCACTGAAGACAGGCAGACCCCCTTCCCCTTCACTGCTGGCCCCCCTGGTCACACTGATAACTGCTGATGACTCAGGCAAGCTTGAGCAGGGACCCCTACCCTGATGCAGGAGCCACTGCCGGCACCTAAGACAACACAATCCCAATTCGTGGGTTGGACCCTGGAATGAGCTGTCAAAAGCGGTGCCTTTAATCTTCCCTTTAGAGAGCCGTGCACCTCAATGGGCTGCCCTGAATGACAGGCAAGAAACGACCTCGGTGACGAATCCTGAAGCTGTAAACATTTCAACTGACGGCCAAACAGAGCGGGTTTGTTTCAAGTAAAGGGACGGTTCATGAATACAACGTAGAGCAGCGCAGGAAGTAAACACAACAGGTCATTGCTTCACTTTAAAGTGCTTCTCTCCTAGAAACACTCCTACAACATTGCACTGTAATCTAATCAGCAGCCAAAAACAACACTACTGTATACATATGAAAGTTATGTACATGTATAAACAGCAACTACTATAAACTGTTAGCACTTCTATGATGCTGTGTCGCCGGGTGTAATCTCGCGCTCCTGTGCTCCTCTGCTTCTTCACAGCTGCCTGCAGGAAGGTGCTGGAGTGGATATGGACCTGAATAAACGAGCTAGAAACGTGTGACAACGTCCTGGCAGTGGAGGAAAGAGGCCGCGAGCGATTGGTTTCGCAGGAGATCTTCGCACACGTGGTGTGTAAGCCTAGAGGACCGCACTGCTGGATCAACCAGCATGACCCCCCCGTGTGCACGTGAGTGTGCGCACGCACTTTGGAGAGAGACAGACAGATGCGAGGAGTCCCCATAAAGGAAGAACACCATTTGTACCGTTAACAAAGACACCTGAATTTGCAAAAATATACAGCTACTTTAGTGCATGCAAATCGACCAGAAATTCCTCGAGTTTGTTTTCCTAACAAGGAACGGACCGCGAGAAGATGGTGATCTTCCTGCTGTCTGCTCGTTCAGATGATGAAATGTAGTGTGGTCTGCAGCACCTGTTGGCCACAGACCCTTGTGCTCATGAGCAAAGCGGCCAAGTTCCAGAAGGTTCTCTGAGACTCCCAAGTGACTGGTCCAAAGCCATCCTCCCCTCCCTTTCCCTCCCCCCTCACGTACTTAGAGCTGTGTCTGATGCTTAACCCCTCAACCTTTCACAGCACAGCACCCTCTACAGGGCTGAACACGCACAGGGTCAGAGGGTGAACAGTGGGTTGTACTTGTGGAGCTCCTGCAAGAGGCGCTCTCGGTCAGAGACGGCCTGGGCAAGGGTCTCCCGCACCTCAGTCAGCTGGGACTCCAAGGATTGGCTCCGCACCTGAAAGAGAGGGACACCTTTCACACCTGGGCACAATTCCACACTTTCCCCCCTTACATACATTGAAGCCGTCGATCATTAGCTGTGAACCCAAAGGCTTTACTGTTCATTTTCATTAATCAATAAGTTATATGACATAATTACTCCCTCCTCTCTGTCATCTGGAACAGTCCTTATTAATTTAAAATTTCAATCCCGAAATCATCCAAATCCTTCTGTTCTCACAATCTACTATTGACCAAAGCAGAGTTTAAAGATGTTCCTGCACCTCTCTGCTACTCAGCAAAAATGTTTCAGCTCCTATCAGTGTGTACATCTCAATGAAAACTCCTCTCTCAGTCTTCACCACATCTGCCAGAGGATGGAGTACCTCAGGGTTCTGTGCTGAAACCACTGCTCTTCTCCTCAGTCACACTACTGCTTGGTCATATTCAGAACAACATTTATTTCCACTCCTCTGCTCAGCTCCACCTGTCTGCAGAACCCTCAGATGCGTGTGTGTGGGCCACCAGCACCCATCCCTCTGTTTCTGTGAGGCATCAGCTATCTTGCCTTGAATCTGAATAAAACTGAGATCTTGTTCTTGGGACTAAACCCCACCAGCAACAGACTCTCTCGGTTAAATCTCCAGGCCCTGAATTTCAGCCCTGCATCACTTGCAAGGCATCTCTGTGTACCAGCGATGTCATACAAACTAGCATTGTGCAGCACCCCCTACTGGCAATGTGTTAAACCTTGGGCACAAATCCCAGGCATCAACTGCCCTATAGTAGTAACAAGTGAATCAATAATTTATGACTGCTGGCATGTGTTGTTTTCATCAATGGCTCCTCCTGTGCTGATGAATAGATGTGTTTGTATGTTTCCTGCTGCTCCTCCAACCGGACAGATGGAATTCGATAAATACCTCTTTATATTAGTGTGAAAGGCCTGCTGTGTACCAGGAGTTTTGGCAACCCTACCTTATTGTCTTCTTGCGAGGGGACAGATGGAAAGCGGTCAGCGGGCTCCCAGCATGCCTTTTTCCCGCCCACGGAATCATGGCTTACTGTTGTGACACCATGGTTTGCTGTGTCGCTCTCATTGGCTGAAAAAAACAAATACTTTCAAACATACCAAACACAAAATGACGTTACCATCATCTTCAAACAACCACAGAAAGGGGGAACCAGTCAATCATCCACTATAGCCAAGTCATACAGGCAGTAACAGTCAAAAATTTGAGCACACTTGCTGGGACACCTGCATGTCATTTTGCTTTCATTCTTATGTCCCCTTCCTCCATTGAGCGCACTGCCTGTACTCAAAGTTTTGACTGGTGCTGCAAATGGTGCATTGGGAGAAGCTTTCAGTGACAACAATGTTATTCAAAATGCAAGACACACAACTCAATCTCATCTGACTGACTAAACTCGCACCACTTCTGAGCCTGAAGACACCGTCATCAGTGCGCTCCAGGACCAACCGATCCAAGAAGAACACAGTTGGCACCGGCTGTGGGGCAGTTGGATACACTGGTGGCCCATCGTCCTGAGGGAAGAAAGTGAGATGATCAGAGTGACAATCAGCCCTGTGTCCAAACTTGCACACCAGCTACACAACCAATTGGCCAGACAGGAGTTGACAACGGGGGGACTAGCCTTAAGCGTGATGGTTGTTGCATCCAGGTGGAGCCGCAGCGGCTGCACGTCGGTGCTCAACTCGTCCTCTAGGAATGGGCCAATCGTGGCCAGAGTGGAGGCCAGTAGGTCCGCCCGGCAGCCTGCTAGGCTCAGCTCCAAAAACCCGGCCGTTTCTGCCAACGCTGAGTGACGACCCGCATGGGGACCCATTTCCATTCTCATGCGCACCATGGTGGGGGCACCACAGTGTTGCGGGGAGGGGGATGAAACACGCTGGAGGACAGTCCCTCCTGGGAGAGAAATGGTGTTGAGTTCAGTGAGAGGGATAGAACCTTCAGCTTGGTGACAACAGCACTAGACCACATGGGCTCACCTAGCAGCTCCGAGACCCTCTGGTTGCCCAGCTGCCTGGTGGTCAGGCTTTGGGCCTCAAGCGCCAGCACCTGGTCCTCCCCCTTCACGTCGAGAACGGAGCTCAAGGAGCTGAGCTGCAGCAGCAACACGGACGTCTATGGGGGGGAAAAAAAAAAAAAAAAAAACATGTGTCACACGGCAACTGCACACTGTCCAGCCAGGAGAGACCTGAGCACAGATACAGACACACAGAGCAGCACTGACTGGATGTGTTGATGTGCGCTGCTACTGGAGATGAATCCATTTCAAAGTACTGCTGGAACTGTGGTATGGTAATGGTCCCTCGTATTATAAAAAAAATGGAGCTATGAATTTTAAAAGATATTGACAAGTCCAAAACACTAATGGCTGTTAACCCATAAACAAATCAAGGAACATTTGTATTACAGTTTTAATTAGCTGTACAAATAGAAAAGAGGGCTGAAAGTGGCCGGAGGCTAACAAATACTGGACAAGCTTGTTGAATGAGGTTGTGGAAATGGCATGTATTTTAGTTTTAATTTTAATGGTCTGATGGAAATAAAAATACTGAAATAATTTTTACATACTATCTTTTATTTTTATAGGTTTACCTTTACTTTTTTATAAAACCTTATGTGGGAATCAATAAGCTTTAATTCCTTACAGTTTAGAAATAAAAGGGGCTTTGAATTCACAAACAGAGCTATGAAGGAACTCCCAGTTGTGTTTGGAAATTGAGGAGCCACTGTATTATTTATCTATACAACTTCTCTGTCTCTTCATTCATTATTTACTCATTCATTCATTCATTCATTCAGTCAGTCAGTCAGTCAGTCAGTCAGTCAGTCAGTCAGTCAATAAACCCCATTCACTGAGTAGATTCTGTGTGTTAAGTAAAGCATTACATCAAAACACAGCGTGTGGAAATTTTTCAGTGAGAATAGCTTTGCATCACTAAAGGAAAATGTAACAGAAGTCTTGGTAATCCCTGGGAGGGAACCTATTCTTTGTGCTTTGTTCAGGGTACAGTTTCTTTAAAATATTTTATTCTCATTCATGCTGTAGCATGTAAAAGACAAGCAAATTGAAACGAGTAAATGTCACGAAGGTTGTGACAATGAACTGACCATATCCTGGGTGAAGTCGTCGGTGCTCTGGGACAGGGAGCTGCTCAGGTCTGCCGAGGAACCTCCCTCGGTCCCAGGGGCTGGGCTGCTGCGGCTCGCCAACTCAGTGGGCGCACAGGGGACGCTTTCAGGCCGCATGGACTCTAGCCCAGACTCTGAATAAGGGAAAAAGAGCAGATGCTACAGTACTCACCACTTTGTACACTGCTAAACAGACATGGGGCTGTGGGAGAATAATGTTTATTAAGGAACTGTTTCATATCTGTTTTCAACTACTGAATATAATTATTTTCACGTTTGGGTTGGACATCTTCTTTCTGTAGTTCTTGTGAAATGTCTTTTTTACAGGGCTTTGTGTAGTCGGTGTCATAAAGTCCCTCTCTGTGACTTTGATCAGGTTACCCTTTGTGTGAGATTCCAGCCAGGAAGTTGAGCGAATGTGGGTTTGTTTAGTTCTGCATATCCCTGTTTGATAGATCAGTTGAAAGGGCACTTAATGCTCACTGGTCTGGAGGCGTCACAACTTTAATATCTGATTAAATAGCTTTCACACCCAGAGGTTGTATCTCAATCTCGATTTCCATTTTTTTTTTCAACAAAATTCTTCGATGGGGTGTCGCTATCCCACAAAGACTGAGCTTTTGTAGCTGTTCTGCATCCATAAGTTTGTGTTCAAACTGTCTGAAACACAAAATACAGTCTGTCTGCCCGTCTGAGGGTTTTTTAATGGAAAGTTAAATATACTTGTAATGTGCATGCTTTGTTTGTAATAATTGGTCTACTTCCTCAAAAAAATAAACGGAAGACTAACTGAAAATATTGTTTATTATGCTCACAATAAGGTGATCCCACATTCTCCGTTTAAATTTTGCAGCCCATTTACTGCGTTACGGTGATATTTTACTGTAGTTTATATACAGTTGTCTTCTTACTAGAAAATCTTGTTTCACAAAGGAGTGCAAATGAAGGTACATGGTTACTATTCGGGTAGCTTGTTCACAATGCCTTAAACTTAGAGGCTACTTTGTGATGCTGTGAATGTTTCTGTTAGTCATGCCCAGGATACAAACGTGTTTAATATGCTGCTTGTTAATATTACTGTCCTTTTTGTGTCATATGTGTAATATGGTTGTATCCCATTTTTCATGAAAGCAGATCGACAGTATTATTGCACGGCAGATATTACGTATACAAATGCAGTATTATACCTCGCATATTGGTGGACATACTGTATATCAGTTTGTCCTGAAAACAAAGTGCCTGGAACATGTATGTAGGTTCCTCACAACTGGCACAACCTCATACCAGAATCTGCAAGGATTGCAAAGTTGTCACTGGTGTCGCTGTCCAATGAGAGGCCATCATCTGGCAGGCTGCCATCCAGGATAGCGCTGTCAAAGGAGTGTTGGGATGGTGACTGCCTCACGGGTGTTGGGCGCAGGCTTCCTGGTGCAGGGGGTGGAGCTTCATCTTGCCGCTGCACCTGGTCCCTGCAGAGCAGTGAGGAGACTGCTGTGAAAAAAAGGGACTGAATGCTCCCATTGGTCACTGTTGTTCTGGAGATAATACACAAATTACACATAATTTTCAGGGTAGAGAAGACTTGGGAGTCGGTGTTGAGAGAGACTAAGGCTCATCACGGACTGTTGTGTCATGGAGTTAGGACTACTTTATGAAAGGTACAAGAGCAGGTTCCCTCACTGGATCTCACTTTCCAGTCTTCCCTAATACAATAAGACCTGCTAAACTCAAAAGCTAAGCAAACTGTCAGGTTCATTTCATGGTCCATTAGCTATTAAAAGTTGCTCAGCATGATGGAGTTACAGCAAGAGTATCACAAACACTTCTGATTGGTGGGTAGACACAGCAATGACTGGTGCCTAAAATGAGCAAACATGCTAACTGGTCACTGGAACAAGGGAGCACTGTGATTGGTTGTAAGATAGACAGCAGGCACAATGGGTACTGAACTCTGATTGGTGAAGGAACACTGTGATTTATGATGTAGCGTTACGGTTAGTGTGTTGATTAGAGTGCAAAATTAGGGTGTTTTTGTGACTGTGTTTTTGTGGATAGTGTAGCATATAGCCTGACCTGGCCTGAGGTGTGAAGAACTTGCTCATGGCTGATCCACGGCTTAGTAGGCTGAGGGCATCCTTGGTGATGGAAAAGGCTCCCTTGGTGAGATCCAGCGAGGCGCTCAGGGCGTCCTTGGTGGCATCTTTGGTGGCGCTCAGTGCACTCGAAAGCTCCCCCTCAAGGCTGAAGGAAGACGGCTGCCTGGAGAGAGGCTGCTGGTGGCTGGGGGAGAGCGGAGGAAAGGTTGGTTCCACCTGGGCTGCTTCATTCCCCTCATCAGGCTCCTCCACAGCCTCACAGGCCTCCTCCACCGTACCCTCGGGTTCCCTCTCAGTTGCTCCAGAGCCACTGCCGATGCCACTTTCCTCTAATGGCCCCGGCTGGGTTGCTCGGCTGGGTGAGAGGTCCGAGTCCGTCAGGCTGGGACTGTCAGTCTCTTCTGGGGAGCGGACTCTCCCCTCAGGGTCACCTACAGCTGGAGGAAGGAGCAGCCCCACCTCCATTGTGTCCATCAGGAAAACAACACATGCGGTCAGTGGGTCTGCTGCTTTCCCCTCCTCTCTGGCTCTCTGGGTGGCACATGACAGCTCTGCTGCCAAACCAGCCAACATGTCCTTCATGCGCAACAGCGCCACATACTGGTAGTGGTTGAGCCACATCTTGACAGGGGACACAGACTGGACCAGAATGTGGATGGACGCCAAGGGAGCCGCTTCTCTGCCACACGAATCCTCCGCCTGGTGGGTGGGATTAGACCCGACGCAATTTTCTGAGGAGTCGTCGAAACGGCCACTGCCACTGGCTAAGGGTTTGAGCTCAAAGGCACCAGGATGGCATATCCAAACAGACATGGCGAAGGGCTCCACGAAGGGCTGGGGCCTCCCCCTGAAACTTCGGCGGGCCCCTTCAAAGCCGAGTGCTAGGCGGGACAGGCTAAGTGCCCAGACATCTTGGGAGCGGGGTGAGCTCCTGTCTGGGATCACAGAGTCCACCTCGGCAGCATGATGGAAGAAAGCACGGGGCAGAGGGTGGAAGGTGCTCTGGTCACGAGGGAAGGACCATGGCGGTGGGGAATGGAACAAGCGACAGGCAGAGAAATTGCAGCAGGTGGCGTGCAAGTAGGCCCGGGAGCTGTGGGGGCAGTGGCGCGTGTTGCTGAGCACCGCCTGGGGGATGGTGATGCTGAGACAGCGGGGGCGGTCGGGATGGTCCAGGATAGAAGACTCCAAGGGGACAATCAGCTGGAGCAAGAAAGGACAGAAGTGGACCAGAAGTGGACAAAGGATGAATTTTTTTGCATTTTGCCACACTTATTGGAATCCTGTACCCTGTATGTACACTGGCTCATACCCTATGCCTCCAGGTTAGGTTCTGGACCACTGCCACCCCATGGCTGTTGACAATGATTGGATGCATCAACTCCACAAAGAAACAGTTTTACTGTAGTTATGTACCATCATCATTCACTGTGGTATACAGGTAATTTTTCACATAAATTAGATTTTTGATTATTTCATCTTGATGCAGTTTCAATGGTTGGAATGTAATTTTTTTTGTGTTTAGAGTAATTTTTTTAAGTTAATGTTTTTTAAATCTTATGAAATGTAAAGTCTTAAAAGTGACAGACCTAAGTTGCTGGTTATTTGGTGTGTTGTAATTATTAGTTTAATGCACGAGGTTTTTAGCTTTTATATATCAGTATCTGGTACATGTAGAGAAAAGATGGATTGTGCTTATAATCAGTTATGATTTTTGTTAATCTCTTAGTTTATGTTGTCTTTCAGCATAATTACTTTCTTTTACCTGCACTGACTGACATGTAAAAGTATTTTTTTGGAAGTCTGCTGTATTTGATGTGGTGAAATTTAACACACACCCAATCCCTGGTACACACAAGGCCCCAGGGTGCCTACAAGTGTACCACGAGGCCAGTGACGCCCCTTTACTGTGGGTGTCACCTGGGTTACCGGCCTTTCTAAACAAAGCAGTCCCTAGCATATTGTATGTCTGAGCCCCTGAAATGAAACTCCACCTCACCCTGAGTTGAGTGGCGTCTAGCCGGGTGTCTACATGCTCCTCTCCCTTGCCACGATCCTGCAGATGGTAGAAGGCCTTGACCTGGTCCAGTGTGTGTAGAAGACCCTGGGAGAAGAGGCTCACCCACAGCACACTGGCTGGATCCACACACAGCTGCAGGGCACTCAGCTGCGTGTACAGGCTGGAACACGGCACTGTGGGTGTGGGAGACAGATGCACACACATAGATCCCAGAGTTGAAATGTTCTATAGTTTCCTGTCAAAACTATTTAACTAGAGTGCTTTTCCTTAGGGAAAGAATAAAATAAGACTTTATGATGATTCCTTTCCTTCTGGGCTCATTCATAAAACAGGCCAAGAAATACCCTTACTGCTCTCAAGAATTTTTATATGTGGACGATAAAAGTTAGAAGTTCTCGCAAACTTTCAGGTCATTAAGCAATAAGCTCTAATTTCACATGCATTGTACAATTTCCATACAAATTATTTGCTATACAACAAATAGAAATATTTAATACAGATTTGTTCATCAGTGTATTATTAAAAAGCAGCACAGTGGCTCACAGCACCTAGGCTGTACGGGTTCAAAGTTGGCTCAGTAAGTCTGAAGTTTGCATGCTCTCCTCTGTATCTATGTGGGTTTCCTTCGAGTCTTCTTGTTTCCTCCCATAGTCTGAGGTGTTTCAGATGGACTGGTCACACATTATTATCATGTTTCCAAAATCATACCTTTATAGGTCTTTGTTGTTCGATGCACTTTTATTTACCCTGGGTTATACCTTGCTTACTATAAAGCCTTTGCCAAATTCATCAGTGTAAATGTTAATTTACTGTACAATGAGCGACACACACACACACACACACACACACACACACACACACACACACACACACACACACACACACCAGGCAGTCCGGGGTTGTCTGGGAGGTAGTACTCTGTAAACTGCCCATGGATAGCAGGCATGCTGTCACCCCCATGGAGGGATTTGCGGTTACACGACAGCAGGGACTGTGTCTTCTTGCTGTGGCGCCCCCCCGTGGACACCTGTATCAGAGAAAAGGGTAATTTAATTCAAACGGGGCTTTCCATAACCCAACAAGGGTTCAAAAGGAGACTCCAGTAAATCACGAGTCTGCACTGCCGACTGAGCACTTCTCAAATCTAGACTTAATGAGCCGTGCAAATGGGGAACCGAGTCTAAGCTGGTTGGTGATTCTTGAGCTTAAGTGTGCATTTTGGGGACTTTTTAGGTAAATAACATGATGCATCGCTGTATACATTTACCCTGGTGAAAAGTGAAGTCAGTTTCTGTTTCAGCCAAAATGCTGTGCATCTCTCCAAAAAGCTGAGCAGCTGAACACACATCAAGTTGACAAATAAAAGTAAAGGGTTAAAGGTTACATCCTTACTTTAAACTCAAACTGCAGAGTCTGGCCACAAAACTGAATCAATCACCAACCTATCTTCTCACCTTAAGGGCTAGGATGTGGCAGAGGGAGCACAAACCTGACGGATGTCCAGGTCATCAATGCACACCACCACACAGCTGGAGCGCAGTCTCTTCCAGGGGGACCGGGTTGCACTGGACCCTGGGACGGCAGAGCTTCGGCGGGAGTCCTGACCTTGCTCTGGGGGGCTCGATTTAGGGCTGTTATCGCTGTCCCCTTCAGACATAAAATAAAAGCAAAATCCAAACCTGGTTGGCCACCGTTCTTACCCAACCCCGCTTTCGATGAGCTTACTGACAAGCTTAATTTTTGAGCCTATTCCAGAAGGAGTCTTTCAAACTGTGATTTACAGGTTCCAACAGAAGTGAAACCCTTTCCCTGAGATGTTGGAGAAACATAACTCCTTTGATCGTTTGACATTTGAGACATTTGAGATAACAGCTGTTATCTCCTTCCACTTTGAAGTGTTCCCAAACTTATGGAAATAAGCAAATGATTTAATGCTGAAAAGAGAGCTCTGGCAGAAAAAAAATGTGATGCAACACAAATCTTGCATTCCAATTTTGACATTATTTTGTGGCTCTTTGCCTGAAGTTTGGCCACACTTACCCTGCATGGAGAAAGTACCTGGTATCCTTTTGGAAGGGGTTTCTCCATGGGGTCCTGGGAAGCCAGATCCCTCCACCCGCCGCTGAAACTCTTGCAGAAGCTTCTCGGCCCACTGGGCATGAGTTTCCATGGCGCTACAGTACCTTTCCCAGTGTCGACAGCTGTCACCTGGGGACACAGGATAAGAGGGAACAGGTGTCACATCAGGACAGGGATCAAGTACAAACTGTGGGACCCAATTAGTTCCTGGTGCAAGAAACATGGGCACACATCTAATACACTGAGTCTTTGTGTTACAAACCTTTGAATTGCTTATGTTTTAAATTGAACCTTTGTTCACTTACATTTTCAAAAATGTTTTTTGCATTGCAAATTTAGGAAACCTGCAACCTGAATAAAGTGATTTATGAAAAAATAAACAAAGTGAACAAATAAAAAAATGACTATATTTATAAAGCTCAATATCTGTAGATGCTTCAGGGTGCAGTAAGTGTCCTGAGCTCCCTGGTGCCACTGTTACGTCACAGCAGCACCAACCAGTCATCAGAGACAAGCTTGGTGCACAATATCCCCCAGTGTAGAGTCATTCAGTCATAAATGCACTTTTCATGGGCTGTCAGTGTTCATCAGCACTCATGACCAGTAGTCGCAGAAGCTCGGAAAAAGCCGAGGAGATTGAAAGTGGACCTACATGCAGTGGTTTTTATTTCTGCAGTGAAGCACTGGACTGCAAAAATGATTCCCCTAACAGTACTACTGTCATCTTCTTAGGTGGTTAGCAGTTTAAAGCAGCCTGACTGCAGTGCTTGCATAGTGGAAGTAAGAGCTGAGAACACATCAACATAGCTCCTCCCTCCAGTGCGTGACTCACCAGGCCGATGAAAGGGGTAGTAATCGAAGCCCAGCTTGCGGAAAGTTAGCTGCATGGCACCCTGGGCCCCCCGGGCCTGAGGCTCACCTGTCCATGAACGGTAACATCTGGTCAGAAACCTGCAGAACACTAAAAAACTTCCTGACAACACTGGCATTTTGAGACATCCTCATTTTTACATTATAAAACAGTCAAAGGGGAAATTGGGGCCAACCCCTCCAACCCAATCAGTGCAACATTTTACTTCATACAAACAGAAAAGGATTTGAACCCATCCCAATAGCCTAGGTGCAGTGGGATGACAGTTACTTGCTAAGCCACTGTGCTGTCTGCTTCATAAACAGGTAAATATAAGTAACTTAGTGTACAAAACTCACACTGCAAATTGTTTTGGAGAAAGGTCTGAGATAAATTAATAATGGAAAAAAATACTAAGGGTTGTATATTTCTTGGCTACTGTAGAACTTTATCACCTATAACTTTTACACCTTTATCGTCATGTGGACAAGCGCCAGTTAAACACATCTGTTGATCCACAGCTATATTATATGCATAATAATGTAATGATTAGGAACAGTGACCTGTCTTTTACCTTCTCGTTCCTCCTATTTCCCCTCTAGGAAACTTGGCAAGCAAGGAAGGATGATGCACATGGGATGGATGTTTCTGGGTGAATATTTGAGGGTAGGTAATGGTGACAGAGTCAACCATAGGGGGACAAGGGAAACAGTCACCTGGGTCCTGCGAGGAGCTGTCATTGCAGATGTGCAGATCCAAACGGGAGATGAAGATGTGGTAGGAGGATTCCTTCACATCATGCAGCTCAAAGTACTGGCTGAGGTTGCTGGATGCCCCGCTGGGAGGGGGAGATGGCTCATTCCAGAGTGTGTGTGCGCTAGGGGAGGGGGGTGCAGCCTGCAAAAAACACACACATCTCCCATGTTATTCACAAGTACTGAACTGGTCATTTGCATTGTATACACAGGGCAGTTTCTATCGAAACCCTTGGGGAAACCCTGAAATAGAAAAGCTCCCACCTATCACTCCGCTTCTTCCATGTTACACTCAGTAACCATAATGACTGCTTAATTTCCACTTGCAGTCTCATTCCTCAGTTTGCACTAAAAAATAGCAGTTGTCTTTCACGCCTTTATCACTGTGTTAGAGCAGCAGAAATGGATGGAGACTGTGGCCTCTCACTTGAGTTGAACTGGCAGTCGTCACACTGTGTGCCCATCTGTGTGAGAAGTGTCAACTCAAAATGTGTGGAAGTTGACTTTTCTGTAGAAAACAGCCTTGTTCTGCTGAACAGCTCAATTGCTCTGAGGAGATTAAAGAAATGACCCCATGCAGAGGGAGATTAACCCAAATTCATCTGGTTTCCAGTGACTACAGGTTTCATACAGAAACCAACAGGAAGGAGCAGGAAGTGCAGAAATTATATCCCACCTCCTGCTGTAGTGTCCTTGGTCAAGGTATTTACCCTGAGCTGACACTGTAAAAATTACCCACCTGTATAATTGGATAAGTCAGTCTAAGTAGCTTAACATGGTAAGTCAATCTGAAGAAAATCGCCAGCTAAATGAATATAGAAAACCCCGTGGTGATGCGCCCCTCAATGAGACAAATTCGGATATAACGCAATTGGCTCCCATCATCTTGCTCCCTTGCCAATCTCCATCATCTTTTTCTGACAGTGATGAATGCAGAGGATTTACTAAAGTCATTGTATGCTAAAGTTTCTATCAGTATTATTAGTATTGTTGTGGCAGGAGGGAGTGTTGTAGCTCTCCCATAATGCACTGCTGCTGTACATTTGTAAATAGTTGTGTGTAACTATTGTGGGGAGTTAGAGGGAAATTGTTAACCTTTGTTCACTGTGTCCACAAGCTTTGGGACAGGTTTGTTGTTGTGCTCTCTGAGTGCTGGTGGTTAAACATCACACAGAGTAATAAGGCTTGTGTTCTTATAGTCCAATCTCCTCCTTTTGTAACTGTTGGCCAAAGCTTTACTATTCTGATGGTACATACTGTATTTGTCACAGGCTTGTTTTTATTATATGCATGTACATATGTATTTTCATATTTTTATCGCAGTTACTTTTCAAACAAATGAAAACAAATAAATGAAAGTTTTTTCCCCTTTTTTACATAATGAAAAATACTGTTTTTTTCATTAACCTGGCAATAAGGTGACCACACATTTTACATGACTGAATTTTTTGGATCCTACTTATTACATTATGGTGGGGTCTCCAAGACAGAAAAGCTTGTTTTAGAGAGCAAATGGCAGCATCAATAGGCAGTAACTCAACTGCAGCTCCAGGTTTCAAGAGAACTAATGGAAGGGAATTAAATTTTGCACTGGTCCCAAAGGCATGTTTTTAATCCTCTAAACATCATTAATTCCTAGTGAACCTGACTGTTACTGCAGAGAGCTCTTGACTGGCCACAACCTATCTCCCAGACTGCACCTGGGAACCAAGAGCTCATTAAAACATGACAAGCATCATGTGTCAAAACCGATAGACACACAAAAAAGATGCTGGGTTTACATTTAGTGAACAATTTTTGCTTGTTGCACATTTTGGTTAAATATGCGGTAGTTATGTTAATTTTGTGTCTCTGTTGATTCTTTGTTGGTTTCTGTTTCCCTTCCACTATGTGGGTTTGAGAAGCTACTTCTAGTTCATTATATCAGTTACTAAATGAGTTACCCTGTGCTGACTGGATCAAAAAGCTGTAGTGGCGTAAAGATAAAAAGTAATAACATATTATCTTATCACCAAACTGTTGTTCCATTAAAGTGACTATTTAGTACATAAGTATTGTTAGTGGTGATGGACAGGCACAAAGAGTGATGTATGCAACAGTCATGTTTAGGTGGAAAATACAAAATATGTATTGTCAAACTTTACTATCCTTACATCGCTAATGTGTGCCTTGTATACATTTCTTACTAATTTTTATATTTTTATTTGCACACATATAACAGTTACTGGGTCTTGTGCTTGAGCATGCAGATGGCACTGACAGCAATACAAACATTTATTTCCAAAATGATAGAATAACAAAATCTCTATATCCACCACACATACTGGCTCTGGAGTGGCTATCGTTGAAGTGGGTTTGAGAGGCGGTCACACCTGCAGGGACTCGCTGGCCATGCTCTTCCTCTGCTGTGCCGAGCGCTCCATGGCCTCACTTAGCGACTTGGCATAGTAGATCAGAGCCTTGAGCTGTGAATCGGTCAGCACCCATAGCAGGTCATCTAGGATGAAGAGCAATTTGGACGCCAGCACATTGCAGTCCTTTACCTGGCATGGAAAAGGGTGCACTCAGCAATCCTGCCATCACAGTCTAGTCAAACCAACAAATACTCATAATGTCATTTTATGTAAACTACCAAATAGGGACCTCGACTATGCCTGAGATGTTACTTCACCTATGGCTCCACAAATAGGCCATTTTAATTAATGCTTAGGGTTTTTTTTACTGCCAGCATTTATTATGAACTCATCTTCTTCAGCAATGCATTTAGAGAAAAAAACACTGACACGCATTTGTTCTTTTTCCCCCAGACAACCTCTGAGTCTTAACTGATTTCCCCTTAGTGGATGGAAGCCAGTCCGTCTGCTCTCAACCCTATTCTGCCAAGCCAGTCCATCTGCCCCTGGGGCCTCACCCTGCGCTTGAGTGCGATGCGGATGCGGCCCTGGTTGGTGATGAGGCGCAGCGGTGTGCTACCCAGGTCTTGCTCCTCACCCTCCATGGCGTCCGCCTCAATTCGCAGGCTCTGCCAGTTGATCTCCTTGAAAGTCAGGACCTAGAGTGTGTACACACACACACGCACACACACAAACAGACCACGCTAATAAATTTGACAGAAGCACAGAAGGATTGCCCTCCGACCACACGGTAGTTTCAGTGAGTACAGGTTGCCAGTTCTACAGATTTATTTAGCTAATGTTTTTTCTCCAAACTGACTTATAAAGTACCTGTTTAATCAGCTGGATAATATTTACAGGAGCAATTCAGGGTAAGTACCTTGCTCAACAGGACTACAACAGGAGGTGTAATTTGAACCCAGCTGTTCTAACCACTATTCGGGGGAGAAGGGGGTAGAGCTGTGACAGGCAGCTACAGACAGACAGGATGCCACCCATCTGACAACCAATCTGTTCTGCATTTGCATAATGGACCCTGCCATTAAACCCCAAAAACCTGCAGTGCATTTTCCCCATTTTCATATGACAGAGTTCTGGACATTTATTATCCTATATGATGAGAAACAATCACTCTGAGTATCAGGTGACTATAGCTACCAGCCTTTTCCAGATCCCTGCATGTAGATCTCTATCCAGGCCTTATATGGGACCCCCTACTAACATGTTTCATTCAGCCTACCTCCCCCCTCTTGGGGTCCGTGATGCGAGTGTAGCGGAGGTCGCTGCGCTGCCACTTGGGGTTGAGGCTAGTGCCATGCAGCTGCCAGAGCTCAAAGGAGGCACGGAAGGCACGAGCCTGTACCCTGATGGCAATGGAGTTGATGACCACCGACATGCCCTCCACCACCTTCTCAGCGAAGCCATATTCACTGCACGTACACATACACACACACACACACACACAGAAAATGTCAGAGTTAATATCTGCAGCAAACCTGTAACATGTCTTATCATTCTTGTCTGACAACATAGTATTTCTTACTAAAATACTATGTATAAATATTGATATCTTAAATTAAAACTTAATGAATACAATAGATTTTTTTTTTTTTTTAAATCAAGGAGGCATTGAGTGGTGGTGTTAGTGATGCCACCTTCCACTGAAAAAAAACTGAGTTTGAATCCCACCTATTGCTGTAGTATCCTTGATTAAGGTATCTATCTTTAACTGATACAGTAAAAACTGCCCTACTGTATAAATCACTAAGTAGGTTAACACTGTCAGTCACTTTGATGACAAGTGTCAGTTTAATAAACAAATTTAAATTTAAAAAAAAAATATGTAAATGCTCCGACCTTTGCCCAGCAGTGATGGCAATAGGGGAAGGGCCGTTAGGGGGTCGTGGCTCCTCACAGGTCCTCATCTCCACCTCCACCTTGTCCAGGAACTGCAGAAAAGGGCCACAAGGTCTTTGTTTACCTTATGAGAAGTGAATACTCGAGGACACACTGACCTTACCAGGGTCTCCAATGTGCAACCACCAAAAATATTTTTATAGCTATCATGTGCACTATAAATTCCATTGAAACATACGATAATACAGTTACATTTACATGCACTTAATCGTGCACCAAAACCAAATAAAGTACAGGCATCCCTTTTCCAAATCTAATCTGTTCCTGAAAACATTACAGATAGTGAGAGCCTTTCCATTATTTTAAATGGAAAAAATAACAATGCATTCCCAGCACATTCCAAAACCCCCAACAAATTTTCCCAAATGTCCCCTACAAAATATGCCTAATACACCTATAAAATAGTCTGCAAAGGATTTCTGCAGAAGTGTTTCCACTTTCTTAGAAGACACTTTCACTTAAAAACAAGAAGGATATGATGGCTATAGTGCACAGCATTAAATAACATGAGCACAAGATCCAATGATACTATTGGGAAAATGGCTGAGATATGACTGCAACAAATTCTTGTTACTTTTCCTGGCTGCTTGTGACCGCAGTTGGAAATACCATAGGAGTTTCGTGAAAATTCCAGGGTTGGCGTTACTGCTCTAGGGTAATTCCCAGTTTTAACTTGATCAACAACGCACCTCAGCTGGGATCTACTAAGCATGTCACATTTATTGTGAACTAATTTATAGCTGTGCATGTTCTGTTGAATGCCTGCATACAGAAAAATCATCTGGATTTTGGGTACACATTCTTGCAATTTGCTATTTTGAATATTCAAACAGTGAGAGTTTGGATAGCAAGGGATGCCTGTACAATTAAATTAATTTAAGGTTCAGTGGGTCACAGTATGATTTTTAGATGTGTGGCACTTGGTTTAAAAAAAGATGGAACACCTTTGGTCTAATAAGTTTCACAGTCTTTAAGAATATGAGTAACACATCCACAGCAGGCGGGAAGTGTGCAGAGGGTTGCTGCAGTGAAAGAAACATCTGTACAAAGGGCAGGGGGAAAAAAAAAAAAAAAGTGAACACAGGGGTGTTCTACCAGGCAGATGGGGTTGGTCTTCAGCTTTGTCCACTGGATCTGAGAGAGGGAGACATAACATGACACACTGAATCGTGACCTCCTGCTCCAGTTGTGCTGCCCAGTGACGCTTCTTCCTCCCTCCCTCCCTCCCGTGACAGCAACCTCACCCGGATAGCAGCCTTGTTGCAGTAGACACGGGTAACAGCTAGCCAGGTGGGCAGATCCAGCATGTTCTGCAACACCTCCTCATCCAGCTCCAGGTTCGAGAGCTGCCCCTCCCCCTTGAGGGTACTCAGGTTAATCTTGTCAGGGGACAGGTTCTTGGTGAACCTGTGGGGCCACAACCACAGTAACAGATTAGTCACTGAGTGAGATGGGTTCTAATATGTTGGGCTGTCATTAGGCACCAGGGATCAGTGGACAGTTGAAATGGAGACAAAAACTAACTTTTTTTTATTATTAAATCCCCTCACTTACACTCCTGCTTGGCGTGACACAGATTAACTTACAGTATGGAGCATGACTGGCACGGTGACTCCCAGGTCTCGATACAGACGCAATAAAGAATGAAGACACACGATGCAGCGCTGCTCCCACAATTCACTGAAACACTTCAAATGTTTGGTATGTATCATATTTTATTGCAGAACACATCCTCCATGATTTCATCTATTGTTGCTGAAGTTAGTTTGTCTTGACTCACTGAGACCACACAGCTGAGCCACAAAGACATCTGCTGAACCCTTAGCTCACTTCACAGCCCTCTTCAACTATTCTTCAGCCCCAGAGGTAAACACTGCAGGTGAGGAGAGGGTGACAGGTTCAAACACGGTGTTATGGCAGCTCTTACCATCCTGCCAGGAGCCCCTCCATCAACTGCCAAAGTGTACCTTTCTGCCCTGGGCAACAAATTATGTAAACAAAATATATCTGGAAATAGCTGTGTTCACATGTCCTCCCTGTAGGGTTCAGTGTACAGACCAGGAAGCAGTCATCACCGACCATCACCAACCACCATCAACCATCCAAGCCTCACTGGGCTCTTTTATTTCCAAACTATCACTGTAGTTTTCACAGGGCATCCATGAACCATAAAACATTGCTACCCCCAACAATTGTCAAACTCTTCTATGGAGGTAAATGGAATAAATTATCTGGAAAACAATACACACATTAGCTCAATCTTGCAATATCCATAACGTCTTTTTATAAAGCAGCAGCTAACACAGCAATTAGAGCTCCTGTCTTCCAGACCTATGATCCATGGGTCTGAATCCCAGCTTCTGTTATAGCTCCCTTGATCAGGGCACTTATCTTGAACCAATACAGTAAAAAATTACTCAGCTGTATAAATTGGTAGTCAGTGTAAGCAGCCTAAACACTAAACACTACGCCATCTGCTGCAACGAGAGGAACACAATGGAATAAACTATTTAACATCGAACAGTGAGGAGCAAGTCCTTTGCTGCACAGCTGTCACTATGTGGCACAATGGTGGAGCTTTGCTTTCGGGGAGACGTCCTTCCTGCTGGCACAAAGGAAAATGATTCCCTCTCTGTTGAAAAGCAATAACTGAAACTCTAGGTGTATTTTGACCTAAGAGAGTGCGAGACACACACACACACACACACACACACACACACACACACACACACACACACACACACACACACACACACACACTCATATGTGGGCATCACCCCTAGTCTGTTGATGTGTCCTAAAAGAGCTCACTGCCATCACCTCAATGTGCTGGAAATAGTTCCCTCTATCTCTCAGAACTGCTGTGTCCTGTCTAGAATTTAAGAAGAGTGTCAACCCACCAGCACGGTACTCTGCTGTAGCAGGCACATAAACTTGCACCCCACTTTCTGCCATCATCACCTGTGCATTTCCTCCTGTTCTTACAGGTCGCTGTGTGTGTGACTCATAGAACCGAGTTGTGGAGTTACAGCCAACCAGGCCTTGATCTACTGTACTGATTCATACGTGTTCCATACTGAGGAAAGTTACACTGAATTATACTGGAGTCGTGCAGTGGGTGCATTTGCTAAAGCAATACAAGGAGACAAGCAGAAGAAGTGGACAAGGGATCTAGTGCATGTCGCAGCTACATACATTTCAGATGTACAGAAAAAAAGCATGCACGCGCACGCACACACACACACAAGTCACTGGGAGTGTGTTTATGGTCTCCTCTACACAGCTGACCAAACCCTGCACCCTGTCCAGCCAGACACTCAGTACACAAGCTTGCGAAAGGCATCCCTTTGTGTGCTGAGGGTCAAAGGAGGGATTTGTCCCAGCCTACAAAACTGCCATGGCAGCAAGAGGCTCAAGTAAAAAAAAATGTTCCTCACAAATATTTACGCAAGTAAGAGGAGATTCAAAAAGAACTGAACACTTTACATTTATTACTCAGTAACTATTACATGAACATGTAGTATATTAATTCTAGGACACTGAGATTTATTTTACAAATTAGGCTACAAGTTCTTTATAAATATACTTGAATGAAAGTAAGAGTTATTGATCCAAAAATTACACTAAAAAGTACCAATTTGTCCAGACCTTTACTTAGGTAGAAATAAGAGTAAATGTAACTGGGGGGCCCTTTGCTTCCAGAACACAGTGCTTGCACACACACACACACACACACACACACACACACACACACACACACACACACACACACACACACACACACACACACACACAAACTCAGAGCAGGGAGGTGGGTCTGTTAACAGAAGAAGGATTCCGGGCACCACAGCTTTCTATTTAAAGGACAGGAGAAGGTGCCAGGATGAGATTAGTGCTGCTGCTGTTTTCAGGCCCACATTAGTGAGGATCCACAGGGCAACAAACACCAACAAGAGACATCATCAGCTATCGAACAACATGTTCAAATGACAAAGATCAAGTCTGGTTAACAAGGGCCGGAGTCTGCGAGCAGCCAGTCACACAGTCATGTGCAGATGAGTGCAGACACAGCAGTGGGACATGAAGTCCCCTGAAGTCAAAGGTGCAGTGTTGTGAGCTGGCTCACTACGCTTCACTTCTGTAACGGAAAGAAGGAGTACTCAGCTGGGGGAGGGTGTTCAACCAACACAGTGTTGTCCCCAATTTGGTCACAAACTAGCACTGCTGTTAAACACAGCTGATATTTTTGGCTCGTCTCCATTTCGGCCCCTACTGGTTCGGGCAAATACACCTGGTTGCCATAGCAGCCTAGCAGGCAGCACCAGAGCCTTGCCACACCCGGGCCGTGTCATTGGGCACAAGTTTGAGTTCTCTCTGTGTATTTGTAGGTTTCCTCCGATGGTTCAAAGGCACAGTCCTCATTTCCAGCGAATGGGTCCCTCTAAATTGCCAGCATCAACCAAATATCAGTTAATAATGATTCTAAGTGACTTTAGAGGAAAACATCTGCAATATGAATAAATGCAAATGTATCTGTGAAACACTGGGGGGAAGGGGGGCTGTTTTAAGCCCCAGTGTGTAATAACAAACACATCACATATGTCCCAGCCCATGTTCACTAAAAAAAACCTTAATTTAAAACAAAATGCACTATGAACTAGAATCAGTTGTCTGGTAGATGCTCATCCTCTGTTTGCTTACTGCAGAGAACCCAAATCAAGTGAATGACAGTGTATGTCTGTGGCAAACAAAAATGTGGTGGAAACCAGCACATCCAGTTTGCCATGAGGCACTGCAGTCTTTAATGCTCACAGGAGATCTTTCTCTTTCTCTCTCTCTCACACACACACACAGCTTTACTGCCCCATTAGCATAGAACTACCTGGTGCTCCATTCACTCCATTTCCACCCAGAGAAATTTCTGCTCAACTGCCAAACCCATACAACTCTCTCTGTCACACTGCTTCACCGTCTCCACAGAGAAAATGAATGAACGTAGCAGATGCTCTTCTGTCAGTAGAATTCACATGATGGTGGGAGGTGGCACAGAGCAAAAGCAAGACACAGGGACAGAGACTGTGGTGTGCAGGAGGACAACCGCACCATGGTACAGTACCACACATCACAGTGGGGACAGCTGCTGTCTTGCAATCTGAAGGCTGCTGGTTCCAATTCCACTCCTGCTGTATAAGCCCTGACCTAGATATATGTATAGTGAATTATTACAGTAAGAATTGTAGAAATATACCATTGTAGAAAAGGGTATATAACTATAAAGATTATTATCAAACACTTATTTTGAAGTTTCAGATGAATTAATAATAATGATAATAATGATAATAATAATAATAATAATAATAATAATAATAAGCTGAAAGAGGTTTCACCATTCGGTCACACTCACGCATCTGTTAAAAACACACATCAGCTGAAGTGTCAGACTCGGATGGGCAAAATATGGTAAAGATCAATGTGACACACAGCCAGCATAATGAGTGCAATGACAACTGAAATCAACAACAAACTGGACGGCTCTCAAAGCACAGATGTACTGTATAAGAAAGGACAGAGCAGGTTGTAGTTTCTCAGAAGATTAAAGTCCTTAAACACATGTAGCGACATCCTCCATATGTTCTACCAGAATGTAGTTACCGGTGTGATCTTTAACACCATGTGGGAGGTCATCACTTCTAAGGAGAAGTTCAGACTCCCCAAACTTGTAAGGTAAGCAGCTTTTGTCATGGCTCAGAACCCTGAGTCGGTGGAGATGGCGGCAGAGGCTAGGATGAGGATGCTACAGTCCATCATGGACAACAGCTCACATCTTCTAAATGAAGCGACTGCCATGACCTCTTTGCCACCAGGTTATTCAACTTAAGAGCCACTAAGAAGCACTTCAGGGGGTCCTTCTTACCAACATCCATTCACTTCCATAATGACACAATGACATAAGGACCTGTCAACTATTAGACTGTCTTTTATTTATTGGTTATGTATTCATTTTGCACTTTATAATGGGTGTCTTCGACTATTTGACTGAGCTGTTATATGTCCGCTGGGGACAATCAGTCCTCACATTCTTCTCTCTCACACACACACACACACACACACACACACAGTCCCCTTTGCAATGAGTCAACATGCGCATCCTCACACCTCGCCGCTACTGGAAGATTAAACAAAACTGCAGAAATGAATGGATGTGAAAGGAAAATATGGCAACGAAGAGTCACCCTCCGCTCCCGAAGCACCACTGGAAACACCTTATTCCACAACTGATCAATTCATTGCTCTGAAACACGAGCAGCTCCTGAAAATGTACAATTTGTGAGGCGTGAAAAGTGGCAGCTGACGTCAGCTGCAGGAAAGACGCACCTGGACAAATGTTTCAGGATCTGTTTCTTAATAAGTCCCGCCATGGCTCCCCGCTTTCTTTAACGGTGTCCTCTTGCTCTCACCGCATCTGCCAGGTCTGCCTCAGACAGCATCTTCACGGAGCCCCCGGTGCTGGGTATTCGGCATAGCGGCGGCGGGGCCGCTCCTCCGCGGTCCCACAAAGCACAGCGACAGAGAAGGCGGCTGCAACCAGGTACTTGCACATGCTGTCACGTAATCGGTTGAGCCAAAATGGCTGCGCTTTCGGAATCCTTAATGAGGAAAGCGCCCTGCGTTACCCAATACTTAAGTTTCCTAAATGAGCCAAAATGGCTTCGCTTAACGAAAAAGCAGACTTCACGCTACAACGCCCTCCGCTTTCAGAATGGCAAATAGGAATGTTTTCACGTTCCTGTTTGAGCCAAAATGGCTTCGATTTCGGCTAATGAAATGGTAACATTGCGGCGCCACCTCTTGAGCATAAAATATAACAGAATAACTGTCAATATCCTAAAATATTTATTTTCATGCAGCACTTTGTCGCAGATTTTAATAGTCTAATAACTAATTCTTATAAAAAATGTATTTAACTGGTTTATCGTTTTATGAACCTTGTGGCTCCCAATTTTTGAACACACAATTTTGGGCATTTTTATTTTAAATTAAATGTTGCCTTACATATCTTCCACGGTGTCGTTATGTAGATCTGGTACTGAGGGATAATGAAAGTACTTGACCAGAGCTTCTGGACGTGGGTTTGAATTCAGCTCATGTACGTTCTTCTCACGTTTGTGCCGAAGATGGCGATAGGAAACAACCCACCCCCGATCGTCAAAACCACACGAGTGGTTGCAGAGGGTCGAATCCCACTCCACGACGGGTACCTTTATCTGCAGGACAAGCATCGAAAGAAACCTATATGTCCACTCCCGGCCTTTGGTTGGCAGGAAAATGCAGTCAAACAGTGTTTTAAATTCCCTAGAGTTGGTGATCAATGATAAAATGCCCAATAATTCTAATAAAAGGATACATCTGTCAGGAACTGGGATTAAACCAGACTTTGAGACAGTGTAGTTCTCCTCTGTCATTTTAGTATCTGATGTAGGTAAAAATATCATGTAAGACACTAACACTATATTGCATTTATGTCCAAGACTTGCAGAACCTTAGCCATAAGTAATTGAATTATGGTTTTTAACAATTGTGTAGCTGAAGAAAATCGAGTGGCCCAAAGCTGACAAACACGGTGTGCATCTTACCCAGTCTGCTGAGCTTTGATTGTGATTTAGTGGTAAAAGGGATGTTGGATTTACAATAAAAATGAAGTCATGATCATGACATCTGTCACAAAGAAATCGGAACTCATTGTTCTTTCCCACCATTTTATTTCTCAAAAATGGGAGTAAATAAACATTTTTTTTTAAAAAAATGAAGTACACAGCAAGACACATCCATTCCCACTCTACTCCCTTTCCACACACAATCACACGTAATGGTGCGTCATATGAACAGCAGGCAGAGAAATGAGTCAAACAAAAAATAGATGCTTTAAAACTGTTTCATTCTGAAAAATCACGCATTGAATTTTAAAAACTGATGACATTGGTGATGCTGTACAGCTTTTAAGAACAAAATAACACTAAATACATCAGATGACTCAAAAAAAGAACCAATTGTTGTCACAGATAGTGCAGCACAAAAAGGCCCATGGTGCTGCAATGTCACAGGCAGGCAGACCGACCAGTTCAGACCAACCTGTAAACAAAGCGCAAGGCTGCATTTCTCCTACAGGCCGGCTGTTATCGAGAAGCTTGGCCATTTCTCCTCAGAGGCTGCGGTTGGAGGACAAGGGTGTCCAACTATCGGTCAGGCCGTGCCATGCCAGGTCGCAGAGGCACCATCATTGGCCGAGCAGGGGGCCGCATCATTGGGGGTCCAGGCATCATCTGCATAGGACCACCCATGGGTGGGCGCATACCTGGTGCTGTGGAGCAGAAGATGTACAGATGTACAGGGGCATATTCATGCTGGAACAGGATAGGAGGTGCCACAAAGTTGGAAGCACACAATAGTCTAGAATGTGTTTGTATGCTGTGTGGGTGTGGCTGAAACAGCTTAGCTCAGTCATTAAAGGGGTGGTTCACATACTTTTGGCCACATAATGTACCATATGTGCTGTCTTTATTTTCTGAAGTGGTTGGTAATATTAACTTACCTGGTCCACCAGGCATCATGCCAGGTGGTGGGGGCCCCATCATCGGCATCATGGAAGGACCACCCATCGGGGGTGCAGGAAGCATTCCAGGACGTGGGGGTCCACCTGTGAATAGGTTCTTTTACTTTTTGTTTTACGGCAGTCAGGTCCTTAACTAATCAAGTAATGCAACAGTAAAACATACAGCCATGTTTTTACCCTCTTTCAATTGTATGATTTTATACATCAGGACATAACAAAATATTTTTTCTATAACATTTTATTAATCACTCACTTTGTTTTGGAGGAATTTGGGCCCAGTGTTTTTTTTTTTTACAACATTGTTTCAGTTCATTTACATTTGAGGACATTTATGTATGCACAGCTGCCTTAAGCTCCTACCACAGCATTTCAATGGGGTTTGGGTGTGGTCTTTGACCTAGCCATTCCAACACCTATTCTTGTTTAGCCATTCAGGAGTACATTTGCTGCTGTCCTTAGAATCATTGCCCTGTTGCAGGACCCAGTGACAACCAAGTTTTAGTTGCCAGATGCCCTTACATTTGCATCTAGAATACTTTGATATAAAGGGGTTCATGGTCAACTGACGGCAAGGTCGCATAGCTGCAAAATAAACCCAAATTATCATGTCTCTGTCATCATGCTTGATAATTGGTATAAGGGGTTTGTGATGATGCACTGGTTGGTTTTCTCCCATACATGGCATTGCGCATCATGACCAAACATCTCCACTTTGGTTTCATTTACAAGAACATTGCTCCAGAAATCTTGAAATGTGTTTGGATGCAACTATACCAACTTAGCATGTGCTGTCATGTTCTTTTTGAACAAAAGGGGCTTTTTCCTCCCAGCTGTTCCATGAAAGCCATACTTGTTCAATTTTTCTGTGTATAGTCATGAACTTTTAACATATAACATGTTAACCAAAGCCTGTAGGTCCCTAGATATAGCTCTCTATGGTTCTTTACCATTTCTCAGCCTCATTTAGTCTGACCTTGAGGTGAATTGGTGGGGTGGGGTGGGGGGCATCCACTCATGGGAAGATTGGTGACTGTCTTGAATATTCTGTATTTGTAAAAAAAAAAAAAAATCCCTCTCGGTGTACAGTGATGGAATTCCAAATGGTTTGGAAATGGCCAAGATTGGTAAGCAATGACAGTTGATTTCTGAATTAGCTGCTGATGTCTTTTCTTTTTGGCACAGTGTTAACACACCCAAAGATCACCAAACAGACAAAAGCAACCACTTTATAGATGTTCAAATGCATTTGAATACCAGCACATGGCTGCTTCTTATAACCTGACTGCAGATGTGCCTAATTTTAGAACATGGTGAGGACCAGATCATTGTTTTTCATGTCTTGATATATAAAACCATAGAATTGAAAGAGGATGTGCTTTATCTCATGACTGCATGTCCACATGAAATTTTCAGGATGCACTTTTGTTCATTTTTAGAATTCCAGTTATGCTCCTGTGTTACACCATTTCAAGTTCATACAGTGATACACAGGGTTTTTCACCCACTCCCAACAGCAATAAAGATGTCCATAAAGAAACATTAAACATAATCACTTTGACATAGGCAGATATAACTAAGCCAAAGAAGATCCAGACCCCAAAAACCAACAACATTGATGAAATTATTTCAAATTCAATAAAAACACAAATCTGCCCATTTTCTGCTATACTTACTCATGTTTGGAGGGGGGAGTATAGCTCCTCCAGGGGGTGGAGCTCCAGGGAAAGGTGTGGCTGGGATCTTCCCTTGCTGGAAAGCAGCAGCTAAGAGAAAACAGGACAATTTAGCCTCAAACACAACAATGGAAGCTTCCTGTCTGTGTACTAAGAAATTCTTATCACAAGTTACACATCACGCACAATGTTGCATGACCTACACTTTTATGGAAAGTTTCAAACTAAAGAAAGCTGAACACATTGGGGCCAGGGCATGTACTGCAATTATATACTTTGCCTAAACATCCTTCATCAATGTTTTTTATTATTGAAAAAAGTGTAATAGTATCTGCAGCATTCACGAAAAAAAACATCATCCTCCATTATTCAACCTTCTGATATCCTTTTTTTGCTATAATGGTAAAGTTTTTCAGTACAAGGAACATTTAGTCCAACAATGCCTGCAGATGATGCCTATGGTTGTATACTAACAACATCCCGGCAGAAGGCTATACAGATTTTTGAGGACCTGAAGATGACCAAGGAGGGAGATTAATTTGAGCCAAATTTGAGTTAAGTTGAGCCAGGTTTCATAATTTGAAGATAACAGGAGTCAGCATTAGCTTCCTGTCTCATTTTCTGCTTCTAAGTCCTCTTTACTCTGTAAGTACTGTAACAATTCATTACAGTAAATTTACTTGTTTGCTCATTTTAAATGCTCTGAACTTTTTCTTAACATAAATTTCATTATTAAATGTTTGTTGCTGTCTGATACGTACTGCCAAGAAAGATGATCTTTAATCACTTTGACCAATCCACTGATTTTCTGCTATTCATTTTTAAAGTCTAGGGGAATATGAACTGTAAGTGGGGTCTAGAACTCTGTATGAACTCCAGAATGTGGAGCCCATAGTCCTTTGCCATTTCTCCCTTTCATCTCTGCACAGGTCCCATCTCCCTACTGTGAACAGAAGGGTTACCGCACTGTGAACATAATGCATCATGTGTGATATTCTGCACCATTGTTCTCTCTGTGTGATATCAGCAAGGGGCGTGCTGTGCTATGTGTGCTACAAAGTATTTCACAACATTTTTAAAATATTTGCAAAGTTTTTTGATTTTCAGATGGGAATGCACTATTAGTCCCATTTTAAATAATGGTAAACACTGTTTCTGTTATCCAGTCCCTTTTTCAGGAACAAATAAGAATCAGACAACACAGGTTGCCTCGATAGCCATGACTGGTCTGGCATTAACATTATTTTTGTAGAATTAGGGCTAAAAAGAGATAGCTGAAAACAACAACAAAGCAGCCTTCCCGTGTGCCTTACTTGTCTTGTCAATGAGGCTCTGGGCCTGCTCCTCCATCCACTTCTGGTAATAGTCTTTAACATTCTCTTTGTGCTTGCGTCCACTGCAATGCGTCTTCCTCACAGACGGCTGTCAAAAAAAAATGCAACAATCATTCATCTCCTCATCTTGAAACAGCAATGAGCAAACAACAGCCAGCCCCATGGCAGTGACATCCTAATGATGGACTGTAACCTGAAGGTACACTGCTGCATGTTTGCTGCTCCTGTTGTATGGTAATATACTTAACAGCAATGCAGTGTTGACAAACCAGGTTTGTCTGAAATGGCAGTGCATATGCGGGCAGTATCTTTGAGACTGCTATGCTACTTACTTGTTGTATTCATAATCAATCCTTAAGACATTCTGTTTCAATCTCTCCCAACTGGGGGGGGGGGGGGTACAGATGCATACATATCCACAAAATCAAATTGAAATTCTAAGAAAAAAATACACCATATACTGTTCCTAATATTAAAATAATTTTTACCCCTCATCCTAATGAGAGGGTCCATGATGTGAAAGACACCTGAACTCTTGGAAAAACTCCCTATATGCACAGGAAAATCCCTTGAGATATATATATATATATATATATAAAAAATATATATAAAATGTGATTCATTCCAGACTCCAGCAGGGGGAAGAGCTGGGTTCAGAAGTTGATATCAATTGGGAGTTTTTCAGTTAATTGTGTGATCAGTTGCATATTATGTATGTTTCAAAATTTACATTTGTGCTTTTTTGACCTTTTGGGATGATAACCGAATACAAGTTTTTATCAGTACATTAATTACTATATGTTGTAGTGACAGAGGTGAGGAATGGCTGTGCAATAATGTACTGCTGCATGTTTGTAAATAGTTGAGTCTGCTGCAGAAACTTGTAGGGGGATCGTTGACCCTCTATGTGTACATGTTTTGAAATCTTTAGGGCAGATGTGTTGTTGCACTGAATGTGAGAACTGAACATGTAGCAAAGAAATTGAGCTGCACTGCAGACGTTAAGATATTACGTTAGTCAAGTCCATGTTTTGTTTAAAACAATCAGTTGAATTCCTTCACATACAGTACATGAAAACAGTTTTACTTTACTCTGTCACAGCAATTGGAATACCTGTTTTACGCATTTTTTCAGACCCCACTTATCATGGGTGGGGGCCACTGTATTTTTAATTTATTCCTGTTTTGTTTCTTTTTTATTGCTCAATAATAGTTTTACTTTTCTGTTCTTAGGGCAGCTCTATTCTGTTACACCTTCACAAAAAAATCGCACCTCTAACACACTTACCGAGTCGTGCGTTAGATAGGTATCGCAGTAGTCACAGTAAAACCTGTAATAAACACAGTGATTCCAGTCAAGACTGAAAAAAAAACACTTCACCGTTCTATCAGTAATACTCATTGGATTTAACTGTCCTGTACTTATCAAAACGATTCATATTAACTTTAAATGTTTTAAGAGACGCAACGCTTTCACAATACTGCACATCCAAACATTTCACTGTGGTTGTGAACATTTTCTTAAACATGAAGATCTAGTACTGCTCTAGAATAGAACTAGCATTGATAGGCACATTAATTTACTGGGTAAACCAAACAAAACACTTACTTCGGCATGTTCACAGCCTTGTTCGTGTGGAGGTCGGAAACATGGGCTTCTGCTGTACCGCAAACGGAAGTGACGAAGGGGGATAGCTGGCAACGTCGCGAAAAAACAATAACTTTTAGATCACAGCGCCCCCACTGGCCAAATTCGCCTAGTCCTCCAGCAAGCGAACATAGTACAGAGCTGAATGAGGCTCCCCGGTGCGTAAACAATGTCACGAATTGCTTTATTTATCATCTGTATAGAAATTAAATATATGGGGATAGAGCAATAATGCGGTAAAAATACTCCTAAAATTGCAATTATTTTGATATAGTACGGTAAAGCTGGTTCCACGCTTAATCCGGGAAATCAACTTAAATTATAAATTTACAATAATATTTGAACACTAAATTAAATTAACTGACAAACGAATATCATATATCTATATCATTTATGCACAACATTTTATTGGTCAGTTAATACAGTATATGCGGTATTATAGATAGCCAGTAATGATACAAACGAGTATGTTGTATATATATTACTGCATATACACATTGATGCAACGTAGTGCAAGTCAGTCAGCGAGGGCTACAAGTTCCGTCAAGCCGTTTCCATGGGAATGCGCCAATGAAAAGTGGCTTTCGCATAGCAACGGATGACGTTATGCGGCGGCATCCGCACGACGTTGAGGCGTTAGGGAACGTGATGACGTCGTCCGGCAGCCAGGGCCCGTCTCAGCCATGCGCATTGGGCTTGTTATTGGCTTGGTTGTTATGAGTGGCTGAGGCCTCGGACTAAATTAGTAGTGAAACCCCCCGTCTCCGCCCCGGGACACCCCGCCATGGAGGGCATGGACATGGACCTAGACCCGGACTTCATGCAGAAATTCAGCTGCATGGGTACTACCGACAAAGACGTGCTCATCTCCGAGTTCCAGCGACTGCTCGGCTTCCAGCTGAACCCGGCCGGCTGCGCCTTCTTCCTGGACATGACCAACTGGTGAGTCCGAGGATAAGCGGCCTAGTCCTTTAACTACCAGGTGAAGTGGTTAACTGCACGGAGCAGTCGGCCATGTCTGGAAGTGAGGATACTTCAGTGCAAACACAGCGAAAATGTATTTGGGCAGAAAGTTGTTCTGTGTTTGTCACGACCCGAGGCCGCAGTAGTTTCAGTCAGGGCTGCGCTGGAGTAGCGGTGCTGCGACCTGTGCCCGAGCTCAGCTGGGACATTTGCCATATTTGGAACTGGCACCTTAGCCAAACAAGTTGTGTAACGCGAGGGAGTGTGAACTTGAACACGAAGCTGAAATAACATAAACGGTGATGGCAGAGCGAAGGCGAGCGTGCGACGGTTCAGACGGAGCAGAGGTCCCCAGACAGGGACATAAAGGTCTTAAAGCGGGACAGCGAGTTTTTTGTGCGCTCTAATACTTTTAACGTGCCTGCGTTTCTCAGATCCTCTCTGTTGTCCCGGCAATATCCCGCAAGGGACCTGATAACCGCTTGCTAACGGTAGTCAGAAGCGTGTGCCTGAATGTTGCCGTTTAATGATACAATAATATCACAGAGCGAGACGACGTCCCAGCTGAGGGCCACTAAAATAGTCCCTTCCGTGCGAAACGGGAGCAACATCCCACGGAAGTTCGAGTTCTCTTGTCACCTTTTGCACACCTGTAACAGCGAGTCATTGTTTGTGATCGCGTTAAAACTGAGGGTGACGAAGGGGGTTCGGGGCTGTCGTGCCGCCGTACGCGCTGGGTTACAGTACTTGTGTTCAGTCACGTGGTCCGCCCGTTCGCCGAACCGTCCGGAACGGCGCCTAAAATTAGAAGCGGGACACGCCTCTGCACTTGCCGACAGCATCCACCCCCCCACCGGTGCCGATGCCGTCACGGCGCGTGACCGCGCTTTGCATCTATTACTGCAGCGTTTCCGGTCAATTCGGGTTCGAACTGGGCGGGTTCGCTCGGCCCTTCCTGAACTCGTCCCAGCTCCTCTTCGTCCTCCGTCTGGCTGCTGTGTGTGTGTGTGTGGGGGGGTCAGTTGCCAGGTGCAGATGCGTAACAACAAATACTGGTAGTGATGAAAGCCTGTTCCCTGGGCACCTGAAGGTTGTAGATTTGAAACCCACTGATGCTACTAGACTCTTGACCAACATTTTAGTCTGAATTACCCCAATAGGAATACCCTAGCATGTCTTTCAAATCAATGTTAACTGTCACCTTGGACCAAGGTGCAGGTGAAGGACAATGATAATGACATCATATGGAATAATTAAGTCAGATTTAACTCTTCTGTTATGCAGCAGTGAGAGTGTGTGAGCACCTTTATTCCGGTGGGGCAGAGTTGTGTGGAGCACCCCGTAAGGTACACATGTAGACCTGTGTCTGGATGCTTCACTGATGAGGAACACGCACAGTGGCTTGCACTGCAGCAGCCAAAGAGGATAGTTAGCTAGAGCCATGGGGGGGTGTGAGAGAGGGAGAGGCTGTTCACGTGAGCCGTCTCTTTTCTCCTGATAACAGTGCCGGCGTAGCCCTGTCCCCCACATGAAGTGTTTCATACAGCAAACAAATCAGTCCCAAAAGCATGTTTTCTTACATATGTGGACATGTTAAGATCTAAAAATTATCTGCACTGCTTATTTATGGTCACATGTATGCTTAGCATCTGTTGTAAGGGAGTTGATTTATTAGTTTAACTTTCAGTGTATCTGACTCTCAGGAAGCATCCCAAAATGTTGTAATTTGTGTCCTGGTGATGGAATCATGAGTCTTGTTGGGTAAAAAACTGGGTAAGTTGGCAGCAGTAGCATAATAATAATAATGAATCTGTTTCATTTTTTAAATAAACATTTCATATCAGTATGGTTATGTCAAGGTGCAGGGTCTGGATTCAAGATCAGCTTATCTTGGTTGATTGACTTGTTTCTTTATCTCTTTGAAGGAACCTACAGGCGGCCATCGGGGCTTATTATGACTTTGAGAGCCCAAACATCAATGCACCTTCTATGTCATTTGTGGAGGACGTCACGATCGGAGAGGGCGAATCTGTGCCCCCGGACACACCGTTCACAAAGACATGGAGGATACAGAACACAGGTGTGTATGCAAGCGCCAGGTCCACACTGTACAGTATCAGCACATGACAGCACAGTTAACACTTAGAGCTTTCACCACAGCAGGAGGGATAGGAGTGAATGAGTCTGGATAAGAACATGACTGTGTTTGGGGGGGGTTAGTGCAGTCTATCCTCAATTTGGTAGACTGTTGCAAAAATATTTCATTTAAAAAATAGCAATATTATAAATATATAAACTATTTTAAGCCTAATAAATGGAAAATACAAAACAATTAAATTAATATTGAGCTTTTTTGAGAAAATAGTTAATGCATGAAAGGTTTTAAACCATATTTACTGCGTCTCAGTAAATGTCCAACTATCTCTATAGTTACTGCAATGAAGATAGCACAGTGCCCCCAGTCCCCCTGTAGTGCCGCTTTGATCCAGTCGTAGTGGCACCTTTTCACAATTTTCTCTACATAATTGACTGTACTGAATTTGTGGTAGTTACAGTACTGAGTACATTAGGGACATTACATGCTCATTACACATTAAGTTATAACAGTGTTATTATAGTACATAGTGCAGTACTGTGCAGTAAAAATATGATTCTTAAATTGTCGGTTTTATTTTTGGCACTTCTGTAACATCTGGACACCCCCTCCCATTATCTAGTCTATATCATCCAGAATAGACTGTACTTACTGTTGTTCAAGTGACCTGACTGACTGTATGAGGAGCTTGTGTGTGTGTGTGTGTGTGTGTGTGTGTGTGTGTGTGTGTGTGTGTGTGTGTGGATTTGAACAAACACTTAAAAGGCAGGTCCACCCCGTTTTTTTTTTTTTTTTTTTGTACTATCAGGCTTATATCGGCATTATCCAAATTTTGCATCACCATTGTTTCTGTTCAGGTTGAAGATCATTTAAACAGACCTAAGCACCAACTCTTTAACAGCAGTTGAACAATTGAATGGGATGCTGCTTCTTTTACAGTCTCCTTGTTAGACACCTTGTAGTCTTTCATTTAATTGCACAGTAATTATTCACCACCTTTTTTATGCAGATCAAATAGGAATATTTCTGATGACAATGTGTTTGTTGCACAGGGGCGGAGTCATGGCCTCCTGGGGTATGTCTGAAGTATGTGGGTGGTGACCAGTTTGGGCACGTGAACATGGTGATGGTGCGCTCACTGGAGCCCCAGGAGGTGTCGGATGTGAGCGTGCAGATGCGTAGCCCGGCCACCCCTGGCATGTACCAGGGCCAGTGGAGGATGTGTACGGCCACAGGCCTCTTCTACGGAGGTGAGCTGTCTCTCATCACACACAGTACAGGTTACTTCCCATCTAAACAAAAAAAATGGGCTTGACCCAGGAATCATGGAGGTTTCTTTATGTTTTAGCCCTGCTTTGTTTATGTGAATCATGTTACTGCACATATATTTAAATTGTTTTAATAGTGTAGCAGCTTCGTTGGAAAAAAAAGCTATAAAATTAAGATTTTTTTTTAATAAGTGTCAGTGAGATTTAAAAACATCTTAGATCAGTTTTGAAGTTGTACAACCTTCAGTCCACAAGGTGGCATAATAAGCATTAAGTTTGCTCTGTGACCAGTGGATGCTGCTGTTCTCATCTTCCAGTATGACATGACCTGCTCACTAGGTCTCCTGACAGGACATGAACCTGTATCAAGGTGTTTGTCCTCAGCTGCTGTCCAGCTATCCTTAGTACTGCAGCTTCTTGGGAAATGTGTGAAGTGTGAATGACTCCCCCCCCTCTGCAGATGTTATCTGGGTGATCCTGAGCGTAGAAGTGGGTGGCCTCCTGGGTGTCACACAGCAGCTGTCCTCCTTCGAGACAGAGTTCAACACACAGCCACACCGCAGCGTGGAAGGCGACTTCAACCCCTTTGCCTCTCCTCAGAAGAGCAAGCACGTAGCTGGGGAGGAGCGACTCAAGGGCCCTGGAGCCCCATGGGAAGGCCACTCAGAGCGGACCCAGCAAGATCAAAATGGACTGTCGCACAACTCTGTAAATATAACACCAAACAGTCTCCAGAACAACCTGTCAGTAGTGACGTACGGCCAGGTGAGTTTTCCGTGATGGAGGGCAGGGGCGGGGCAGCAGCTGGAGCTCAGGCTATGCTTTGTGTGGCGTTGTCTCAGAAGGAGAGCCAGTGAAAAGACACAGAAATACAATACTGGGCTGCTGTTTGCTTCCAGAAAGGTATGTGTGTACAGAATGGTGGAAAAACTGAGCACAGAGGTTACCTCCTTCCAGCAAAACCACAGTCCCTTCAGCCTCTTTTCTCTGTACTTGTTAAATTTTGCTGATCTAGGACCTCAGAAAGGTATAAAGGGCAAAACTGGACTGTGTTTAAGTATAAATTAAATATTTAATTTGTCCAGTTCAATGACACCTATATCTGTGAAGGGCAGTTGGACTTTCAACATTACATTTTGGATGTGGGGAATCCGGTTGTCCCCACATGCACTTCCTTCTTGTAGCCATAGGTTGTTAGTCATGTTTAAAAAAAATAGTCAGCTCTGATGAATAACTGTAAAGCAAACACTGATTAAGAATTGCAGGTTAAATTTATTTTGTGTTAATTGTAGGGCTTGGCTGTAATGGTTGTGGGTTTGTGCTCATTTCTGGCAGGAGACTGGTAGTGTTAAGGCATCTCGGTCCCTCACACATTCTCTCTGCCTATCTACTTCATGTATGGATAGTTAATGGTAAGAAGCTGGAAGTGAGGACACATCGTTGAGCATGGGTGACACAATGGCACTTTGCCCCTGCCCACCTACGCATTCACAGTAGCGCCACATGCTGGAGCAGAGGGAATGTGTCTTTCAGGCCGTACGAATGATATTTTTTATGGTGAGAGGTGTAGTGGCAGCTTTGCAGTCTCCAAAGCTGTCACAGGATGATGGCCCCCAGGTCGGCCTCCGTTCACATCCATACAGGTGCATTGTTCGAAAGTGGCACAGAAACAGTGCTAGACAGGGTCATTGTTATATTCTCTAATTGCACAGGAGAAAATACAAATACAGTAGAACAATAAAGACCTTTTATTGAAAATCTTCAAAATCGGAATCACAAAAATAGTTGTTTCTTATTAATCTAAGTAACTGTATTGTGCAGCTTCATAAAAATGTCTAGAAAAATCATTTAAATGCTTAAAGGATGATAAAAGTACAATAAAAATAGGGTAAAATGAGAGTTCTTCTCCTCAGCTGGTTGACACCCTCGGTGTGATTTATTACAATAGTTGTGAGTCCATGTAAAAATTCCTCCTGCCGACTTGCTCCAGTCCCAGCTCCTGACGAAGCAAAACACATGCATGCTGACACACACAAGCATAACCTTTGATGTGTAAAGACAGATCAGCTTATCGCTATTTGCTTGACAGTCGTGAAACAAACAAGTTTATCGTAACTGGTGAAAATGAAATGGCAAAAATTCAGAGACTAATAGATAATAGAGTTCTGTTAGAGAAAGATAATAAAATGGTGTTCAGTTGTTGAACAATTTTGAAATGTTGAACAGGTGACAGGAAGGTGCTGGAACTGCTCCTAGTGGCACATGACAGAGATGCGTGAGAGCACATGCACATGACTGACGTCTGGTGTCATGTGCAGTGGAACCAGGGGTCGAAGTGGTAGGGCACAGAAAACACAGAGAATGCCCTGCCACATGGAGAAATTCAAGAATTATGAGATTATTGATAACTAAAAGGAGACGCGCAATTCCCAGTACACTGTAGAGATGTGCACAATAAGAGCAGTGCTACTGTACTTACATTTTGTTTATTTTGCTGTTCAACACCATTATGTTTCTTTGTTAAACTTTTCATCATTTACAGGTTTCTGCTTTTGGTTACTGAGCTTGCAGTGACAGTGACTACTCAAAGAACCACAGTCTTGTTTCGGTGCAGACATTTAGCACCACTTACTGTGTGTCTTTAACCACTTTTCTTCTCCTTTTCTGTGTCCCTGTCTTTCTTTACAGGGCATCCATGGACCCTACCCTTTTGGAGAGTCTTAAGACATGCACCCTCCCTGTGGCCCAGGTGGTGCTGCAAACCACGAGAGGGGGGTGGCAGGGTGGAGTGTGTGCGGGGCAGGAGCAACTGCAACTTTCATACTGACACTTGACAGACCCCCCACCCCCCGCACCTTCTTCCCCAACAGCAACACAAAGGAAAACCGAAGATAAGACTTTTTTTCGTTCCCGATATGTAATTCAACCAGCATCAAACACCCAGCGTATGCATGTGTGAATGCTAAATTAAGAACTTAAAGAGTGCTATGAATCTTTTAAAAGAAGTAGAATATGCATTATTTTTTCTTCTGTCTTTTGTTTTTTTTTTTTTTGTTTTTTTTTTTTTAGTTGACACAAAACCAAGTAGAGATTGCTGAGAGCGAGAGAGAGAGGGTGAGCAAGCGTGTGTGTCTGAGTGCAACGTTAGAGTGAAGGAAGGGGGGAAAAAAGCCATTAAAAACATTAGTTTTTTTTGAGCAACTGTAATTGTTTGAATAGACATTTATAAACTTTTTGAATATCCTTTGTTGTTTCTTTTTTTTTGTCTTTTTGCAGTTTTGTAATGATGCCATGGTGTATACTTTTTGGGCTGATTTTACCATACCCAGTTTACAGGTGCTTGCTTTTGCTTCATTTTCAGATATCAGTCATCAGATGTTGGGGGAAAAATAGTTTGCATCTCTGATAACTTAATTTAGTGTTCCAGCTGTAAATGCTTATAGGGATGTTTCCCATTCAGAAATAACCACAAAAAAACAGTTTGTGCCTGTATGCTGAATGAGAGTTTGGCTGCAGTGCCATCCTGATCCTGTAGAGGGCAAAACCAACTAAAGCGGCCCACAGCCAAACTGTTGGACTGCTCAGTTGGCCTCAACAAATGCCTTTGCTTTATCATCTTCTGACAGCCAGTTATAAACTTTCTCTGGTCCAACACTGTGCATTTTTTTTTTTTTTTTTTTTTTTTTTTTTTGTGGGGCGTTTCGGGCACCTGCAGTGTGCAGCTTGGAGCTTCTGCACCCCAAGCCCAGGCACCGGCGGGGTGTGACGTGCCTTACAGGCAACTCCTGGCCAAGCACAACTGTGTGTGCCACACCGTTCACACACGTGATGCACTGAAGTGTTTCGCTGCACTTGTGAGCTGCACTGAAGACAGCTCACGTTGGATAAATGTTGCTCTATGCTTTGTGTATGTGTGTGTGTGTGAGAGTTTTTTTTTTTTTTTTTTTTTTTTTTGTCGTCGTTCATTGATTCATCTGACCAAGTTTCTGAGGCCACCAGACTTGGGCTGATATTTAGAGTTGCTGAAATGTTCTTGAGTTGTAAACACAGTGGATGAATGGTACCATTTAATGGTCACAAACACTAAGCAGCAGCTTTTTGACAACCTGCTGTTCACAAAGTTAGCAAAGTTCCACTTGTTAAATAATAGCCATCTTGACTGGAAAGTAAATGTGCTGACCTCCGAGCTGGAGCGTGGAGTGTGTGGTTTTGCTGCGGTCTCACTGTGACTTCACCATGGTCTTACCGTAGTCTCTGAGGACTCCTGCAGGGGACCAGCTACATCCGCGTTCCGTTTGCTTTATGTTCACTGTGGCTGTGATCAGTGGTGCCCCCCCCCCCCCAAATTGGCTTTTTGTATGAGAGTTTTCTTCAAATAGGTTTGGGGCTTAAATATTCTCAACCCAAGAAGTATACACCATCCTGCCTTTCTCTTTCTTTCTCCCTTGTCTTTTTATTCCTCTGATGTTCTGGATTTCTGCATATATTTTTTGTGCAAAAGTGATATTTTTTGATTCCTCCACATGGATGGTGTTTTCTTTTCTGTAATTTGGGTGAGTGTCAAGTTTGTGTGTGGGGCGGATGAGTTGGGTGTCTGTGCAGAGTCCAATGAAGAGGAAGGTAAAAACTACAGTAATTTGACGCCTTTTACCTGTATGTACAAATGAACATTTGTATGATTAAATTAACACTGAAAAAAAAGAAAATATACACACTTGTTTGAAGATTTTTTTTATTTTTTATTTTTTATTTTAAATCTTCCCTCACAGTCAGCTGAGTTACCCAGTACTGCCCAGCTCAAAAAGTGTTGTGGTGGAAAGGTACATTGTATAGTAACACATTATATAATCACCAAACTGTTAACATTAAAGTGCTTATATTTGATACATTAGTATTGTTATTCCTGTTGAATATGCACATACCAGAGTGAGATATGCCAGTATTAGTGAAGTGGAAAGGAAAAAATGTATATTACCAATGTTTATTATCCTTATTTCTCAAAAGTATGTCATATGAATTCTTATAAATTTGTACATTTCCACTTTCCACAGATTATTCAAATCATTTTTGTTTCCATACTGGCTCCTGTTGCCCTTTGCCATCCTAATTGTAATGATGACAATGTGTTTCTCCATCTCTAAAGCACCCCTTCCTCTCATCAATTCTGCTCTTCACTCCAAGCACTTGCTAATGGCCCTCATGCCATTATGTTCTGGTGTACAAACCAAAAAACAGTGTGATGTGTGCGTGTCCTGGTCAGCGTGAAGAAGAGATTGAAATTGAGCTTTATATAATAGATATGTGACCTGTACTATATATGAGCATGTAGTGCATTGAATATAAGATAAACTTTATGATTTACTATACAAATTGGTTTAGAGTATATGACCATATGTTACTTAGTTATTGAGTAATAACAGTATGAAAGTGCTCAGTTCTTTCTGAATTATCTTGTATCTGCTTTACATATGAAGATGTTTATTGAGAACTGTGGCAGTTTGCCCTCCCTTTTTCTCTTTGTTGGGTTCGGCCCTTAGGGGGGTGTGCAAGTGAAAGTGGTGAAAAGCTGAGGCTGCTAGGGTGCACAGGCCAGCAGTCGCCCCCTGAGGGGTTTTGTGGGGCCAGGATTCAGCAATGTGTCACCCAGTTTTATTAGTAACCTGCTTGTCTTTATTGGGAGTCTGATAAGGAAGCAGTATCATCCCCACTGGTGCTTAACTGTGGACTCCAGCCAGGTATTTCTATGCCACTGAGCTGCTATGGGCCAACTGGGTATCAGTGACACCCACATCATAAGTCTAAATGCTCCTTAGGGGAATCATTTGTGTGAATGCAGACCTGATGTATTGTCCTTTTGTTACACACCTGCCCCCCAGTTTACATCCACCAAACAGAACAACTTGTGTTTTTAATATATATATATTTTTTGCAGCTTCCATATAGAGTTTTTTAGCCTAACTATGTGCTGTAGTTTTTTTTTTTTTTTTTTTAAGATGAAAACATTTTGTGTTGCACTTTCTAGCTGAACTGTATATAAATACTCCCCACCTGTAATGCATTATTTTGAAACTGATTATTTGTCTTGTTTGTATTGTCCTTTCCGGGTGCTCAGCATCTAGTCTGCAGTGAAGTCTAACTTGCTTGTGCTCAAATCACTCAATACATCACACCATCTACGTTCTGAAAACCTGTCATGGGGTCCAAACCACAAGCGGAAAATGTTGAGCAGTCCACCAAACACCAGTGAAGGGGATGTGCTGCATTTTCGTGCTGAGTGTCATTTGCTGTACAAAGACGAGACACGATGGTTTGTTATTTGAGGAAATTGGTGGTTTAAATAATAACTTGCTGTGTACCTCAACACTGAGCTTTTATGCAGACAGTGCATACTGTGATGGATTAATTCAGTGAGTGTTGTTCTTAAGAGTACTACAGCGGGGGGAGGGGGGGGCTTGATTTTGGGTCTTTGCTCTCCACGGTGACAGCGCTAACCATTGGGCCACCCGCAGTGGAACTCTTTTTTCATCAGGGTAACAGTGAAGGTCCCAAATGTTTGTGGAAGCAATTCAACACCAAATACCACATATACACTTCCTGACCAAAAAAAAGTCACACACTAAAATTTGGTCGTACCCCCTTTGGCTTTGATTATGGCATGCATTCGCTGTGGCATCGTTTCGATAAGCTTATGCAATGTCACAACATTTATTTCCATCCAGAGTTGCATTAATTTTTCGCCAAGATCTCGTATCGATGATGGGAGAGTTGGACCGCCGCGTAAAGTCTTCTCCGGCACATCCCAAAGATTCTCAATGGGGTTAAGGTCTGGACTCTGTGGTGGCCAATTCATGTATAAAAATGATGTCTCTCTCATGCTCTCTGAAGCACTCTTTCACAATTTGAGCCCCATGAATCCTGGCACTGTCATCTTGGAATATGAAGAAAAAATTCATTGATGGAAAAACCTGGTCATTCAGTATATTCAGGTAGTCAGCTGAGCTCATTTTTTGGGCACATAACATTGCTGAACGTAGACCTGACCGACGGAAGCAACCCCACATCATAACACTAAATTCAATCCAGGTGCTGACTTTTTTTTGGCCGGGCAGTGTATACAATACATTACATTACATTTTTTTCTTATGCAACTTTGTATGAAGCAGAATCGTTTATTTTTTTTTTATATATATATATATATATATATATATATATATATATATATATATATATATATATAAAACATCTCTCTCTCTATATATATATATATATATATATATATATATATATATATATATAGAGAGAGAGAGAGATAATGCGATAAAATAAATGTGTATTCATAAATCTGGGAAACATATTACTTTTAAGTATTATATCACATTGGATTAAAAGGTTTATATAAATTTCATTAGTGCATCACTCCCGTTTTGACCAAGAAAAAACACTAGTTTCTATTTAATGTGCAAAACTGTAAGGATTAACCTGTTTTTCATCACAAAATTAATAAAAATGAGTCACTGTCGCACCGTGTCAAAACCCACGCGTTTACTGTAGTGTTCGTCTTATTATTAAGCCCACACGTCATACTATTTCAGTCCCCGTCGTAAATTTAAATCGCTTTCTCATCCTGAATGTGGGAAAGTGCTTCTTTTCGGCAACTTTCACTTCACCCCGGTAACGCTGCCACGTGCGAACGAAGCCCGTCGTCTCGGCACGTGACGCCGTTATTCTGGCCGGGAAAAGAAGTGGCGCTAAATTGAGGCTGCGCATGCGCTGCCCCCGTGACTCCTTTGAACCGCAAACCCCAGTGGCGCAAATGAACAAAATAATTTCGTGCGTTTTATTGTTACCGCGCAGCGGGTTTTACCAACGTTGCCCTGGATTTCCCCCGTGCTTGTGACTGAACTCTGCTCCGTCTCTCCCAAGCATAAATGTTTTTTTTTTTTTTTCTTCTCAGGACTTCTCAGGTTCTCGGGAGCATCGTAGTCTTCGTTACTGTTCATTATTGCTCTTAGTTATGGCCTCATGGGTTTTTTCCTACAGTTGGGGAAATGGGTGGAATGAGACGCTCCGGTCCAACTGCATGTTTCACTGAGTGAAGAAGTAAGAACATCAGCAGGACAGAAACTTAAAGTGGAGAAGATTTTGGATTCTACGGACTTTCGCAAAAATATTCCAGAAAAAACTGGGGGAATTATAAATATATATTTAAAAGATTATATGAAGATATTAATGAAATAAATTCATTTTTAGCTTTTTGGAGAAAATAACACCGTGTCTTGGTAAAGAAGCACCAGTCTGCACAGTCAGTGCGATGAAAGCAGCACAGCGCCCCCTAGGCCTTCTGCAGCGCCGCTCTGATCCAGTTGAATTGGCACCTCAGCCACTGCTCTCTGTGCACGATTCACTGTACTGTGTTTCTGTTACCGTTACAGCACTGACTGTACTTCACGTTACATTAGAGTACTACAGTGTTAGTGTTACCGTAGTAAAAATATTACGTTTTGGTTATCCTTTCGATTTTCCACGCTTTCTGCAATATGAGTGTCGTTAATCCCCTTTAGCAGCATATTGGCATATCAGCAAACTAAGTATTACATTTTGACTTTCTGCAATGAATAAAAGATGTCTGGAGGTATTGCTCATGCTCACAGTACATATTTTATCAAATCTCACAAGCTGATGTGCTGTGAAACTCAGTGCACCCTGGGTTATGAAATGTAGCTATGAATATTATTATGAATATTAACCATGTACTACAGCAGTATGTCTACTGGGAGAGAATCCGTTTCTCGATCAGCATCTTTCTATTAAACAAAAACAATAAAAGTAAAAATATTGTGCGCAAATAAATGAAAAGTAGCACAGACAGTATGAACAGTCTATTATCAATTATACTGTATTTATAATTAAACACGTTCAAATTTATATTTCTTTCATAATTATACAACATTATACATTTGTGTCCTGTTCAGGCTGCCAGTGTTTCCAGGGTTTTGGAGCAAATATTGTGCAAAAAATGTGAGCTGTGGAAGTTGACATGCCTCTTCATCTGCTAAATAATTTATTATGTTGTGAGAAGTCTTCATGTCCCTCCCATGGGAGTCAGACCATAACTTTTCACAATACTGTGTACACTAGTTGTCTGAGCGAGACAACAAACTAAACTATCTGCGTAGTAAAGTTACATATTTTATAATGCATTTTTGTGCTTTGTTGTAAGATACAGTTTTATACTATATGAATATTTTAAGGTAGGGCACTGTAAGAACCTCCTTCAAATAAAACAGAAAAAGCAATACATTAACTTTGCTTATTTACCATTTGTTGCCACCAAAACTCTGCATGAAGCAGAATTAACTGTACATTTATCCATTAAACCAGTAAAATAAAAAGATTAATTCTGGCCCTCTCTGACCCTGAACTGGACAAGCAGTTGGTGACAGTGGTTAATTACATATTTTTATCTGACTGCATATGTTAGTATATTCATCTGCAGTAAATGTAACACTTTTACACAGTAATAATTTTATTTAATAAAAAACTTTCTTTAATATAAAATTAAAATTAGATACATTTTTTAAATATATATATATTTTTTTTTTCTTCCAGAATTAATACCATTGAATCTTTAAAATTGTATTATATTAGACACAGTTCTTCAATTTCTGTGAATGGGAGTTTTCCGTTGTTTCAGCATTTAAATATTTTGCTGAGCTATTGTTTTTGAATGATGCAGATATGTTTGCCTTTGCTTTTCCACTCGTAATTTATTCATGCAGTGATATTCCAGTATTTTTAATACAGGTTAAAGTAAAGGCACCTACATTATGGAAGTCATGATATTCTCAGTTCTGAGTAGGCGAACAACCACAATGACATTGGAAAAAAGAAACAGTCGCCTTTAGTTAAGACTACTATCGTTTATGTTCATCTTCTTGGCTGCAAGGTGCAGGACTCAGGCACTTCAGCAGCACTTCACAGACAGTCGATAAATGAGAAACGCACTAGGAGTCCTTATCTCGCTTTATCGCAGCCATCGCAAATGGAAACAAAAGCATCGCTGTGTCTGCCTGGCCAGAGGAGCAGCACTGCAGTGTCACACCTGTCCCCCCAGGTGAAGGAGACGCCACTTCTCATGCATTCCAGCAAAGCCACGGAGCCGCAACCAACTTGGGGACCAGCCACTTCCCCGGGCAAATAGCTGCCCTCCCCCCACATTGAAAGCCCCCCCAGCTCTGCAGCGCTGCCCATGGTGCACCCTTCACCAGGGCTGGGAATGGGCTGCGTTTGCTATGGTGACGGGCTGGGCTGTTTGTTAAAGGGCTTTTCTGTTTAAACAGAGGCGCAGGGTGAGGCTGCGGCCCCGCGGGGAGGGCGGCCAAGTTCCACAGCTCCAGGGCCCTGGTCAGGGAGGGAGGGAAGGAGGGAAGGAGGGAGTCTGGGCCTCTGTTTGCTGGAGGGCATGCAGCCACTCACTGCCTCAGAGTCTGTGTGTGTGTGTGTGTGTGTGTGTGTGTGTGTGTGTGTGGGAGAGAGAGAAAACAGGCTCTGAGCACTAACCACTTGAGGAGAAGCACCTTGCCACAGCTCATACAAGAACGAAAGACAACATCTTGCATCTGCTTTGTTTCTGCCTCCCAGCCTCTTGACTGCAAGTTTGCCTTATTAACTGATTGGAGTGACCAATTGCTAGGCTTAAATTTGCATATATTTTGGCTTTTTAATCTGATCAAGATATAGTAAATTAAGCATGTAGATCATCCCTAAATTATGTTCATATCTTTATCTTAAAAAATGTTGAGGAGACTCAGCAGGACAAGCGGGAATTTAGTGATGTGTGTTTTTCAGCTCCAGGTACCTTGAAGGAGACAGGAAACAGGGAGCAATACTCATCTAACTGCTCTGTAGACGTGTAAAGTGAAGCCTCTCCGGTTCCTCTTGCTCCGTACCATCAGCTACGTTCATAAATGTGTGACTGACTAAGAAAAGTCATTACTAGATCTGTTTGATAATTTGAATGAACTTTGGAGGATTCTCTGTCCAGCTGCACTTGTCAGCTGCTGTAACCCTGTGCCTTCGAGTTGGATTCAGGTTACCCGTTACTTATATGAATTTTGCATTTTTTAGTGTGTATATTTCCATACTGCAGTGGAGTGGCATCTCATCCAGGTTGTAGTTTCATAGCCTGGCACCCTGTGTTTTCAGGATAGAAAACCATCACCAGGATAAAGCAGTAAATGATGGATGGATGGATGGATGGATGGATGGATATTTAACCTTATGATGTCCCACTCAGAGTGTGGTTTCATAGCCTGGCCCCCAGTGATTCTGGGATAGGCTCTGGACCCCATGACACTCACCAGAAGACAGCCGTTAAGAAGATGGATGGATCAATGGATGGATGGATAGATCATTGTATATTCATTATGACTGCGATACAGTTTTGTTCTGTTGCTAATAAATAGTTACCTTATAACCTCATCCTTTATATAAAGGGGGCCCATACAACAAAAATAAAAACACAAAAGCTTATGAATATATGTGCCTTTTTACAAGCTTTTTGTTTCTGTTAGACAGTTTTGGATTAAGATTTGCATTTTGTCCCTCAAATCCTAAAGTTTGTCCCTCAGTTCTTGGTGTTTTAACCAATGTGACCTATTTGCTTTGGTTGGAAAGGCTATAGTAAGAATACCATGGGATCTCACACCTGGGCCTTGAGTGGTCAGAGTTCTGGAGGGTTTAGGCTTTATTTAGTGGTTGAATCACACCTGAAAATGTAAAAGGTTACTTACTGTGCAAATAAATACCTAAACAAAAACTGAAGCTAAGGAAAGCCTCCAACCCCGGATGTTGTGGACTGGGTGACTCTGCTCAGAATCTCTTGTCCTAGCAGATTAAAAGGAAGGACACTGTCTCTATTAACCCTTATCTGTGCAGCATCAGTGAGCATTAGTAAGCCCTAGTAAAATAGAGATAAAGTAAAAAAAAAAATTATATGTTGTGTAAAAACAAATTGGCAGCATTACAAAGGTTATTTTTGGTTATTTATTATTATTATTATTATTATTATTATTATTATTATTATTATTATTATTATTATTATTATTATTATTATTATTATATTTGAAAGTAAGAAAAAACCAAAAATAAAAATAGGGAAATACAACACAATGTGGTGGGGAGATGAAAAACCAGCAGTTTAATGGAAGATCTCCCCTGAGCATGAAATAAGAGTTAAAAGTACAAAAATGAAGGACACTGCAAATTGACATCAGCTATTTGCAGCCATAGGCAGGCAGATGCTGGTACAGTGAACAACTGGTGTAAATATACTTGTACCTGTTACACCTGTGACAAATTTTGTAGCTCCATTACAGATTTTTTTTAATTTCTTGGATAATGAAACTGATGGACATTTCAAATGAGCAGGAAGATAGTTTCACACAAGGGGCTCTTGAAATCATAATGGGACTTGACCTTGGGGGGTTGTGAAGTAGGGAAGGTGAAGGTGAGATGAGGTTCTCGTGGGTTACTTGTGAACACTTCCATTGCAGACAAACCAACTGTTGAAATAGACGGCAAGGAGATTCCTCAGTGACTGAAAAACAGACTCCTTTGTATTTTATTTATCTGGCAAACTTTCAAGACCTCAAGATTCCAAAACAAAAGGCAGGACTGGTCAATGGGGATGAGAAAATCACTATCCTAACAAATCTTTTTTAAAGAGTGAAGATGTTTTAAAGACCTATTATAGATGGACATTCCAAACAATTTGCAATAGGAAAAGCAAGGGTAAATCAGAGAATAACAGAGGGCAATGAAAAGTTTTGTGGAGAAGACAGATCTAATACAACACAATGTGGTGATGGGTGGGAGGATGATGGGTGGTAGGATCTTGGAGTGACACCAAACTATAACATGAAAAATACAGGTGGACTCATATTCACCAGCTCAGATTTACTGGAGGAACTGCTAAGGTTGTACATGTTCAGGAACCATTTTCTCAGAAGGCTGAGCCAACCAAACGGTTATAATTTTACTCTTATTTTACATATGCTGATAGGGGAAAGGTAAGGGTTCAGCAAAGAAGAAATGTGACGTTGGTGACTGATTCCCAACTGCCAGGTGCTCCTACTTGGCCCAAGTATTATTATTTATTGTTCTCCTGTCCCGACTATACGTATTTATGTCCACATTTGCACTGAGGATGCCTGGGAACAAAACTTTTCATGGGGACAACATTGCTATGCTGTGTTGTTCACCCATGACAAATAAACCTTTGAATCTTGAATCTTGAAAGTAGCAGCAGACGTCACCTTGAGGAAGAAGATGGGATGGACTTCAGTTTCCTGACTGTCAGGAACGCGAGAGAATCATTTTTGGAAGGGATGACTTGAGCCGAGCTGAACAAACAAAAATGCTTAAGGGACTCCAAAGACAAATATTTGCTGTGGTGTTCTGTTTCACGTTGTGAAAGTTGGGCTGTCAGGAAAAGGAGGTGCTGTTTTTTTTCTTGTTTTTCATTTTTTCTGAGAATCTAGATCCCACAGCCTAATACCTGTATCCATTGTTGATGTTCCTGTCAGCTTTTCAGTCCAGCAGTAAAACGATAAATCAGGTCTGTTATCCCATCTAAGCCCTTGTTTGAATTGACCGGTAGGAGTTTAACAGTTTTTTTCTTAAGTGTAGATGTTCTGGCGCATGAAGACATTTACAAAAACCAGCCTAAATATGTATGTTGGGCTGGGTTTGAAAAACGTGCCAGTCTTTTGTCCTTAACTCTTGTAACTTATCAGTAAATTCGTTGTAGAGATGATAACTGTGATCACTTTCACTGCTGAAAGCGGAAGACGGAGACAGTTGTTGCTTTCACTGAGCTGTAGTTAAAAACGCAGCCATGGTTTATATAGCTGAGTGCAAGGCTTCATTTGGTTTTGGAGACCATTCAGTCAATTTTTCCCTGTTTTTTTTTTAACCTTTATGATCTTCAGCAAGTCATGTACAGCCTAATGGAACAAAAATGCATTTACATAAATATATACATGAACACATGTATCTAGCAATTGTAAGAGTAAGAAAAAACTGAGAATTACTTTACTATTTGGTCTAGATTACATATTGGTATGATGCTTAGTTACTGAGCAATACATCTATTAAGCAATTAAATTTTTTGAACCAGCCTGCTTTTATGTATTCTGTAGTAATAACGTTTATTATTTCAAATGATCAGATAGCATAGTGGTTAAAACCATACTTTTGGATGTGGAAGTAGCTGTTTTGAACCCAACCTGTTGCTCCTGTACCTTGAACAAAAAAATTACCCTGCTGTAAAGATGGGTAAATAATTTGAGCCGCTTTGGGGGGAGTGTCAGCTAAATGGTTGAATATCTTATTATTTTATTGTTTAGCTCTATTTATGCGGAGAAATGCTGTGTTCATTTGTGGAAGACAGCTGAGTATTTTAAGTTGTATCAGGTGTTTTTGAGTTTTTTTATCTTGTTTGCTTGCTACATTTTTGATAAGAATATTTTTATCGCACTGTTCCTAACCATTTCTGAAGCATATAGTGAATTCTGGGCGGAGGCATTACAGGCAGGAGAAGAGATTAATACTGAAGTGGTTTAGAAGAGCAGGATCAATTTAATAACATTTACTCATGTTTTACAAAAGAAAAGGCCTTTTTGCCGCCTGCAGCTCCTTTCTCACTCGTCAAACTGGTTTCTGTGTAAATGCTTAAACGGAACCAGGTGTAGCTCACAGTACCATGATCCTCAGCTTGTGAACCCATGATCTTGTGGAGGTTACGGCTTGTTTTAGCCATCTAAACTTGTGTTGCGAAGGGTCTCTTCCCCAGGTAAGTTCACCATCCCTGGTCTCCTCAGCCATCAGACGAGTTTCACTTGATATCTAGAAAAAAGTGTCTCCAGGACGACGGGTTAGAGAATAGAATCTGCTCTTTTCTGCCAGCCTTTGTGTGGAGATTTACTAAATTCAGCTGCACAAAAGGCCTGTTAAACTATGGATCTTTGACTCATCTTGGGAGGTGGGGGGATGTAGGGAGGGGGCAGACATCCCTGTTGCTGTACCTCTGAACTGTGCCTCCCCTTCCCTCCAGAGTCCAGCTTGCCCCTTTGTGGGTTTATTACAAGCATCTGAGAGCCTTTGAAAGGGATGTTCCTAGCGTCCCCGCACACCCTTTACAGCCGCGTGTTTCACAACTGGGTCACGTAACTTAGTGCACCCTCGGTAAGGAAATGTTATCATTTAATGATGTTTGAGGATGTTTGATGACTGTTGTATGGTTCCACCAACCAAATGGCATCAAATGCTAGTACATCCCAAAGATTCTGACCAAAGGAAAACCTGAGCTGGCAGCTTGCTCTCAATTTTTTTTTTTTTGTCAAAGAAACACTGATGTAACCATGAAAAACCAGTTCCACTCACCCCAAAGTATATATACAGTGTGTTTGTCTGTTTCTTTGGTCATTCTGTAAGGGCCTCATGAAGAAAATTTTCCAACTGTATTCCTGTCATCAGGTCTACTTCTGCTCCACCTACAGCCTCCTTCACCTCCCTGTAAATACATTTTTGACTATCAGGCCCCACTCCACTCTTCTCACTTTTCTCATTTGCATTAATCCATTCAAGAATGTCCCTACATCCAAATCCTTTGCAGCAACGCAGCACATTTTGAACTTTCATTTATACTACACGGTGCCATCAGCTGCTAGATACAGTATAAAACAATTAGCTGTGGTTTTCCCTTCACGTGCACAAGGTTTTAAGCATTTTATACAAAGCAAGCATGAAACGTCTGGCAGATATTAACTGTTATTGGCTGTTATTAACACTTTGTGGGCACAAATTTATTTTAAACACATCTGAAGATGGTTCATAAGACTTTGTCTGGAGTATAAGGAGTGCCTAAAGTGCATGGTATTTATACTCAATACAATTTTCCAAATCAATAAATTGATTATATTGTACAGTACCAGCGTACAGCATTTTGTCTATAGGACATAGCATTGACATTTCTGTGTTACAGATGTCAACAAGCCCCCTTCTCCCTAAGAAACCCAGCACCTTTCTCTGGGTTGAAGTTTTTAGACGTTTCAAAACACCTACACAGGATGACACATTTTTTGGTGAATTTTAGTTATCAGAATTATTCAGTATGACTAATAACAGACTAATGAAGCAAATAAAGATGCTGTTTCAAAGTACGAAACAAGCACACAATTTATTTACTGAATTTAACACAGAGAACCAACTAAACACAGACTCGTACACAGATTTATTCTAACGGTAAAGGAATATTGTAGTTAAAGACTTGGTGATATGACATTTTCTGAAGGAGGAGGTCCTTAGGTCCTTTCTGTAGATCCTTTCTGGAGCCCAGTACCTTAAGGATATGATAATAAAGTATTTGGAGGAGCCTAATTGTCATATCCTTAAGGTACTGAGGTACTGAGCTGGAGTTTATCTATTATGTCTGTTATTAACCATCACCTATCTGTTAATATCTTCATTGCAACCAATGTCCAGACCAAGAAAATTTTCTTATATCCCTACAGTGTCTGTGCAAGGTTCCATCCACCCTGACTGCGACAAGTGCTAAAGGATAATGGATGAAAGGATGGATGGATGCAGTGATCTAACAGCAATGCTCTTTTTGTTTAGTGCTCTGTCAAAAATAAGCCTTTGACATTGGATTCTTCGTACAAGTGACTGTAATCTGTTTGGGGTTGTGGTATGCAGCATGCAAATCCAACAGGATTCAGATTGTCAGATAGATGTGTACAAAACAGTGCTGCAGCATGTGAAATGGAGAACATTTACTTTAGATTGAATATCCAAAGTTAAAATTATTCCATGATTGTTTCAAAATTTCCTAGTGATTAATCTAGACATATCATGTCATGAGGTCAATTGCAAAACTTTCCATGGAAGTGTATCTATAGGAAAGACTGACACTCCCACACAGCTTCAGCTGCCACTTCCTGAGGTCACGAGATCAAGTGTAGAAAACCATGCAGACATCCTGCATTCACTTCACATCTCTTGTCATTTTGTCTTGTCAAAAACAACATTGTTTAGCACCAACAGGCCCACATATGGTTGCATGGTCCTGTTTTGGCTTAGTGTAGCCTCTGCTGGGTAACCACTGACTGATGAAACATCAAGTCATTGCACTTTGTTTTTTTTTTGTCTGCAGTGAAGTCTGAAAATGGTTAACGTTACTGTTTTGATAGTGTACTGGTACAGCATTCATGTTTGGTTATTCAAAACTGCTACCCTTACTGCATGCATGTATATACTTGTGAGGCTCTAAATACACATGAAGAACATAAAAGATAAAGTGTACAGCATTCTCTTCCAGCATACCATAGTAAACATAAGGTGTAAGAATAAAGGTTCATAACTGCTTTGTTCTTATTTATGTGTTAAAGGTATATTGATATCAGTTGTTTTTAAAAGACAAAGCACAAGTTTTCCATGCATCCACTGTTGCTAACTGCTTATCCTTAGCAGGATCATGGAGGTCCAGAGCCTATCCTGGGAACGATGGGGTCTTGGCTCTGAAAGTACGCTTAGACGGTCCCATCACAAGGTGACCACACACACTCATTCACACAAACGTGCGCACACGGGCAGTTTAGAGTGACAAATTAACCTGAAATATATCTTTGGACTGTGGGAGGAAACCCATGCAGACATGGAGAGAATGTGCAAACACCACACAGACTGAGCCAGATTCAAACTCATACTCAACCAACGCTACTCAGTGAACCCCCACAGCACAATTTTGGTAACATTTACTTTATTTACCATTTTCTTTTTCCAGTAGCATAAAGTAAGCGTGCCTTTGACCTGTAACCCTTTTTAACCCTTTAATTGCCGTAACCCTTTGCTATTGAGTTGTAGTATGAACTTCAGTTATCATCTTCCTAGTTTGAGTATGACCGTATATTTTTGTGATTCTGGTGTTTTACTGCCAAAAAAATCTTGAAATCCTCTTTTTCTTAAGTACATTGGATTTCCAGGTAGCATGAACCCCTTCTGGAACAATAGAAGGAAGTTAAACATCACCTTAGGGATTACTGCTCTTTACTGTATTCAATTACATGATATTTTCATAGGCAAATATGAGCTGCAACCAGCTCCTCAGCCCAACTGGCACTGCAAATTTGTTTGCAGTTTGATTTGTTTGTAAATCCATGCATGTCCAGTGTTTTTAAGCTTCTTTGGCTTTCTTCGTGTACAGTCTCCCAAAAATAATTTAAAAAAATTGCATAATTGCACAAGTATGAGTGTATTGCGTTTGTCGTGCTGTTTCCAACACACAAATGAAAGTCTTGCATGCGAGGCCTTCAAAGCACTTCCTTGATCAACACTCCGTTGCATTTAGTCAGTTTTTTTGTTACATTAGGAAGAAAAACGTATATCTTTATAAAGGCTTATTTGCATTTTTCAAGGTTCACCATATTGTCGTTCTGCCTTACACAGATGAACAGGAGAACAAGATATATCACAACACATTAAACAGAATAGCAACACAAAACAACACAGACAAATTAAATAGATAAGTAGATGGATATGTAAATAAATAAAATAAAATAAAATAATGATAAATAATGAGATAAATTATAAATAATGAACAAATAGAGGAAACAATAGATATATAAGTGCATAAATAAAGAAGGTAAGATAACAATCAAAGGATAAGTGGAAACAGTCTGTAGTGATGATACTATGGGAGGTGGTCAGTGGTGGTGGTGGTGATCAGTCCTTATGCTTATCAGCCAATTCAACAGCCTGACAGCCTGCGGGAAAAAGCTGTAGCAGCAGTAAAAATAGCACTTTTCCTCAGCAAGACTTAAAAAGTGCAAAAAACAGAGGGGCACAGCTCAACATCCTGGCCATCAAAATGTGAAGTCAGTGTTTGGACCATTTCCAGCCGTAAGAACACATCAAATTCTCTGGCTACATCCTCAGATTTATGTGTTTGAATTAGCCTGTGTGCAACCATTAGAACAATGAATGTTTAAGAGACTGGAAAGAATGAAAACTAATCAAATATGATGCATTCGGAGTGGAAACTGACAGGATTCCGGACCTCGCGAGGTTCTGCTGTACGTCAGTCTCCTGTTTGCAGAAAAGTTAGGGGGAACACAGTGAACGTATTTCTGAGCATAAATCCACATGCTTAGGAAGAGATAGTGCAAGAAAACTACACTCTGCGGTTGTGCGCAAATATAGAAAAGACAGCTGAACCGACTGCGGCCAATTTCTCTTCATTTCATGATTTCATAACTTTTTTTTGTTACTTCTTGTGTGATTAGTCTGGTGAAAAATGTGTATACCATTTGCTTTGGTTTTTTGCATCATGCGCAGTGCTTCACGTAGGCCGGTTGTCAGCAGATTCGGGACTTTTACCTAAGGTGCACCAAGCTACCTTGCAAGTTGGCTCATGCTGCTTTTCTACAGTTCGTTGAGAATGTAAAAACTTTATCAAAGAAATTTATTGTAAACATCAGGAATATCTCCTAGTATCTTTTATTCACTGTAAAAATTCAAAATTAAATACTTAATGCTGGTCAATTCACATGAAAACATGCCAGTACGGGGAACTTTTTTCCTGCTTCAACCACTGATTATGTCAGTATTCACATTCTGGTGACACAAAGAATGCTTTCGACAGCTCAGTTCACCTTCCCAGCAATGTCCCTGCACTATTTTCCGTAAACCTGGGTGTGGAGCTTCATTCTGCATCCACTCTTGGCTGCCAGTATGCGACCTCCAAGAGAAGTGGACGCTCCAGTCCTGGGTGGGGTGCCAGTCCGAGCCATATGGTGGTCAGAGACAAAGGACAAAGGCAAGAGAAGGACATGGCTGACAGTGGCAAGGGCGTGGGTCAGGGCCCGTTTGAAAAGAAAGAATAGCAGGAAACACCTTTTTGGATGTCTGCTGCTTCTGTGTTTTATTTTTAAGTTTAGCTTGTGTCAAAGTACTGCTCTGTCCCCTGCTTAAGGTACTATTTAATACTTCCATTTGACATGTCAGACCATTGCCCTAACCAGAGGTCTCTTTGCTATTGTTAGTTTCTCACTGCAACACAAAACATTTTTCCTTTTTTTGTAAATTACAACTGATCACTACAGTGCCATTTTATGCAGGCAGACAGCAACGCTGCATATCACCTAACCTTCAAACGTCCACTTTCTTTGACACCACATGCATTGTCTCTACAGTTTGCCAGTTGTTATCCTGACAGCCGGCTCGGTCTTACAGTAAGCCGAGACGGCAGATGAAATCAAAGGAGCGTCGAGGAAGACGCAATGTGTGCTTTCTCCTGTGCTGCGGTACAGTAAATTTGAACAGGTGAACCTGCGAGTCAGCACACGGAAATGTCACGTCCAAACAGTCGTCCAGTTTTTCCACTTTGTCAAAATTGCCAAGGCAACCCTGGTACCATCAAAAGGTGGAAAATTTGCATGACATTAATAATAAAGAAAATTAACCTAGACTTATGTAAAACGTGCAAACTATGCTAGGGGGTTTTTGTAAACAGAACTTCGATGGTGTCTTTGGTATCACCCCCCCCCCCCCACCCAAACCCTCCGGTGTTCACATTAATCAAATATATTTTACATATGCTGTTCTCTTTTCAGTGAGTCATAGTTTCAACCTCTTTAACTTTTATCTGGTATAAATATTTTATGCCAGTGATCAAAACTTCAGTTCAGAAATTTCACTCAGTGTGTCAAGGCTTAACAAAACACATCCTGTAACCCTATAAAAAGAAATAAGTTTGGTAATGAGGAGCCCTGACACCAGACCCCACCCGAGTCCGGGGTCACAAATGAAAATAACGTCTTATTTGCCTCTGGCATGCGTCCAAACATAACAATATTTCATTCAAGAACAGTAAACAAGCATTTCATTCAAGAACAGTAAACTCAGTTAAAGCAGAACACAGTTACTTGCTGTTCTACACCATGGTAAATGTGGACATCTTACCTGATGAGGACACGGTTATGACACAAAGGTCACAATGGAAAACTTGAATAATGTTCATCTGCATTTGTTCAATTTCAGTCTAAAACAGCCAGTTTTTGAATGATTTTATGTCTAATTTAACATTTTTAGACATCTGAACAGCTTTAGAAGCCCTGGTGAATAACCCCAAGGTGAATATTTATGTGAGATACATTGCAAACATTCTTCATTGTTCAAGATATTTAGCTTTTTTTTATCATGGAAATGTGTTTAACTAGCCAGTTAACTTCATGTTAAAGCAGAATAAATGTTTTTCAGATTTTTTTCAGAGGTTTTTAAGTGCTTGTTAGCATAACTTCAGTAAAAATACTCTTAAGAATAGAGTCAAAGCCTAAAATACATGTGCCTGAGGGTATTGCAGGACAGATGCAAAGACACAGCCAGAACATTTATTTGCAGCAAAGCAACCTTGAAGCCACGCAGTCATAGGTCCCCTAGGTGTAACTCATTTAGAAAACGCTTAAGGACAAAGGATTGTTTTAAAACTTTGCAGATAAGCACTTTCAGCAGAGCGGCACATATCTCAAAAACCACCCAAGCTGTTTGTTGATGTGCAAAAACCAGGAAGGAATAAAAAAGGAAAACCTTTATGGAATTACGGGGGCTCGGCTCCACCACTGCAGTCCAATTATAGGCTGTAAAATAAAACCTGTCAATATTGAGCAAACCATTTTTTCAGGGACTGACAGCTGTTGTATGAAGTGATGTGACATTGAAGAGCTGATGGTCAACTAATCTAAAGTTTAAAGGTTGTTTTGTGGCTGTTTACACAAAAGTAGACCTGATAAAATGGTCTTTTGCACCTTTCAAAATCCCATTGAAGAAGTGGCTTCTGCCACTGACGGACCTGACATTTGTGGCACCAACTGGTGATAAACCAAGGTTTCTGCAGAGGTCTACATGTGAAACAGGGTATAATTTGTGGTTGTTTATTCAGAATCAAGTCTGGGGATACAACTGTGAGTCCAAGAATTTCTCAGAATTTTACACATCTGGTTTATTTAGACAATTTTAATGCTAAATAATACATCTGATATTCAGATCTTCTTCAAATAGCTCCATGTTGGAGCCGAGTTTGAAACATTGGGGCAACTTTCACTTTTGAACCCTTGTAGAAATGACCATTCTTTAGGGAAACTATCTGCGCCATAAATAACTAAACTGAAAATCTCCCGTTTAAACATTTTTATAAAATAAAAATGCACTGCCTGGCCAAAAAAAAAAGTGACACACTCTAATATTTGGTTGGACAGCCTTTAGTTTTGATTCGCTGTGGTATTGTTTTGATAAGCTTATGCAATGCCACAACATTTATTTCTATCCAGAGTTTCATTAGTTTTTCGCCAAGATCTCATATTGATGATGGGAGAGTCGGACCGCCGCGTAAAGTCTTCTCCGGCACATCCCAAATATTCTCAGTGGGGTTAAGGTCTGGACTCTGCAGTGGCCAATCCATGTGTGAAAATGATGTCTCTCTCTCATGCTCCCTGAAGCACTCTTTCACAATTTGAGCCCCATGAATCCTGGCATTGTCATCTTGGAAGAAAAAATCCATTGATGGAAAAACCTGCTCATTCAGTATATTCAGGTAGTCAGCTGAGCTCATTTTTTGGGCACATAACATTGCTGAACGTAAACCTGACCAACTGAAGCAACCCCACACCACAACACTAAGTTTAATCCAGGTGATGACTTTTTTTTGGCTGGGGAGTGTATCATTTGCATTTTGCTAACCAGAATGAGAAAAGGACACTAGGGCTGCAGCAGCTGCTGAACATCAGTGTAAATCAGACCTATTAGTAGTCTCTTTGATAAGAAAAAACATACGACAGTCATATTCGTGTTGTTGACTCTGCTCCTCTATCTGTGGTTTAGGAAACTGGTGGCCATAAAAGCTTTACGCACGTAGTGTGTGGTGGATGAGGAGAGTGTGTGTGGTGTAATCCAGCTCCCTGAGTAAACAGAGCGAGGTGGAAACTTGAGCGCTCGACTCATCCAGCTGGCAGACAGGTCCCTCTTAGCTAATAATGGACCATAACAGGAGAGTTTATGACGTCTTCTTCCACCCCCAGATTCCGCTGAACTGTCAATTATAGTTCTTGTGGAACAGAACTCTTGAACCACTTGTTACACTCAAAGGTGCTGTTATTTCTTTTATTCATTTAAAAGAAATAAGTACACTGACAAGTTTGACTGTTGGCTTTATGCTGCCATAAAACATACAGAGATACAAGTGCAGTTTTAAATGTTTCACTTGCACTCTTTTTAAGCTCTGATGCATTTTAATGCTACAGTACAGTATAGCTCTTTCTAAACTCTTTTAATGTAATTTTTAATGCTCTTTTGTCATTTGCTGACAATATATACAAACATCAAGGGTAGGAAGGAGGCAGGTAGCATAAATGATGAATACATTTTTTACTGCTGGACCACTGAAGATGCTTCATTGAATTCCTTCAGTCAGATATCTAAATGCACAACATGGTCAAAAGTACTTGGACTCCCACCCCCAGCTGTTGAGTTTAGCTGTTTCAACCCCACCTATACAACATAAAAACACATTCTAGACAATTGTGTGCTCCCAGCTTTGAGGCCACAGTTTGGGGAAGCTTCTTTACTGCTCCAGCATGACTGTGTCCCCCCCGTGCATAAAGTGAGCTCCATAAACACCTGGTTTTCCCAGGTTGGAGTGGAAGAACTTGAGTGGCTGCACAGAGCCCTGACCTCAACCCCACTGATCACTTTTGGGGTGAACTGGAAGGCCAACTGCGAGCCAGGCCTTCTTGCCCAACATCACTGATGCTCTGGTGGGTGAATGCACACAAATTCCCAAAATCTGGTGGAAAGCCTTCCCAGAAGAGTCGAGCCTGTCATAGCAGCAAAGGGGAGAACAACTCCATATTAATGCCCATAGGTTTGGAATGAGAAATTCAACCAGAACATATAGGGGTGATGCTCAGGTCTTCACATACTTTTGGCCACGTAGTGTATATAAAATGGTCATATGTAGATTAAAGAGTCCTCTTATCAACAGAATTATGTAAAGTAGTTATTATTTTGGGTTTGTGTTGCACTTTTGTTTGTTTATACTAAAAATTTAAAAAAGAAAAACAACAGACAGGTGGACATTTTGACTTTTTTCTCATCTTCCGTAACTCGAGTCCACTAGCAGGTTCCTATATAACACAATAGGTCCCTCGTCCAACTTGCTTGTCCAAGACACTCTTCAGGACGTACATCCTTGTCTTCAACTATTACATTATCTGAACGGCCAGAGGAGTCCAATTCCACCCTAAGGATGTGTTTTTAACACCGAGTCTGGCCAGAAACTCACAATAAGTGGCTCCTCTCTACAAAGAACCCTTAGTCATTCAATGCCAACCCAGAACATTTTATAACGGCAAGGGGCCACCAAGTTGTTAAGGAACTGGACCAAAATCTTCACAGTCGCATAACTTAAAAAAAAATGTATTCTCATTAAGAAAATCTTGGAATTAAAACGGTAAAAAAATAAAAACCTCAACAGTTCAAACTTAAATTCAATATTGAACAGTAATGCAGAAATGATGCTGAAACTGTACGCTCACATCATTCACACATTTAAAATAAAATAGTAACACTAAAATACAATACATACTGCTAATCCAAAGGCATCAGCTAAATTGAAGATCATAACAGTCCAGCTGTACAAATAGTTAAAAATAGCAGCACTATAAAACAACACAGGCACCCATCTGCCAAGTTAAATAACTGAATGACATTCCCGTTCAAATTCCTATTGCATGTCTGTGACATTGACGGTTAAGCAAAAGACTCACATGTCTTCCTCTTCTTCTAATAATTTATTTTTTGCAAATGACATGCAAATCGGATATGACTTGTAAACCGAGCAGTGAAAATGAAAAGCCATGCTACTGCCAAGGGTGAAAGATCTATGGCAATTTACAAGAAAGAGATTCACGACGTCGCACAACAAAAATAACTGAACATCGGTTGGACGCAGCATCAGCAGGTGTCCAGGTGCAGAGGTTTTCACGTCCTCCTGTTATTTCATTGTGCTTTGTCTTTGCTCAAAGTTACTGCACCAGTTGTGGTAGGAACATATTTTGGAAAAGTGACAAACATGCGTTACCCTCTTCTACATTATGGCTTCTTTTCACTTTGCTTTTTATGTATAAAGTGCAAATGAGCAGGAATCCCCCTTGCTCCCTTTCAAGGAGCCTGAGCTGTACAGCTGCCTGCCAAGGTCCTCATGATGCCATCAACGGAAAACAACAGTTTGTTTTTTTAGCATGAGCTTCGTTGTGCCAGGTCACATTCCTGTCCAACCCCAAGGAGCACATTCAGGTGGAGTAACAGAGGGACGCAATACACGCCCAAAACTACATCTTCTGCACTGGTGCTTTAGAAGACAAGACCATGCAAATCACAACTTTTAGGAACCGGGAGATGATGTTGCAACTTCTTTCTCATAGATGTGTCTCCTAGGGCACCATAACACACATCCATGGTTTTGGTAATGATTTACTGGGGGCTTTATTAATATTGCAGGATTTATGTCATATTTTCGGTGATGACTGACTTGATTTCAGCCAAAAAGTAGTTTTATTATAATTTGCCACTTAGCTGATGGCTAAGTTCTGAGCAGTTTAAAGCATTTGACCCATATATCCTGCCTTGAAAAATCAGTCAAACTTAAAAGTCAAACTTAAAAGTTATCAATATTGCCTGGATTAGAAATTATACTTGTATATATTTGTCCAGTAAATATATATTTTTTAAACTCTTTGGATTTAACACTAAATTGTCAGAGCCAGCATCAGCTGTAAGCAAATCCCAAGTTCATGGTTCAAGATGACAATGCCAAAGCAACATTGGAGTGGCTCAGAAATGAGAGGGTGACTGTCCTACTGTGGCCCAGTTAAAGCCCTGACCTCAGTCTTACTGATAATCTGGGGCACTTTTTGACAATCACTGTCTTTGTAGACCATCCATCCAATCCTAAAAACCTGCTGCAGATTTGCCAAGGTGAATGGGAAAAAATACCTTGCAAATGGTATACAAAGCCAGTACATATTTATACCAAAACACTCAAAGCTATTACCATAGCAGATGGTGGCGCTACCAAATGTGTAGGGTTTGAATACTTATGCAAGTAGCATAATTCAGTTTTTCATTTTCTTTAAAATGTCAAACATTTTGCCTCTGACAATGTAATGTTAGCAAATATGAGTTCCTAAAAAAATACTAGTTAAAAAAATATGTGCAACTACTGTGGAATTTGTAATCCAAGCGATGTTGACAACTTTCAAGGGCTTGAATACTTTTGCAAGGCACTGTAGCTGTGTATTTTTGATGGAGCAACTCAAGTTAAGCACCTTGGCCAAAGATGCTTACAGCTGGCAGTGGTGGGGAGTAAGGTGTAATCTGGCAACCTCCTGGTTCAGATGATATGCAACTCCAGTTGACTGGCTCACTGATGCATGAACAGTGCCGTGTCTCTCTATAGTAATACACTGTGCGCCATAGCACATATGTAGTGCATGGGCCATCTAAGTGCTATTGAGTGTTTTAAGTGTTTACACTTTTGGTCAATTACCTGCATGAAGTCTGAAAAACAGTATATGGGTGAGAAAAGAGAAAAATGTCCTTCCACTGAATCCATGCTTACCTGTGATCAGTGTCTATTATTACCGAGTTATCAGGTTATCACAGTGAGCACACAAAGAAAGGACAGAACCCATCACAGCGCAGGTCGGGGGGAAGACGGAGCAACGCTGCGTCTACGTGAAGAGAGTGTCAGCACAACCGCGGCGTTTACACTGGTGTGTCTGTGTTGATCCAGCGCTCAGCTTGCTTTACCTGTGCAAACAGTGCACGGCCTGCCCAGTGCAGCCGCACACTCGCAGGCAGAGACAGATACACACTTGTGCACTCTCGCACACATCTGCACGCTCTGGCTCACTCACGGGACGAGACACGTTTTCATACACTCTTTAGCACCCATGTGTGTGGACCGTATTGAAGAACAATGTATACGGCGAGGGAATATTTTTTTTTTAAATTTAGTGGGTTGCACATTAGGGGGTAAGGAGAATAGAGAACAGCCTGTTATCAGTGGCACTTAGGGCCACACTTTACATTTTTGACTGCACATCTATTGTTTTATCCTCATTTGTGAAAAGTTTTTATTTTTTAAAACAAAAGCCAAGCATTTCTTACTGGCTACATCTTTGTCTAACATATGACCTCTGTTGCTGGTACACATGCTTTCTGCCCATGATTCTAGAAACCATTTGAAAAACAAACTTAATGTTGGACCTACTGTACCTGACAGAAGGGTGTCCAGGGGGCTTGTGTTTTCACCTATTGCAGCCTGTGACAACATTTGTAAAATTATTTATATACACTATACCTGCCATTCATACTCTAAATTCCTTTAGATTGCACAAAAATACAATTATATAGGCACAAAGCTATAATCACTTTCCTGACACTGGTAACAGAAATATAACACAAAATTTAATGATCCAAGTCCATTCACGGTCCTATTGTCCTCTGCAGGGTAGATTTAGAGCAGCTGCTCACGTCGAAAGTGGGTTGGCCAGCGTTAATGAATCGGTGCAGCTCACAGCCGGCCGTCAACATCCTTTCTGTCCCCCTTCCACCCATCCTCTGCCAGGCAGCTCTCAACTTTATATGAACAAAACTTTCTGATTCTGCACATTCCAATTTTCAGGAAAGTGCTGCCTGGAAGAACTTGGGTCCTTCTTTCTTTTATTCATATTGCTGAATTCCATACAAAGTACTGATTAAACTGTGTTTTTACTTTATGTCAGTAATTACACAATAGAATGGTTATTTGTGTTTTATGGTTAAAAAAAAAATCTGTTTCTGAACATTTCCAAGTTATTAAAACACATTTACTGTTGTTTATCCTTGCCAGTAAAAGCATATTATTATTATAATATTATTATTATAATAAATGGAGGAAACAAGGAAATAAAATGTATTAATTAATTAACTAACACTGTCATTACAGATTTGCTTTGCATTTATTGCTGCTTAAATTATCATCTTTGGGAATGAGTGGGCAAAATAGTTCCAGGACGACATATCCTGCACTCTGAGGAAACCTCCAGATCCCTACAAGGGGCCACACAAGCACTGAGGCCTGCAGTCCTCTTCTGAAGAGCATCACACATGTACTGTTCTGATTGTCGGGAACCAAGAATAACTCACCTGACTACACATGGGGCCTCAGTCAAGTTGGAAAATTCTTCCTGCAAAATTAAAAATATTCCTAAAGCAGGTTACAATGCTTTATTACCAAACTTTACCTACTGGTTGGTCTATGGGAAGTTCCAGTGGTGGAAAATTAATTTTGCAACAGATTTGCTACACACACACACACACACACACACACCAGGGTATTTTTGTGGAATCAGATCCCAGTAATCCCCTTGATTCAAACAAACACCCTCCAGATCACAAAGCTGCCTGCTGCACCAAACACTGGTTCCTTTTTCTTTATCTAGCCAACTTTTAAAATTTTCTCAGAATTTTTTTTCCTAATCATGTAACAATTAATTTTTAGAACCACAACAAGATTTTTCAAATCACTGGATCACATTGCCCAGCACCCCCCGCAAATCTGACACGAGCTACAGCAATAAATCCTATAGGCAAATGTGAGGTTACCTCATGGCTTGCAAACTGTTAACACAGTCCACCTATGCAAATTCCATTCAGAACACAACAAAAATGAAATGGGCGCTAAACAAACCAGGCCCTGCACTTCCCATACAGCACAACTCCCACCTTATTGACACTGGGATCCAAAAAAAACAATAAAACGAGTCCCTTCGTTTTCATTCACAAAACGGGGAGCCAGAGCTGACATCGGGCTAAGGTTCATGTATGGAGGTACAGTGATGGGAGGGAGGGAGTACAGGAGAGTCCTCCTCATGTGCCTTCATTGAACCCCTAAAACTGACAGTTGTGGCGGGGGGACAAACCAGGAGTTAAACACCACCACTTGTTCAGACTGTTAATGTGCTGGGGGGGTAGGAGTGGGGGGTCATTTTGAAGGAGGGGCTGGTGAATGGGGGGAGCTGCTGAGATAATCAAACACCTCCGCCAGAGGTAGTCACACACGCGCTGTTTACTCAGGTAAATAAGGCCTCCTTATAAATATGGAGTCAATGGGGCAGGCATTCCTTTACAGAGACTCACCACATGCAAACACACCCTCTGCAGGCACACACACACACACACGCACTGTGGGAATCTGTTACTGATAAGCTTGGCTATGAGAAACCACTTACGTCTCAACAACATGCTCAGCCCTGCGCGCCTGTTGGGTTGGCCGAGCTCTTAAGAGACTACCCTGCACCTCAGGCGGTGCATTTCAAGGCCACACTGCTGCCCTGCCGGTCATTCCCTGCAGTTCAAGAGCAACCAGGACCCCGAGAGGCATCAGGCCTGTTTCATCTCAGAAACACCTGCAACAGACTTCACAAGCATCAGGAGACCTCCAGAAGCTGTTGACGTGCTGCTGTTGCCTGTCGTAAACTGTGGTGGACAGCTCTGCCAATCCCACCCTCTGTCAGACCCCCCGGGGAACCCGTTTCCTCCACAGGGAGCCAAGGTAAGTGTACCCTCTTTAAGTGTCCACATGAGTTCACTGTGAAATGGGATGAGAAGCTCTCTGTGCTGGAGGTAAATCACTGTGAACAACACAAAGGACAGGTGATGCAGTCAGCAGGATGTCTACTGAAAACCAGATCCAAAATTCACTTGAGGGACATGAGTGCAGTACTGTGCCCAGCTGAGAGCAAGGGTGTCATTTGCTTACAGGTGTATCTGTGAGTCCGTCCGAGACGAGTAGCCTGTAAACAACGCTTACGCCAAGTGTGTTTGCCACAGTCTTCAAATCTCAGGCTCAGTCAGCTGCGGTGTGAGGGCAACTTTAGCAAAGAGTTACTGCAATTTTGTGCTACACAGTGATGTCATAATGTTGTTCCATATGAAAATAAGGGTGCTGAGTGTGCAGGTAGGTGCGTTTCGATTACGCGTAATGGAATCAGAATCAGAAAAACTTTATTAATTCCAAATCACTATATTATTAACAGTATATTATATTTGCAAAGAGAGAGAGCAATCCTGAAAAACTTGCAGAAATGTCTTATTAAGCTGAAACTGATAGAGGTTGGAATGTGGTGGACAAGAACAGGTCAACAGGCCCTTTGTGGACCCCCAGCCCAAATGCATACCCATCCCATTCATTATAGATTATTTACCACCCGCTCTAACCAAGCTGAAGTACACCAACCAGTTGGGATAAACAGCTACCCACTGGGTTAAGAAAAAAGTCTTTTCACCACACCATGGCTGGATTAAACGGTTGACAAATCTAAAACATGTTTTTAAAGTTAACTTCATCTGAAAATTGAAGGAAGAAAATTGGAAAAAATAAATTATGAAGCAATGTTAATTGTTTCAGGTTAAAGCATCTACTAAGAACAGAACCGCCTCACACTAAAGGGGGTGGTGGGGGGGAGGTTGAAAGATGAAACAACAAATTAGCCGTTGATATCTAAATGAATCAAAATATTTGAGCTGAGCACAAGCAGCTCAATTCTCTGGAGACAAAGCACCATCTCCCCAAAATGGATGCAAAACTAAAGACATGTAAATAGCCCCGTCTCCTCCATAAGCCTCAAAGCAATAAATTAAGTACGTAATGAGACAAACATGAAAAAAGCATTAGAATTTCAAAAGGCCTAATCTTTCTTAAGATTTAGATGTTAGACGAGATACAATAGATACAATATTAATGAACAGTTATCTGTTTCAGAAAAAAGATGACTTGGCAGACATCCAGCAACGAAAGTCATCCAGTTACACAGAAGGAGTGACAAATCCAGAAAAACCCAAACTGTCACTTAGGGCTTTCTTGTACCTGGCATGTGTCTTTGTGTGTGTGTGTGTGTGTGTGTGTGTGTGTGTGTGTGTGTGTGTGTGTGTGTGTGTGTGTGGGCAACAATCCATAGGCACCAAAAAGAATGTGACAGGCCAGACGGTGACAGTTGAACACTTGTGCCGAAGCTCAGATTCCTGACCCAGCACTGCTTTGTCACTTGCTTTGCATATCATTTGAATTCATCAAAATCCCCTCTTTTTGGCCCTTGCCTTAGCTGTCCTTAAGAACTTAGAAGTGGCACTTGTTGGCACTTGCAGTTTGTCCTGTTATTTAAACGCTTTAATCCAGAGTTACTTCTTGTGCACATTTCCTGGGCCACAATATGATGAGCACTGTTCTGAACTGTGAAGGGACCCTAATGGGACTTGAACTGAGAGCCATTTCACTCAAAGTCTCCATGCACAACCGTGCCACCTGCAATCCTACATGCATCATGTGGGCTTCCAGCTTTTGCTCAAATCCAGCAAATGTTCTCTATCCTTTTCACACCTTTGGTTTGTCCCTAAACCCCTAGAAAATCCTCTTGAACTCGTACCCTTTTCAGAATAAGTGCTTTGTTTTATGACTAAATCTGTACTACAGTGAAGAAGTGCACATCTAGGCTGGTCTGGCAAGCAGCTGAAAGTACCACACAGCTCACACAGCTGGAGCAGGTGCCAGCGACAGGTGGACAGGTGGAAGCTCTTCTCAGTGCACCAGAACCACGCATCTGTTGCACACCTGTGTTCTCCATCGCTCACAGCAAGCCGCAGGTGGTCTGCCTGCCTTTTCTACGACAGATCCGTTCAGCCGTGTATTTCCGTGCAATCTTTACCCGGGCCGCACAAGCTCATTCAGGTGCACAGCAGTATGGACGCAGGGAGTTTAGTAGCCAACATGGCAGGTTGAGGAAAGTGATCAAGTGTCTGGAGTTACACTCTCTCTGGCATTTTCCTTCTCAGAAAAATATTATGCGCCAGTTTCCTTATTGTTTAGCAAAATTTCAGTTTCTGTCTCCCATCTTCGATGAGAACTTCCCTGTAATTGCTCACTCATTAGGTTGAGGAAAAGGGGCAGATAAAGTAGCCACCCTTGCTGGGCAGGGTACACAAGGCTGAGCAATTGGGGGTCTACCAGAAGTCACCTCAACAACCTTCCTCACCTGCGGGGTTTTGGTCTTGCTGCCCACTGCAATGGTTAAGGTTCAGCTGACACCACTTTGAGTCAGCAAACAGGAGGGTGGAGGCAAGGGGGGGTGCTTGTAGTCTGAATCATGCACCTCTAGCCAAGACTCCTGGAGTCACGCCCCGGGTAGGTTATCCATTGCTGGTAAAATATGACATACACCCGTAACTCCAGAGCCCACTGTGGCTAACATGCTAGGCATATGTCAGGGCGTGTTTATGAGACACACACTCGCCCACGCAGACACATACACACACATGCAAACACACACCCTGCTGGACAGTTTGACTGACAGACCCTTGGGGGCTCGTGGCATGGAGATCAGGTTCTTGCAATCATGTGGGAATATCTCCCCTCATGCACCTGAGCACTGGAGCAAACATGCATGGCAGCACAGCAAACCTAAAAAGAAATAACATTTCCGTTTGATTACGTTAAAGATTATCAGTCACCCTGCGGCACAACCCTAAATGAACTCACTGTGACTACTGTTCTTCAGTGAAGTTCCGCAAGAAGCACTAGCCTAAACACCTGCAGGGTTCATTTCCTGGCGTGAAAAGACCCGATTAGAAGTCTTTACCACAACTGACCGATCCTTGTATGTATGAACAGTTCTGTTTTCCTGTAAGAGGTGAGGGAGCAGCAGTGGTCGGATCCATGGCCATGTTCAGGGAGGGGGCTCCTGTTTCTGTGGTTGCCTGCTTACCCTACAGCCACGTTCAGTATCATCGAGTGGCTGGAGAAGAGCAGGATGTTGTCTGTGACGCCCCCAAAATGACTGTGTACACCCCAGATGGACGCCACCGTTAGTTGCCCGGCAGCCGTTCGGCAGCCTCCACCCCCCACACCTTGATCTGAGGCCGATGAGGAAAAGAACAGCAAAGGCCTAATTCCCTTGAAATGAATACGGCAGCCTTAACCAAACTCATTTAAAGATCAGTCAAGAGCTTAATCCATCGCCTGGGGAGCCTGTTTTTGTCTCCAGCCCTGACCCATTCTCCCCACCAACCCCAGCTTCTCCAGTTAAGAAATGAGAAGGGGCTAAATTTGCTGGACTAATGGGCTTAGCACAAGCTGTCGCAGGCTGGAGTGGACACGCAGCAGGCAGGCAGGCCCACTGCTGCTTTAATCTCATTCCTGTTAAACCAGTGTGGACAACGCACTGGCTGACACTTTTTTAGAGAATGGGGATGAAAGGAAGAGTTTTTAGGTGGTTGTAGTACTTGTATTTTGGGGGACTGGGTGCCATTAAAATGGAGATGAGAGGACAGCTTCATTGCAGGAGAATAACTTTATTTCAGATCTGATGCCGCCTTCAAAAGCTCTGGCCTGGCCACTTCTCTCCTAGGTGCTGGAGGCTGCAAATGCTCCTCAGGCCTGGGTGATGGTGTCAAGCGTTTGCATTGTTCACACAGAAGGCAGATCCCACGGAATCCCACCACAGCACTGTGCGTTTGGAGAGCAGCTTCCAATGGCCAACTCCTGATAACCGGGGCCATGTCTCCTCAACTTAGATGGGCATCAATCTGAACGTGTAGCTTCCTCTTTCCACTTGGAGGCTAAAAGAAGCTGAAAAAAATATCTCCACCTTATGATAACACCTGGTGTGGGAGAAACATTAACCTGACAGTCTGGCTGTTTTATTTGGTCACCTATGAACATAACTGTTAATGACTGAAGCTGTTCTCAGCTGTGTGACATTCAAATTCAGACTCTGGGATGCTGTAGTGCAGCAGGTTTTATTTGCCGCTTGCTTTATTTTCAAATTAAGAGACTAAAACTTTGCATTTATAGATCTGTATGGTTTAGTACATGAAGACTGGGTTTACATTACGTCACCATTTACTTTTGGTTTCACCGTGATACAGAAACGAGGACTGCAGTCGATTATGGCTAGTAAACCTATCCTTAACTAGCAGGTTAATTCTTTCCTGTGTTTTACTTTTCCTGGCTTTAATTTCCCTCCAGATATCCTGACAAATAAAGGCGGTATGAAGTTTTCCCATCATTGCAGGTGTAGCTTCTCATTTTGTCACACATGTCAAAACCATCTGGTCACCCTGCAGAGCGTCCTTCAGCCACAAGAGGCCATTCCTCCCTTTATTGCTGGAATCTGTGTTTTGTTTTATTAAAAAAAAGCCTTGACTCCAGCTGATGGTAGAGCCAGGCGTCTGTAGGACGGTCTCTGTGAGCATAAAACGCCATGAATGAAGGGCTGACTGAGCCACTCACCTCACCCTGGTGACCATTAGCAGGTACTGACCCGCAAGTAAGGGACTCAGTAAAATCCATTTAGTGTCGTCCTAACTAAACTCACCCAGTGACCGCAACCACCACCCCCTCCTTCCCAAACACTTTGTCTGAATTCTCATTTTGGCCCCAATGTCCCTCATGTTTCCTTGGTTCCACTGAAAGCTCTTGACCTCACTCCACCAAAAAAAAAAAAAAAAAAACACCCCAGCTAATGCCTGGGTTATTAGGCAAGTTTGTTGTGCACAAGTGTGGTAAAAGTCTACTTCCTGAGGTCGCAGTGGGTCCGCTGAATATCACGGCACTCTGTTTCGTCACTCCGAGCAGCACCAAGGAGTCTCTGTGCGATGTAGAGGGCACATGGGATTTTTTCCTCAATGAGGTACTGTACAAATAACTGAAATTCAGATTTTTCTGTAAACCAAATCAACTATTCAGTTATTTGCCTTCCTAAATATCTTATTAATATCTTATATTTGCATTTTGGTGTAATTTTGCAAAAATATAGACAACTTTTATCAGTATGGACTGTTTGCTGCAGGCTTAAGGCCAAAAGGAGCACATTCATCAATGTGTGTCAAAACAGTCGTGGTTAAGATGCTTGATAAAATACCAAGTTTGCTTTAGCATTACTACTGTTTAAACGTTTAGGCATGGTTTCGATGCCTTGTGCGCAGTGCATTCTGAACTGTATCAATAGATTTCTAAAGGTGAATTAGACAACCGAACGCAATGTGTAAGTCAATATTGGCTTTAGAAATTAGTCACAAAACCTGTTCAAGATGGTTGTTTGCCCTTCATTGTCAGGTATGTGAGGATGTGCATATTTTATTATGGGCAGCATTTCAAATGAAAATGCAGTAATAATCTCTGAATGTAAATATAAAACTTATGGACTGGACTTATGAATGGGTTTGTTCTCCGCAGTTTTGGAGTGGTGTGCCATTGTGGGACTTTTTACAGGGCTGTTTGGCAGTACTCTGGAAGCAAGAAAACTTGAATTGCAAAGCTAGAAATCAGCTTTTTTGATACGCTTGTTTATCACTTTGCTGACAGCTGACCCTCCAGCTGAACTGAAGGAAGGTTTGTGGGAGCTTCCTGAGGAAACAGTTGTCAGTGCCCGTTGGGTTGCTGTTTTGGGCATCAGCATGAGCTTAAACAGAACCTTACTGCAAAGTCAGGCATAAAATATAATTTTAAACTTTGTGAAGACCTCACATCTTTGTGAAAAAGATGCTTTTGACACTGACAGGCTGAGGGTTATGCCTCTGAAATCTGTATTTTTAAGTTCAAGACCAGCATTCATATTAACAGAATACAAATTTATTTATGTCAGCATGGGATACAATTCACAACATCACACATCTAGGAAAAGTTGTAGAAATTAATAGAATTTAAACCAGATGAGTAGTTGAAATAAAAACAGTGCTTAGTTTGGTTTATCTTATCTTTGTGTCTTATGGACAGGTCAAGTTTAATACAAAGGCTTTTCGTCTTTGTCTCGGGCAATAAATGTGTATTTGGACATAGTGAACTTTTGTAGCTTTTAGATTACTTTAGATAATTTTAATCTTGTAAATGAAGTTAACCTTTTAAAAAGGATGCACATTACATGGCAAAACAGTTAATCTAATGCTAAACAACCAACAACAGAACAGATAAGAGCAGGCAGCTGGTTGTTCTCCGTCCACATGCTGCCGCCAGAATGACAAACTGTACCTGCTGCTATTTCTGTGTGTCAAACTGGATCTTCACAGTGTGTTAATTCCTGTGCAGGCTTTGCTATCAAAATGATTTCTCCTTCTTCAGTAGCTGGATGCCCCTTTTGTTAAAAGTTTTGAAGGTGTAGAGGCGATGTCTCTCTCCCTGTCTCCCCTTAAGACAGATGTCTGACTCGTGTGTGGTTCCTCTTACCCCGCAGCTCAGTGGTGGCCATGGTGAGCCGCGACGGAGGCCTGGGGGCGATCGCGCTACACTCGTCCCGTCCAGGCCTTGCAGATGCCTCTCTGGTTCTCCCAGATGGGGCCAACAGACTCTCACAGACCTGGGACATGGAAGACTCCAAGCCACCCCGTGAGCTGAGCTCTAGCTCCGAGCGCCCAGCCGGACTGTACCTGTCCTGCTTTGACATGCTCCTGACGGAAGACGCTGCCTGGCTGCTCAAAGTGGCCGACACAGCTCCCCCCTCAAGCTGCGTGGGAGGATCTATGGGTGCGGCCCAGAGCGAGCCGTGTAAAGACCCCGAGCAGTGCCCTGTCATCGACAGCCAGGGCCTTGCCCTGTCACCCGCGTTGGAGACCCAGGTGGAGGAGCGCTCCCTGGAGCAGGTGCAGAGCTTAGTCGTGGGTGAGGTGCTCAAGGACATCGACACGGCCTGCAAGCTCCTCAACATCCACCCAGGTGCGCACACTCACCTGCCAGTCTGACGGCCACTGCAGTCACAGCACCAGACATACGCAACCGGATGTTACTTTCAGCAAAACACTTCACAAGCCGAGGAGCAGAAATTATTATTCTTAAGGGTATTATTTTTGTGTTATTCTTCATAATAGCAAAGTTCTACAACCTCAAAGCTTCTGCAACATCATTACACAAGTTTGGAATTTTTAAAAAAATATATTGAAGTTAAAAAAAAAGTTTGTTTTTAGAGGATTTAGTTGTAGAGTTTTTCAAAGGGATCCCCGAATTATGAGGATCCACTTAAATATTAAGGTGAGGGTCTGTTTTGGTGCATTCTGGGTAGCAATAGCGATTGTACACCTCCCCATGACACCACCTTTCATGCTACGGAGCAAGAAAAAGGGTGGGAGCCGTGGATCTGAGCGCCCCCCAGGGCCTCTGACATTTTCTCCGAGCCCCCTGCAGAGCTGTGCCGGGACGACGCTGTGTTGCAGGAGCACAGTGAAGTGAGGCACTACGCCCTGCGCAAATGACTCTGTTTACATTTCCCCCTCCCTTGCTTACAGTCACAGGGCTCATTTAGAAGCAGCACACCAACACGCCTCTACCTTTTGCCTTCCCTCAGCTGTGGTGGGAATTTTTGGATGTGAGCATTCAGTTGGCATGGGCTGCTACTTTGACAAATGTGACAATCTTAGCAATGTCATGCTTGTCCCTGATCACCATCCTCCCCTCTCTCGCCCCCAGACCCCATGGAATGGAACATGAGCAACGTTCAGAAGTGGGTATTGTGGACAGAGCACCTTTACCGCCTGCCCCAGGTGGGAAAGACTTTCCAGGAACTCAGTGGCAAGGACTTGTGTGCCATGAGCGAGGACGACTTCCGGCAGAGGTCCATGCAGTACGGTGACATCCTCTACGCTCACCTGGACATCTGGAAATCAGGTGTGCTGCTCGGAAAAAGCTATGACGGCATGGACAGGGATGGCTTTTTAATATTTTTGGGGTTAGGTCCATGCAACAGCCTGAACTATTACACACCACACAGCACTGACAACAGTTGCGGCCTTTGGACTTTGAAAATGACATTTCAACAAAAAGGCAAGCGCAAAACAAGAAAAAAAAATATTTATTAAAATCTAAACTCACTGTTATTCAGTGTCATATAAAGAGTTCATTTGCACAGCTTGCTATTTTAAGTGGAGAAGGTATGGACAGACATATGTAGGACCAGTGCAACCTTTAGAAACCTGATTTCCATTTATAGTCCCCATGGAAGCCTTTTCTTATGGAGGAGTTTACCTCCTTTGTCTTTGGAATACCACACACCTACAAATATTTGTGCTTCAGTCCTCCAAAAAAAAAATTCTTGCACATGAGTTAAACCTGCATACATTTCTGCCTGCTGCCAACTTGTGTTGTGCTTCTTCCAGTTTTTTTATTGTTATGGTCCTACATAGCGTCAGCACCTCTTATCATCGCATTTAGGAAGAATGCAAACAGGCCAAGTGTTTTATTTTAAGCAGTGTGAACCCTCCCAGGCAAAAGTGAACAAACGTTATTGAGTCTCGCTTATCGTCGTCTCTTTTTTGCTGTTCAGCTGCGTGGATGAAGGAGCGATGCTCCCCAGGAGACAACAGGTTCGTTGGTAAGTCTGTCCCTGTCTCAAAAGCTGACTCATTTTGTGTGTGTGTGTGTGTGTGTGTGTGTGTGTGTGCGTGAGAGAGAGAGAGCCAGCTGGAGGGCAGCAGTGAGTCAGCATGTGTGGTGGTTAAGTGGTTCATTCTCTTTCTTCCCCAGGGGGAGAGGAACTGTGGTCAGAGGCCGACTCTTCTTGCTCAGGGCAGCCCATCCACCTGTGGCAGTTTCTTCGGGAACTTCTGCTCAAGCCGCACAGCTATGGACGCTGCATCCGCTGGCTCAACAAAGAGAAAGGTGTGATGGGCGGGGTTGGGAAAATGACGCTTTGTGGAGGGGGCAGTGTACCGAGGAGTCTAGAAACCACCACACCCAGGGTGTTTTAGATGAGGTACTTTTTGTACAGTTTTACTCTGTACCCAGACAAATAAAAAAAAATCTACCTGTGGCAAAGTAAAAAACAAAAATCCGGTTCGACAAGAAGAGCACAAAGTTACCTTCATTCAAATACTCGAAAATGTAATTTAAAATATAGTTTAGACTTATGAAAGAGATTTTTATTCCTCTTAAATAATTTCTCCAGGCTCCAGATGGGGTTGGGTTTGGAGTTCAGGGGAGCAGCTCTAACCACAGCACTGTCCACTGGCCTTAACTACAAAAAAAGCGACAATTTACTGTTAATTTCCTAAAATTTAGACAATCTCTTTTTAATGTAGTCAAAATTAATCTCTCTCAACATTTAAAACTAAAATGTGATGGTACAGAAATGTGACTTATTCAGCAGTGTAACATTTAGGTAAAAAACCTTGTAACCTAATGGCATATAGATTGATTCCCATTCCTTAACATTGAAGAATTACGGCTCCAGCGTAAATTCCCTACAGTCCAGATGGGCAAACATGGGGTAAACTGGAACAAAATTGATCCACTGCACTGAATTTTTACTTAAACCATTTTACATCTCTTCCCCATTTACAGGCATCTTCAAAATCGAAGACTCTGCCCATGTAGCACGTCTCTGGGGCATAAGGAAGAACCGCCCGGCCATGAACTACGACAAGCTGAGCCGCTCCATCCGCCAGTACTACAAGAAGGGCATCATCCGCAAGCCCGATGTATCTCAGAGACTGGTCTACCAGTTTGTTCACCCTGTATAAAGGAGGCGGGCGACCATGCAGGGTAGCTGGTGGACCACAGCTGGGCCTGTACCTCGCCAGCATCTCTGGCTTCTCCTCTCTTGTGTAGAAGCCCTCCTCTGGGGAACAGCTCGGGCTCGCTGTCCTTTGGCTGGTTCCGGCCCTCTGTCCCTGAAGACTCTCCTCTTGAAAGAATGTCCATTTCCACAAAAGCAGGACATTCATGTGCAGAAGGATCCCTGAAATAAAGACTTTGGGGAAGGGAAAAAAAAAAGAATCCTTTTAGAAGGATTTTGAACTGCCTTTTCCACGTGTTCGCATTATCTGCCTGTTCTAATTCCTTGTGTTTACATTTTTTTCATATTAGTTCATTAGGTGTACAGCATGTAAGGCTTCGAATGACATCTTTTTTATTTCTCAGAAGTGACTTCTACTAGTGCTGTGCTGTTGGACACTTATCATTTTGCTGACTTGTGTCTGCCTTTGTTTTGCTAATAAGCAATTTGGAAGCTGTGCAACCAGAACTTTCTGGCTCCATGCCTTTCTGTCCCTTAATAAAAACTACCAGTCCCTTCTGTTGAGGCACTAAGCACTGAGAAAATGCACACTTTGTCACCCTGCAAACTCTGAACAGCACCCTGGGGACAATATTTAAAAGCTGATGAGGCAGAGAAGGGAATTCCTGGTGATTCGTTTTTTCAAAGTTTTCTGCTTCTTTTTCAAAGACTTCCAGATGCCATGCATCCATCCAGCCATTCAACCATCCATTTTTCTGGCCTGCTTTATCCTGGTCTGGGAACTTCTAGATTCTTCGGTCATAATGAACATATCGGCATGTGGCCGCCAACCCCCATCCCCTCCACTTGTTGCCCCCGTCACTCCACCCTCTCTCTGGTTTTGTGGGAATGTGACTGTTATCTCTCCACAGTAGAGTAGGCTTGGCTCTGGCTGCCCTCCAGGGGACCAAACAGGTGTTTCATCCAAGTGCTCCATTCATCAAAACGAGCACTGAAGAACACACACCGGCTTTCTCCACTTCGCTGATGTGCAAACTGCCCCGACTTCCTCTTTATAGCCTACCTTCACAGGTGTCTGTTAGCTTAGCTTGGGGGGAGCGAGAGGCTCATCCCTCACTTCCCTCTTTCATGCCCACTGTTTCATTCAGAAGGCCCCACTCTGTGCCTTGTTCACTTGGCCTGTTGATCACAGAATGGTTAAGGACCCCCCCCCCCCACTATACCAGCTTAGTGAACGGATGCACAGTAAAAAGGGCCATGAAGTTGCACCCAACATCAGAACCAAGTGTGAAGGAATTGTGGTTGTCTTCTCCTGTGGGTGTTTTATCAAACATACCCACTAAACCTGTGCAATAGTGGCACATCTGTTAAAATAAAGTCTTTAATAAGAATATGCAGATGAGTCGGAATAAGCAATACTGAATGGCCGGCAACAGCAGAGATGTGAGGTTAGTTTTTGAGAATGAATGAGTATTTAATTTAGAGAGGAAGGTGTGTATGCAGACAGTTCACTGTACAGTTAAAGCACACAGAGCCACACGCGTGCGCGCGCACACACACACACACACACACAGAGAGAGAATGGCATAGTTAAAGCATTTTTAATGAGTTACTTTGTTACATTGGTTTAAATTTGTTTAACCTGATAAATATTCTTGATATTTTCAGATGTTCTCCAAAGTTATTGTTTCCAATTGCAATTTCTTTCCATTTTAACTATATGAAGAATAAAGTTTTTTTTTTTTTTTTGTAATTGTGCTGCTGTTTTTTATTCATAAACTAGTTTCCAGTTATATTTGTTCTACTGAATTAAGCAAAATGGTCACAAAACATTTCTAGCATTTGGAAATGTTTCTTCTTACCCACTACCTACACTTGAACACCCTCAGTGTCTCTTTAACAAACTTTTGCTTTAGTGTTTTGAGACATTTTGTTAAAATATCTTATTTTTAATTTCACAAGCTTAGACATTTTTTGTTACTGTCTGCTTAAAAGCAGTGTAATTTAAAATTAATAAATGGAATTATAAATAGCAACCAGTCTGAAGCTCCCAATTTTCCATAGCTGCAGTTGTGTAGATTTTAGACTTCTCCGTACAAATCAAGTGAATATCAATCTTTTTGTAAAGCAAAAGTGTCTTAAAGCAATTCTGTGCATAAAATATGAGTTTTACGTCTGGGAAAAAATATATAATTTTGAGGGCCACCTAGCAGGGCTTCTCAACTGTATTCTTAGACTGAGGAACGCAGCATGTTTTTCCAGCTCTCCTCATGCATTCACAAGTCCGACTAAAAGGTGATGAATTCACCGATGATATTGCGTTTATTTTGCTGTTGGCATTTCACAGCTGCTCCAATAACCTCGTACAAATATAATTTTTGCAAAAACGTATATGGCGAGATACTGTTTTATTTAATAGTGGAGTTTCTCCAATTAAGCAGTGTTCCAGATCTTTCCATGGAATAAAACCGGTCCTATGGTATCTGCCTTCGTACGTCAGACAAATCCATTAGTTGTAGTTAATAATTTGCTAAGTCTGCTGTTACTCTCATGCTTGCGTGTGTCCCAGTGCCTGATGTTTTGCACACCTGCGTATGGATATGTTTAGCACTTTATTCAAAACAGTAAACCCTACAGTCTGTATAAGTACCTGAACACTTTTGTCTACAATACAAAACAAGGAACATTTTTAGACCAAAAGTAACTCTTGGTTTAACCAGATCGAACACTTGGGAAGGTGAGTGGCTCAGATAAGGAATTCATTTGTTCCGTTTTGGTATGGGGATCTTGCGCAGGGTCAGAATGAAAGGCTAGGGTTCGGCATTATTGAGGGTTTGGTGGTATCTGATGTTCAAGTGCTGACGTCTGGTGGTGAAAAACTGCAGCTGCTGCCTCAGAAATGTACGGCTGCCCCATGGCTTAACCGACTCCTGTCCGGCAGCTTTTAAAGTGAATTCACATTAAATGAGCTACTGTGCATTAATCTGAATGGGAAGCATAAATAATGCATTTCTGCATAACAAAAAGTTCAGGGTAGTGGTGGCAGCACTAAATAAAAAAAAAACAAATGATACAGTTAACTATAAATCCATAATGTTGACAAGAATACATTTTTTCTGCATTGTCCATTTCACTTTGATTTTGTCCTTGGTTTGGGGATGGATCATTTATTTGTTCATTTTTATTGCATCTTTTCATTTTTTTATCCTCAGGGAAAACAACCGTGGTTACAAAGAGCAAAAAGTAGATTTTTCCTTTGCTTAGTTTGACTTCACTGCCGTATGGGCTGAATTGTCATTATTTGTGTTCTACATGCTTTTACATGTGTGCTAAATAAATTTAAAAATTGCATTAGCTGCCATTGCCTTAACAAAATTGGTGTTTATGTTAAAGTAGTGTATCTGAGGGATTTTAAACATGTAAAAGTTTAGCTCGGTTGATCTTATAGCGGAAGATACAGTTTAAAACCCATAGAATCCATTCATTTGCAGAAATCCTCTGGTTCCCAGCTTCAGTAAATAATTCACATAGCAAATATAACTGCTGACCTTTTAACTGCTACTTTGGCCGCACTTTATAACCCTAACCCTGCAACACAGACCCAAAGGTCAGCATCCAATTCCAATCAGTTTGTCAAGCATCCGTCAAGAGCAGGAAACAATAAGCAATGCATACAGCGAGAGAAACTGCACCCTGGCTGTGGTATGTAATGGTGCGGTTTTTTTTTTGCTTTTATATTACTGAATAGTTCACACATACAACAGTGTTACAACAGGGAGGGAGGCATCATGGGACATGACCTCTAGTATTCAAGCAAGCCTCATGTCCCCCCAGCATTTGTCTGTAATGTATTTATTCGCCCCCCCCCCCCAATACCATACAACATGTTTCCCCGGCTCTTCTGTCCTCAACGAGGAAGGAAACATTTTTCCTTAGCTGCCAACAAAACATCAGCAGTTGGAGAAAATACGGTTATAATTTACACCACTTTCTAAGATTAAGGAGGGATATAGACTGCAGCAGATAAAACTGATGCAATATTATTACAAGAACTACTTTTTACTCAATAAACAGGCATTAATACAGAATGGTTTGATTTTTTTCCTCACTGGTTATTCATCAAAACTTACATCTCAGTTTTTCTAATCCAGTTTCCCCAGACTTGTGATTATTTTCTTTATTGACTGTAACAAACAGTTTAACATTTTTTTTTTCAATCTTAGAATGAGCCAGTGCTACACCTGCTTGAGGATTAACAGCTATAACTCTAAACATACATATTTGTTATATTGCTAATACAGTGTAGTTTTCACAGCACATTGTAGTAGCCCCCATCCACCTCCAATAAACTGAAAAAAGGACATAAAAAATAAATATATCTTTTACAGATACACCTTTCTTTACTGCTTCAGTTATATTCGGCTTCACTGACAGCTTCACACAGTTTTACAGTTACAATATAATATACTTTTTAAATTACACTGTCATATACAAGTCATAAAGCACGAGTCTGCCGCTCTCTCACAAGTCAACAATTCCATTTCAGTTAAAACAGAAAGCAAAACCTAAAGGTTGAAATCATTTTACAAATGTGTTCCTCTGGTCTTTTTTTAATCAAACACAGCTAAAACACTACAGATTTTGTTCAATTGCTCGCATTTTTTTAAATAGTCATTTTGTGAATACACAGAATTCACACTCTCTAACCATGAGGATCATGGGTGTGTGTGTGTGTCTGTTGAGGAAGAAGAGGTTGTTGGTGCGGATCACTGTTCCAGGAGAAGTTTTTCAGAACACTGACTGCCTGGGGAGCTGGTGATGCCAGAGAATCATGGTTGCTCACGTGCGGTACACACACACACACACACACACACACACACACACACACACACACATCCCTTCCTCTGTTACACGGATACACAGACTCTTCTCGCTGCTCTCAGCTGTAAACGCAGTGTAAGCTACGCACAAATATTATTTTATTTAACCTTTTGGTAGTGGTCCATTAGAGATTCCAGTAGTATGAGAGTTTTTTTTTTCACAATGTAGTTTCCCATCTCAGCATCTGAACGTAAAGCGGCTCACCCAGCTGTCCTTCTCCTTGTTTTGGGGATTCCGTTGCAGCTGTCTGAGCTACTGTCTCAACTGTCAGCCACTATCTGGAGTTTCCAGCTTCTGAAAAATTTGCTGCTGATATTCTGACAACTGAAGCTTCATCTCATCCATAAATCTAATGGCACAGAAAGTATTTCTTCTCTTTTCTACTTTTGATCTAGTTATAAATCTACAGTTACACATCAGGTAAGAAGGGAAGGGGGAACAGTTAGGCATCACTGAAATGTATTTAAATTATCACCGCATTCATTGTATATTTTCTGTGAATGCTGTTATATTTTCACTCTCTAATACCAGACTGTAGATTGTTTTGATAAATGAAATAAGTGACTGCTTCTTAATCTACATGAAAGTCCAGTCTAGAGGAGGAGGAAACTGAAAATGAGGACCAAATGCAAAGCGTGGGTAAAAACAAAATACCACATGGGTTCTGAATTCAGCCAAGAAGATATTGTTGGTGAAGGCGGTTACTCAGTGGCTCTCAGTGAGATCTTCATTCTTCCCACATCTCCACATCCCCAAACCAAACTTCTCTTGTTGGCAGCCAATGACGTAGCAAACAAAAGGGTCACCATCCAGGTGGATGTGGCCAACAGTAGTCACAGCACCTATCATCCGAAGGGTGCTTTTTCAAGCCTCACACTGACCTCTGCCATTGTAGACTCAAACGAAATCCAGTAAAGAAGCTCAACTTCATAAATGGATTCGGCAACAGTTTGCTTTGGGGAGCCGGATGAGTGAACAGCGCTTCTATACTCCCCGATGCTCACTTGAAATATGCCGCTTCAAGCCACTTGGGGAAAGAACATACAGTTTACTAAGGGTTGTTGTGCATGTTATCATCTGCTTGGCTCCACCAACTCTCCAGCTCATGCATCCATCAAAAATAACTCCTTAGAAGCAGTGATATTTGTGATATTGGAAGCAGAAAGTGACATTTTTGTAGAACTGAAGAAACAACGTTGAACCAAGGGTTAGATATGTAGTAGCCTGAACCTGTTCTTTTCTCCTTCTTTAGACAAACTTCTTGGAAGTTGGGCAGACGGCCGAAGCTCAGATGTTTACATCGAGACGTTAAGCATTGCCCACCCATGTTTCCAGCTCGGGCGGCTGGGCTATGTGTCCCACAATACACAGCATCCGGTGTGTCGAAAATGCACAGAATGTACACTGCATAGCACATGCTGCTACACGGGTGGTGTCAGATACGAAGACAAAAAATAACACGTTGCAGAGAACACGCCTGTCGACAGGAATAACCGAATCACACAGAAAAAATACAGTGTCCAACGTTTGTTTTTTTTTTTCTGTTTGTACGCTTCACTGATTCACCAATGCAAGAGTACACGCATAGCATCAAGACTGCTACACAAAAATGTCATCGGATATACTACAATGCACGAAGCGCGGCTCATCTGAGCCGCGAGGGTGTCATCAGCTATGTAATAGGAGAACGTACGGCTACACAAACGTCATATCTTCTGCACAAAATTCATATTGAACACAGCTACACAAAAAAAAAAAAAAATCCAAAACATTTCCCTGCATTTGCTTCGATATTCATATGTGTTCCAGAATAAATGCTGCACCGTTGTGGATTTGATTTGCACCTCCCACCCCCTGCTGTCCCGCCACCAACACTGGATAAACATACAGAAGATATATCGTCTTTTTTTCATTACTAAGACTGTGATTGGTTGGTTAAGACTGCTTGGTGCATTTGTCTGGCAAGGGAAGTGTTGTTCTTGAGTCTCTGGCTATGTTCAGTACCACTGGACCAAACAGTCTCAGCTGCCTCCACTGGGGTTTCCACCTCCACATGGGTAAATTAGATGACCTCCACATAGTTGGCTGGGTACAAGCCCGTCTGCCCGTTATCCAGACGCCCCTTACACCAGCCCTGGTCGTCCTCATCCTCCAGCTTTATCAGTTCATCCCCTGTAAAAGGAAGAGATGGTCATGGTTTGTAATATTTAAGGCTAAGTGACCATTGCAGTAGTGGAGTCACCTTTATAGCAACCTGCTAGACCCAGTACAAAGCAGCTCACTTTGGGCTGCATCTGGTGAACTCAGCACCGGTACAGGGGCTCACCGGCTTTGAAGCTCAGCTCGTCCTGCTCCTGGCCATCGTAGTCATACAGCGCCCGCACACGTACGACCTTCCCACCTCCCGATTCCTCCTCAAATGAGTTGCCACCGCCGTTGGTCTCATTGCCGGAGTAGGCTGGCTGCTCATCATCGGACCACTCAGCAGAGTAGGCCTGGTTCTTGTCGTAACTGCTCACGCTGGGCGACAAGTAGTTGTTGGTATTGGAAGGCAGGGAGATTTGGAATTAACTCATGCAAGTGTCTTCAAACTTGATCCAGATGTCTACTGATGCACTTCTCTGATACAGTGCTAACTCTGATACACCACAGTACAATATGTTTTGAGAGTATTTAAAACACACACACACACACACACACACACACACACACACACACACACACACACACAAAATATAAATTTATAAATACAATTAAATCTATTCAGCCCCAACAAAGGAAAAACTAGTTATATTAAAGCAACTAGGTTGGCTGGGGAAGCAGCACAGATGCAGAACTAGACCTCTTGTGTTTACTTTCTCAGACAGTATATCATTACTATACCATATAACATGTTAGGGTACATTTGGTCTTCAACACATAGTTTAAGTGCACAAAATGAGTATTAGCTGTGCAGCACCTTAAACTCTGTGTTCATAATATTCAGAACTTGATCCAAATAAGGGATTGATGTCATTTGGGAGAGACATTTAACAAGGTGACTGAAAAAGAATTTTATCACTTTCAAAAATGTATTACTCTGTAACTAAGCATCACTTTTTAGTCATCATCATGGAGTTGAGCATCACCACCTTCACCACCAAGTCTTCATCCTTACTAAAAAAAAAGCTGATGTTCTTCACTGAGGACGGATGAACTACCATGCGTGTGTGTCTGTGTGTGTTGTGTGTGTTTTTAGAGGTCTCTCCTACCTTCCTCGGTCACCAGCTTGCAAGTGATCTCCCCCAGTAGTGGCATTGGTCATGGTGATCGCCTCATTGGGCTTCTTGGTTTTCTCCTTCTTGGTGATTGTATGGGTGAGATCTGGGTTGTACTCCTAAAAGCACAGACAGTGAGGATGCTTCAGAACAGTCATGTGTCTATTTCTGCAGCACTTTTACATACAAATGGCACGTAAAACTTACAGAGCGCTGTACATCTTTGACTGAAACTCTGACTGAAAAAAGCACTAAGCTTCTTGCATTAAATAAAAACATAAAATAAATGGGAACATATAGGGATTCCACAGACTTAATTTTCAAAATCATCTATAAAGTAAAAACAATGCTATGGTAACATATGTGTTGACTGGTAAAGTGGCACCGCGACGTCCACAAATCACCTTGACTCAAACTTCAAATGACTCAGTGATGTCACCACGGCTAAATTTTAACTGCTGCACGCGTAACTGATGGACTACAGTAACACTGAAAGGCACAATTGTTCTGCTCATATCTATTTGTAGAAGAAACTTTTAATGGATTAAGCTATTGCAACGTGAACTCTTTGTTTAAACATAAGCAGTATGACCGATGGCTGCCTTCAGTGCAAAATACACAAGCTGTCATTATAAAACCCTTGACATATTTCTCAGGCATCAACGGGTTGGAGAATTGCCGAGCTCCTCCTTCTGTGACACAGACATAGGCTGATTCCCTTCAGATGCAGTTGGTGACGTTAACTCCCCATGTAAGGATGTCTGCAGGGGGACTGGGTTGGATCACAAAAGGGTACTGGATCATGAACCAGAACCTCACAAAGATCACATTCATCGAATAGCAAACGTCACTGTGAACCATGAACGTGGATTGTCTGAAGATAGTAAGAGCAACTGAGTTGCTCTTCTAAGAACACAACAGAGACAAGGAAAAAGTGGCAAGAATTGTTTTAGTGGTTGAGTACAGGCCACAACACACACACACACACACACACACACACACACACACACACACACACACACACACACACACACACACACACACACACATACACACACATGCGTTCACACACGTGTCTTTTTCCTCCCTCTCTTTTGGTTTGATGGGTTCATTTGAATTATTGCTGCACTTTATTGCCACTTATTCTTCACTGATACAGATGCATAAGAGAGACCCAAATGTCAGTTGTGGATTTTTCTTCTTCATCGTCTCTGGTGGCTAAAGTCGACTGAGATTCGGCCTGAGTGAAAGTCCTGCATTGCATGAGTCAGTAAAGGGGTACAAGTGATGCTCACAGACACACTGGCCTCCATGCTATGGTGGGCTTTGACATGCAGGCAGAATGGTTTTGATATGTGTACAAAGTGTCCTTTAAATATTTGCAGGCTGGATGATTGATAGGACCTTGCCTATGTTTTGTTATCCCCTGGGAACTGGAGTTCTGCAGTACTATGAAAATAGATGCTGCTCTCTTCTTTATAAACAGATCCCAAGGTTACACCTATGGTGCCACAGTCCTTGAATGCGCAGGTCCTTGGCCCATAAACGCTTCTCACACACTGTGATCTACGCTATTCTGCACTCCATGACACCACAGTGTCATCACTGTCCAGTCATACAGGAGAGAGACCGGACCCTAAATTATGGCTCTGACTAGTCCGATAAACCTGAGTGGTGTCTCCGTACCTCAAACTGGGGCCAGTTCATAGGCATACCCGGCCCATGGTTGTTGCTGAACCACTTGAGGTCCTCCTGCGTGTTGGCTGCGAGGATGCTTCGCTCCAACTCCCAGTATACAGAGGCATAGCTGTAAAAGAGGGCAGAAGTTAAACATTTCTGAGGCAGGAGGGCCAGAGGACGTTGGCTGGCCATGCACCTGCTGCTACCATCCTAACCCTGGCTGTGTGGCCTTTTGCCATGGATGGACTGCTTGTCTCACTCTTTTACCTTCAAAGCATCATTTCAGCCTGAACCCAGAAGCAGAAAGCCTAAAGGTAGCAATTTATCTTCAGCATTTCCTACAACTTACAGTCTACAATCTAACTGAAGCAAGATTCTATTAAAAAAATGCCTTTGGTCTAAGATTCATCTGTCCATTTTTGTTAACCGCTTGTCCTGAGAAGGATGATGGTGCTTCAGAACATATCCAAAAAGAAATGGGCTCTAGGCTACAGTTTATTTAAACTCTTGGCTATGGTGTTGATCAGTAGACTTCTGGGGAGATCAGGGTTGCATGTGCATGAGCTTAAGGGTCCATAGCAGAGAAGATGGAAATGAGCGACAACGTGCCGACTCAGAAGTCCACAAACCACCCAAAGTGTTAAACGGATTCAGCTGCTTATCTGATCTCCTCAGTGTCTGTGAACTTTATTGATAACGGACCAGTCAAGCGCACAGCATCTTTTCACACCCCAGTAGACATTCAAGTGGGTGTTTGGGACTGTGCAAATATCTGCATCACCTTTACGTGACAAGGGTAGACATCTTAAGTATTTATTAAATTTATTATTCAATTGCATAACATAACAAAATATCTGATGATCACAATTTTTAACTATGACCTCGCACACACATACAAAATAGCCCGGTCTGCTTTAGTAATCCTTGCTTTCAGTCTGTGGTGGATCTTGGTCACAGACAATTGCCTGAAATACTGTGCAAGTTAAATGGTCGATGTTTAGTGTGATGGCTCTTAAATTAGAATCCGAAAATTGCATCACAAGGCCGATAACAGTTTGAAAGCACCATAGATCATTTATGGACATATGGTGTCTTGTAAAAGTATGGACAACCAGGAGAGCGACCTAGCCGTTATTTCGGAAAAAGTTTTCTTGAGAGGGACCAAGAAAGAGCTTCTTAGCCAAAACTCAAAGTGCTGTGTTGCAGTGGCCCAGTCAAAGTCCTCATCTCACTTGTCATTGTATCAAGAAGGCGCACATCCATCTAAAAGAATGGGCTAGAACCATGTGTGAAGCTGGCACACAGTTATTCAAAAAGACTTAAAACTTTTATAGAGAAACTCAAGTGTTAACATGTGGGCTTTGAATACTTCGCAAATACTTTCGTTACCGACTGACCTTTGGTTCTCGGTGAGGTTCAAGTGACGTTTGATGTCCAGTAACACCTCCTTGAGGAAGGTAAGCCTCTTGACCTCCATCTGCTGGCACTGATCAAACACCTGCTCCATGTTCTCCATGTACTGGGGCGTGCACTTATTCAGCTCCTCCAGAGACTTCTCATACTTCTCCCGGGCCTGAGGGATAAGTAGGCAAACAGGCCAGGACAGGCCCTGTTATAGTACCTACAACCATGGCGCACACATCTGCTTTGGGATAACACCCCTACTTTTTGCTTAATATACTTTCCTCTGAATTCTACTAACCCACAGTCTGATTTCCTAACAACGGCCCTTAATGAAGTCTTCATATGAGACACTGGTCTTGCTAAGCAAGAGAAGCAATACAGCTGCACTATGATGTCTTGTAAGCAGGCCATATGTTTTCTGTGATTTTCTTCTGTAGTGGTTCATTCTTTCAGCATGCCTGATCTCTCTTTCTAGAAAATACTCTCTCAGATCAGTTCCACTAAGTCTGATATGTAGACAGGAAACCCATGCAGCATGTGTCAGACCAACAAATTCCAGAGCTACCAATTAAAGTCTAGTGAACATGACAAGTAGCTTTAGTCAAAAATAGCAGCAGCTTAAAATATGAAGAAAGTAGCCAACACATGAGTGTTTTACCACCCCCAATAAAATCATTAAAAAAATATAAGAAAGCTCAGGCTAAAAAACAGTACATTTGCAAAAATTATCTCCCTAGACTATGTTCATCTCCCTCTCTTTATCTTCTTGTACCTTCTGCACATCCTGCTTGCACTTGTCCAGCTTCTCTTGAAGCTTCTTCTGCTGGTCAGGAGTGACAGTGGCCTCGGTTTTGCTGTTGGCCTCCCTTGTGGCAGCGAGCTTCTCTTCCTTGCAGGCCAAGTGGTACGTCTTCTTGGCAGCCTCCATCTGTAAAGTGACGCTCGATGCTGAACTTAGCTCAAGTGACCACCCACAGCTGTGCAAAGCCCTTGACTTTGGATAAGCTATAGGTCAATGTCACTTGTCAGCAAGTTTAAATGAACTTTATGAGCCAGGAAGGAGAGCACAGCTTTCAAGCTACCATCTCCTCACCCCTTGCTTGGAAAGTAAATATTCATTTGCTCACTTTCCCCTTGCAAATACTGTTATTTTTATGCACTACCTTCACACCACCATCAGCATTAATCCTGTGTCTTTCTCCAGCACCACAGAGCTAAACTGATAATTTTGTGCAGTTTTACCTGAACAGTTTCACTGAAGAAGAAGGCAAATTCTGTAATATCTAACCATCATATTTAGACAAGTAGCTCACCATCCCACTGTAAATCAACAAGGACTTAAATCTCTGGGAATGAAGTTTTTTGCACACTTTATTTGCTCTACCCACCTCTTTGAGCTTCTTAGCCCAGGGTTTCTGGGCCTTCTTGAAGCCCTCCTCTGCCTCTTTGGTTTCCTTGAAGCCACCCATCATTTGCTTGTGGTAAGCATCCTTCTGCCAGTTCCTGACCTTCTCCATGTCCTCATTAAGCAGGCCATTCTTCACTTCCTGGTGCAGTTCGCTTACCTTGTCTGCCTCAGTCATCACAGATAGCCAGGCACGTTCCACCGTGCCATACTGTGGCCCTGGAATGTTGAGGCAAATGAGGGCGATGGCACCCGGTGACAGTTAAATAGACATAGAGAGATATGAAACATGGAAAAATGTATTCTCAAGATTTTAAATAATACTTGACACAGCATGTATTCATACGTGTCATATATGCAGGGTTCAAAAAGGTTTTTATACTGTGCAAATAATATAATGCCTGTATACATAGCCATTGCTCTAAGTGATTTACTTACTCAGTGACTTACCACCCACCTTTCTCAATCAGCTGTCTCCATCTCTTGGACCAATCTGTTAGCTGCTGGCTGTAGCTTTTCTCAATCTTTGCACGTTCTTGCAGGCAGTTCATGAGGTCATTGCACAGTCGATGGCCATCATCAATCCTTTTAACTGTTCGCTTGTAGTTGCCTACCTGGAAAAGAGAAGGTCCATTTTTGCCACACTCTTGTACGTAGCTTTAGGGTTCCATCTTGTAAATTGCAAAAAAAATCTGAGCGAAGTCACTGTACAATCGTTTTTTGACCACATTCCCATAATTCTGTTTGTGTGACACCTCAAGGCTGTTCCTGTTGGTGTTTAAGCTGAGCTGCTATCCACAGCCAGCAACCAAGGGTTAGCAGTTCACCTGCAAGCTGTTTATTATTATTTCAGCACATTTAACATGCAATTTTAGCAACTTCAAAACACATTACTGAATGACAGTATTACAAGCAAGTGTCTGTTGGACAGCTGCTTTTTACTAAACTGTAGCAGGATCTTTTCTATCAATAATATCATGACAAGGGTAGTCCAAGCATTGCCGGCTGAAGCATCTAACGTCTGATCATGCGGAGTTTACATGTTCTCCCTGTTTGTGTTTTCTCCATTCTGTCCTTTCACAGTGCAAAGGTATGGGAGGTAACCTGGGTTTATGGGTTTTTATGGGTCCATGATATATACTGTGTGTGTGTGTGTGTGTGTGTGTGTGTGTGTGTGTGTGTGAGTGAGAGAGAGAGAGAAAGAAAGAGCCAGGTGATGAAAATTTAGGAGGTTTTACCCAATCTCAGTTCTGGACTTTCACGATTCTCTTCTGACCAATCAGGTAAGAGGTAAGTAGTAGATATTTATGTTACTTAAAACAATTGCACAATGTGGCTGTAAATCTGATTTATGTCCCATAGTCGTGCACTTTTTTCTCGGTGCTATCTTGGCAAGGCCTCAGCGTTATCTTGGAAGATTGCTTCTCCTATGTGACACTTTAGTATATGAGCAGGAGATGCTGTGTTAAAGCCCAAAGTTCTGAGTGACGTCTCTTTCCTTCAGTTCGTCACGCTGAAGCCTATGGCTCCTCCCTCACACCCCGGGGGGTGGGGGTGGGGTGGGGGCTGAGCTAATGCAGCAGAAGGGGACGTGAGAGGACTCGTGTCTGAGCATGTGGCGTTATGTAATGTTAGCAGCTCACAGGCGGCGGTGGTGGTGGTGTGCGTAGGGCGGGTGGCGCTGTGGATGCTGTCCCTTCTGCTCCCTCCTCTTTGCTTTGAACAAATGCTGCCACTGGGGAAAAGGAGGAGCTCGATTCTACAGTTGAAGAGCACCTGTCTCTCTGGTGTCACCTTTGTCTGCAGGGCTAACGGTGCTAACACACACCTGGGCTTCCCATATCACACCATAGCTAACATAGTGCCCACAGGGGGCTCCGTCCAGCAGTCGGCTTTGGCTAAACTGTGAATGTGTCTGAAAATATTCATCACCGACTTCCCTGCCGAAGCATAGAGCAGATCCACTTTGTTCGTTCGCCTGCTTATTCCGTCTAAAAGCTTTCCCTTTGCTTATTTCATTCTGATTGGAAATTAAACATATTTAAAGCTTAATTTTAAGATTACATTGTAATAATCACACAATACAGTAAAACACCGCCATAGTGCAATAAATGGGGTTTAAAAAAATCACTTGCATAAAATGCAGTCAACTTATTGTAAAGCTAATAAAAACTGTATTTTCAGTTAATATTCCAGTAGCTGTATGAAAAGAAAAAAATTTTTAAAGTTTTCATTTATTAGGTGTGTAGGAAATAAACCATTTATTACAAACAAAATGTTCAGAGGGCAAATATTGTAACGACTCAGTTCGTCCATATTCTTGGCAGTGCTATGACAAAACTCATGAGACTGGACTGTGGAAATGTGAGTTTTGTTTCTCGGCTGCAAGTTTAAACACTGGCGCTCACAGCGCACAGCAACACACCATCCCAAAAGCTCTCAAACACAGTGAACACGTAATCCCCAGGAAGTAGCGCAACTATTTAGAAACATGGAGCAGCAGTGCATTATGGGTGAGCCATGGCTCCCCCAGCCATTGCAGCAATAGGTAATAATACTAATAGAATAATCATAATAACAGAAGCTTTTACTCAGTTATCATGACCTAGACCTTGTTTTACCTCCCAGAAGCTGTCTGTGGCTGCATCAAGGCCAGCGGTTTCGTCGTAAGAGCCGGACATTTTCCTGGACGAGCAGGAGTGGGCTGGAAGCTGGAGGTGTTTGCAGAAAATCTGGGATCTTCACGCACTGAGAAAGGGATAAAAAGTGGGCAATGAGGTGAGATGTTTAAAGAAGAGATACAGTGACATAGTGGTGGGAAGGGTGAACAAGTCAACTCGGAGACAGCAGGCAGCTAAGAGCTTCTTTTTTCTTTTCACATTCAATTGCTTTTCACTTTGCTCACATCACTGCAGTGGCCCACAGTCTTAGCTTTCTGAGCTATTCAAAGTCTTTTCCACATTTGCTTTTATTTCACATTTAATTATTTAGCAGATGCTTTTCTCCAAAGTGATGAATTAAACGAAAAAACATTTCACCTCCTCAGAAGTCAGCTAAGATTCTCCAAAGTCTACAAAGCCCCTCACCTGCTGGAGTAAGTGATGAACTGAGATCAGAAGCCCCATCACAAAATAAGAGTTTCATAAAGGTAGCACAAGAAATGATAAAATAAATGACAAAATAAAATTCAAAATTCCATGATTGGTGGGATTTTAACAATTCTTTAAATATGATTTATCCATTTGTACATATAAAAGACCCTTCTGATACAGATCATCTGTGAAGTGATGTTTTAAACATCTTGTGGTTATTAAAGATCCACAAACCAAGTCTTGACCTCCCAGGAACTGGAGGCAAGAAGCCTCAGTTCAGCCAACACAGTTTATGTCCCATTCTGACTTCACCATGCGCCACACACATCTGGAAGGAGCTGCTTCTCTGCAGCTTTGCACCATGTAACCCCAGTCCTCCATAGACCTGCTGATGAGATTTTCTCCTCTGTACGTATCGCGTGTTGCTACTAAGAGGGACCCTAGTGAAAACAACATTAAAGAAGACAAACAGTGGCACCACCACTGGGAACTTCATCTCTCATCCAGAGCAGTCAGAGAAACTCCAAACAACTGCAGGATTCCGGATAACCAGCAACACGTTCTGACACTGCAGGCAAGGATGTGTTTTCAAAAAGGAACAATCACTTCTGGGGCCTTGTAAAAGGAATAATGTATGTCCTGCAGATCTTTTGAAAAATAACATAATTTAGCAGCAAGGAAGAGCACAATGATATGTTTCCTCATAATTCCACAGTATGAGCCACGGGAAAGAGTTCCCTCGTGGCATTAGAACATCTGACAAGCGCTAAGGTACTGCATACATTGAGGTGAATGCTGGGTCAATACTCAGGGCTGGAGCACAACCACGCAAGCCAACTGAACACTTTATGCGATGCTGCAACAGCCTTTACTTACCAGATTTCTGCCCTTCAGTCCAATATTTAAATTGATAAAATCAAGAAATAAATCCACAGTCCTGCTCTTTCGCTCAGCTCTGTTTGAAAAGCGATTCAAGCAGTTCTCAACGCTGAAGTTATTCTCGTCAGTTTGAAGCCTTCATAACAACATCTGGCTGCTTTGAATGAAAGAAATAAGCCCAAAAACCTGATGTAAAAACTCATAAACTCAGAATTTTCACAGTGCAGTAAGAATCCTGCTACAGTGCAAGGTGGGTTACAAGCTCTGCTGATCTCCATGGTACATTTGTTCATTTAACTCATACTGTAAAAGCAGCTTACGATGATTTACCCATTGATACAGGTACCTTGCTCCTGGGTGCTAAAGAAGGAGGGATTCAAACTTTGGTTGTGCAATTTGAACATATTAGGTACAGAATTCTGTATGAATGGGTAAATGACTGTAGACAGACAAGTCACTTTGGAGAACATGATTAGCTAAACATTTAAATGTAATTGTAATGTTACACAGAACTCGCCCGGAAAAAGTCTTAAAAAGAAAAAGTTTACAAATCGGTAAGATGTTGTTGCTTCCTTTGTGCTTGCCGCTACATTCCCAGCATGCTTTTCTGCGACCCTTTCCTTGAGTGGAATCTCCAGAAAGTAATTGTTTGCTTAGACATGTTGAATGATGGCTGAGTGATAAAGAGAATTACTGAATGAAGTTTGTGTTTGATCTATATAACAGCACATAGGAATGCTGTCACTTTTTGGGATAGTGAACCTGGACAGTGACACCAATTTTGGGTAGCAGTATACTTGATAAAATTCTCTGTGATTCTATTTCTATTCTGCTGTGCCTCCGTGTGGGGGGTTCAGACTGCTCAGACAGGTATGCAGTTATTGTTATACTATAAGGAAGTGTTGGTCTCTGGATCAAATTTTGCCCCACTGGGTGAATCGGCTCAGACTGCAGAGCGACAAGGTCAGTCAGACCACCAGGAGTTTTGTGCACAGTGGAGGCAAAGGGAGGCAGCATGCTGTCTTGGGGTACACATAGTGATAAAACTGGGGTTCCAGTCAAGCCCTGACCCAATTTATAAGCAAAATTTTATTCTCATCTCAAGTCAGCTGCCCAACACCCACTGTGGAGCAGCACACACAGAGGAGACTGGCAGAGTAAAAGCTTTTTCATTACGCAATTCACTTTCTTGGCAAATATTTTCCTCTGGGGTGAGGTGTCACAGTTTCTAGTAGACAGTCTGTTTGTTATCCATCAGCCTAGTTGGTCCTTGCTCAGCTTACAGCAAAGCTGCCGGACAGTTTTTCATGGGTGGCTTGAAATCAAAGTGGTTCACCATTTGGAAAGCTCATACTTTTGTACCACGTTTTTGCCTTTACAATATTAAAATCTTAAACTTTACTCAATATTTACACATCATTTCATTTTTCAATTTATTTTTATATAGCGCTTTTCTCAATAAATGATGCAGAGTGCAGAACAAAGGTCAGAAAAGGAATGACGTGACACATATAACCTGCTTATAAGCCATGCAGAGAGTAAACAGTCTGTATGTTCCCAGTGGCATCTGAGGAGAGGAAAACAAAACAATACCCACAGCAAGAATGGGGGGAATATAAACTGCTGGGTAACCAAATATCAGTGGTCGCCCCCCCCGGGCATTCTGTAGTTCCTCATTTATGCTTTATTCTTTACTGATTAAATAAATACCTTTCCCCTTATTCATGACATTTTTACATAATAGTGCAAACGTTGTTTTGAAAGATCTGGCTGCTTATTAGTTTCCTCCTCGTTTCGTTCCTGGTCAGTTTGACTTTCAAACCATTTTTTAAATTCTAGATTTTCAAGCAGATCGCTCTCATACAAGAACTCCATGAAACAAAATGGAAAATGCAAGGTAGAAACATGGTACAGAAGGACATTTCACCAATTGATGATGGTATTTGGCAAACCCATTTTAAAGTGCTTTTATTTGGTGCTACATTTTTACTCTAGATTTTCTCAAATGAGAAAAAAATTCACCCCCCTAAAATCACTCACCATATAGCAGCCATATCAATGTAAACATAGTGAACACAGAGACATATCAAGTCCCCACTTTCCCTTTCCTCTACCAAAGAGAAACACACCTCTTCAGTCCTTGAAACCAGGAAGAAACTGTCAAATTCATCCTGTATCTAAATTACCTTTCTCTCCTTGTACTTCTCCCCTATCTGATGAGTGAAGGGTTCTGGGGGTTTCTCACATCTGTTTAGCAATTTCCGCCTGCTTGAGATATTCTGCCTTACTTGAATATATCACTGCTCAGTAAATATGCCCTGTTATTCGAATAGTGCTAGTTCCACCCACTGTCCTCTTTTTTTCCATTGAATATGTCAGGCCATTAAAGGTGAATCAATCCATCCACTCATGATCAATAATAATGTGTTCAGCGGAGGCCTGGGGGGTCCAGAACCTACTGGAAGCAGTGGGTATAAGGTGGAGTGCAGCCTGCATGAGATGCCAGTCCTCCACAGGACTGAAGACTATTTAAATTCACCAGTTTGCCTGAATCACACATTTTTGGACTGGGGAAACAATTTAGAAACGGCCAAAGGAAACGCATGAAAACCCCGGGAGAACATGCCAACTCTACACACATTGAGCCCAATTCAAAACTATGTCAGAATCCACAGCCCAGGCTGGCCTGCTACACACCATGCACACCATTTAAATCAAATTCCACCTGCAATCCATATATGGGCCAGCAAATAAGTGCAATTAGAAGAACGAAACTAGATGTAATCGATCCAATAGTGAACAAAAGCTCATGACAGATATGACAATGAATCACTGCCACTGTTTTGCAGATCAAATTTAAGGTAACCAGACCTGCATAACTGTACAGCCACCCTCTGGTTCACAGGCCCTGTCTGTACGATCAAGTTCCAGAACAATGTTATTACAGAGTGAGTGTTGACATCTTCTCACTCCCCAAATGTTCAAGGGCTGAGAAACAAATTCATTTTGTTATCCAGCACAAGCCACATCAGTTATTGTCCTAGGAGTTATATATCTGAAATGGTCTTGGTTCATAATCCTCACAGAGGTACAGCATCTGAACCTTTCTTTAAGTCTGAATTCGCTTCTCAGAAATATCCTCAGATGAAAGCAACAAGGAGCAATATGTGTATACTGTGGATATCCATGCTGTTGCACAGGTAAGCAATGGGCTTCACAGTCAGACTGTCCATTGGGGTTTGACTCGCAGTGCAAATGATCACTCGGTTTTACAAAAACCCACCTTTCACTGCAATCTGCATGTGCTTCCATTTACCCACTGCCTAAGAGGCTAAGCAGCCTGTCTTCTCAAAGAGCTGACTAAGCCAAGGTCATGTTCTAAAATAACAACTCACAAATCCAGCTGAGCCCTTTGGGTGAATTGAAGTGTGGTGGCTGTGGGGGGTATAAACCACAGCCTCTGCTGCAGCACTGTCTCCTCTGAGGCTGCCCCCGCTGGGCATCATCTCGAGACCTTCCATAACTGGCAGGCATTATTTCTGGAGCCTTAAGTGTCCTGACACTGGCAATTAGTGTCAAGATCTGGGTGATTGAGAAGTCCGTTTGCCAGGAGACACCACAAGGGTCAGCCTTTCTGTTGGGTCCTCAGTTTCTCACCAACAACCAGCTGACATGCCCAGCATGCACACACATTCGTGCACTGGCAAGTATCAGCACAAAGAGGTAAACACATAGATGAATAAAAAACAACTCTATTTGTGTGTATGTGTGTGTGTGCGTGTGTTGGTATACTGAAAGAGTTGAACAGGATCTGTGGGTGTTTGGATCAGTCCAATGCAACAGGAGGAAGATAGCAGTTAACAACTGAAGGAAACTGAAACAGTACAAGACATTAATAAGACAGAAATGGAGAGAAGGAAAGAGAGGAGTAGAAAAGATTTAAGAGAAACAAAAACAACTGTGGAATGAAGGGGAGACACAACACAAATACCTGTGCACCTTTCCTGGATGCCATGTCAACCCTAACACATACACCCAGTTATGACCAGCAAACAGCTACTTGCTATGACTCCCTTATTTAAGTCCCTTTCTGTCCACAGTAAGAGGATGTCACCTGGGGAGAGAGAACCAGACACCTGATCCACATTTCACGGACTGCTTCCCCAATCTCCAAGCTGCAGAATAAAGAGAACACAAGCTCCAAATTCCATGTCCTCTTGCCCCACAGAACAGATTTTGCAAGTCACACGACCTGTTTACATGATAGTAAAGCACATCAGCATCACATATGGCCCATAATAATATTCCTGCACTCTTAATGATGTCCAAAGAGGAGGGGGGTTCATGCAGAGGGGCAGCTGACCAAGCAATGGAGTTAGCAAGCACATGTCTGAGTGGACCAGCAAAGAGTCCGTTAGTGCACAACATCCTCCTTCCTATGTTTTTCCAACCAACTGCCGGTCTCCAAGCTTGTTGTTTTGCTGTTGAACTGCAGATCCATCACACTTCCCTCCCAGCAAAGCAGGAATTGTGTTCCACAGAATCACCAATCTTATGACTGATAATATCTCAAGGATGTTTCTACACCATGTTTACCCTCACATGTCCAGAAGAGACTGTTTAGACAGTGGAAGCTAAAGCAGGAACAAATATAAACCAATGACATTCATCCACAGCACAGACTTCTGACCCGTGGAACCAAAACAGTCGATCTAATGCAACATCACAAAGGTTCCATGTACCAGAAGCAACTGGGAGGAGGTTCACTCTACAGTATGGAAGGCAGCTGTGGTGGAAAAGCATTGAACCCACCACTTTTGGGCTGGTTTATGATTCCAGTGGTTTGATGTGCGACCAAGCAGAACTTTGTACTAAGGCAGTAAACCTTCGCACTCTGCCACAGGAGCATACAGAGCTGTGAAACAGGCCTTCGGATCTCAAATGGACAAACCAAAAAACGTATGTCCAAACCGTAGAGCCCTAAAATGGAATTAAGGAGAATCAGGACGCTCCCGCACAACCACGCAGCGCTGTGTCTCTGCTTACCCGCTGTCTTCCATCGGCGCTCCAACCAGTGAAGTGCAGCTCGGTCAAGTATGGACTCCCAGTCCAGAGGTCCGAACAGCCATGGGCTGTGCCCGATAAAAATATTGTTGTTTTTTTGTGTGCCCGTGCGGGTAAATCTCCTCTTAGTCCAGTGGCTTTGGTAAGATTTTTTGTTACTGTTTTTCTAACTGCCTTGGTTGCGGCGCAGTATGATTGTGTGTGTGTGTGTGTGTGTGTGTGTGTGTGTGTGTGTTTATCAATGGGTGTGGGGTAATCCTGTAATGTTCCACTCCAATGGTTCTCACAGTGAGAGAGAGCAATAGAGAGAGAGAGAGAGAGAGAGAGAGAGAGAGAGAGAGAGAGAGAGAAGGTGGGGGGTGGCAGGGATTACAGCAGCGCTGTGGGGGAGTTTTGGATAACACTAACAATGACACACTGTGGTCATGTGACTGCAAGCTGATTGGACCACGGTAAGACGGAGCCATTGGGTTTGGATAGCATGTGACTCTGCATAGATCGTGCGTGTTGTGGGTTTGAGGTGCTGTCTGTTGATAAACGGCACCAAATTGTGGACAAGGGATGGATGGAAGCACATAAAAGAACACTTCTCTGCTCCAGTGGGCAGCAGCGAGTAACTCACAGAGGAAGTGCGTGCGTGTGTGTGAGAAAGAGAGGGAATGGTAGAGAGAGCATAGGAATGGGGGCTAAAGACAGAGGACAGATGCACAGCAGAACACACAGGAGGCGTGTCTTGGCTTCCGATTTTCCAAAGGACGCCTGAAGGTGATGAAGGCACGAGAAGTATCTCGGGAGCCCTCGCCCTTCCAGCAGCACCTCTTCCCACAGCCACTAGGACACACAGAGAGCCCTGAACCTGCATCCACATGCTACCAGTGAGGAAAGAAAAGTCTGAAGGTCTCACCTTGCGGTGGGTCATGACAGAAGCCACTCCCACTTCCTTAAAATGAGACCTTATCAGAGGCTATGGTCTAACCTGACACCTGGCAACAGAAAGCTCTCATCAGAAATCCAGGGCTGGCAAATAATGGCAGATTGCTGCTGATTAAAAATGGGCTGACATGTGCGTTTGAGAAAAGCATGGAAAAGACCTGGAGAACTCCGTTCCTCAGTCTGACAGACTGTAAGTCACGGCTGGTGGTTCAGGCAGACTTAAGCAATCTGCTCAACACAAGATCTGCATTGTTCAGCCACCGATCCTCTTATTGATATGGCTTCCTTCTCCTTCCTCTAGCAATACAACAGTAACCCAATGGCAGCTTCTAGAGGAGCACATGTGCCCATCTCTATGCTTCCTGCCAAAAAAACTGAAAATGACCTTCTATACAACACTGAGGGGCTTGTGCCAATACAGTACTGGACTTCAAAATCTTGCTTCAAACCCCCCCATGCGCCTGTCATCTCCCATGTGTAGCACAGTGACACGGTGGCACAAACATGCAGAATGTCTTGTACTGTACATCCTGTACCATGCATTATAAATAAGCAAATTGCTGAGAATAGTAAGCGTTTTCTAATTAGGTAACTGCTGTGCAGACAGTTTTATGCTGAAGTCATGGGCTGACTATTTTATAGGTGTTTTCAGGACAGGAACACATTTTTATCCCCCCCCCCCATTTGAAATAACATAAAACAGGCATTCGGTGTCCGAAATTTCAGTATCCAACGCATTTTCAGGGACGAATTTGTTTTGGACACCAAGGGATTCCTGCATTTGTCACTGTGCAACTTGGAACCTCCCTGCTACTAGGGAAGCCACCCTGTGAACAGCTAGAAGTCAAAAGATCTTCAATGTGCCATTTAACGCCTGTGCTTTGGTCCCAACAACAACGGACACCATGAATATTAATGAAGCGGTGGCAATGACTCGCGGCTTTCAGAAAGACGAGTTGTTGATTTCTGAACCGCGCGGCTGGAAAAAGTTCTCCGAATATCGTGCTGTTGTGCTACAGAAATGTGGCTCAGTCGCACAGCATGGACCTTGCAGCGTGGAAGTTCTGTACATGAAGGCAACATATATGACAGAAACCCATCTCTCAGAACAAATCAGAATCCCTCATATAGCAACCCAGAAGGGATTGATCACCACCGCCACCACTGACCACCCTCCCACTGTGCCATCACTATTGACTATTTGTTCTAATACTTTTATTCTTATCTTACATTCTCTCTTTATTCATCAATCTCTCATCTTGTCTTTCTTGTGAGCTGACTGTGATTCTTTGTTTATTTATTTATATCTGTATTCATCTGCTTATCTGTTCCGTGTCATCATGCTGCCTGTTCAGCGCACTGTCCAGGAGAAACGACATTTCCTGCTCCCTTGAACACCCATATCAGTGCAGAATGATTAAGGCAAACCTTGAACCTCGAGAGCCCAATTCAACATAAACCTCATGTAAAGCAAGGAGCCACAGGCACTACGGTTCATTGTAAAGAGTGCGAATTTGCACTCCGGTGTCACACAGCTTGAGACATCCACTCCTCTGCTGACGTCAGATTGAGATGCTCTGCTTTGCGTGTCAGAACTTACACTCTCTTTATGTGATTCTTCTTGCTGTGTACTACTGGAAAAGGTTCTCCTGCTACTTCCTTTTAAAGCCAGGAGCAGGTGGATAGTCAGGGGGCCAGAAATAAAATAAATCTTGTAAACACTGATTCAAGAAATTGCTCTGAGACTGAAGACGCTGCCAGGAGTGAGGGTGATAAGAACCAGACAGTAAACTGATGGAATGGATGGAAAATGCAGGAGAGGGAAGGGAAGACAGATAAGTACTGAGTATGTATGCATGCATGACAATGAAAGATGCTAAAAATGTTTTTTTATGCTGGAGACAGGAGAAGAGAAATGGAATGGAGAATGAGAGTCAAACACATACATTTATAAATAAATACTCTATATAAACACTGTATGTGCATGTATGTGTGACTGTATTTATATTGTGTGTACTGAGTGTTTCTCTAAATGTATATACAGTTTATTACATTTACATACTATACATATTATTCTGGGAGTGTGGGGGGGGGGTCCTTCACTTGGGGGCACAGTTTAAGTTTAAGCACCGCAACAATAAGCTGTACTTCATCCACTGATCCTAGATCAGTTTCAAGATGAACTGGTAACATCTGAGGGTCAGACTGGAAGAGATGGATCTGATGGAATCAGTCAAGCACACGACACAAAGGAATATGTCAGTCTTGAAGTCCATGCTGATGACATTAACGGTGGTCACTCTTCCAGCAGGTTCCTGGTTTCCCACATGCAAACCAAAGGCCTCATCTGCTTTTTGCCTTGAGGAATGATGCAGGTATTATAAGTCCATGGAGTAATGAAATGTAGAGAGATTAATTAAAAACTATCACGCAGAAGGCTGCCAGCTACATAAACTACAATGTCTTATTCTGCACTTGGGTTAGTCTGTTCCAATCGTACGCTATATGAAATTCAAAGCAGCTAACTGGCGTCCACCATGCTAGTTTGCATCCCCACCACAACGAGATGTCTGTACATCTCAAGGTTGATAACGTTAAGTTAGGTAAAGAAAAAGAAAGCAGCTAAGATGAGAAGGACCCTGTGTGACCGACTCAGATAAGGTTTTTTTCCTCTATGAAAACAAATATTTCAACATTCAACCAAACAGCAAAACCAGCAGCGTTCTTCAACAGAGGATGAACATAATTTCAGGAGCAGTAAGGTACATGGGAGGGATGAAAAGAACAAACTGCAGTAGAATTAGTAGGATGCTGCAATATATGCTTGTTTATTTTAAAGTGCATTTTCTTCACTGTTCTATTTCCTTAAATTTCTTTGTTGCAGAGTGGAAAATACCCTACATTTATGCTTGTTGCCATTAAAACACAAAATAAAAACTCAAGAGCCATTGTTGGAGGAGGGAGGAGGAAAAGGAAGCTCCAGGTGTATTTTTTAATGTATTTAGGCTATAACTGAGCCTTTAATTTCCTACAAATAAATAATTGCATGTTTCTATCATGCTTTTTTGACTGCAATTCAAATAAACTAGATGCTGCCAAACATGTTTATGATGCAACAGTCTTTTCCTCCTGTGCAGTTTTGTTGATGTTTGCAGGAAGACATGGACATATAAGGTGAAACACTTTTTAATGCTTTCTTCTCCTCATGTCACCCCCATTACAATGCGACTCACCATCTCTTTTGTGCGTAGGAGCAACTTGGCACTCTCAGAGTACAGCATTTTGAGGTTCTTTTTCCCTTACCTTTATTACTACTTTATGCTCATAAAAGATAATAAAATAAACTGGCATCCAGCCCACATTATATTTTGTCTCACATCCTGTACTTCCAGTGCAGAGCGATGCTGTAATTCTGCATTGTATGAGCTGTTAATGAAAATAAAGTCTTGTAGCAAATTTTCTGCCCATTTCAGCTTTTCTTACATCAGATCCTAACCCATGAATGATTCAAGGGTTTTGTTTCAATAAGCTTTTATTGATTCAAACATAGCGAAAGGACTTGTGAAGAACTGCATATTACCTACCAAATTCTGGTCCCAGATGCATTCCCAAAATATACAGATGTATATAAAAACACAAACAACATTGTGTTGTTACGGTGAATAACACTGAATAATATAAATTGGTTAAAAATAATAGGATAATTACTATACATAATTTCATTAGGCTCTGGACTGGATCAACAAGGCTGGACGTCAGGGAGACACTAAAAGACAGGATGTTTCCATCTCTACCCCCAAACTGAGAAATAAGGCCTAAATTCATTAAAAATCATTTGCAGCAGTGTTTGCCCCGAGCGCAACTCCCTCACCTTGAACCCCAAGTGTCCTGCATTCAGTGACCAACCATAACACCCGATCAACAGAGTCTCTCGACTCATCTCTTGCCTGGACAAAAAATACTTTTGTGATTAAACATTTTTTTCTAATTCTCCTTTTTTGAGTAACATCATTTTCAACAATTTTCTTATAAAATTCCCCCGACTAAAGTTCAGCATGTGTTCGTCTTTCTGCGCACTTTGACAATGTTTATCAAAGGTGGTTTCCACCCATAGGAGGGCAAAAGAATTTGAAAGTGACATAAACATGAAACCTAGATTTCTGGCTGTGTGCTACACGGGAGGGAAACAGCGTTTACACGATAGGCGCTTTTATAGTGCCTCTGAATGTGGATCATGCCAAGCAGTGATGACAGGAGGGACTTCTGAACAATAAACACTCTGCTGGTGTGTTTTCCCTGCTGTGAAATAAAGAGTCATTGTGCCATCAGAGGACAGTGGCTAAACAGCACCGAAGACAGCACAGCACCCGTGATGTCTGACCAGAACACGTCACAGGAGAAAACCATTGCTTGTGATCTAGAGACAAACAACATGGAAGTTCTTAATGGGCTATAGGGAGGTGGTAGAAAAAAACGTCACCTCCAGGAAAGAAAGAAATAAGTCCAAAAAACGGCACTAGTGGACTAAGATTAGGGACGGAATTCAACTGTTGCACAATACAAATTTGGATTAATATTCACCAGTGCCCATGCTCTTCTGTTACATAATAAACACAGACCAGAGCATTTGGGTAAAAAGAAGCCTTTGAGAAGAAAAATGCTGGACGTTCCTGCCACACGGTGACACAATGTGAACCCAGCATTAGCCTCTGCTTAGATTTACGCAGCTGGCACCAAGTCGTCACACTGAGGTTTGCTTCACCAGATCTGTACGACGTACACAAACTTCTCCTGTAGGCCTGCTGCCGCACAACACAACGCTCATTCTTAGCCGTCAGGTGAATGAGAACTGCAATAAGCAAATAACCCTATTAGGATAAGCAGATTTCAGAAACGGTTCTAAATTTAATCTCCATTCTGGCCCATTTCCTCATATCCCCCATGGGAATAAATCAAACCAGAAATGCCATTCAGTTTAAAGGTGGTTTACAAAATGTAGCACCGCCAAGGCTGAATCACCCAAACTCAGCAAGACAAATGGCTTCCTCCTACCGACATCCCTCAACACTTGCAGCACCGCAACATGGCATCATTGTAGACACATAAGTGCACAGATACCAAACTCTAGTGTTATTCTGAGCAGCTGTTTGCGTTCCGAGCATCTGGATGATGGACCATCGGTGAAGGTCCTGCCGGAACGTCTCCATCAATCTCTGTCACCTTTCACACGCCTGGTGTCCGATTAGTTTATGTCTCCAGTGAGTCACAGCTGAGGTGACAGTGACTGAACCAACAGGGATGACAATTTCCTGGACAAAAGGAGATGTGCTGTTCGTACCAAACTTCTCATCTTATCATTGTCCCTTCGATGTAGGGCGGCACCGCAATGAGGCCACCCGAGCGGTCCCTTGGAAGTCTGCGGGTGTCTTTCACACAACGTGGGGCAACTGCAACAACTTCACCGCACAGACCTCTGTATCACTATCTACCCAGACACGTAGAGACCAGATGCCCCCCAAGGACTGTTGTAAACCTGTACGAACCTTTAAGCACCACCTTTGTTATCATCTAGATGTTAGCCCCATAAACTCCTTTCACACACGACCAAATCCCTCAGATTGTCACCGATACAGGCCAATTTCATTTCTACACTCACAGCGTGTGTTATTCACACTCATAGGTTTCACAGCACCCAGGCTATGTAACTGGATGTAGGTTCAATCCTCAGTCTGTGTGGACTTAGCACATTCTCCCTGTGTTTCTTTGTTTCCTCTCACTGCCCAAAAGCATGTTGTTGCAGATGACTTGGTAACTCTAAATCTCCCTTTTGTGTGTGTGTGTGTGTGTGTGTGTGTAACATTGCTGTGATTTACAGATGTGTGAATGACTGTAGTGGTTTTAGTGCAATGTAAGTAACATTGTAAGTCAACTTGGATAAACATATTAGCTTAATAGGTCATACCATTAACCATTGCTTTGGCGAAAAGTTTCTGCTGAATGAGAAACCAACAAACATTGACATTTAAACTTTGGCTAACTAAAGAATTAAATGAGCCTGAGAGGAATTCTCAACCACAAAACAAGACCCAACACCAAACGCTGATGGTTTTGAGACGAATTACAGATACAGCACCTCATGTCCCTTCGATGTAGGGCGGCACCACGATGAAGCCACCCGAGCGGTCCCTTGGAAGTCTGCGGATGTCTTTCACACAACGTGGGGCAACTGCAACAACTTCACTGCACAGACACACCCTCTGTATCACTATCCACCCAGACACGTAGAGACCATACCCGGCCTTCCTCCAGCTGAACTTTGGCTTCCTCCTTACGAGACATTCCAGACAGTTAATCTTTAGCCAGCAGCTAGGCTTCCTCCTGTCAGGTGTGATCTGAAAGGTCTGGAGGATCTAGAGCACCGGGAGAGAGGAGCAGATGTGCACTTGGCAGACAGAGGAGGAGCGAGGTGTTGCTGAGGGACGAGACAAAACATTTTTGCAGTGTGCGAATGATAAGAGGTGATGAAAGGGGTGGGCAGGCATCTTAGGAGGGAAAAAGATGGCTAAATAATGGTGGTCGCATCTCTTTGACAACCTGATGTAGAGCATCGGATCTTTAAGGCAAATCCAGGTAGGGGCTGAAGGGACTTCAGAACAAGTGACTAATTCTGCTGAGGGTTCTGAGGAGAAGGTGCTGTGCTAAGGTCATGCCAAAATCCATAATTTAAATGTAATTTACATGTGCAAAGCAGCATATCCATTTGAAATTACACCATCCGTCTGTATCTTCCTTATCGTACTTGGCTGCGTGAATGAAAGGAGACGGCCAATCCTTGTAGGATCCATTTGTTCAAGGTGCAGAAGTGGAACCCTTGCGTTCACAAGCAAGGAACAGGGATCCAGATCAGGTGTTGCATTTCAATCTAAAGAAGGGTCAGAGCTTTTCAACAGCCAGGCCTCTCTTGACCACCCCCCATGCTGTTCACAAACAACTGTGTAGCAAGCTAGCATGCTTACTTCATATTAGCAACCCCACTGCTGACTTTTAGAATACAACATTTGGTAGGCATTTATATATCATAGGTGCTACTAAACTGGTAAAGAAGCTTAGAAGCAGCCCTGTGGAATGGTGGTCTTTCCAATCTTCATCATCCATTGATGTCTTCAGCAGTTGGATGGGAACAAAGAAGTCAGTCTCTCCTGCTCCATCTGGCCCCAGGTGTCAGGTTTCCACAAAGAAGTGAAGGGTGAGAGGTGCCCCGCTTGCTTGGGGGGAACCTGTTGGAAAAGGACCGCTTCTGTTCTACCCCAGATGGTAGGAGTGTATGCTGCCTGTTGCCAAGGAAACCAGCATCCATCAGTGGACGTGTGCAGAACAGCCATGTCAACACCGCCAGGTGGCACAAGGGTTGTGCTGGGGTTCCACAGATGACCAACACCCACCAAGAGTGTTTATCACCCCCAGAATGTGGGGGAGTGCATTTTGGTACCAGAGTTGTGTAGCAGCATGTAAGGATGTGTGCCGCTCAAATTCGGGGGCACCGAAGCCACCATTATTTGGCATTCTTACACCACCTTTGTGCTCTCGTACAAGACAGCCTCAGTTCAGGAATGAGGAGGCATTAAATGGCGCAATGAAGATCCTACATACAGCAGGAATTGACTTCAAGCAGCTCACAAGGTAGTTTCCCCAGTAGGAGGGAGTTACCAGGTCATATGGTGACAAACACAGCAATCACTCTGAATCAAATTCATCCCAAAAAGTGTTGGATACCTGACTATGTATTTCCTTGTCTATTTTATACTGGGGGAAATAAATAAATAATGCACCCCCAGCCCATCTGAAAACACCTATGTCAGTCCATTCATTCAACCTGACAAAACAGTCTACACACCAGTTACCTTATTAGAAAACACTTAACATTGTCATTAATTTGCATGTTCATAATAAATGGCGTAGGATGTACAGTACAGGACATTTTGCATTTTAGGGCTGTCACCGTTTCGCTGCACTACACACAGGATATGAGAGGGGTCATGGGGGTGTTTGGAGTTCAATTTTATATGATGCTGAATGAAGGGAAGCTGTGTGTCAAAGTAACCCGCTGCCATGTCCACGTCTTTGACACAACTCGAATTTAACCAAATAGGTTTTTCATTATAGTTCACTGTACAGTACAGCTGGTCATTTATTTATTGATTTTTAGCATTTATTTTGATTTTTATTTGCATTTCAAGTTTTTTATTACGGTCATGCTTCTGACAAAAATCTGTATAGGTATACAGGTATATTAATTTTCAAGAGCCATTATTGCAAAAATTCATATATAAAGATACCAAGGGATCATTGTAAATCCAGAGGGCACTGGAGTTGGGGGGAAACCAGGCTTGATGTCCACAGCTTGATCGAGGTACGATTTAGCCATGTAGAAAAGGCAGTTAAGGAGGTGAGAAACATAAATGCGCACTATGGTAGTAAATGCATATTGAAGCACATCAAACCTTGTTGTATTTAATAAGCGGGCAGCTTGACTGACAGAAGGAGAAGCACAAACAGGAGTGTTTGGCCATGTGCATCTGTCCTGCTTCTGTGTACCACTTGCCAGCTCAGTCTATGTGGAGTTTGCATGGTCTTCCCATGTCTCTGTGGCCTCCAGACCTCAGGATTCCTCCCTCAATCCAAAGACATGTGTTTCAGGTTAACTGGTCTCTCTGAACTGCCCATAGTGTGTGAATGTGTGTATGGGTGTGTGTGCCAAATCCAAGGTATAGTCTCCCAGTCACACATGCAGTGATTCCAGGATGGGTTCCAAACCTCCACAAATAATTTCTTTTAGCACTAATTATTACTATCACTGCTGTTTTGTGATGTTGTTAATGAATATTTTCACAAAAAAAAAAATTACCACAGCCAGGTGAAATATTAATATATTTTCTCATTTACACCAACAGACACAGTATTTACTAAAGGTGTTCAGGTTATGTATCTAAAGTATAAGAGCAGTGACCCACTCTGGATTTTTAAAGTCCTTGTTATTTAAATTTATTTTCAGAGCAGACCGGCTACTGACTTTTGTGGTGGAAGTGAGCACCCAGTTCCCGTGCTGCCTGGCAAAGGGACAGCTACATGGCCACCAAAGTGACAGAGTGTGAGTGGGTGGGGAGGGGAGAGGCAGTGTGAAGGGGGCCGATTAAAAATCCCACACACAACAGGCCTTCAAAACGTGAGTGAGGACTTCCAACGTCCCTTTGGGGGGTCAATAAATATTCATTCTGAGCAGGACTGCGCTGTCCCCTTCGCTGTTCCTCTGAGTGATGCCGCAAGGTGAGCTGTTTGTGAAGCAGCATCCAATGCCCGTTTAGGACATCACGCCCCGTCCTTGGGTATGTCACGTAATGAAGGTACAAGTGCTAGCCATGTGAAGGAACGTGCTGGGAGAAAACCAGTGTGAGGGCTCCATGGAAACAGATGACGTCACTGTGCTCAGCATCCTGTCATATTCAGCCCAGGCTGGTCAACACGCTGGTTGTATGTTGAGAATTTGAGCATCACTGACCTCTGCTATTGTAAGACAGTGTTGCAGAACCCAGGGGCAGAAACCATGACAACACGCCTGGGTGTGATCTCCACCCATCTCTCTCTTGGTCTAGCAGTCCTGTCATGTCACTACCAAGAAATGCGATTACGGGTGACCACAATAACATGGTTAGACCACAATCTAACTAGACTTGATGTTTATACTACCAGGCTGTTAACAGAAAACTAACACCAATAATCAGTATAAATATTGGGATGAAAACATAATGACCAAATAACATTTCTCTGATGTCAAATAAAGAAGAAATTCTGTATGCCGGCACTGATACTTTGTTCCTTGTCGAACGCGTATGGTCTGCAGTTTGGTTCCCAGAGGATCTGACAGATCCTATAACTGGCACCTGCATCTACAACATAAGTGTGTGTTTGTGGGCTGGAGCGTTGGCTGCCTTTAATGAACATCATACATAACAAACTGTAAAAATACTATACATTCAACTAAAGAATTATCAGCACCCTTTATGAAAATGGGTAAAATGCATAAACAACAATAATTGAGATATTTTGTGCGCAGACATTTGAGGAAGCCACATACTTTTATGTTAATACAATAACTTTCAAGCAAAGAACAGTTTATTACGTTTTTTTTTTTTTTTTTTCCCATGAAACAGGTTTCAAAATTACTGGCACCCCTTCATAATATGTAAAGTTAAACTAAACAAAATGGCATCTCTTATGAAATTCTACGCTTCTCAGTTTGTGCTCATTTTCACAAAGGGTGCCAGTAATTCTTTAGCCGACTGCGTGTTTTATCACCTCCCACACCCGAGTGCCCAACTCAACACAGAGCGGCAGGCGTGCACAGGCGTCGGCACCTGCCGAGATGTTTGTTAAACAGATTATTTCAGAACTCACACGAAAAACAGCTAAAAACAGCTGAAATGAAAGAAATTATCCATGTGAGCAACCTTTCCTGGGCTGCACTGTGTGTATTATGTTTGTTTTGTGTTTGCCTGGTGCTGTATGATCTAATTTAAGGAATGCATATATATTCAAGGCAGCTGGAGATGTTTGGGACCCATAGTAACAAAGATGCAGGCAGATGATGCAAATCTATCCTGTGGCAGTTGAGGAGGTCACATGGAGGTGGAGAAAATCAAACTGGAAAAATGATTTCCTTTCCTGTAAAAATGTTGTTGCAGGTCGATGGATGATGGTTTAGCTGAAATAATGTATGACACCTGATATGGTTAACTAGCTTTAGCTATGCTTCAGGTTATTGAAGGTCTGTGAAGAAGGTGGCCACACTGTGGTAGAACAACAGGACAGCCCACCATGCACATTCATCATCTTTCCAACTTGTAAATAATCCTCAACACTCCAAGTCTCTCACACACACACACACACACACACACACACACACACACACACACACACAGTATCTTCATGCCTTGGTTAAGGGCTCCATCACTACAGTTTCTCCCACACATAATGGGTCATCACTGGCAACATGATGCCCATTGTCACCCACCCCTTGGTCCCCACACGCTGCACTGTAGCTCCGCCCATTTTCATAGCTCCTACACTCCTGGCTCAGCATGTAACACACTTGTGTGCTGGCAGCTGCCCTGCTGCAAAGGTGAGATCACAGTACTCATGCTTTTGCAGTGAAGGTGTCGAACTGGGTGACCAGAGCAGAAGTGGGGAGGGGCACACATGTCATGTGCCAAATCCCCCACTCACAATAGGGGGTCTCTCCAACTGCAAAAACTTGGGTCCCATAGAGAGAAGCACAACAACACAGGTCTGACACCTTAAGCAAACCATACAGGAAATAAATGAGGTTTTCTCAGTTACAAAATCAACAGATGCCCCTACTGCCTCCCCTGTACTCCTTGTGCTCGATGCTATCATCCCTGGCCCCTGTGGACGTAGCAGAAGAAAAGACATCCCTAAACACACAGAGCTTTCCAACAAGTGGCAGAGCTGTTGATTTACAGAGATCAGAGCAAGCTGCATGGGCCTCTGTTTGTGTGTGTGTGTGTTTAGAAAGGTTGCTGCATTCCACTCGACAAAAATGAGAGAGTGCCTTAGGTAAGGAGAGGGCTGCTGACAAGCTAGCTCTTAATCCCCTCTCTCACACATTCTCTCTTTACTGTCTCACACACACGCGCGTGCGCACACACGCACACAAAAACACACTCACACGTGCTCCCACTGTGCCACTTTCTTTTTCGCTTGGTGTCCAGAGTACCGCAGTGGTTACGTAACTAAGCCCCAGGGCAAACACAGCAGCGAGTGGGGGCTGGTCCAAAGGAGGTCATGTGTGCTGAGATGCCCATTTTGGCCTCCACAGAATCACCCCTGCCTGGTCAGCCTTCCTCATCTACCCAGTGAGCACCCCCAGAACCTCTGCTGCGCCCACAGTCAAAGGTGGCGTTATTCCAAGTATGGAAAAAAACAAGCAGTCGGCTCTACCACCTCATCATTTATCCATCTGACGCTCAAGGAATACTAATGCAGCCCCTCCATGCCTCCCATTAACTGACTGCCACAGTCACTTTCATTGCCAAGCAGAGCCTCCGCACAAGGCTCCCCCATCTCTCCCTTTGCGCCTCTGTTGGCAAAAGCCCCCAACAGCCAGTCACTCCTCCATCACGCCTCTTAACAGAGCTCTTGAGATAGTGGCAGTAATTACCGATTAAAAAGGTCCGCAAAAAACCTGAACAACATCCCATTCTCCGTCGCCGGTGCGAGGAAACTCCGATATGTGTCCGACTGGTGACTCAGAGAGAAAGGTTGTAAAGCTAACAGACACCTGAACACGTTCGGATACGGCGGATATGAAAGTGGACGGACTTGAAGGGGCCGGCAGCGTGCAGTGGGCAGCGCTAAAAATAAAAACAGAAAGGCCACAACACCCCCTCCTGCGTTACTCTTGATATTAATGTGCACCATAGCTAACGTTACTTACATAACGCTCGGCTCAGCAAAAGGTTCCCTGGTGCGGAGGCAATCTCTTAAGTACCCGCTGGGGGAAGGTGGAGCAAGAGGAGTGCAGGGGGAGGCTGGAGATCAAGGCCCATCGTAATAGTTATGGCAGGCGATTGTGGACCCTAATGAATACATATGTTGGCCATTATGACTGTGTTATTAAGGCATGCAGTGGGCTCTCGGTGGAGATTCTAATTGAGAATGGCCCTGGCGGTAGCTAAATTCCCTTCGCTAACTGCTTAGTGCCCTTAAGAGTATCTGATGTGGCAGCCCTGCTCCTTCACCCTGAATGACCGCTGGTCGATGGGAACAGTCAGTGCTGTGAGCAACAGGGTGCCGACATGTGGTAAACAACCGTGGAAGCCTGCTTTATTTTTCCCGAAGATGACATTTAGCAGATGCTTTTCTCTAAACTGTCTTACACCATTAAGTTACTTACAGTGAATTTCCTTTTGTACAGCAGGGTACTTGTGCAGTTTTTTGTAAATGCCTTGGTCGAGAGCACTACAGCATATATGGCGGGAATCAAACTCAGCTCATTCAGATACAAAAGCTGCAGCTCTAACCACTACATCCCTCGCTGTCCCCTAGCAGGAGCAGGATTTGGACCGTCAACCTGTAGGTTACGAGTCCTTATATCTGGAGCTCACGTGGCTGTTTTCCAAGATGCCCGCATACATTTCCGTCTCCCCTCCAGAGACCCACAGCTTTCATAGTTTTGCTTTCTTCATTCAATTTTGGTGGCCCCAGCTGAATCATCTTGCTTTAAGGATAAGAAGGATTCCACAATTTTCACCTCAACGTGCAAAACAAAAAAAACAATCATTATACCTAATTCCAACACTACTGTATATGTCATGCAAACGTGCCATATTGGCTGCCGATTTCAGGGCCCTGGCACTGGCAGATTTCAGAAACGTCCCACGATGGCACATGTGTAAGCTGCCGGTAAAAGAATTTGCCAGCCTGTTTAAGTCAGAGGCAGCAGTGGCCACCGTTACATCACCCAACCCTCTTTCCTTGTTGTTGCGGAATCTTGAAGGAGAGCAGTAAGGGAGTGTCTCAGCAGCCTCCACTTAGGAGAATGGATTTACACCGAGTCTCCACAGCTCCTTTGAGAACCTCCATAAAATGAACACCAGAAGACAATGGTGGGGATTGCGTAATTAAATGCTACCACATTTAAGCAGCTTTACTTGGGGGAGTGATTTATCTGCTCCATGTTCTATCCAACGAATATGGAAACTTTCTCCATCAGAACTGCAAAGCCTTGTGATGGTGCATGTGGTGGAGGTTACCTGGGAGGGAGATCAGCATGAGACACACAGGTTTGAACTTGGTTCCAGGCACAGGAGGGATTTAAGCCTGACACACAGGGGATACCGGTACTCAGATCATTTCCTCCTGATATTTTTTTCCAAATCCCCAATTTCTGAACAAAGTTATAGGGTCCTCCATGTGTGACTCTGTGATGAAGATTCACTGAGCAGCTGCAGCAGCTGTAAGGATAGCATCATTGATGCGATGGTATTGTCAGTCTGAAGGGTTAAAGGACACAGTGAATCAGCTCTCACCGGGCTTAACTCGTGCTGTCAAACGCTGCACACGTCAGTTCTGGCCAGCTTTTTCATTGGCTCTCTGTGACTGAGAGTTTCTGTGGTGAGGGAACACAAGTGGAATCGTTTTGCCAGACGTAACGGTTCGAGTCGGCCATCCTGCAGCTCACTGAACGTAAGCATTGCCTTGAAGAATCTAGCGGACGCTTTTTAATAAATGATCTATAATCTGACTAATGCCCAACTACTCCCAGCAGCAGCAAACATCTTTGGGTTGGGGTGGAAAGGGCTGTTCACAGCAACATTGTGCAGCTGTCCAGTTTGCAAAAACTACGCAACACATTCATTTCTACATAGTACACAACACTGATGCTCCTACACAACAGTTCCAGTCAAGACAAATTCATGGAGGCTTAAGGAGCCACAACAGGTTGGTTTACCTAAAAAACTGCCAATCTGCATTTAATACACAGTCACAAGTACAGAGGAAATTACAGATAAACTGAAGCACAACACTGTTGGGTTGATTTGGGGTAAAACATGGAAAAAATGAAAAAGCCAGACTTCACTGGTATTTTCACAAAGGATGTGAAGAATAAGCCACCAGTTGCTGGTTGTAGCAAGCAACAACAGATGAGCTTCCTTACCAAGTTAAAAATGTTATCTTCATATGAATTAACAGATAAATCAAATGTTTAATGCTGTAATAAGTTTGCATCACTTCAGAAATCTTTGACAGGAGCCATCAGCATTTTAGAGTTGTAAAATGTTCTGGAAATGGGGCTTGGACAAAATCTCTGTAGGTTCTAAGATCATGAGGTAGAAGGAATGAAAATTTTGAGAATTAAAAGCTAAAATGAACCACCGTTTAATTATAAACATTGAGTACAGCAAACCACTCTTGAGACAAGTTAAAAACCATGGGCAAGTAACCTAAAAAAATTGCTTACAGTCAACTGTTGCACTCTCTTCAATTTGAATGTCTCCATCCTGGTTCATTTTTATGCCCCGAGTCATCAGCAGATGTTTCAAAGATGGCTTTACACAAAAATAAATAAATAAATACAAACACTGGGCACACTTTGATGCGGACTATTACAGAGCAAATGAATTCACTGCCCTTTCTTTTTTCGAGCGTCACTCCAAGCTCCTTGGCTGCCACGCATGTCAACCAGAACGTCTCTCTCGCAAACTAAACACGCCTTCGTTCCCTCTAAGCTGCAGCCATCTGTGTGACAGTCACGCTCTCCCTGCAGTGCCAGTTTGTTTTCCCCCAGATTCGACCACCACCTGACAGAGTAGAGATCCTAACTGCGGGGAGAAGATGCATTACACCTTACAAACACTGGGGAATGGAAGTCTGTTTGCAACTTGATTTCTTCATAACTACAAAGCTACTTTCACAGTTAAGTCACAAGTAATAAAAACAACATGATACAGTCATCCCTCAATGTATTATGTTCCATAAAAACCCCAGATAAAGCAACAACAAATAAAAGTTCTGTATAACATTTTCATCCATTCATCCATTATTAATAATTGCTTGTCTAGCGAAGGCTTATGGTGCTCTGGATTTCAGAAGCATAGGGAGTGAGGCAGGATACAGTATGAGCAGAAGGCCTTATTTTATTATTAGTTACCATTACACACATTTAAAATGATAGATTTTTTTTAAAATAGCCTCAATAAGCACCTATTAAGTTCTGAGCGCTGACCATTTCATTACAGTACATAGCTATGTCCAGTGTTTGTCAGCTTTTGGTCTTTTCCAACTAAATAATCTACACAATCAATAAAAGTTTATTAATGGAGGGGTACTTCAGTTTATTTATGGGTTAGGCTCTGTAAAAATGTGCAATGAGCTAAGAAGACTCATTGTTGGTAACATTTGTTGATCAGTTTATCCCATAGATAACAACATTCAGTTTTTGGTATGAAACATTAGTCATGTTTTCATTCAGTGCTCAGCAACAGAAAACATAACCTGCAGACACTGTAAGTCAAGTGAATTAGGCAGTAAATTAGTCATTCTGTCCAGGTTGATTTTACCGCCAACTAATGGCTGGGCTTGGATATGCAGGTTGCTTCTCTTCTACAACAGAAAGCAAAAATGGTGATGAAAATACAATTAAAAATAAATAAACAGGAAAATATATGTATCTTCAAAAATACACACCTGAAAATGCAAGATATAGAATTGTGTCGACAAAAAAATGGGACATTATTTTGCTGTGAAATCTGTTTGCCTGCATAAGATATTGTATTTCCAGTGACTCTGTGCAGTCTGTGCTTAGATGGCTGTTTGCCACTGGGCACATGTGGCCCTTGTGTCCAGATAATGCTCTACTTTCTGCTCTTGTAGTTTCACCGGAATCCCTGCCAAAAGTACTGGGTAAACAGGAAACGCTGGTCGAGTGGCCATTTGGTAGCCAGATTGAGACTGCATCAAAAACTATCAGAACGGGAGCTTTCCATTCCCATTCCTAAAGAATCCCTGGACCCTAATGTAGCAGCTTTATATTGGCCCCTGCTGGGGGAGTATGGTGCCCTGCATCCCATCTCCTACTGCAACAGCACACCAAGCATCTGGCACAACCGGTTACCTACACAAAGACAGAGAACCATCCATTTCAGTCCTTCAAGTTTCAAATGCTTTACTCTTGCATCGCCACATCAAATTGAGAACTTATTCACGTTATCTGCAATCCAAGCACCCTGCATTAACAACCACCTACCAACAGTGTCTGCTGATAGCAACCAAATGATTTATATTTATGGCCACCATTGATTTTCCATTGCATATCAGAGGGGAGGCATAGATGAGTCACTGCCAAACAACTCCTGCCTCCACTCCATGCCCTTAGGCTGCTCCTTAATACATTTATGCCGAAGCAGAACCACTGAACTTATGGTATAGAAAGCTGCATTAGAGGTGCACATCAGAAACTGGTTTTAGAGCATCAAAATACCAAAGGCCCACTAACCACTTGGTTTTCTCAAAGATGGGGCCATGGCTAAGCAAGGAAAGTGAGGTGGTGCCCAGCACAGCTTTTGGCACATGTTGTTAAAGCGACAGCACTCTCTGATTGGGGGACATCAGCACTAGGGACCTTCATAGAGGACCAGGAGAAAGTTTTTGCATCATCACCTTACATACATAGGACTGCATCTGGGATGGCACTGCCCTCCATTTTGAACATGGGGTTTCCTCACTGGTCAGTCAAATGTACAGTTTTTTAAAGCAGCGTGTGGCATGTCAGGTTCATTCTTGATGTAGGATTGAGGACTGATTCGATCTATTCGTGCTGCATAGGAGTGCAATTGAGGGGTAAAAGACAGGAATGACCTTCCTCTACTGCGGCCATACACACTACATCGCTGGCATCCACCTCAACTTTTGCTTGCTCAGAGTCCATTACCAGGCACGCCTGCAGAGACTAGGAATTTTACTGCGGTAATTCAGACAACATACAGTACCTCACTTGACAGCTGAGCCCATCTCCCTCTAGTCCTGCATTTCGGCCGCCATGCTGCATGCTGCCAGGAAGGAGACTCGCACAGCCTCCGTCACCCCCCACCCTATATTATTTTTAGCTCTCAGCATCAGAAACACTGGTCTTTCATATAACACTACAACACATTTTCTCCTCCTCATTACTGCTGGCCTTTTGGGAGACAGAGAAACAGCAGTTCTCATCCTGAACTTCAAATGAACTGAAGAAGGTGATAAATTAAAAGGATCTGGACAATCAAGCACAATTTATAGGATTAGTCACAAGGACCAAATATACTGAGGTAAATCCATGGAAGAAATAGAATAAATTCAACCATATGGCATTCCTGACATCCTGCCAATAAAAGCAAGTGACTGAGATGGCGTTACTTACTGTGGAAAGTGCAATGAAATTAAATGGGACCTTTGTTTCAATTGCGTATTAATACATTAGTTATTAAACTAGATACTGGTGATATAAATGAGCATGCATGCAAAGACACCTGACAGTTGGTGTGGTATTGTACAGCAGCTATGGAACTAATGCTGAAAAGTAGAAAGTTGTAAATTTACCACCCATATCTGTGAATAACATAAATGAGTAGAGCAATGGGTTGAATAAGAAATTCTGGCTCATAGTAACCACTTGTTTTCATAGTAAAGGATATGGAAGCGGTCACCTGGGCCTTCTTCCTCGCTTGCCTGGACTGCAAACACTGGTTATGCATGCAGACTCTGTACACTCAGAGCCTGATTCCACCGTACTCCCAAATGTACAGCCCAGTTATTATGACACAACAGAATCACCTGCTATGCCACCATGCCACATTCATTATTATTTATTTATTTATTTTGCTCCTTTTGCTATGTGTATTCTGTTATGTGTCACATTTAAATTGCTATCCATTTCAATTTCCCTCCAAGAACTAATGAAATTACAGAATATCCTTTCCTATTTTATCCTATCTTACCCTGTAACAAAGAATAACCAATCAAAGTTAATTTACATGAAAACAAAAGTGCATTTCGGAAACATAAATGGGATCTGAATAAAAAATAACATTCTCAGTGGCACTGTTGATGCATGTATTCTGGAACACTCCAGTCCCAGGTAGTCTGGCCCTCAATGACTCCTATACTGCCCTCAGCCCCACCCTTTGTCCTATTTGTCTATGCATTATTACTGCTGTCTACTCCACCGTGGTTTTCCTGTACCTCCAGGTAGGGGTTTCCACTGAAATGACTATATATCCAACCACATTTGTTTGTGTCATGTTCCTCTTATTTAATACCTGCCCTTTTTTCTTCTTTTCTTCCTTTTATTTTCCTTTGAAGCTGTACTGAAGGCTTGAGATTAGCATGGCAAAGATCTGTTTTACAGGAGATCAAGAGGGAATTTTTCCCAGCCAATTACCCTGACTTCTCGAGAAACAGAAATGGCACCCAAGCTCAACTTGGTCTGTCTTGTAAAACCTCGAGAGGAAGCCAGGGAGAAATTAATACTTGTTTTTTTTTTTTTTTTTTTTGCTGTAAAGCTTACTGTAGTGTACAGTTACCATAATTACCACTCACCATGAGCTCAAAATGGAGGGCCGATCTGGATCATGGGTCTGACGTTACAGAAATAATCTATACATACTTGTGAATGTGCAGACTAAAAAGTTGAACTGAGTAGTGGAAAAAAACACCCATGCTGCAAAAAACACGGTGAGGTATCAACAGGAAAGTTAAACTTTTAAACCAACTTACTAATATGCATCCTTCACCAAAAATATAAGAAGAACATTAAAAAATTGGGTTTTAAAAAGGCATTGGCTGAGCCTCAAAGAGCCTCTCATAGAAAAGTCCCCTGCTACTGATTGCTTCTTCTGGCACACCGGGCCTGAAGCATCCCCCCTGAGCCCCCCAGGAGCACACAAAAGAGCTGCCTTACAGAAGTTCTCTAGCTACCAAAGCCTAGATTTGGGGAAACCCTACCAAGGCAGGCTTTAGAACACACATCTAACACAATCCTCATAGCACTGACAGCAAGATGTCATAGATGATGTAGGAGGCCTGAAGGTTGGCAGTTCCACCTGTGACAAGATACCATACTGACTAGCTAGAGCAGCTTAGTCTCATCCTGCAACCTCCAGAGGTTCCAAAGCGAGACTTTGCCCAATGAAAGGCGCAATCAACGCTCAGGGTAGAAATGTAATTTGTCACCATCTGTGCGTCCTATTTCCAGCTAACATTTCGATGAACAAATTTAGATGTCCTGGGCCTGGAATGAAGGGAGGTGGGGGGGGATGTCGGTCAAGGACAATTTGTGCGACCTGTCGGCATGTAACTATGGTGATGACACAGGTGCCTCATCTCCCTCGAGTACCACTCCAATGACAGAAATGTTTCTTTATTAATGATGCAGGGATGGGCTTAAGAGCAGCACTGAAATTGCATTTGAATCAAACGTCTTAGCCTTTCACATGGTCCCTGGCATAACCATAAAATTCCCACTAATGATTTTGAGAATGCTGTTTCAGCTCTCTAGTAGCTTTTGAAAGCAAATTTAAAGCAATGGTGAAAGGAAGAAAGGCTGTGTTAACTGCAGGGTGATGGTGGATGCAGACAGACATATTTGGGCAATGTGGGGGGTGGTGGACACCAACAGGCATGTGACACAAGTTGAGTCAGCTCTCCCTCCTGCATGCAGCACCACAGGTCAGTCCTGGGTGGCACCAACTGTCCAGACACATCTTCCTACTACAGGGGTTGCGGACCATCCCTGAAACTAGGGTCCACTAGGAGCCCAGAAACCCAGATGGAGACTTTGTGAAGAATCATTTGCCACAGAAAGCAGAAATCTGCTGCAGTGTCAGATTCTCATCCACAGAAAAAAGTTGCTGAGTCATTCACCACTGTAATCCTCATCTTAACCAAATTATAATGTGAACATAAACAACAGCTTTATTATCAACATGTTGCTTCATATAATAGCTCGGCATTCACCTGCAGTTTACCAAAAGATTGTCTATATGTTAACTATCGATGGGTAAAATCCATAGAGCTACAAATAAAAAACTACACTTTATTGCCAATAGTATGTGGGCACCGGACCCTCACACCCATATGTGCTTAGTGAACATTCCATTTCAAACCCATGGGCATTAAAGTGGAGTTGTCCCCCCTTTTGCTGCTATAAAAGCCCCCACTCTTCTGGAAAGGTTTCCCTCCAGAATTTGGGGCTGTGGGATTTTGTGCCCATTTGGCCACAGGAGCTTCATTAGGGTTGGGCGCTGTTATTGGGGGAGAAGGCGAGGCTCGTGGTCGGCGTTCCAGTTAATTCCAAAGATGTTCAGTGGAGCTGAGGTCAGGGTTCTGTGCAGCCACTCAAGTTCTTAAACACAAACCTTCAGTTCTACATTCTGTACATACAGGTACATTTTTTTTAACAATTGCGGATGTAGTAATATCACTGAGGTTAATCACATTTTTTTGGGCCTATTCCTCTTTGTTTTCCTTTCTGGGGGTACTTTCCACCCCTTGCTTACTTTAATTTTTATCATTTTCCTTCAGTTTGGCCAAACTGTAACCAGCCATGGATTTGCTGTAACCCAAATGACTGATTTAATGGGCAGAGAGTTAGGGAACTACAGTCTGAAATAGGAACAGCAAGAGAGCATCATGTTGCGCTGTCCCATGCAGGAGGTGAATGTCAGTCACAGTGCTATTGTGGCAGATCCACACAGTCATCCCAAAACTGCAGGAGGGAAAGAACCAAAAATTCTGCTGAAGCGTAACCTGCAAGTTAAGGGGACAACTATATCATGCAGCCTTGTAGACCTGTGACCTTCTGATAAAACAAGGATCTGATACCCAGGTGCATGCTCACCTGACCAATGACGCAGCACTGATAGCATTGAGATGAGTTTTAATAGTAAATATATAGCAAATATATATTGCAGCGATCCAGCTGGAATTAAGGAATTGCTCATGTGAGAAGATTTGGAGCCTCCTGTCACTCACTTTGGCATACTGACAACCCCCCCTCCACTGTTGGCCTGTTTCATTCAACCTGTCAGTTCTGTCACTACTATCTTGTCATGTTTTGGCCTTTGTCAATCTTTTCCTTTTCTGTAAAGCAGCACACCTCCCAAAAATAAAAGAGATTTACACACAATCTGAGCATCTCATAGATCTCACGGTGCATAAATGTGACCAGATAAATGGGTGTTGCCATAGAGAGACTTGAGAAATTTTTAGCTGAGGCTACTAATACCACAGCCCATTCAAACAGCATTTAAACTTAGGATGCCTGTTATGCTATTTAATACAGAGATTTTCCACTGTTGCTAATGAGGAAACAACAGAGAATCTCAGCAGGAGGTGTGGATTAAAAACACCCATAATCAGTCCACCATTGTGAATTTTTCTTCATTATAGTTTGACTTATTACACCCCCATACTGTTTTATGTATTAGTTGAAGGACAGGAATACAGTACATCACTAGGTGCACCTACCACAACCGCAGCTTATCTGGGAGAAAATCACAACTGTAAGCAGCAGGAAACACAAGCAGCTGTCGCAGATTTCAGTACCGCATTGAGAACTTATGAATTGAGATGATATTTTGTGGAAAAATAATGAATGAAGGAGTTCAACACAAATGGAAGACTATTCTCTCCCTACTCCTTTCAGGCTTCTCCACAGCCGGTAATGAAAACCTGTTCAGTGCTGTCTGTGGGAATGTAGGGGTAACATCAGGCTTTGTCACCCCCTGCCTGCCTTTCCTTCTGGATAAGGTAAAAGGCAACAACACCTTGCTCTGTCCCAATGGCTCACCGTTCCTCTGACAGATTGGACGGTGGCTGCGTGGAGGAATAATTTTTGTCAAGGAATTTATGGTATCGCTTTCAAGTGAATGGCTAGTTACTCTCGTAGAAGCTGGACGTTTTCTCTCTCATTGTTCGGCTAAAAATCTTTCCCTTATATGGTGTAGTCTGGTCTGTCTAATCCTACCCCCACTGATTATAAATAACCTTTGTAGCTCTCAAGTTACTTCTTTGTTTTAGTTTTCCCACCAGAGTGTGGGTGGGGCTTCCTTGTAATGTCCCTGATTTGGTTGGTCTGTTTAGAGGATTCTTATTTCTCATTGGTCACGCCCACTACTGTATGTGTCACACTTTATCGCCTTATGTAAGGGCTTTCACTCCCAGAAGAGGTTGAATATCCATATAGATTCCTGTCCATGCACTGATATAAAATGTGCTAAACTCCTGCTTGTGCTGCATACAGTAATCAAAGTAGAAATTTGAATGATTTGGCTTGTTGTCTCTTGTTTAATAATAAAATTCTTTGACAGCTAGAGTATGAACCATTTCATGAGTTGAATCAGCAGCCGGGCATTGAGAGATGATACGCAATCTGAAAGGTGTCCAAGAAGCCCAGGTAACTCTTAACTTCATGAGTGACTGCTCCCTGAGCATCACTTTCATGGTAGCAAGATAGTTGTCTTTAAGGGACATTAGGACTAATCTGTTTAATCTTCTCTGTCAGACCTCTCAACTACTCTCACAGTTTCACAGTTACTCTCAAGTAAGAGATTCTCCTAAAAAAGTTAAGCAAAACCTTCAAGTGTCAGGGTTGCTCACTAACTGGGGATGAACATATGATTCACAAGAGGTGAGTTAAAGGTCTCACTGGTTTCATAACAGACTCATCAATATGTAAACAATATGTTCAGCAGTGACACATTGATGTAAAACCTCAACATTTTGTTGCAGTAAGTACAGCTTTGTTGTCCATTGGCATGAGACACTCAGAATATGTGAGACCTGTTTCCTCCTCCAGTGTATGGTCTCGAGCTACAACAGTACCACATGCCACATCTGCAGAGCTGAGTTCAGCACCCCGGACAGCTCTCACGGGGTCAGATTATCCGGCCGATGAACTCCTGTGTTCTTGTACTTCCTTTTCTGCTGTGAACATGTACGTTTATTCATTTAGGTGAAGCTTTTCTCCAAAGCTACCATCAGCGTTACTCTACTGACATGATTCACCCTTTTATAGAGCTGGATAAATTTACCGTGGAAATTTAGGGCAAGTACTTTGCTCAACGGTGCTACAACAGCAGGTGTGATTCAAATCTGAGCCTTCCAAGTGGACAGGAGCAGCTCCAACTACTATGCCACCTGCTGCCCCACTAGCAGCATCATGCCCTATAAAGCCCACAGGCACCATGTAAGTACATGTGTGGCATTAATGTGTACATTTGAATAACTAATGCCAGTAAATATAGTGAATGGCTCCATATACATCATTAGCTTTAGTGTAAGCATGATGGATGCCAACACCTATGGCATTTAACCTGTGCCGCCACATCCCCGAGGGAGCTGATCTTAAAGGGATCTTGTTGAAGCCCCAGGGTGTCCTGCTCCTCACTGATCACTTAGCCATCTGTCCACCCTCCCCCACAATGTTGCTGGGGGTGGGAAAACACAGGGTCTCCTCATCCAAGTGCTTCTTTTTGGTTTTATGTAACAAGGGTAGTCCCATGAGGATGAAAACAGTCTCTTTTGCAAAGAAGATCTGGAAAGACTGGCAGCAGCAAAGGGTTCCTTAAGAAGGAAAACAAGCATAACTTGCATGCACACAATGGCTCAACAAAGGTCACCCCTGAAAAAGGTCCTGACAGCAAAGTCCTGCACGGAAGAAGCAATATCTTAGATGCCCAGACCAGACAGTGCTGACAGCACCACCGAGAATTATCAGTAATAGCAGCAATATTCTGTTTCCTCCTCAAAAGGTTACGCGCCTCATCTTGACTTCATAAAACAAGGCTGTTTGGTTCCATCACTGGCAACTGCAAGATGTACCGTGACATTTCCATCCCTCCCTCGGGCAACAGGAGTTTATTTGCATCCTACAGTCAATCAATTGGTTCAGACTTCAGTGGAAGACACCCACCTGGGGGTTGGGTGAGGGGACTGAGGCTTTTCCATAAGAAAATGTGAACTGACTTTGCAGTTAATTTCTCTGTAGTCAGTGAGTCTCTGACATCGCAGTTTATCTGTTCTAAAGGAATCTCTGACGTCATAATCATTAAAATTAAAATTAATCCCCTCTATTTAAACGATACCTTTATTAACTAAGATAAACTTAATGAAGTACTCATGTATACACCTGGGCCTTTTTTTCTCTACCTTGATCAACGGTAGGATTCAAACCAATAACCTTCAGATTAGAGCCCTGCTCAGTTAAAACCTCACCCAGTTTTACTGTTTAGGGAAGAAACAGAAATACGATGTTGATAATAAAAATAATAAAAAAAACCCGGAAAAGATAGGAGCCCGGAGCCTAAAAGCACACATAAATCCTTCTCTAAACTGATCCGTTCCTGTGAGCGAGTCACAGTGTTTACAGCTTTACTTTCTCATGTTTCCCAGGATGCAAAAAATAATAAATAAACACGGGGAGCAAACAATAGGCTGTTATATAATGCAAAAGCTCCCTTCTGCTAATGGATGGTGTTCAGTCTTATAATAAACATCTCTGAGGTTATGGAGAGGACCTTTCAGGGGGGAAAAAAAAAAACAAAAAACTACTGATAATTTGGGCTGTGTTGGACTGTTTCGAAGACAGCGATCACTACAGTCCGAAAACCGTTAACTCTCAGAAAAATCACAACCCTCAACACCCCTCTACCCCCACGACCAGCGATTATGCCAAATAATAGTCGGTATATTATTATATTATTTGCCTCGTGCTTCGTTGCGTGCTCCCTGACAGCCACAACCACAACTGTTCACACAGTTTTCTGTATAAAAGGAAACTTATTAATTTGAATAAATATATCGACACATTCGGAACCGGACCGTCAGCTCACAGTCTGGCGCACAGGATATTCTGCATCGATTCCCCCTACTGTGCGTGACAATATTGGGCATTTTTGCCATTTTTGAATAATACATTTTTTTGCGTTTAATAAATATATATTTATATATAAACAGATCAGCGGGTTAAAAAAACATCTAGAGGGCAGTGCAGAAGGACGACTGTTCATGAAGAACTGGACATGTGGACATTAATCCTGGACAAACAGCCCCCCCCCACTGCGCTCCTACCCCAAATGGGGTTTTTATCCATCCTAAACACGCGTACATAACAGCAACATAAAGCAAAGCGAGCGTCGGATGCGATGGAGCGGAAGGACAGCAGTGTCACGCAATCGAGCGACAATGACAGGCCGATTGGAAGGACCTACCTGCGGTGCGGCGCCGTGCGGGACTCCCGGCCGCGTCTTTCGGCGTTGCGGGACGACAGAAGGTGACCCCCCTCGGTCGGACCTGTTTGTTCTGCGGGTCTAGCAGGAGGGGGGGAGCTCCTCTGGCACGCGGTCATTACATATTCATGAGGAAATAAGGGCGGTGTCCGTGCAGACTCCGCCTCTCTTTTTCCCTCCTCCGGAATGGCGGAGCGACACAAGGCGGAGGCGGAGCGAATGAGCACAACTGTGCAGATTTCTGGGATTTTATCGGTGTAAATACATTTTTCAGTGGAGAAAAAACCTGTAACCCGGGTTATAGCAGGAAAATTATTATCATGAATTCCCTCCGATTGTGGTATGTACGCATGCCGGGCATAAACAGTGTTTTTTCCTATGTTGTCACCTGTTTTCCCATCCTGTTTAACAACATATAAGTAATAAAAGCTGTCTGGTTTCCTGAAAAAGAACTTCAGAAACATCGAGTTGAGGGGTGATAACTCCACCTCAGACTGACTGGGGAGACACCTTTTCATATTTTTATTATGAATTAAATTGTAAGGATTAAGTCTGTGGTGCAGAACCAGGCTATGAAATGCTGAGGTTGGTTTTGAAGGGGAAGTTTGGGTGCAACAGTTTCTTTTGTTTAAAAATTTGTCTTAGATGTTTCATGCAACTTAATTTACCCCTTTATACAGGAGGGAATTTTACACTCATTTCAGGGTAAATACAGTATCATATTGCCATGAACTGAGCTGGATTTAGTGATCCCTACCCTGCCCCAACATGACCAAGGGTGGTACAGCAGCAGGGGAGTCAGTCTTGAACCAGCAACCTTCTGGGCACATTCTGATTTGGTGAATGACCTTAACTGCTACATCACATGTTGGTCTTGTGAACACTGGTGACTTACAGGAGATCAGCTGGATCATTACAGCATGGCTGAAAGTCTCTGGTGTACTTGGTTGTATAGTCACAACTTGCAAGTATCAGGCAGTATCCTGGTTAAGGTTGCTGCTATGCAGTGCCAAGGTTATTGATTTGAATCCAGCTGCTGTAATACCCTTGATGAAGATTGATCACTACTTAGTTAAATATCATATTTATTTATTATTTATGCATCTCTATTTGTTTTTTTATTCATTTACTTATCTATTCAGTTTGCCTGGTTATCTTGTGTCATGCTGTCTGTTTAGTGTACTGTACACTATGGCCCAGGGGAAACTACGTTTCATTTTCTCTTGCACATTTGTATAAGTGCAGAATGAGAATAAAGTGATGCTCGAACCTTAAATGTTACACTGAATTGATATATTAGGAATACCCTGCTTTGTAAATGGGTAAAACAGCACATAACTGATAATCCAATGCTGCAAGTTGTCTTGGCCAAAGGTGTTAATTACATGAAATACATAAAATATGTTCTGAGCATACTTTTACATCTGTGACGGCACGATATCTCATGCTATTTTTGCCCACAAAATTAAATTGGCCACATTGCTTTTAGTTTATAAAAAAAGGACTTGGCACTGCCACTGTGTTATGTGTCCCAGTTTAGTTTTGGTTTGCAATTTCCATTTAACAAATCTGTGTTAATTGACACACAGTGTGTAGGCAGCAGTTTATTACAGGAATTATTCCTTTTTTGTTTTCATAAACAAGCTTAATGGCAATCCAAAATGAGACATACAGACATGATGCGCCCATTAGGTGTTCAGAGAATAATAGGGACAGGGCCAGATTTGTGTTTAATTATAAACATGTTCAGCAATTTCCTATTAGCATATTAGACAAATTAATTTTTTTTTTTTTGCCAGTACCAAATACACAACATGTACAGCAACAGGCTCTACTATTAATGGAACACATGTGCTATATATAAAAACAAGTGAGATGTTAAATTGAAATTTTCTGAGATTTGAACTACTCATTTTTGGCAAATCATAGTTCAGTATGGGACTGTACCAGATTCAGATGGAGATCAAATACAAAAAAAAAAAATCCCTTAAATAATAAACATAATGTGGAGGACAGAGCCAGACACAAGAAAAATGTTTCTTTTTTTCTAAATCTCTGCAATGATTTGATAATTAGCATAAATATATATTATAAAATGTTTAAAAGTGCGGTGTTGGTGGGTTTAGTGTTCAGCTGTTGGCCTTAAGGAGCAAAATGCTGCTTTATGAGTGCAAATAACAAAAGGATTTGTCATACTCTTGACCATGGTAATAAAGTTAAACCGACCCACTAAAAATGAACACTTTGTACAAGAGTGTGCCCATAAATTACAGAAATTAAAAATTAAACTGTATGATTAGCTCTAAATAATTGAATGCGCCCTGAATTATTGAAAGCCGCTATGCTCATAGAATTGCCGTACAACATGGCGCTGCTTTTAGTGTTGGAAACCGCCGTACGGAAGTCGCCATTTCCTTCCGATAAATGTGCGCAGTGCGCATGCTCCGGCCTTTCCGGCTCCGGTCTCCTAGCAAGCTGCAGCGGTAAGTGATGGAACGCGACGAACTATCTATTTTATATCACTAACATCGCAATATATAAATAAATTTAAGCTCACCAGTGGGCTTCTATTACTTTTAACAGATGCATATGTGTTCGTATTGATCAAATAACGTGTCTCAAAACCTAAATGATGAGATTTAATGCGAGCTAGTTCTTCCACTCCGGACTTGAGGCCTACCTGTCCGACATGGTGTAGAAACACAACATTTGGGATTTATTCGATCCACAAGCAAGCCGGACGGCGGAACAAAGAACACTTTAGTTATTCAAAGCCCCATATATTTATGTTTTTGAAGTTAAAACGGTATAGTGAGAAAATGGGGCCCTAAAAAAAGTAGAGTTAGCAGTTTAGCAGGCGAGACAGTGCTGCTCGATTCATGTTCGCGTTGTATTTGTTCACTTGTGCTTAAATATGTTTTCCTTTCTTCTAATAGAGCCGCGATGGTCTTCATTTTGACCCCACAAATTATATTGACGTTTATTTAGCTAAATCACTTTTCCAAGACGATTTACAGTATTAGATACTCAAGTGATTTCTGTCTATGCATCAGGGCGCTTTTTAGTGTGGTACTTAAGGGTTAGGACCCTAGATTTGTGTCTCATTGTAAATATTCTAAAATGTCTTTTTTTTTTTTTTTTTTTTTTTTTTTTTGGTTTGACTTCTGCAGATGTTGATGCCCAAGAAGAATCGCATTGCCATCTATGAGCTCCTCTTCAAGGAGGGCGTCATGGTGGCCAAGAAGGATGTACACCTGGCCAAACACCCTGAACTGGCCGATAAGAACGTGCCCAACCTGCACGTCATGAAGGCCATGCAGGTGACTCCCCCTGGTTCCCTATATTGCTGTGCCATCTTGTGAGCAGAGCTAGTTGAGATGTTAGAGAGACTTGCAGGGCACTGCTGTTTAAGCCATAAACAATTTAGCTTGTTTTTCCCTCAATTTTGCCTGGGATGCAGCAGGATTTTGGTGTTTGCCTCCTCCAGTCCCTGAAGGAATTTTAAGGACACACCCACCTTACTGTGCTTATTTAACACCAGTACAGGTGGGCTCCAGGCTCAGCTTTGCTTTAAAGATGCCTTGGCAGGAGTGACTTTGAACTTACTTTTATTTCAGTAATTTCCTGTTCCTCTGGAAAGTCAGCTGTAAAAGTGCTGTGCAAAATTTCCTTGTGCATATTAATTATAATAAAAAGGATATTAAGAGCAATATTACTTTGAATGTCACCTCAGTCTGCTGGTAGTCCATTCTGGGCCATATAGATGGGAAGTGTTCAGATATGGTGGAAAAACTAGAAGATTGAAAGTAATCCTATTGCTATATTTTTAAATACTGCTCTACAAAAAATGTATGCTATTTCTCTGATCAGCTGAATGTAAAACTCATTGATTAAAATCAATACTTATATTCAGACTCACCCTGAGACACTGAACTTGTATTCAGTTCAGTGCTTCTGCATTATTAGCAGGTTAGTTTGTTTCTGGTTCATAGATCAGATCATGACAAAAAATGGAAACATGTGCTCTGGTCCAACATAAAGGATAAAAAGTTGAACTGCTGATTTAGTAGAGAAGTGTTGTTGGTACTGTCAAATATGCGGACAATGTGGAGAGCAATCCACTGGGCCCAGTCCAGTTGAACGAATAAAAGTAATTGTCACCTAATCTATAAAACATGCTGTGTGGGTTTGAGTTGGGTCTGATTGTTGCTGCAGTGCTTTATAGGGAAAAAAGTTAATGTGGGATAACAAAATGTCACCATTTAAGTAGTTTAATAAATGCGTTTGGGTGGGATGTGAGGATGGGCTGTAAGTGTGTACTCTGTTTTGGCAGTCTCTCAAGTCCCGCGGGTATGTCAAGGAGCAGTTTGCCTGGCGTCATTTCTACTGGTACCTCACCAACGAAGGTATCCAGTACCTGAGGGACTTCCTGCATCTGCCGCCCGAAATCGTGCCGGCCACCCTGCGCCGACAGACTCGCCCTGAGACAGCCAGGCCCCGGCCCAAAGGTGTGGTTCCTTCATCTGTTGTACGTCTTTGTCCAAAAAAGGCCCATGGTGTCAGGATCGATCAATTAGAACACACGAGCCTCTAGAGAAGATGGGTTGTGATGCAAAACCTGACCCAAGAAAGAAATTTTCATACTGTTGGCTTGGGTCAATTTTTACTGAAGATGCATATTGTGTGTTGGTTGAGGACAGCAGAGGGTGAGCGGTCATATGAAGAAGCGGGATTTAAAATGTTCACTGAAGGTCAGGGGTCTGGTGAACGTGAGCAACTGATTTCAGTGTGTCTCGGTGAGGAGACGGTCAGTAACTTGTAGGATTACAAGAGTTTGGTTGCAGAAAGATGCCAAGCAGTCATAGGCTGGAGTGCAAGAGTCTAGCTGAGCTGTGGTATTCTGGGAGAGCAGGAGAGAACAGCAATTGCAGAGGGCTGTGCCGGTGGGGTGGGGGGGGGCTTAAACATCAGGTGGACAAGGGAACAGACTTTGTGGGTGTTCAGATGAAGAAGCAATGGTGATATTGAAGAAATGTGGTGGTGCAGTTAGTTTGGGCAGCAGGTTGTCTGGAGGGAGAAGTTGGAAGGTATGGAGTGTGAAAGTTCCCAAGTGCCTTAAATTTCCCATATGGTTTCGAGATGTCTCCTGGCACAAAGTGCTCTGTAGGACCAGAATGCCAAGGAGCATTGTGGGTAGGATGAGGGCTGATGGACCTCTGTCTGCTTCAGGTCTGGATGGGGAGCGACCCGCTCGTCTGGCACGTGGGGAGGCCGACCGGGACACGTACCGGCGTTCAGCAGCACCACGTAAGTTCTCTTGCCTCCTTAATACCTACCTGATGCCCTGTGTTAGGGGAGCCTTGTCTCACTGTGACTCTTTGCCCCCAGCTGGTGCTGACAAGAAGGCAGAAGCCGGAGCAGGAGCTGCGACAGAGTTCCAGTTCGTAAGTACAGCTCCACTCCAAAGTCCCATGAAGGGGGTGCTATCCCAGAATGCTCTGCTCCCAGTAGTGTAGTGCTTATTACTGCAGCTAGATTATGGGTTTAAGCTCCATAGAATTGAGTTGTAGGGTCACCTGGAAGCTGCCTAACTGTACTTTTTCCTTTGCAGAGAGGTGGCTTTGGACGTGGAAGAGGACAGCAGCCTCAGTGATCATTCAACTGTACCATTTGTCCACAATAAAGTTTCCTAAAACACCACTTCAGTGCTGTCAATGTGACTTTTTGGGGAAACGGTGCTCACAGTAAGCAGGTTCAAAGGGTTAAAGTGGTTTAATTTGAGCTGTGTATTTGTAAATTAAACATGAAACCCCAACCTCGCAGTAGCAAAGGAGGAAGCAGGACAACTGGAGCTGTGAAATACTGGTGTTTATTCATTGGCACATTACATTATTTTACAATCTTCATTTCCTCATTCTCTGCATACTGGTTTACTCCATAACACCAATTGGAAAACAGCACAAAGTTCCAGTGATATGTTGTTCTCATTCAGGAAGCAAGATTCACAGTTAGTGAGGACTGGTGGGGCTGAAGTTTAGAAGGGCTTTGCACTCCTTTCCATCTAACACTACACGAACACTAACCAGCACCTTCACAGTGAAACGGGAACCGACACCGCAATCGTGCTTCCCGGCTGCTTGTTTCATGTTTGCTCGGCTCAGCAAAGGTCAGACTGCACGGAGGGGAGGGTCTGCATACATTCAGTGAGTAGCGAGGGGAGGACTCGCACCAGCCCACCAACCGTTGTTTCTGCACCCAAATAAACCTGCTTTCTCTACATTTGCTCAACAAAGTACACAAATGGGGAACAGGTGCTAAAATACCTGCCAAAGCTGCACTGTTCTGTCCTGCCACTGTTCTGGCTATTTTGACATTTACCATGCAAGTAAGATTTGCTTGAGTCCATTTCTCCAACTGTCACAACTTTCCATAAAACAAAATGATCAAATCATCAAAACATGGTGTCACCACAAAAAAAAAATCATGCTTTTGGGAAAACCAGCAAAAGACATCCCATCCTGTCTCCCGTTCCAATATCAGATACCACAGTCAGCAACAAATGTTGTGTTTATGAATATTTAATGCCACTGGGACATTTCAAACTATTTTCTGTCTTGTAAAGCATCGAAGGAAGAGTAGTCATAATGAAAGTAGCAAAGAGAGGAGGGGTGGCAGCCACAGTAAAATCTATTAATGCTCCTGTGGATGCTGATCTAGTCGACAAAACTGCCCTCAAGCAACTCTGTCTCCTAAGGCAGGGACACAAAGGCTTTAATCAACCACTTGTTTCCCGAGACCGTACAGCTGTAAAACCTTGAAACCCAACTGGGAGCTTGCGACACCACCATGGAGTAGAGAGCAAATCAATCGTCTTCTACAAGCCGGAAACATCTGCTGGCAAAGTACTGCATCTCACATGCTTGTCAATCACATTTCTTCCCTCTTCTACTTACAATTTACATCTCTGCAGTATTTAGTAAAATAATTTTAGGGCTCAAGCCACCCTATAGGATGAACATCTACCCAGCCTCTAGAGAACACCTAAGACCCCATTCTATGACCTGTTTAAACAATCAGAAGAAAAAAAAATGGAGCAGAAGAACAACTTCAGAGCAGGGCGATAGTCCAGCAGGTTTTCCAGCTCTCCTAAACATAACCAAAACCCTCAACAGGGATTCCAATGGGTTCTCCTGGATACGTAAGGACGCAGTGGCGCTCAAACCCTGCAGGCCGTGTTTGTCTCAAGTGCTGTGGAGGCGACCGGCTGAGGGCTGAGTTTGTACTCAGTGAAGGAGTTGTGCTCTCATATCCTATCACCTGGCTCTGGCTGCAGTTTTCCTCATGGAAGATGCTCACCAGCACTAGAAAGCTGAGTGTCACGGCCCTCCATTCTCCTCCTATGCTGCCACCAGATGGCGCCATTGCAGATCCCCCCCCACCCCCACCATACAGGGACAGTTAGCACAAGGCATTGTGGGAATACAACTTACACATTCTATTTCGCTGAGCTACCAAAAGAAGGCGCCAGAGATCCTTACACATCTGCACAATGTTAAAGAGAAGCATGGCTACATCACTTGACCATATCAAACGAACAAACTGTAGAGCAGACAAAACTGACCGCATAAACTGGCCAACCAAAGCCGTTACGACCACATGTGACTCTCTTCTGCACCTCTGAACACCTGTAACCGTTCGACCCAACATCAGTTGTCCAGGCAACACTCACAGGTTTGGTTGATGCACATGCGTGCATGTGTTGGGGAACGAAGCACTGCACTGGTGTGTTTTTCACCTACAGAAAAATTTTACGTTTGGCGGCTCACTTTTCACAGTGTCAACTTGTCAGATGCTGCTCATCTGTTACAACAAAGGCAGATATCGCACAAAATAAATAAAAGAATGCATTCAATACAATTTGTGGCCAGATAAAACCAAAGGAGTAAACTTTACAATGGCCATTTATTCTGGATCTTACAAGAGCGATCCACCGAGCACACCTTTCATATGCACCAACTGTCCGACTGGTTGTAAAAACACGAGACTTGATGAAAATGATTTTAAGACCTTGGAAAGACATTTACAAAAAAAATGCTAAAAGCAAACAAGTCCAGTGTTCTGCTGCATCACTGTTGGCTATGAAGAAAGCAGGAAGAAACAAGGATGAGGAAGGAGACATCGCCACCCTGTGCAGGTGTGATTGCCAAGTGAGTGAGAAAGCAACCATCTCACTGACCACAACACCACACCTACCACCAACATGGAGGGGGCTCAAGGACAAACCCACATTTCATCCAAATGTCCAACATCAAACAATTGGGGGATGTTCCCCTCTGACAGCTCAGCTGTGACATCACAGTTATGAGGAAAAACAACTGGGCGCAGGTGGAGCCACTAGACTGCAGGCATGCATTTTGTGCTTTCTGAAGCAGTATTATTTAACTTGTTTTTTTCCCCCAGCAATTTGCTGAAATTGTGCCCCAGTCACATGAAACTCTGCTGGTGCGAGCCGACACACCCACTTATCTCCACCCACCTTCCGTGTCTCTAACACATAACAGCAGTAAACGAATCAAAGTAAGCATCTACAGTGTGAGCGACGCTGCTCCTCTGCCTGGGCTCCTTCACTGCTTCGTAACGCTTCTCTGCGGTGGCAATGGAGGGACAACCACACAATCTGTGTGCAAATCTACAGTTCGGAGTTAGGTACAATGACAGAAAAGTGGAGGGGTCCCATTCTTCTGAGGAAACATTAAAGGAGTAAAGCAAGATTGGACAGTGTTCACCTGCACCATCTGTGTGCTGCAGGTTGCCAGGAAATGGAGCCTCAGTTCTAAAAGCATGAGGATGCATGCAGCTTCTAATTCCCACCCAGACCCCCATAACCTGAACTACATACCCACGTGATCCACCCACCACAACCAAGGGGCACAAAAAAGCAGTAGCTTTCACATTTGTATGAAAGCAAACTGTGGTGTTTAAGCAATTGGAGGAGAGGTGTCGTCATCCAGGAATGAAGTTCGAAACCCGTGCCCGGATCCCACTGGAACTTCACACTCCAACACAACACCAAACGACAAAAAAGGGAAATGAGAATTTTACAGACCCACCCCTGCCAGTCCTTGCCTCAAATCCACAATTTGTTGCACAGTCACAACATTAGACTGGGAGATAAAAAAGGAAAAAAAAAACATCTTACACAGCATTTCATTCTTTCAGGGTTACACTACCCAAAACGATAAAACAAATAAATACCAGTGCTCATGCAGGAAAAACTGTTTCCCCACACATCCATCCTTTCGGGTATCGTATCAGCACTTCCCCATCTGTTTAAGGGAGGAGAAGCATGAGAAAAGAAAAGAAAAAAAAAAACAAAATGGAACTGAAAGGACATAAAAAAGACCTTTCACAACCTTTACCTTAAGCACTAATTATATAACAGTACTTTACATCATGACAGTAAGGAGCTGCATTCAACAAGCCTCACATTTAAATTCAGAACCAGAAAAGGGAAAGAAACAGTAAGGACAGGGAAGGGGGAGGGTTCATGCAATTATGAATAAAAAAAAAAAGGAACATTTACAAAGTGTTTCATAATCTTCACTCAATGCTGTGCCGCTGTTCCGGCACTAAAGGCTGGCAAGGCAATTTTTTTCTTGTGCTGAAAAAAGTAGTAGCAGTAGTAATAGAGGAAGTAGTAGTAAGTAGTTAGTAGTAAGTAGAAGGATTATTTAAGAAAAAAGGGAGGTGAAGAGGTCTGCCGGAGCCGCCGCCTTGTGCGCTGGTTATCTGATACCCGACACGGAGCTCTGGCTGATGCTGTAAGCAGGTGGGGATAGGTCGCTGGCGATGGTGGCCACCAGAGGCGTCCCGTTGCCTGTCAGGCAGGCCTGCTGCAGAGCCTCGAAGTAGGACGCCTGCACGGGCTTGTGGCACTGCAGCACGCGGCGTGCATCATCCGTCCGGAACCATTCCCTTTTCCTCCCTGTCACAGAAACAGAACAGAAAAATAGTGGCACCACTTAAGCTGTGTGGACACAGGGTGGTTTTTGAAGCCCATGCTGCCTCATAAATTCCTCACCATGGGAATGCAACCATAACATGCAAAATTTAAAAAAAACACAGATTACTTGAGGTAGTGCTGAAGGAGCTGCCTGGAAACATACCGATGTTAACTGAATCCTCCCAGTCCTCCAGCACCTCGGTGACAATGAGAACATAGACGTATGTCCTGTGTTTCCGGTCCCTGTTCTGCAAGAAGATGTGAGAAGACACTTTCAACACATGTCAATGGTGGAACCATGTGACACCCTTTCTGTTGCACTGCCATGGATCAAATGTGTTACTGCTTCTCCAGGAGGCATCTCCATAAGCTGCTGACTCAAGAGCTAATACAGTACATCACACACATGCACGTATGCATGCACGCACGCAAAGGGCAATACAGAGTCACTGATTCTAAATCATGTGTTTGCACTGTGGGGAAAAAAACTCTTCTGAACATGGGATGTCAGACTGAGTGGGACTTGAATTCACATCTAAACCTGCAGTCATTTATTTCTGCTTTTTTAGGGATGCACAAATATGAGAAAAGTGCTGATACCTGATCATTTCTATGTACGTATCAACTGATGCCAACACACATACGCACGTACGAACGCATTTATAAAAGACAAAACTGGATCTACCCAATTTATTTGTGCAATGTTTCAGAAAATGAATAATCTTTAAAATGAATGCCATCTGCTGACAATGTGATTGGGTTTAAACAAGGACTGATTTTGCTGGCTTAACCTTGAATGCTAATTTACTTTTTCTTTTTCAATGATAAAGAAATTTTAAAAAAACTACTATTAAGTGATGTTTTTTTTCTGCAAGTGCAGAAAGTAGCCCTGTTTCACATAAACATTATGCTCATCTTGAACACATTTCACCAGTATATTTTCTAGTAACACTAACCACTCACTCATCCACATTCTGCTTTTTAAGATCATTCAAGACAATTGAGTGAAAGGCTAGTGGCACCACAATGAGGGGGCATCGCTAGGCTGTGTCCACCTATTAGGCCAGTGCTGTGGCCAGCTTCAAAGAACTGAGGACAGAGGAGAAGATGCCCTGAAGATGTGCTCTATGTTGATTTGGGTTTAACCTTGTTGGTCACGAGGGTCACTCATTCCAACTGTGCACAGCACCACTTGGTATTACAGGTAACTCATGAGTTGTGTCACATGGTGTTTTACATGTTTGGGACTGCATCCCTATACCCCAGCACATCACAAGTGCCTCATGCTGAAGGATCCCACTCGTATGGCCAGTCTTCTCCTGCTCAGAAAGGGCCACCAACATAGAGGGAAAAAATAACTGCACTTACCTCAAAAATCCCCACTAGCCGTCCTAGTGTTCCCTTGACACCAGCCTGTTGAGAGAAAGAAAAAGTGCAATAGCAGAACTCTTCCCAGATTCTAAAAGCTTCCCATTTCTGAGAGGGAAACGTCTTTTTCTACCTATAATGCTTCCATTTTTCCTTGCAAAGCTTTGCAAGCCAAGCCAGCAACACTCAACACAAACAATGCTTCTCTTTGTTCCGTCCGTGAAAGTTCTATGTCAGCGTAGCGCCGTCTACAGAGAATGCCCCGTGAAAACGATTCGGGGCAAAGGGGGGATGTCTGTTACCATAGGAACCAATGTGAAGGATCTAGTGCTGTTTGTGAGATCCACACCTCCTGTTCGGAAACCTGCTCACGCGGTGGGGCAGCCGGCTGCCGGTAACACATCTCAGTGAAACCTAAAGACAGAATCCAGGGACACCTGAAGCAGGTAATGGGAACAACAGCACCTGAACAAGCACAACCAATGGTGGAAGAATTCTTGATCCTAAACGTCAGCGATAAAACTGCAGGACTTTTATAGGTGACAGATAAAAACATAGCACCAGCCAAATGCTCAACAGCATGCTGGAAACCACAACCAATCCTCAAATAAGAGATCTTTGTTCTGTAAAATCACTGTTAAAGAAATTCCTGCTGTCAAGGCGCTAAATGACCTTCATTTTTTTTTTTTTTTTTTTTACAGAGAATCACTGGTTCTTGAATGAAAAATACATTAAATAAAATTTGTTTAAATACCCAAATAAAATATATTTTTCTGCATGACAAAAATATTTGTAACAAGATTTCCAGCTTGTCTTTTAATTTTATACTTTCATTCATTCATTGTCAATGAGTACTTGTCCAGTGTAGGGTTGCTCACATCTGGAGTATACTTTGCTAGCATAGTTTGTACCATGTTTACCCTGAATACAGACATTTTGGTTCAAACCACTGCTTCAGTTTTGCCAGCACAAGAAAGCTAACAATCAAGTGTCACGCACACACGCACGCACGCACGCACGCACGCACCTCTTTGCAACCCTATAACACACACCCAAACTAGAATACACCTTCTGGACATCCTGCCAATCCTAACGTATATAGTACTTAGATACAGCTAGCAAGGACCTAGTTGCCAGGACTCCCCTATTTAAGCCCCTTCCCGTCACAGTAGAACCAGCTCACTGTCCTGGTCCACTTTTCCCCAACACTTTCTCTAGCCTTTGAGTTCCAAAATGAAGCAAAGTTACAGCTGAATACCCAGGTACATGTTGTTGTGTCCCACCTACCAGTTGGGACCAAAAAGTGAAAAAAGGCAAATTCTATGTGTGTGTGCATTACTGCAGAACAGAAAAGTCCAGCAGGACCTGAGCTGGACAGGAATCACTAAGGGGGCAACAGTCAAAAGTCCATTACCAGTTCCACCTCCACGCACAACACCCCCCTTAACTCCCTTCCATCTATCCCCCACGTCATACACAACATCTTCTAAGCAGTTGTAAATGAAGAACCAAATGGAAATATACCCTCCTTGTAGCCTGCAGATGGGTGCGAGGAGGTAAAGTCACAGTGCAGGGTGGCCGTAGGGATACAGGCCAGGATTAGCTGCAACTGGCAAAACTCCAGAGCAGTCTCCTTCAGGTTCCAGTTTCAATCTATTAATAAATCCAAACTGTGCAGCATCCCCTGGAACACACACAGATGCACGCATGCACGCACATACACACACGCTTTCAGCCCCGATGCTCAGGGACCCCAACTTGACGCAGGACACACGCTTCACTTACGCAATGGAAAATATGACTACTTCTTTTGCTGAAATAGCAGAGCAGATGACCCTCTGCAAAAAGCTGAAACCTGGTGACATATCTGGAATCAACCTGCCTCACTCTTTCTGAGCCGTTCCCACAATCATGCATCAAGGTTTTTTCTACCAATTTCCCGGGTTGCTTTTGGTGTTTATACTGCTGACTGAAACAATAAACATAATATCATGCAAACTGTCACAGACACACGGGAAAAACACTATGAACAAAGACAATAGGACATGCAACAAACAAGAGGGAGATGATGTGACATGAGTTCAGCACCTCAAAACAAAGCCCAGGTACTTGACAACCTGGCTTACTCGCATAAAATCCAAAGGGTTTCCAAATTAAATCAAAATAAAATCTCAAAAATATCACATTATAATATGTTTGCACACACTTTCATGTTGTAAATAAAAAAAAAATGTTTATGCCATTTTATCTATTTTGCTGCAAGAACAGCATCACTGGGTCACAGAAACAAAGAAACAAAAACAGTTACTTTAAGGAGGTTCTATAGATGTGAGTCCCACAGCAAACGAACATACTGTACATGAACTTACAGTGAAAAGTTCGTGTACATCTGGAAAACAGAGGACAAGAGAAAGGAGGGAAAACAAAGTAACACACAAGTGTCCTCCATGTCTAGGAATAGCTGCAGGGGACCTGGGAAGATGCAGCACCTCACCTATTGTTCAGACTTTTTCCTCAAATGTGGAAAAATCTTGCTTCCAGCCACTTTTGTACTGACACTTCTACTGGTACTTTAGGCGTTAGCTCCCCTGGACCCTAAGTGAACAACTGAGAGCTGAATGATGGGAGAAATTGCTCAGGTTGCAAGGGAAAAAGTCAAATGTGTTTTTTTTTTCTGCTCCCCCCCGATAATGCTATTTCTGACATTTCCCCGGCTCGACCTCTGGCAGGATCACTAGCCTCTTTGCACAGAGGTTCCCCTTAACAACGGGTAAAACCGCTCAGCAGACAGCGAGTTCTTGTGTGGTACAGCCCCGAGGCGCTGGCATGCTGTGAAACTGCTCATGCTGACAGAAACAGTTGCAGTTGAGGGCACAACCTGCATGAAGGGAGGGAAGCAATGAGTGCTGAAAGGGCAGGATGATGGGAGGGTGGCCAAGATGAGCAGCAACAACACCTACTGGCCCCTTATTCATGGCTCACGGGACAATGTTGTCAAAGGTCAGGGTCAGCAGGTCTACACAGAACAACTGAAACTTTATTATTAACCAAAACCAGATCTGGAGTCAGTTAAGGCTCTACTTTTTCTGAAGAGTTAATTAACACAGGATAGCAACACAGAGACAGAAATAAAGCAATGAGAAAATCCAAATGCGTACAGATACATACACTAGTTCCTCAGCTTTTCAAAATAATATAAAGCCAAAGTCTGTTCATACAGTCACTTTTTCCACAAATTATCATTAACTTTTAACATTAAATAACAAGGCAGTGCATGTGTAGAAACTGGCTCGAGTGGAAACAAAACAGGAAGCCATGGTGTTCAAATGGGTGGCGCTCATGTTCACCTGACATTTTTCCTTACAGCAAAATGGAAATTCTGAAAAACCCTACATAAGCCAACATGCTTTGTGCTATACTGACGCCATTCCTCTGTTTATGAGTTGTGCATGAGCCAATCTGTGCTGTAAAAACACGTTCTACAGGAGAGCCAACTGAATCCTCAAAATTTTGCAACTCAAATGTTTTTAACACAAGGGGCCACTTTATAACAAAATAACAAAAGGCTATTTAGTTGGGACAGTCATGTATTCTAAGATCAAAGGCGACCAAATCTCCCAAAATTCAACTCAACATTCCTGCAGCTCAGATGTTTTCCACCGGAAGAAAGGAGGACACTTACATCCTTATCACATTTGTAGAGGGAACTGCATGTATGCAACAATAATAAAAACATTTCCCTGCTAAATATTTGAGAGTAATAAACTTATACCCTCTAATTCCATCAAAACCAGAGCATGGCTCGTGGTTTAACAAGAATATTGTGCTGGTTGAATGCTGTTCACTAGTAGGAGGAGCACCAACTACTGCAATTGCACTTGAACCGCTGAGATACTCTGTAAGCATAGAGTTGCTGCTAAAGGTTCTGGTAAGGTTTTAAGCTGTGGGTCATAATCTTACACAAGGAAACAATTATAACAAAAGCAACAAGATTTATTAAAAGTACTAAAACCAGAACTAATAGAAGTCTGAATAGAATGCTTACTTAACATTGCAATATGCAACTGGAAGCAATCTGGGCTAATCTGGTTACAAGACAGAAAGAACATGCTGGAAAATATTTTGAGATCCATTATGGCATGAAATTAATATGCAGTAATTTACACATGCTCCCTGACAAACAGGTCTCTAGTATCATACAGATTTTCTGGCATTTGATTATGCGGCACTTGAACTTAGCTATGCAGTCTCACAGCGCAACAGACGGGCCCAAAGCATACCCGCAGCGGGGGCTGTTTTGGTTTGGGACCCCCTTGGGAGTAGAATTGAGCCAAACAGCAAATCTCACTTTCAAGGCCTTTTCGAGCGTCTGATCGTCCTAGCGTAACCAGACACTTGGGGCCGGCTGTTCTCGGGTTTCGGGGCAGAGAGGGGCGCAGAACAGTGTGGGTTCTCCACAGGTGTCCCGCTGGGAGCTGGGGGCATAGGGTTACAACACCCCCACCCTTTTCCCAGCAGCCCATACAGTGATACGATGGCTGGGAACAGGGGAGGGCAGGAGAACTTTGCGTGGTAGGTCAAGTGTCCTGCTTACATGTGTAACTGAGGTGCTAAGCGTGTCGGCAGAACACCAATTTAACCGCCCGTGTGACTTAGCATCTTCCTTTACAATTAAAAACAGTCTGTCACCTGACAGAATGAGCACTGGGTACATTTTTTTTTACCGCTCTTAATAATGGACACACTGCAGGAGTTTTTGTTAAAGCCAAGTTAATCTTGAAACCCGAAAAGGACAGAAGATGGAAACTATTTTAGTAACACACTCAGCTTTCAAATACCTCAAAGAAAAAAAGGCTATTGAGCGCTGAGATTCTTGAGCACGACAAAAATAATGAATTAAACATAGAGAATGGACGTAAAAACGGGGGTGGGGATGCATACCTCTTCGCACACCTCACGAACAGCAGCAACGTTGGGTTCCTCCTCTGGCTCCATCCCGCCTCCAGGAACAATCCACTTATCCGGGTGTCGGCTGCTGCTCACCAGCAACACCTGTGGAGGCGGCCAAACCCATGCTGTTAGCCAGATACTACACAACCCAGGTGACACTAACACACTTCCTTGGCAGGTGGGGACTGAGTTCCTTTGTCAGGGGGAAGTACAAGTTTCTTTACCAAGTCTGCAACAGTAAAATCAGGATTAGAACCCACAACCTTCAGCTTATAAAAATAAATCTCTAGCCACAATGCTATTTACTGCCCTTTCCTATCAATAACTGAGCATTAATCCAAACAGATGAACATAAGGCCAGTTTCTTTGCCTCCCTTACCCATCTAACCTGTGCTTTTTCAAAAATAAACCTATAGTTAGAGACAAGCAAATAACACCAACAATGCCAGGCCCTTAAAAAGGACACCATCCCAGCACTCATCAGGACTGAGGTCTCCATCAACACATCTAAATCTACAACTGAAATTGCAAGTAACGTTCAGTATCAGGTTGGGGTGTTTATGGTCTCCACACATCATCGAAACAGTGATTTTTAGGTCTGGATGAGTCTTTAGCTGTTTGTATTTGTTTTATTTCATTTTGGCTTGTGCTATTTTTATTTAAACACAATTTAATAAAACATTAATCGTGCAAAAATGTTTGGGCTAAAAATAAAAATATTCTGCAGGTTTCAATATTGTCTTGAGTAATAATAATGCCTTTTATACAATTTTTAAATGGCAGGAGACAACACTGAAATACTAGAAATTTGTACTTTTCAATACAGTTAGGGAGTTTAAGCTACACAAATTTTAAAAGCTACATACATTCAGACTATTTCAGGGCAGTGTAGGGTCCAGAAAGGTCCCACCCTGGTACTCAAGGTTAATTACACTTTTGGCAGCTTAACATGACCGCCCCGATGTAGCTGATGGAACACTAACAGTTAAACTCTAGTTAAAAGCTGGTTTAGGGCTAGTTTACAGCTAATTATGCCATCATCATAGGATCTGGTGGGCTACATATGAACCCCCTTAACATCAAATGTTCTATCCTCATCACAAGACCCCCAATATTGGACCACGGAAGTAAGTCAGAAGCTGTGCATGGGAAGCCAACTGAACACCACCTCCTCAATCCTCCACTGAGCACCCACATCACAGGGGGCCCAGCAATGCCTTTTTTTTCTCTTTTTTTTCCTCCAAATGACTACAACAGAAACCTGTCCAAAAATGAATCATAATCTCAGGAACAGTGTGCAGGCTGTTATCTGTTTATTTACACACTTTACTGTGCCTACTTCTGCTTTTCACCTAAAAATACCCCTTCTGCTCCAACGCTGAATGACCTCATGAGGCACAAGTCTTATATTTTATTGTCATTGTCATCATTTACCTGACAATATTGTTCAAAGCAAATCACAGTGTTGGAAAATATATGATTGTTATACATCATTTTACCCATTTACACTGCATGGTAATCCTTACTGTACTATTCAACGTAAAGACCACCACCAATGAAAGCACAGCAGGAGTGGGATATGGCCACTTCAATCCTAACCAGCACACCACCCGCTGTCCATGACTTGACAACCAGATTGAACAAAGACAGTCATGTCAATCGGCGGCCGGCTGGTGGTACAACGATTAAGGACGGGGAGATGTAACCTGAAGGCTGCTGGTTCAAGCTCCACTCCTGCTGCAGTGACTTTGATGGAGGTTCACCCTCTACAGTACAATAAGAGTACCCTGCTGTGTGAAGGGGTAAATCACAGCAGGTCGTGTTATTTTGAACCAACGCTGTGTTCAGGCTCGCCGGGGTCTTCATCCAGTCGCCACACAAAGGACTGCAGACGGAGGTGTCGCTGAACCCTGTCCGTCCTTCCAGCACCAAACCCCGCCGTCTGTGGCCCGATATGCGGAGCTCAGTGACCCAACGCCACCGTTGCCCAGCACGTCCCGCGCCTCCATGTTTCCATGGCCAAGACTCCCCCTATGCCCCCACACCCGGTCAAAAATGTCCCAAACGAACGCGTTTACCGTCCCCTGGGCCTCTCACCTCCTCCTCCGTCTCGCTTCTGAAGCACAGGCAGGCGGCTCTCTTCTTGTAGCCATCGCCATCGTAGGTTCGGGTCTGGTTCGACTTCAGCTTCATCATTCCGGCCTCGAAATGCAGAAGCCGTCGGAGAAAGGCAGCTACTCTCGACGCAGAACCCGCAAAAGGACGCCCCCCACCCCCTTCGCTCGGTTCTCAACAAAGACAACTTCTTCTCCGCTTCATTTTCACGGAGCGGTGCGCATCTCCCGAACGGACGCCATTATGGAAAGCGCTGCGCTGCGCACAACGCGTAACGACACACAAAGCACGGCCGGCGGCGCTGCGTTTGTTGCTCACTCTGGCTTCGTGAATAGGGCAGTCGTCGACTGTACGCAATCGGAAGGACACTACGAAGCCCTGCGCTGATGGCGCCGATTACGTAAAATCACTATTCTGTACGTGGACTGTGCAGTGGTTCACTGTACTTAACAGTCATGTGCCTGAGATCCGTATTAGTTATGAAAATCTGTGAAAGTTTTCGTAGCGATGGCGGGGTCAATGTGGGGAACATTCTGGCACACCTACCACCCAGGGCGGCTGCTACATGACACAATTTACCACCAGAAAGCTTACATAGGAATAGCAATAATCTGAAAATTAACCAGCCCCATTTAAAAACACTGGTCAAAATTTTGGCCTAAACACTTAACAGTATCTTGTCCCAAAGTGAAAAATGTTGTATCTTTTATTTTACACAGAGAGGTACCATGTTACTTAAAACCATTGGCCCCCAGTGCCTTTATCTGTGATTTCTAAATAAAGATGAAAAGATCCTAGGGACCAAAGACTTTTTCATCTTCTTTTCCAAAAGTCAAAAGAGATGATATGATAAAAATCCAAGAAGGAAATAAGTGAAACTATTTAGATTTGGATATTGTTTATGATGCTAAAATTCAATTAACAGTCAAGATAAATATATACTGGAAAGTATACTGCTCACTGTGTGTTATAAAGCAGAAAATTACCATTCCTGACATTTCTTGAAAATGATTCTGAATAAATGAAAGAAAGAATGATGATGAATGCAAAACATATTTCTCAAGGGTCCTTTTCACAGTTCTCATAATCTCAGGAAAACCTCAATCCGATCAAACAAGTGTTCCAGAGTGTTCTAAACTCGGGTGGACCATTCATGCAAAATAAAAACAAAAACTCAAAAAAAGGTTTGAAAGTCTCACAAGTGTCCCCAGTAATCTACTTTGTGAACAGTAAAGTAGATTATATTATTAATTTCATGATTATAATAGATGTAAATGATTCAGACAAAGTAATGTTACTGGAATCAAATTATTTTTCTCTGAAACGATAAAGCATTTAAATGTAGCATTATATAACTTTATAACCTTATAGCTAAATAACTCTATAGCCCAACCTTATAAATTGGTTTCCTGGTTGGAATCTTATCCTTGCAATGGGACCTTTGGGCAAGATGTTTGTGCTGAATTATACAGTAAGTACAGCTTGCTATGTAAATGAATAAATTATTATTATTATTATTATTATTATTATTATTATTATTATTCTAAAAGCTGTTTGAAAACCAGAGTTTGAACACTGATTTTTAAAAGGCTTTAAAATTACTTTGTTTCATGAAAGCTGCTGGTTGTTCATGAAAAGTGGTGCTTGTAATAGAGAAGCTGTTATAATTTCATCTGTATAACTCATATGAACTTTGTAGGACAACTGTTCTAGATTATTTTTGGGTGCTTTGCAACTAATGTCACAGTTATTTCTCTGTGTTGTTGATTTTGTGCCTAAGTTTCCGTGACCCAGTGTTGCTACTGTTTCAATAATAATAATAATAATAATAATAATAATAATAATAATAATAATAATAATAATAATAATACCGTTCTGCGCGACTAAGATCACACTGTCACAGGAAAACAGTGCCACCTCCCGCCACACAGAGTCGCTAATAAACCGTCTTCATTAAACCTTATACTGTACGAGCCCTGGGGACAAACTGTCGTGGGTGTCCTGTGTTGATGTCGCACCTGTTGTCAGTCAGTCAGTCCCAGTTCTCGAGTTGTAGTTCAACTGTCTCACCTGTCCAGGTGCATCGCGACGCAATCAAACTGCTGTTTCACGTTTGTGTTTCGGGATCCAGCTCAAGTCACATTTCCGTCGCAAGCACCACGGGTTCCATTTCCCTGTGCTTTAATACAGCCCTGACCACCAACATGACATAACAGAACGTAACTGGGTATGCTGTTGGCGGACCTCGGTCTAAATTGCGGTTTTACTATTTTTCCATCTTGGATCGCGCTGAAAGGGTGATGCTTGGGCAGTATCAACGCATTTTTTAAAGAAATAACTGGTGAAAATAAAGTGAAAAAACCGCTATATTTTCTGCGAGAAGCAACACACACACACACACACACACACACACACACACACACGCGCAGGTTCGTTTTATTTTACTGGAAGGGGTGCACGGAGTGACGTCACCGCCCGCGCCGCTGATTGGCGGAGCAGTCCCAGCGCTGGCCGCCGCGCACGTGACGCGCCTTTCTCGGAACGTTCCTGGAAAGCGGCGCGCGGCGTCGTACCGGGAAACCCGCGAGGATGCGCGCGGAAGCGGCGCGTGAGGTGGGACCGCGCAGGGGGCTGCGCGAGGCTGCGCTCCCACTCGTCCAGCCCTCCTCCTCCTCCTCCTCCTTTTTTTTCCTCTTTTTTTTGCAAAAGAAAGAGTGTATAGAAAAAGAAAACTAATCGTAAAGAAAAATACCAATCGCTCATCTGGAGCAGGGAACAGGGTGCGGATGAATTAAACAGCGCAGCGGCGATCGATGCATTCAGAACTGAAACGTCTTCGCCTCCTTGTTTAATTCGTTTCGGCTCAGCATTGCGCTTCGTACAATTGGATCTAAATTACCAACACGCAGGTTCCGTGCGAGGATTTTGGAGTTGGAAAAGTCTCTTTTTTTCGCTAATATATGATCATTCAACTACTGTAGTTCATTACTGACACCAGAGAGATCCATTTCTGGTTCGACTCTCCAGCGCGGTATATTGAACCGCATCGTGGACCGGAGGGTGTGACCGGACCCCAGGGAAGACTGAGCAAGACCCCCCACGTTGTACGGACCGACTGCCGGACCGACTGACCGTGCAGTTCGTCAACTCAATAGGTGAGTCCCGTTTTTTTTCTTCTCAGTTTACAAATAAAATACCAGGCGAAGGTCAGCAACCTGCTGTCAATTATTAATAATTTTTTTGTGTGTCAAAAGTCGCTGCTGTCATATTTCTGTGAAAATCCTTCAGTCTTAAGTGTGAAATCAAAGAGGGTGCAAAAAATAAATAAATCTTGCATAGACAAATTTCTTTCCTATTTTTACATGTCGTCATGTAGATCCCAGGAACAAAGGTGAGCTGCCGTCAATCTGACATTTTGCAAGAATTATCGTACTTATTCAGATACATGGCTTTTATCTTCAAACTGCTTGCTTTAAATACTAAAACAGCAGTCGAAATATAGATTTTAGCCAACTGTGCCTTTTTTTTCAGATAAAGCTGAAGTCAGACTTCTGACAGTCGCAACACTATGCTATATAATTCCTTACACCATCTAATTTATTACATTTGGGGGAACTTAATAAATTAACAAAAATATAGAATTTAGAAATATCTGTTGAAGTATAAGGCAGTATTTTTCTCAAGAACTCCTGAAAACGTGCAGACCTTTCCAGTGAATATCCCTTAATAAATCTCAGTTGTTAGGCTTTTAACTTATTTCATGATCGCTGAAAATGGCCAATGGTAAATAGCTGCAGATGGTTTAGCTGAAGAAAATTCTTTAAATGTTTAAATGTTCTTTACTTCCTCGTATTAACGGCCAGGTAATAATAGGACTACTGGTATGCACAGCTGAAATCTCTGCTGTGCACTTTTTTGTAGATTTTGGATGGGGCACACACACTGCGTTTCACCCACACCGGAGAGCGAGACCCAAACCCTGAGAGGCGAAGGCCGTTCGGGACGGGCCCCACGCACCTCTCCATGCCAGACGGACAAGTCCACCAGCAGCCTGACAGAGACTGGTCGTATGATTGTCCCAAACCAAATTCCGGAGAAATCTATAATCCCCGTTCGACTCAAAGAGCCCGGACTGGAAGCTGAGCAGGAAGATGCCAGGATTGATGTTGTTCGGGTGGACAGTGCAATGACTCACCTCCAGCAGTCGGGTCAGTACTGCTCGCAGTCTGTTACCTCTCAGTTTCCATTAGTGGTGTGTTAGTCGATACCTTTTCACTCAGACATTCTTGTGTTAAGGGCCCTTCTGTTAGAGGCCCACTTGCTGTATTTATTTGTTGCTTCTGTCTATGTATTGACTGAGATTAATGGAAGTGCGACAAACTGCATTTTTGACAAATATAGCTACTGTTTACTTCTCAGTGTGAATGCGGTGCTTTGAAAATTTTACCGTACTTCCTTAAGACTCCAGTTTCCACAGACAAAACCATTTTCAGTGCGTGATACATCTCTCATTATCATTGCAACCTCCTGACAAAAGGTGCTAAAATACAAGCTCTGCTAATTTTGTTCTCATTAGGATCACGATTTGAAAAGGAGAATGAAATAGTTTATTAACAATGAAGTGATAGTGTCAATAGGTAAATTAAAAGAAAATAAATGAATCTTTTTAAAAATAAATTTAAAATGTAGAGTTTAAAAAGACCTTTTAAATCACATGGCGTATGTTAATATGTGTTATTATACAGTGTATTTACATGGATGGATACGCAATGGTGCTGAGGTTGCTTATCGTGGGGTTGCTAGGCTGCCACTACATTGTGTGAAGGCATCCGGCTGGTTGTATCTGTGAACCACGAGCCAGAAGAACATTTTTTGTGCTCCCTCTAAAAGCACACTCCCCCAACTCTCGCCCCATTTGGCAGGCTGGTACTGGGGTCCCATCACAGCTTCGCAAGCCAAGCAGGCTCTGAATGATGCTCTGGAGGGAACTTTCCTGCTGCGTGACAGCTCCAACCCGGCTTACTCGCTCACCTTGTCGGTGAAGACCAGCCTGGGTCCCACACACCTGCGCATCCAGTACTCAGGCGGCCTGTTTGGCTTCGACTCCCTGGCCGTGGCGCGGCCCCGGTTACGGCAGTTTGGCGGCGCCGTGGACCTGGTTCAACACTACGCCCTAGCCTGCCAACGCCCTGCTGCAGGGTTGAGAGGGGAGGCCACTGCGGTGGAACAAGAGGAAGAGCCCCCTTCCGCTGTGGATGTCAGCCTGCCCCTCAAGCTGTCCCGGCCCCTGTACCACTCGGCGCCATCTTTGCAGCACCTGTGTCGCATTGCCATCAACCAGCACTCTCGCTGCCACCAGGACCTGCCATTGCCCCCCAGGTTGAAAGACTACCTGCAGGGATACCCATTTGTGCTGTAGTGCCACCCCTCGCGTCCCCTCCTGGTGGCGTCCATCTGCTACTGTACCCAATATTCCTCACTCCAATGCAGTGTGTGGGAGAATCTCAGTTCCATGATTCTTGAGATCTACACAGCAGCTTCTGGGGTAAAAAAAAAATCACAAAAAAACTTTTCAAGCAAGTGAAAAATTAATTTTTTTTTCAGATTTCTTTTTTTTTGCTGAAATTTGTACGGTTTCCGTAAGAATTTATTAAATCGTATGTATGCCCTGAAGTGCATTTGCTCGTGACAAAATACTGTCACTTAACATTTTTGCGTCCAGCTAGTATTTTGGTTTGTTCATAACTAAAAAAATGGGAAAATACTTTGCATTGGCCTTATGCTAGCAAAAAATTTCTGAAAAAAATCAATAATTATCCTTATTTGATTACTTTTTATACAATTTAGTAATTAATAAGTAAATGTTGAAAAAAATTTGAAATATTACCTTTTTTTTGCTTTTTAAGACAATATAAACTGATACTGTGGTATTGTGACCATTTTAGTTAAAAACAGCTAAGAGTCAGCTGACTCTCACTAGTAATTCATGTACTTCAGCAGCGATCTTGAGGACTTCTGATGGGGTTTGCTCCTCTTTGGTCTGCAGACCTTTGTCTTGCCTTTACTTTTTACTTTTTTTTTGTGACTTAAAGCTGTACTGTAAGACTGCATGTTTGGGATCGTTTGTGCTTCCTTCTGAAGTTCAGGGTAACCTGCGCACAGGTTGGCCCAGGTGACTTCCCAACTGCGAGCAGAAAACCAACCTGACGGGACTATATGGGACGGAACCGAATGTCTGGACTTGTTTATGTACTCCAGTGTCTGGTGTCCAGGGGTACAGCACAAAACACAACTGGTGGACATTTCACGCTCCTTCCAATTTCACTTGGCCCATGTGGGAATAGTTGTGGCCACCAGTGCGGCCTCTGCTGAGCTGCTCTCAAGTGACCATCCCTCGAGTGCTGGGGATCACAGTCTAGTTTTTTTGATGCTTCATCATCTTGCATGGCCTTGTTTTCCATTGTTTAACCTCGAAAAATCAGGTACACAATGATTACAAACTCTTTTTGCCTCCGTGGACAGAGTGAAGACACCATTCCAGTCATTTTACATTGATATCAGCTGAAAGCAGCACAGGCGATCAGCTATTTTTTTTTTTTGTTCTCCTCAGTGTACGTGTGTTCTCCTCAGCTCTCTTGTCTTCAGAGAAGGGGGAGGGGGGATGGAGGGATGGGGGGGCGGAGAAGTCTGACTGAATTTAGTTTGCGTTTCCAGGAAGAGTGGCTGTGCAGTTAGTTAGCAGCGCCAGAGTTCTGTGAAAACGCATTAAGACAAGGCACTGTCTCAGCGTTGCTATGAATGCGCACCGTGACCACCAGGATGTTGTTAAAAATGGCCTTCATGTGAAACGCAACCACTGAAGTAAAAATCTGTGCAATGCAGAACATCTGCTAGATGTCCCAATATGTAAAAAAAAAAAGGTAGTAAAGTACCTCAACTTTTAAACGTGGGTTATAATGGGATTGGTGTGGTCTGAGGAGCTCTTCTCTTAAGCATGTGAATTTTTTTTTTTTTTTTTTTTTGCATAAAATAAACATTACTTTATTTCTGTATGACATTTTAGTGTACATGTGTCCTTTTGTTCTTGATGAAAAAATTGCTGCGGTAAGAATCTTGCTTCCTGTTTTATTGCTACTTATTTATATTTACAAACAAAATTCCACAGTGATCTTCTTAAACGGGTACCATCTTGAAGTACTTAGAGGACTTAATCTGAGATAAACACACTATTTTGAGATTGCGATATAAATATAACGTGCAGAAGCAATGTCCATATCCAGGCTGGCATTTTGGAATTTCTCAATGGCTTGCATCAAATGGACCGTGAGGTGGTGGCAGTGGGAAATTGTTTCGGCCCTGTTTCCGGTTGCAGACCGGATCATTGTGACCTTAATTTATGCAATGTCCAAACGTGCTGCAGCGATGCACGTGTCAAGACGCTCGTATTCAGGCTTTCGATGTTGACACAAGAGATGCCGAACGTTTCTAATTCCTGAGTCAAAGCGTATCATAGGATTAGCATTCAGATGCTTTCTGACTGTAAGGGATTTTCAACTATTTATGCCCATATTACAAACAAGCGATGTAACACGGAAATCCATTTTGCAGCCCCGCATTGTCACCCCTCAGCTGCCTGGATGGCACCCTGACATGAGGCGGAGGAGCTTACGTTGACTTAGCAGTGTCTTTGTAGATCCCTTGTCCTAAGCGCTTGAGGTCAGTGGGCGGATTGCGGCCCTTTCTAGAAAAGGGTGGGGGAAGACGGGTTATTAAGAGAGAGGTAGTATCTGCTCAGACAGTCGGGGGAGTTGGCCTGTGACTTAGTCTGGGGCTTCTGGGAAAAGCGGCCAAGTAGGCTGCATGGAAGCCGCCCCCCTTTTGGTCCAGAGGCCAGTGGCCAAGCTGGGCTGACGGTGTGAGAAGGGAGCAGTGCGAAACGTGCAGTTTAAAATCACCCCCTCCCACAGAGTCCTGGCCTCTCCTCGCCTTCACTGGCGGTGCATTTATCGAACGCAATGAACAGACACATAATCGCCCCAAAAACCCGCCTCCGGCTTTTCAGAACCATAAATGAGTTACGCATTGGACTGATTCACAAAAGCGGAGGCTTTTCAGGGAACAGCGGTTATTGGAATTGTGAACCAATGGACACAAACAATACCGAGCTGGACAAGCCAGGCCACATTCCCCACTGATCTTTACAGAACCATAAAGCTTGCGGAGATGACAGAATCTGTGGTTGTTTCTACAAAGTACTTGTGCTTTGTTGCTGCAAACAACACAAAATTATTCATGAAAAGAATGAGTCAGTCTAAGGTGCCATTAACCTGAGAGATTTGTATGAAAAGCAGGCGCTTTTCATACAAATACAGTTGCATTTTAGAGTCAACCCTGCGCTGAAGTTGCTGTCATCTCGATTCTGATCCTTGATCCCATTCCTTTGTGAAGCAAAGTGGCATGAAGGTGTGTCAGGTCTCTCTGTGGACCAGCTGGAACGCAGCACTGCTCTGCAAGGCCACTTTTTTTTTATTTTGTGACCTGACTGCCAACGTGTACATCTCAGACACATCCAGGTACTGCATCTGATAGGAATTGCTCACCTGAAGCTGAACAAGGCAGCGAGTGCCCAAAATTATTTGTCTTTCAATGTTTATGGGCAGCTGGAAACTTGTACTTATTTAAGTCATCGTTCAAACTTCCATGTTGCGGTCAATGGACAGTAAGAATGTGAAGGAAACCCTTCCCTTAAGTGTACCTTACAATTTTGTCAGAACAATATACAGCATATTGGGTAACCACAAAGTATACCTTAACATGTTTCTTAGTGTGAGTGTTCTTCTGTTTCCTTTTCGTATTTCCAGATTTCCTTCCATTTCACTGACCAGCGGCCTTACAATGTTCCGTCAGTGCCATCACCAGAGAAACACATTCCTCGAGAGAGTGTCAAGTTCCGATAAACCCAAACATTGTCATGTTTCAACTATCGTTCGTTGCCATGGCTGCGTCTCCAAGGCAATCCTCTTACTGCCAGCCTGGTTCGTCATTTACCAGCCGCATAACAGTTTAAGTGAAAGGTAAACAGAATGAGAAGACTGAATTGAGAAAAGGTGACACCGCCACTGGAAAAGAGGCTGCTTGAGTGGCACAGCTGAGAAACAGCCCTCAAAAGACGCTTATCTGTTGGAAGGGCTCTTTGTATCAAAGGGCCTCACAGGAGAAATAAGGACACTGAATCTTTAATTAAATATCACGTTTCAGTGAGAATAAAACAACTCTGTGGGGAAAAAAAGATGAATGCTGTTTATTTGTGTAAAATATCTTTCACCGAGTGCTCAGTTTCACTTTCTCAGTGGAGAGATCTGTAGTTCTCCGTGTTAAAGCTCATACTTGGTTTTGGTGCGATTTGTATTAAAAACAAAGTTCGCCCTCAAAAATGGGTGCTTGAAGAATTCCCCTTGAAGCTGAGACTCTTAACTGTATTCTTAAATACAATACATTTCAATGGTACTACCCTTGCTTAAAAATGTACTTTTCTTCATTTTAGATAATGGGACGATTGTGAAAAGGCAGTTGGAGCCGGGATTTGGACGGCCCCCTAATCTTTCTAGAAGGCAAGCAGTACAGCATAGCTGGGGGAGGGGAGTGCAAGTTCCCAGACTCCTTCACTCTGTTCCTGGAATGAGGCTTCCTGGAGGCCGCCATAAAGCCACCCCCCCCACACCCCCCATCCTCCACTCAACAGCCTTCAGTCCTCGAGGCACAAAGAGACACTGAACGGGGAGGGAGGGAGCGATTGGCATCTGTGTGCTGTGCAAAGACAAGGCTTTGACACTTTTAACCTGGTTATTTATTTTGTTTCTATTTACCCCTTGCGAGGTCAGGTTCCATTACACCTGATTCATTTTAATGACACTTTTTGGGGACAAATCTTGCAGTCCAGTGCTCTTCCATGTGTCCTATGGCCTGTTTCACTGCTGGAGTCTGCAAGGTGCTTGTGACACAAAAAGACTATAAGAACCTAGAAAGCCTAAAAAACTAAACACACCCTTTTCTATAAAGATATAAATATGACGCAAACAACACAATAACAACAAAGACATGCTTACATTTAAATTGAGTTTTTACTGCACTTACCCAACATTTTTTGTCTTTTCTGTTGTGTAGATGAGCAGTGTCATACAAAAGTAAAAGCTTATTTTATTTGCCATGCAAAACATTACCTGAAATCAGAGTATTTGAACAATTATTTCTATACTATTATAAGACATAAAGGCTTTAAAAAATTTCCTGACCCATTCATCATTGTGCACAGCACTTGTATTTATACATTATAACTGTAAAATATGCCAAAAATGTATTTTGCAATTGAAAAGTTATCCTTTCCCAAGCAGTGTCCACAGGACTGTCCTCAGAAAGTCACTAGAGAAGTACCTGTATTCAAGTGTGTTGTTTTATTAAGGGTTTGCTAATGCTGCATAGTAGAGGGTCACAATTCCCTGGCTGAGATATTATAACAGCAGGTTGCATGGTGGCTGTAGTGGTCCATCTCCATGGTGGAGCCACATATTTTATTGCAATATTTGGATGTATACCAGAATATCTGAAACGATTACCGTATATGAATACAAGTGAAAACAATAAAAGCATTAGGAAATCAACATAATACAATTATACTAAGTTTTAAATGGTTTGGAGAAGGGACATTTTTGCCGTGCTTTTGCAGTGTTGAGTTAATAAACAGGCTGCAGTCTTACAGCCAGAAGTTGCACCAGCAGGTGCTGGGGACACGATGGCACATGTGCAGGTAGGTGAGCGTTGAAATAATAAATGGTGATAAGAGTGGGTCCGCAAGAGCATCCTGAGAGAGGCAGCGATGTGGATGTGGATACCCAGGTGTGGTCAAGCCAGGCTGGTCATAAAGCTCACATGCCACTTGTGAAATCAAATCAAATAAATAATAGAAGACACATTAAATGGTCCTGCCTTTATTTCACTCTCATGCTCTGAGAGCCATGTGATTCAGTGCCCAGAGTGAGGACTTCCTCCTGTGCCACTTCCCACCCTTTTGGTATTCCTGGCACGTGGCTCATTGCTCTGCACTCCTCTTGTGCGTGCAACCACATCATGACAAACACTGCATAGATAATACTTTTCTTTGCAAATTGAGGTTGTGGGAGAAAGCATAATGGCCGGGTGTTCTGTTCACATTCGGTACTTCGTGTGCATCTCCTGTTCTTCTGGACAAGCTCTATGCACATGAAAGGACAGGCGCTGAGCCATATGCTGTGGGGTGACTTTATTTTCCTGGGGTGGTGATGGGTACTTGGCCACAGATCAGAGCAGAAGGATTTTCTGAGTCTTCCTCAAACCTCTTCCAGACCCCACCCCACCCCAGAACCAAAGGCTTCTACAAAAGCTTTTGTATCTGGATGAAACACAGAAGCAATACTGCAGAAATCAAAAATCAGATATGCAGGTTGGCGTTGCGATTTCTAACCAAGTGCACGGCAACATGAGCGCCTTGTGGAAGATAAAGATCAGATGAGGTGACACCCAGAGTCAGTGCACAGACATAAAGCTTTTATAATCACCTTCCTGTCTTTTCTCCCACAAACTCCTGTCTTTGCATTTTTAACTGATTTGTTCAGTATAAATATTCATTTATTTAAGCTCTAGCAGAGCCAATTTCCTCCAGAGACTTTCCCCCAAATCTCAACAAAGTCTCCATCTCTGGTCTCGGTCTTCTACATCAGACAAAAAGTCTTTGAAATTCATAATTTCTCCTTTGTCCCAAACAGATTCAACTGATCCTGGAAGGGGAAAGAATAGTATAAGAACTCATATCGCTTTCTCTGTGTCTTTTCTCTTCATTTGTTTTCTTTTTGGAAGACCAGGCGAAGGGACAAGGTGTCATTGCCATGGGAACCTTCTTCTCGGCGCATTCATTCCCACAGCGTGAGTGGGCAGGAGTGGACTTAGGGAATTGCGGAATTACTCCAGTAAAAATACTGAGCTGCATAAATGGGGCAAATACTGTAAGAAGCTTTGGATAATAGCATCAGCTAAGCAACAAAATAATGCTATTATTTAGCACCTGACTTACAATGAAAATGCAAAATATATAATTCAGCAAAGCAATTAAGACCAAAGGCCTACGTGTCCTCTGGCTCTCAAAGATCAGGGTTTAGTCTCTAACAATTAGCTTGCATTTGGCCATTCGAATAAGTGTTAAAAGCTGTAGAGCTCATAAAATTTTTATTACTTAATATGCAACAGAACGTTTGTGTGTAATCTCTCATTCCACTGGAGACACAACAACGTCCATGTTGCAGCTTTATAGCTGGGAGAGGAGCTACCGGTATCTTTTATCCACAGGATAAAATGAATTGATAACAGGCAGATAGATAGACAGACAAAACAAAACTTTTGCTTTATTGTATTGAACTATTTCCTAACTCCTTTTCACGGAAACGTGAGAAATGTACAGAACTTGATATCAAACTCAAAGCCTTCGCAGCTTTAAAGTATTTCTAAACAAACTCTCTTGACAAGCGTTTTGTTTTGTTGAGACCCCTGTGACCCACCTGGCTGAGTGGTGGGGTGAACATGGGGTTAGTTTGGACCCGCAGCAGCTATATTCTACTGAGCAACACGACACTCTATTTACAGGTGCAAGAGTCCCAACAACAACTGTTTACAAAGTCCAGACTTCTGTTAGCAAACAACATTCTTGACAACAATACTTGTCCTTTCCTTTTTTCCATTCTTTCCACTCAAACAAGTTCACATGCTGGGCTCTGCCCTCAGCCAGTCCATTCACCAGTTTAAATGAACAAATATCGACCATCCATTTAAACCGAATAAATGTTCATATAGCAAGATTTTCACGAAAGCAGCATTTACAAATTTCTTCAGCTTGATTCAAAAAAGGAAAATTTTTCTATTTTTGCATTCATTTTCAAATGGACACTTCCTATGAATATTTAGAGAGCTACAATTCCCACAGTCCTTTTTCAGCCACTTTGGCCATCAGCTCCTATTTTCCCCAAGGCAATTTGGTAAAAATATAATTTCAGGACTAAAGTACTGTACTAGAATTCATCCACAGACCTGTCAATCACCCCTCTTTCCTTTTAAATCTCCAAAAACACCTCAGCCATTGTCCCTTATAGTCCTCCGCCATCCCAAAAGTCCTCCCTTCTTCCTGCCACCAGAGTCCCACTGCAAGGGGAATCAACAACTTCAGGACATGACAGTAGGATTGTGGACCAGGCAAAAACTATACCATTAGTCTGCTATAACATTCTTTTTTACAGACTTCTTTACCTATAAATTATGAACATGGCTGTTATGTTGGTGTTGAGCAACGGCTCTATCATAACACCCCACAATGACTGCTTTTCGAGGTTTAATATCTATTATAACACATTTTCCTCACAAAAAAGTAAGCACGGGCCTTGGTGGCTCAGTCAATACAGGGGCGACCGCCACTGTGGCCCACAAACACACAGAATTAGAATTGATTTTGTGGGCTGAGAGAATTAAAAAAAACTCCATCTGTGAGGTTAGGTCAACACCAGTTGGTTCTGATGTCCTCTTGAGGTACATGATTTTGGACCAACAGTCAATCTGTAGTACAGGTAGGGAAAGAAGAAGTGAAAATAATAAGGCCTTTTATATTCTGGGTTATGGTGGGGTGGAGGAAGGGAAGGCAGCCTACCTGACATCTACTTAGCGCCGGATGCAACAGTCCAGTGGGAGTGGGTGGGAAACATTATTTCAACATAATTTTGGATGCCTCTTGCTCAAGGTCCAGACTGCAGCACAATCATCACTTCCGGGACCCCTGAGCACTGTGTGGTCCACTGACATACAACAGGCTTTGGTTTCCAAAAATCTATTGCTGGCGCCTGCCTCTCCATTGTCAGTCCCCCCCCCCCATAATGCTTCTACCCTTTGTGCCCAGCCTGGAGTTCTCAGTATCAATTACCGCCTCTCACATGACCCGTTTGTCTCCGCCTCTCCCTGCCCTCTTCCATGGCTGTAATATAATTTTCTCCGAAATGGTCGCCGAAGCGACAGTGAACTGTTTGTTTACTCTGAAGCTGCTCTCTGTTCCAGAACTCTTGCAGAAGGGGGTGAGTGTGGTTCTGCTGTTGGTGCTGCTGTGAGTTTGTGTGTGTGTGTGTGTGTGTGTGTGTGTGTGTGTGTGTGTGTGGGTGTGGGTGTGCTCCTGGGGCAGGAGGGATGCAGCCTTGAATGGGAGGTGCTTCCAAATGGAACTGTAATTCCAGGCAGCTCTTTTTCCTGGAAAGGAGAAAAGGCTCCAGGATCCCATCTAGCGAACGCCCCAGGAGCTAACGTTTCCATCTTTATTTTTTCCCTATGTTTTGAAGCCACCAAGAGCTGCTTGTGACGGTCCTTTATCCAGGGACATGACCTTACATGACTGCCAGGGGAACCGCCAATTTGACCTGCTGGGACATTTAAACCGAGCCTTTGTTTGTGACCCAGTGCTCCACAGGCAAACAAGTGATGCAGTTTCCCCAACTTTGGACTTGCAGACACGGCATCCTGCCTAGGATGACTTTTAAGCACAAACGCTTGAGCTATTTGTTGCGTTGTCCCCCATTGTCAATATCAGCACAAATTAACATCAGGATCTTAAGTTAAAACCCACAACAGCTTTTTTGACACAATAACCTAACAACTCTTTATTTACAAAGTAAATTTTGAAATTCTGTATAACAAACTGAATTCAGCTTCCTTTTGGTTGTGATGCTTATGGATGACTGAGTCCTCTGCAGTTTCCCTTTAAACCGAGCTGAACTGTGACACATTTGCAAATCACTGTCTGCAACTACACTGCTTGTGCTCCCACCTTCGGGACGGTCACGGTTTAAACCACGTTTTAAAGGACTTTGAACGTCTGCTACAGCCGAATGTCTGATCTTGAGAAAAACACTTTGCCAAAAGCGGCCGTGTAAAAGCATGCAGGTGTAAAAGATCATGGCAATGAGTGTAAAATTGAAAGTGATGTGGGATCCATAGTGAGATGCAAGCCACATCATTGCTCGCAAAGGAACAGAATGATATCATTGCAAAGGTCCTCTCAGTCCCAGGGGAGCCTGGTCTCAGACTTTAGTCATGCACATTTCCTCTTTCTGCCGTAGGAGCAGAACTGGGGAAGGAAAATAAGAAACGTAGCTTAACCTTCACACTTTTATACACACACACACATTGAAGCTGCAGGGCTGTATAACTCAGGGAAGGTAGACAGCCTGGGCAGGTGAGTGTGAATCAGACTGCAGACTAGGCGACACTACAGTAACATCTTGTTGCCACCCACAGTCAACTGAAACTATGATAAATCCCCCACCACAACCCCACCCCTTTGCAAAGAAATTAAAATCAAATTTGAGAGCATCTTATGTTTATCTTCTTCTTACAGATCTGCATTTTCAGCACAAATCCAGAAGCCTGAGGTATATTTTCATATAATCACATCTTCAGCAGAAAATGAACCCAAATCATTGTCATGGCAACATTTTTTTAAGATGAGTAAATCTACATTGGCTTTCTTGATGCTGGATTAAACTTTAATTTTGGCACAATGTTACAGTTTATTGGTTTCAAGTCTTCATGACGTGTGGACTAAAGTCAACAAAGTAAAGTTTCCTTAAGCAGCGTAAAGCAATGGACACTAACTTTTTTGCATAAATGCTTAGAATTATTTTAATGCAAAAATTAGACGGAGCTACATTTTTGTCCCAAGATTACAGACATGCACATTTCTCTTGTCATCATACTGTCTGCAATAAAAATCAGTGATGATAAAGTACATTGTTTTTTTATGGATGTCAGATGTCTCTCATGAACAAAGTGTCCTAAATAAAATCATTTTTTTGGCTCAAGTTTCTCTTCAAGTCAATTTACAAAGTTAGGTGTGTATACTATGCTGTTTACATTAATTTACTCATTTATACAACTGGGAAACTTGAGTTAATTTTTCTCAGATGATCTTGAGGTTTTGCTATCTTTCATAGTTGCTAGCTCCAGTTGATCATTTCTGTGGATAATTGGCACCAATATAGTTTTTTTGCAAAAAAAAAAAAAACATATATTTAAATTATTCTAAAAATATATATACATATTTAAAAATAAGTGTATAGCAGTTGGACTTGCAGCAATGTGGTCATAAATCCAAACTTTTAACAACTAAGACTCACACTACCCTAAAGGGCTACAAAATATAGTTCATGTAATTAATGAATAAATATGCAAAAACACTCGAACTTGTGGAGTATAATGAGACCTGTAGGTTTTTTTTTTTACCGTCAACATACTTCAAAAAAAAAAAAAAAAAAAAAAATCTGCTGCATCTAATATATCATCCATTTGCAGACTCAACAAGGGTTTTAAAATGCCCATTATATGTTATCTAATTGTCCATGCTTCATAAATCCAGCAATTTAACAACTCCAAGGAATACGCTAATATGCTGTTAGCCTACCTCTGTTCAAAGGCCCATTCATCAGCAAACTGCTGTTTCCAACAAACCAAACTGTGATCACAGATTCATGGTTTCACATGAGCAATTTAATGACCCCTGAGGTAAAACACATTATAGGAGTCTCCTTTTAAATGAGGGAATTCCAGCTGGACAGTTAGTGCAGCAATGCTTATTATACTAGATTTTTTTTTTTTTTTACATGTGTCATATAGTATTTTATCAACTAGATTCTTGTTTATATTTCTTTAAAACAGTGGCATTTTCACTGTTGTCTTCAGGCCCCTGCACAAAAGAAACACATTATCATACTTGCAAATCACCTTCAGTGCTTTATTATCTATACAATGATTCTTCCCCAAAAAATGTCCCCCAAACATCACTAATTTAATTATAATATGTCACTAATTTAATGCTGCTTAGCACACATTGCCCTCCAGACAAACACAGTCACCTGTACTGAGAGGAGCGTGATGGTCTGCATTAGACCAGTAAAGAAACCACAGGGCTGCACATACAAAGTTCATCCTTATTATTCTCACCGGCTCACTTAAACACTTATTCATTTACTTATACATAAAGTCATTAATTTGTTTCTGTGTTAAATTTCTTCATCTGACTGTTTCTCTGACAGCCAAAACATCTAAAACACTAAGCTTCAGTTGTAAGTCGGATCGCAGTAGTCACAGAGTGGGTAGCTCACCAAACAGTGTAATTTTTTGATGTTTTTTACCCATTTTGTTTTTGTCCACAGTATAGTATATAATTCATAACATTATTAAATAGTTCAATAGACTATTCTTTAGCAAAGTCTGTTTTTAAAATCTACAATATGTTCATAACATTTTTTTGGAAATACAGCAATACCTCTGTATCTGAATTTTCACTATATCAGTTCTTGACACTTGATGCCTAAATATCGGCATCCGTATGGTCACTTTGCTATAATGAATTTATACCCAAAGCTTTGCCGAATAAAAAAAAATCAAAATGCGAATAAAAATCGAAATAAATAAGTCAATAATTACTATGCAAAATAACATACAATGTACTTTAATTAAAAAAAAATACATTGTAATAAACGATATGTACATTGCTACATATTTATCCGAAGTTCTAAACGCGCGGTTCCACTTTTCGTGACGTCACCACATTTTCACTGTGATTTAAGCCTCTGTAACTCACTCAGCAAACCTCACAAGCCTTATTTCTTCACTTCATTCCATGGCTGCTGAGTAAAAGTTTTTAAGCTTTTGCTTAAATTATCTGCAGTTTTTCACTACATTTTACTATTTAATAAGTCTTTATTTAAGCCCGTGTCCCGTTCAAAATGTCCGTGCTGTGCAACATAACCACATGGGTTACAAATATGAAAATTAATAATAACTATTTTTTTAAATTAGGTAACTCTTGTTTAGAGTGTTTTATTGTGCTGAAATCATGGGTCAATTGCTATACAGGTGTTTTGAATGGGCTGGGAGCACAATGCTGATTTTTTCCCACACTATTTTATTTTCCCCATTACTTAAAATAATAGGAAATAGGCATTCAGTATCCGAAAAAAATTAGCATCTAACATTTTTTCAGCGTTGAATTAAATCTGCGTAGTTAATTATTTTATTATTTTATTTCATTATTCTGTGCCAACTAAAGCAAGGTGCATTAAGAGGAAGCAACATGTTCTCTTGCGGCTGTTCCATCCGCAAACCCTCTAAGCATTCTTGATCGGTCTGATGCGACTGGAGCGGAGGCTGAGGCTGCACCGATTTGCTTTGCGAAAGGCGACATCTAGCGGTCGCTTCTGGTTGCATTGCTGAACCACGCGGCCCTAAAAAACGCAGCACTAGGGACCTCTAGCGGATTCCTCTTCTCACTACAGCTCAGAATAGAGTGGCGCTACTGTGAGCGACCACGGCGACCCCTGGCGGAGAGGTCCAGTAGTGACACCGTGTGCACGCTGCGGCGCAGCTGGCTTGGTGTTATTGGCTGAGCGCGACAACATCCAGCCCTCTTTTTGGTTACATCCCATCTTGGTCCGCCGTCAAAAATGCCTTTTCTCTTCCTGGTTCTCCGGTCTGGCCGCAGATGGTGGTGAGTGGTTTGCTATTTTTATGATTTTCTTATAATCATATGCAACGGCTGTATCGTTACAATTGTACACCTCGCAATAAATGTCCTTGTTATTATATTCAGCATGATTTCGGACCGAAGCATGACAAACCCTAACCCAGGGAACATGATTTAAATCACGTGTTCTACGTTTTAAAATGTACATATTCCGGTAAAGTCTGTTGAAAGTATGAGGATGCAGTAGGATGCGGAATTACAGGCTGACAAGGGAACAAAGCCCAGAAGGTTCGAAGGCGATCGCGACTGGGGGGTTGGAGCGAACCTGCGTTTTTTTATTTTTATTTTTTTTTAATCATCTAGACCACCGAGCTCCTCGTCGGTGACCTTTTTAATGTCCATCTTTGTCACAAACAAGAGTTGCAGCCTCGCAGTCCATTTGTTTCGAACCTAAACCAGACATCAGGCTTGAGGAACTCTTGAGCGGAGTCATCCTGGAGCCATAAAACCCCAACAGTGCTTTTTACCTCTAATCTTAGATCAAACCATGTAAGATCACGTCTAACCCCAATATTTAAGACCCCATGTGTCCTTGTAAACTTCATCACGTAAATTCTTCTCCATTCTGCAGTCTTCTTGATACTTTTTTCAGTCCTAAACGTCACAGCCCCCCTTGGTTTTTAAAGCTGGCAGCTGACTCAATTGTAACTGGTGTCCTTCTCTCTCTTTCTTTCAGACAGCAGTTTATGCTGGTTAGTGAAATGGAGACAAACATGTGGGGGTCACATGAGAGGCAAGGATGAGGAATAAACAAGTGAGAGGAAACCTAAGGAGCGGTTGGCGCCTGGACAATCTGCCCAAACGAAGACTGAGGCTTGGTCGTTGCTGTTGAATCTGTCATTTGGTTGGAGGGGGGCCAACATGAACACCACCACCCAGTCTCCTGACCCCACTGATGGAGATTGGGCCCTCAGCTATGTGCTGGTGCCATTCTTCCTTATGACTGCTGCTGGGATTGTCCTGGCTGTGGTAGGTGGCTCATGAGACTGGCCAAGCTGCCAAATGCCATGAAGGAAATACAGAATGAAGTTGTGTGTGTGTGTGTGTGTGTGTTATGGAATTCAGGGAGAACTTACTGGAACCAAACTATTTTAGCTTCTAAGATCAAGGTAGCACTCAGGGTCTTTAAACTGATCTGCATTTCTCTCTCTCATTGCAGGTAATGTATGTGCGTAAGAAGAGAAGGTAGGTAGCCACATTTTTGGTCAATATTCATGTAAGGGGTGCAGGGGAATTTCTTGCAAAATGGGTAATGATAGGAACTGGCTCTTTAGGCTTCCACTGGCACATGGACCCCCTGAGGTTTATTTTTCTCCTATTCTCTAGTAGAAAGGAGTTTTTTGTTTTCCTCTTCTGTGTGGCCAGATACCAACTGCACATGAATACTACCCTTGACATGTCTGTTCAGCGCTCTGTGTCACTGCAGTGAGAAGAGCGCTATATGAAAATAAAATTGAATTGAACTGAATTGAATTTGTGGTGGGAGCTTCCCATCCTGAGACTCTCTTACCCACTTTTCCACAGGGTGAACAGGGAGATGCTGTCAGTTTTGGGGCTTAGTATTGACCCTGGTGGTGCCCCAATGTGCCCCCCCCATTAACAGTTAATAGCCCATCTAATGCCTCAACACCCCAAACCAGAGTGAAAACTGGTCTCTTTCTTCAAATATGGTGGAAACCTGACTGAACAGCTGTGATTTCTGGGCAGCAGGCAGCATTCTGGTTATAGCTTTTGCCTCACAGTTGGAATTTCTTGGGGTAGAATCATAGGTACAGATGTAGCCCTTGTGATAAAGGGGTTTAACAGTGAATAAATGTTTTAATATGCTTTTGAGGAGAACTGCTCTAGGAATACCAGGAACGTTTTGGAAACATGCATGTGTTTATGAGTGTGTGCTTTACGAAGTTTTACGAGGGTTAGCAACCCTCCATGTGTGACACCACTACTTCCACTTATCCATGCCTTGTCAGAGGCCAAATTTAAAATTTCCAAAATACACAATATGGTCAAAAGTGTGTGGACAACCCTCATACGTGCTTCTCATTCCAAACCCATGGGCATTAATATGGAGTTGTTCTCCCTTTGTGCCCCTCTCTTCTGGGAAGGCCTTGTACCAGATCTTGGGATTTTGTGCCCATTCAGCCATAAGAACATAAGTGAGGTTGGGTGCTGATGTTGGGGGAGAAATTCTGGCTTGTAGTCGGCATTCCAATTCATTCCCAAAGGTGTTCAGTGGGGTTGAGGTCAGAGCTCTGCAGGCCTCTCAAGTTTTTCCACACCTACCTGAGCAAATCATATGTGTATGGAGTTTGCTTTGTGCACAGGGTAGGGCACAGTCATGCTGGAGCAAGAAAGGAGCTTCTCCAAACTGTGTGGAAGCACACAGTTGTCTAGCATGTGTTTGTATGCTGTGTGGGTGTGGCTGGGACAGCTCAGCTCAAAACATTAGAAGGGGGTCCTCATACTTTTGACCAAATGGTGTAGTGGGCTTTTTGCAGTTTAATGAACTTGACCACCTCACTTAGGGTGAAAAGTACCTGTGTGACAAATTTCAAGCTTGCGGCTTAAAAATCAGGTCTGTGCATAAAGAACAAATACTGGGTTTTATAGATATTGGTTATTTATCTTTTTACCTTATGCAATTTATAATATTAGGTTTGTATACTCAGATTTTTACAGATATTTACCCTTTAACTCAGCAGATTAATTTTTTTCTGAAATAATTCAGACTAAGTACCTCTATCAAGGCCATTACAGCAGAAGCAAGGGTTCGAATCCCAGTTAATCAGTTCCACAGCAACAGGTGAAATCACCGCGCTCCCCAGGTATGAGTGATGTCCCCCCATGTGGTTAAGTTGCAGTTTCACAGCGTTCATCGCCGTGGTTCCTAGATGATTTGCATCGTCCTACCGTATTCTAGCACGTTTTTAGCATAGGGTCTTGAACACACTGGCCCAAATAACCCGATTCGGCATGGCTGTTCTCTCACCTCCTTTATTCTGTGCATTTTTGCAATAAGAGACCAGTGAAAGCATCACTTGCCAATCCAGTTCCCCAAATCCGAAACAAAGAACCACTGTTTGGTTCAGCTGCAGAACTCGTGTAGTCTATCAGGAACCAGATGGACACAATTAATTCCATTGAATGCAGAGATGAGGCATGAGGCTGAGTGAGGGCCTGGGCAGTGCTGGTTCCACCCACACAGAGCTGAGGGAATTTTAAGGTTTGGATTTAAGGAGAAATGAAATATAAACCATATCTACATGTTGTGCCTCTCAGAAATGTTTTGGCAAAATTAAATTATGAATACATTGATATGATTGATCGGCCTACTTGCACAGCTGTTGCTACTAGACACTTCCCCCTGCCCTTAACTAACCTTCCCAACAGGCCATTTCACTTGGTCCAGCTCACATTAGCTGGCGAAATTATTCTGTACAAAGGTGCCATTTTGGCTGAGAAATGCTCTTTAACTGACAAATTTACCCAACTAAGAGCAAAACCTGAAGAACCTGCTGCTTCGCCACGATGCAAGGCAGGGAGCAGTGTTCAAAATGATCAGCAGGAACACACAGCACGCACATTTTACAGAATAGAAGTCCATTCTATTGAATCTGTCTGCTCACTTTGGGATTTCAGGCCTCCCCGTTGCCATAAATGTGTGAATGTTCCTGTTGCTGTAATTTGAATCAAGGATGATCCACCTGGGGTTTCCTGAAAGGAGAACTTCTCCCAAGTCTTTGAAGCTGTTCTGTGTTACTGAATGCTGTCAGTTGTAGTCAGGTTTGTGTGCTGACTGCTGCTGTGTTGCAGGGTCGACCGACTCCGACACCAGCTGCTGCCGGTTTATGCCTACGACCCGTCTGAGGAGCTGAACGAGGCTGAGCAGGAGCTGCTGTGGAAGGAGGACGACACCAAGGTGGGGTCTGGCCTTTCTTTAAGGCCTTGATTCAAAGCTTAGACAGGAGGACATTCCATTGGCAGCATTTAGGAGTGCCATTTTCTTTCAGTTGTCCATTTTCTCAGTCTTGCTTCTTCCGGTCTTGCCCATCCTGTGAAGCTGCCTCTTCAGTAGGGGTGTCCTGTGTTGGGGGCAGAGCCCCATTCACCTGATTCCACCCCCAGCACTGTGGGGGTCTATTAGTGGCAAGGGGGAGAGGACCGCAGCCATCTCATCCATGAAAGTCTCATCATGGATTCTCTGTGTTGTTACCATAGGTGACACAGCTGCAGCGCTACCTTCTGGGGGAAGTGGGGGTTGCTGTGCTGAGATGCTGCATAATCTTATTGGAGAGCCATCGTTGAAGGTTTCTAACCTTAAAACAGTGCCCGAGTGCTCACTCTCATTTTGTTCATTTCTCCTCTTACAAAATAGCTTTACTGGAGCTGCATACTTGCCATTCAGTCCCCAGGTTGCCTGGCAACGGACATGTTTCAGACAAGAATTTTGAGTGGCGGCTCAGAGGGGGGGTGAATTGGCAGAAACTGGACAGTGGCGACTTTCTCACAGATAACTCTGATCAGAGGGACTTGGGGGCTGGCTGACCCACCAGTTAAATTTGTTTTTTTTTTGTTGTTTTTTTGTTTTTTTTTTTAAATGTATAAAACATTTCCTTTCCTCCTGAATACCAGCCAAGCACAATCCTCCCTCCAATTAGGAGACTGATTTTAAACGTTTTGGATTTTACAGACGCAGCAAAATATATTCCAGAAAAAATAGAAAAATTATGAATATTGACAGAAATATAAGCATAAGGGCAGACATCAATATTTAACTAATGTTTAGCTTTTTGACAAAAATAACTTCATTCTGATTAATGCCTAAAATGTTTTTATAATGTGTCTCAGTAAAGCATCCACTTGTCTGCATAAAAAAAAAACAACAAAACTTCAATCATTTAAGCAACTCTCAACACATAGGTGTGAAATGAAACGGTGCTTCAACAAAAGCATACAGTAGCTACAGTATAACATAGACTATAATGCAGTAACTGCAGGCGATATTTCCTGAAAGTGATTTCCCTCATGTGAGCAGAAATCCACATATATGGGATTTCACATTGATCCAGATGCGGGCAAGAGCAGCAGCAGGGCATAGGAATAACCAACTTTCTACACTGCTTTTGTGTTTTCATATAATTTTTAATAGTAACAAAAATGTTTGGATAAGCACGTAACTCCGTTTTGTGGAATAATAGTGCGATTCAGCAATACAGACAGCAGGGGGCGCTGCTGCGCTGTGCAGACAGACTGGAGCCCCAAGCTGAAGAGCAGCGCCTCACCTGAGGCCACTTGAGCGCGTGCACCTTTGTTGTCTCGCATCTTCAGTGTTCATTTTTGCTTTGCAGTCAATCATTTTCCTTTACTATTTGAAGTCTGAAAGTGTTAAATAAGTCTTATTTTATTTTTACTTTTGTACCCAAATTTCAATCATCTAAAATTCCTAAGAAACGTTCACAACATTTTATCATTGTCTTCAGCCATTTCAAAATGACGTATCCAAGGCTTTATTATTACCGGAACCGATGACTTAAGACAATGTTGAAATGTTCCGATTTTTTTCAGTATAAACATTTTTAATGAATGTTAACTTGTAAGCAGTTGTATTCAAATAAAAATAACAAAAATTGCAAACAAAATAACCCCAAAGACTGTGAATTAACACACATGCCATATTCAAACCCCGAAATTACTGAGAAGCGTGTGGTCTGCCTTTACTCCTGGTGTTGCAGTTTGTTTAGAAAGAACGCAGCTTTTTGTGGTTTGTCTGCTTTTTTCATCTTTTGCATTTCGGCTATAACCTATACCTACCTGTCCAGCAGGCTGTATTTTGCTGACATTCATGCCTTAATTTGGCTTATACACCTACACCCTGGTATTAAAGTTCCCAGTATAACAAGTATTTTTGTTTCTTCTTTTTCTACATAAATTTGACTGTTAGATGTTCATTGCTATTTAACTACTAATAAGAAAACAAATGCATGGTACTAAATAAGAAAAGTGACTGCATATAAGCACAAAAATGCATATTAATGGCTTCATTAACTGTTTTTTTATTGGTGTTTAAAGTGTTCTTTATTATACTGAAATGGGTATTTTATAGCATTAGGGATATTTTGGAGAAATTAATTGGGGTTTCTCATATAAACCTGAAATGAATTGTAATTTTCCTCGTAAGAAATATTGAAAATAGCTTCCTCATGTCCAAGTTTGGGGTGTTCCAGCCGTTTCTCAGAACCAATTACCCTTGGATACCGGGGTACAGGCGTACTGCTTATTTACTCCCTGACACTTGCAGAGGTCACTGGTGTGGGGTGCAATAGGGGGATAATCCAGTGTGTCTGTGGATGAAGATTGGTGCTGCCATGTTGGTATGAAATGCGCCTCTGATGTCAACTTCAAAGATTGCAACTGTGATGCTAGTTGCCATGGTGCTGCTGAAGGGAAGGAGAGCCACTGGGGGACTGTGTGCATGCTAACATATAGCTCCCCTGTAATTTGCCGTTGTGTGGCTGTTTGCAAGTGGTGGATGCTAAATGAGGATCAGCAGAGATGCGTGTTGGAAGCGCTGACTTGTGTGTTTGAATCCAGTAGCCGCAGGGAACGACAGACACAACAACTGACTGGGCTTGGAAGGATCCTGCGGGATGTGAATGAAATATAACTGAACTGAAGTAACTACCTAAAATGGGTTTCTCTCAAAGATTTTTGTGGTGCTTTAATTCAAGTGCCTGCTGGATCACAACTGTTTTACGCAGTGCTTGGTTTTGCAGCTTTTCTTAGTTTACCTTGAATACAGTTTTGCTGTGTTATGTTGCCCACATCCATCAAACATGTAAAGTTTTTGGGAGAGGCAAGATTGGGTTATATCAGAATGATGGGAGCCATTGCTTGTACAGCATTATATACAGTTTTTATGTATATGTATGAGGCTTGATTAAAATAAATAAATAAATAAATAAGAATTTTATTCCTTCTCAGAGCTGAAAAAATTTGCCCCTGTATACATTTTAGGTATGCGTCACTTAACAACAGGTATACATTCTGAGATTAGGCAATTTTGTCATTGCATGAAGATCAGAGTGTACAAGAGCTGCATCATGTCTGTTTTGACTGATATTATTATTGTATATGATATAGCCTATTGCTCCTGGGCTACAAACCTGTACAGTTACAGCAAATGCGGTAAACAAGAGATGTATGAGGCTGCTGCTGCTGGCTAACACGGCATACTGTTTTACAGTAGACTTTTTTATATGTAGAAAGAATAAACTAAAGTAATAATAAAAAGTACAGAATAGTAAATGCATAAACTAGCAACATAGTTGTTTATATACAGTACATAATACTTGATGATAACGATAATCTTATGCGACCTCCGTTGTATATTTGGTCCGTCGTTGACCGGCACAACGTTATGCGGTGCATACCTTTACATCAGAGTGGGTGTATACTGTACAAAACTGTATACAAGATGCTCTACTAAATGTTGGTTAATGGTGTGGCTAAAGCACTCACTAAACAACTATGTGATTCCTTCCTGTGTTCTTGCTGTATACAGATACAGACCTCTCTCTTCTGTTCACCACTCAGATGAAACAGCTTCCATTTAACTCACAGTTACTGTGAAACAATAAGAAATAATATGGAATTAAAGTTGCACTTAACACAGCGGACGCTACGCTTGATTGAACGCGGCCGGAAGATATTAGCCTACATCAGATCATTAGCGTAGCATCAGAGGCCATCATCAGCTGCGAGTGGCACCATAATAGGATAGAATTGCATTGGCAGTGACACGTTCCATGCACAGCGAGTTCATTGGCTTTGTGACGGAAAAAGGAAGGTGGGAGACCCTTTCTGACGCAATGTGTGTTGAAATGTGAGGTAGGTGAGGTAAAGGGCACTAAATAACATCATGCTGACTTTGTAATAATTATACAAATTTGTCTTGTGTATGTGTAATGTGTCTAAGCCCTGCCTGGCTAGCTCAGTTGGTAGAGCATGTTCCTCGTAATCTCAGGGTTGTGGGTTCAAGTCCCGTATTGATGCAAATCTAGCCACAAGGGGGTGCACCTCTGTGCTGGTCCCAAGCCCGGACAAAATGGAGGGTTGCATCAGGAAGGGCATCTGATGTAAAAATCTGCCAAACCAAATATTTGGACAAGCCAATCTGCTGTGGCAACCCCTAACAGGAGCAGCTGAAAGTCAGTTTTTTATGTATAATGTATCTAATTGAATACTGTAGTGTCGTGTAGCTCTAGTTTATATGTTTGTCTTAAACTATGTTTTAAGGGTTGGCTCCTAAACCTGCCCTGATTTTTCTCTCCTATACCCCCCCCCCCCTCCAGGTGGTTCAAGGCTGGGCTAAGACATATCAGCACAGGCGCCCCTTACTGATGGAAGATGCACAAGCATGAGCTGAAGAAGTGCAACCAAGATGGTGTGAAACACAAGCCCCTTCTCTCCAGCACTGGGAGACTCCTGCAAACTATCTGAGTGTGATTTGGTCCTCTTTGGTCCCAACGAGGAAGTCGATCATTTATTTGAGTAGAAAGGCCCAGAACTGAAGAACATGTAATCCAGGTCCCACAACTGCAGGTTTGTAAGCACCAAATTGAGGCTGTCTTCATGAACCTCAAGATGCCAAGCAGACTATGCAAACCCGTTGGTCTCTTCATGCTGAAATGTATGCTAACTGAAGAGTCTGTCATTATTTTTGAAATAGTTTTTTTTTTTTTTTTTTTTACGAGTATTTATTTTTTCCTCATATCATCCTGCTGGTCCAGGACAGGGCAGCCATTGTGGATCTAGGCCAAAGCCTCCCCATAAATTATGTTTGAAAATATTTCTCTTTTTCATGTTATTATAAGGAGTTCTGTCTTTAAATTCATGGAAAACATCTCTGGGAGGAAGCAAATGTTTTTCAGGGATGAGCGATGAACGATGTACGGGTGCTGTTGTGCATTAGTAACAGACACCTCCCAATCTGGAATCTGGGCCAGCACATCCTGACAAACCTGGAAGATAAAACCAAGTCATCTTGCCTGTCCTGCTTCAGCGATGGCTCACCAGGACAGTCCAGCCACCCTAGTGTGTAAAGCCTATCTGAAGGCTGAGATGAGCCACATCTGTACTGTCGCCGCCCAAAGACATTGCTGGTCTAGATGGGGCAAGAGCACCAAACCAGTGGGCTACGTGCCATAAGCAGCGAGTGGTGACTACGGCACCCAGAAATGTGGGAGCTTGGGGGGATGCTGCCGCTTCCACTGTTCACATCCATTCAGGGGAAATGCCATTGAACTGACTGTTCCCACCACTCAGGAAATGTCTTCTGTATGGCCACTGTCAAAAACACGATGCAGTGATTCATCCCAATCAAAGTGCATCCTTGTCCAGTGTTTGTGAGGCCCAGGTCTGGAGACTGCACGTGAAATACATACGGCTCCCATTTCGAGTGATGAGATCATCAGAACAAAGCACCTGGGACGCGCCAGCAGAGCCACTCGAGCTCAGATGACGAGTTTATGCTCTGGTCTCCGTTGGCAACCCTGCCGGTTCTCAATAATTAAACGTACTTAAATAAGAGAACAGTAGCTATTCTGGTGGAAGAGGTACAATTCTCAGAAATTGTGGGTGAACGTCTTCAGGCAGAGAGTAAACATTTTCCAAAGTGAGAGATTTTTCACACTGGGAGGTGACTGTTGCGAAGAAGAGTTCGCAGAACTCAGCTGTTGCTCTCAAATGTACTGCCGTTCTCAGCAATCTTTTGATTTTTAGTTTCAAAGTGTGACCATAGTTGAACAATTAAAACCTACAATACTGGTTCATTTCTGATTTCTGCAGGAAGGCTGTGGGAAGTTGAGTTGTTGAATCTGATTAAAATCCCAACCAAAGCAGAGTACCTAAGAGCTGAAGTGCAGCAGAAGCCATAGTTCCCCAAGGTGGCCATTCGCCACATTGAATGGATGCTCCTCCAGCCTCACATTTTTCTCCTCCTGCTCTTGGAGGGATGCAGTCAGCAGGTGTAGGTTTTCCAGCTTTTGGGTAAAAATGGAAAAAAAGGCCAATTCCTTTTTTAGGTACACATGGACTTTATTCACAAAGCCCTGCACGGTGACTCTACATCTGGTTGCGACTCCGTACACAAAGCACACAGATGAAGTTGCGAGGTCCGGTTACTGTTTGGATGACTGTTAGAGCGGACAAGACCTATGGTCTAAGTATCTCTGAACCTGGCTTGATCACGGATACCAGTCACACTTGTTTTAGCGGGATTTTTGCACATTACAGTCCCACAAACATAATGGTACTTTACTGTAGTTTACTATGTTAACCCGTACAGTCCCATTTTTCAGGTCAGTAGAACATCTTTGAGGTGAGGTGGAATGGAATGTGATGAAAAACCTGCAGAAACACCAGAGCTGAGCCAGCCACCTTGGGAAAAGAACTGTGTGCAAACAAGTCCAGCACCTTGTTGCTGAACCCCTGATGCTCTGGAGCCAAAAGAAGCTTCTACTAAACAGGTGTTCCCAATACAGTGGCCTGTGCATGTAGTGCTGTAATCAGATCGAGTGAGAGAACCTGCTCACATGCTGCAGCCCTGCCTTGAGCGGGAATGCAGACCAAGACCAACGCCGAGCAGCTTTTAAAGTGGAAATGACGGTGGACCTTCTGTGCGAGCAGATTAATTTGGATCCGATACAAGAAGGTTCTTTCCCACCATTTAAACGTCTTGTTGTAAAGATCTCTGGTCTTTATTTTGCGTGTTTGGCATGGAAAGTGTGTGTAACCACGTGCACTTCAAACGTCTTAAAAGTAAGATCTGCGTAGAGGTTGAAGTCCTCCTGAGCTGCATGTTGGTGCCAGGTTTTGGGAATGTTTGCAGCGCAAACCCAAGGTGCGTTCTCAAAAAGCCACAACTGCAACCACACGTGTTCATCCGTCCCCGCTTTTCTCTCCATGGCGACCGTAAGAAAAGGGGCCGTCCACACTCCATACACACATCAGTAAAACCATTTATTCAAGTACTGCAGATGAGAACCCAAGACTACAGACAATAAACACATTACACCTTTGCAATGTTTGAGCAGTAGAATCAGGGAAAAAAAAAAAAAAACATTCGTAGTTTCCCCAGGTTATAGCAGAGCTGTCGCTCAGCTCAAACTCCACCAGTGACCCATCTTTCACCGTGTTTTACACGGCCTGGTGTAGCACGCTGCCTGCGACAGCTGTCGCGTCCCTGTCACCTTCCTGCAACTCATCTGCCCTTGCAACAGTTTTCCTATCAATGTCATTTTGGTTGATGTTTCTGGGGAGCAGTGACTTGGTGATGCAGTGGTTTCTTGTTCACAGGGGCTAACAATGTCTGGCAGTTTGGGACTTGAAGAAGCTGGGGTTTACCATGGTGTTTTTGCTGTTACATTTGCAATTCCTCAAGCCTTCACTGTTCACATCACTACTTTCCCTTCAATTAATGGAGATGGTTTGTAAAATGTGTACAGTTGCTCAGTACCACACCCTGATGACCCACAGCTGGGTTACAGTCCTTCTTTCAGATTGGGATTTGAGATCATTATTATAACAGGACATCAGTTTCTACCTGCAACCCTTCCCAAACTGTGGTACATTGTGGCACTGTAGTGTGGTACTGCGGCAGTCAGAGCGACAAAATGTTGCTAGGGAACAGAGGACTGGAATGGCAGACCTTGAATCTCACCTCAAATGGAAATGTAGGAATTTAGCCCAGGATGAGAAAAGAAGCTTCATGCTTTTAGGAAAGAAAAACAAGAATAGGAAAAGGCTCATTTAAATTTTTATCAAAATTGCAGTCGACCATTTGCACAGGCGGGGCCGTTACCGTGTTTACCCCGGTTACCATGCAACCTGCTGGTGGGGTGAGGAAACAACCGGCTGCCATTCCAACCTCACGTACAACAGGTAAAGGGAAAACCAACTGAGTCAAAAGCAGTAATAATAATTAAAAAAAAAAAAAACACAGGTGCACATTAACCAGGATTCAGAGATGAAGGAACAAACAGATTGTTTTTCAGGTAGAGCAGCATCCACGAGTCAGTTGTAAAGTGATCCGGAGGTAGTTGCACAACAGATGAGGTGAGAACCTGCGCTCCTACTGCACTGCAGTGGACAGGTTGGGTGCTACACTCAGGTCAACATAAATGCACCCTGGGAGGCGGGGTGGAAACACACACCTTCACAGACTGAAACATTCAGTTCTACCAAAATGTTTAATTTTTAGTCATGGGAAAAAAATAAAAACAGCACGGGTGTGTATCCGTGTTGCAGACAGAGAATCTGTTTCGGTTTATGCCACTACAACCAATGCAGGGCAAACAGTCAATTTCCCATGTGGTTATTTGGAGGAGGGGGGCAGCACTTAATAGCAAGGAATTCAGTTCTTGCCTTTTTTGATAACTTTTAAATGGACAACTAAGAACTCCACTAGAAGTCCTCAGTAGTGCAGACCATGTAACCTGTCACCCAATTCCTGAGTTGTGCAGTGTGTTTACCTAAAGGGGGGTGCATATTTAATTCATGTGCAATTTTCCCAGATGAGAACACACTGTAGGAACCACGAATCTGGTCGGGTTGTGGTGGGGGCTGATTATGTCCCCTCACAATCATGGTTCGCTGTGTTGCGGAGGCACTCTGCGCTTTCAGAAACGGGCAGGTAAACACACAGCTGCGAACATGCTTAACACCTGAAATGCCCCCAAAGCAAGTGTGTGACAGGTAGGCCTCACATAGTAAACACTTCCATTGATCTCTCTTAAGGAACAGCTAAGCTACTACATGGGGGGGTGGGGGTGGTATATGAGCCCGAAAGGGAGGCGACATTCACCCAAGGCCAGTATCACATACTGGATTTTGAGCTACGGTCACTGGGCCTGGAGACATTTACTACAGTGCAAAGACACAGTGCACCAGCAATATATGGTGTTTTTATTTGGGGCAGGGGGGCGGTGTAGAGACAGTTGAACTGTGGCACATGGGCGTTTCATGTTTACTAAACAAGGTCTGTTGAAGCCTGAGCTGCAGCAACATGGTGGTTCCTTCAGACCCCAAATCAGATTAGTGAACAGCAGGCCAAGTCCATTGTAATATGAGACTATTTAGCAATTGCAGACCATGCTCATATAACACACACACACACACACCACACATGCACCACTTCTACCCCAGTAGTCCATTACCAAAATGAATTTCAGTGGACCAAATTAATGGTTTTATTGTAATTTTTAAAAAAAAAAGAAAAAAAGAAAAAAAAAATAACCCTACTTCTACCCACAGTTGGCAAACACATTCGCGAAAGCTGACAAGTTAAGATTTCCCTGACTTGTATCTTTATTTTTTTTTTTTTTATTCATGGAAAATAACGAAAAACAAAAAAAGGAGTTGGGGGATAAGTGTATCACACAAGCTATGCAGTCAACACTGTAAATCCAGACTATCAGCAGACTTGGAGAAAAAGGAACAAACATGTAAAGACACAGGCTTCAAAAACACGATTCGTCAATCTCTCCAGAAGGTACACAAACCAGTTGAAGTTAGCAGTAAGCTGAGTGAGGTATGGAGGCTGTGGGCTCCGCCTCGGCCAAGACGGGCCCGCTTTGCAGTTTGCCGGGTGGTAACCGAGTTGTAGCAGCATCGTTGTAAAGGAGAGACCCAAGATTGGGCTGCGATCAAGAGTTCCCTGACACCCAAGAAATCAGACAACAACTAGGAGGAGAGAAACAACCCCACAGGGTAACACGTCGGAGCATTGTACACCTCACAGGACACCGCCATCTCCTACAGCTCCACACTGTACACGCTGATTTGGGGAGGGGGGGGGGGTGCAGTTTAACAAGGGAGATGCGCCATCAGGAGGAGCTGAAATGCACCTGTACGCAACAGCCAGGGGTGGGGGGTCCTGGCTGAGTCCATTTGAGTGACACTGCTGTGGTAGGGTGGGGGGGTTGCCAAAAAGGACCAGAAGTGTTTCAATGGCTTGACTGTTGCACCTGCGTGTGAGGAGCATATGGCTCATTCCTGCAGGTCGCAGCTTGGCCAAGTGTTTGTGAGATTAACAACGAACTCAAAACTCCTGCACACACAACCAAATTACTACAGAAACTCCTAGTAAAACAAGTGGCCATTGGGAGGGGAGTACAAGCTAATTGCTTCCTGTTTCAATGACAAAACAAGGTTTAACCATGTTTTTCCCATATATTAAAAGGAGTAAAAAATAGGGGTAAAAATATGGTCCTTTTTAAGCACCCATTCAAACCAGTCACCTTAGCCAAACAACTTGAACACCACAAGCTCCAGCTACTATATGGAAAGGGCAGCGTTCAAACCAGGTGCTCTACACCATTGACCACATGCCTCCATTTCCTGGCTGCAGTCATCACACTGACTGCAACTGGCAGTCAAGAGTTCTGGAGCACAAGAGCAGCCTCTGAACTGGGGTTGGGGTAGTGTCACAAATAATTGAAAAAGTGGAAAAAAGCCTAATTTTAGACAAAAACGATACACTAGAGGCCTCTGCCTTGTTTCACAACATAATATGCTCATCTACCCTCAATCTAGCGCTTTAGCCAGGCTCCAGGGTGGACTGACGGGCCTAGAATCACCACAAAGTCACAAAAAAAAGAAAGAAAAAAAAGAAAGGGAAAAAAAAAAAAAAAAAAAAAAAAAAAAAGTAGGCAAATTCACCTTTGTCCAGTATAAAAGACCACCATTTGCAATACCCAGGAGAACCCACTAGGAAACCTAATGGGAAGTCACCAGTTTGTTACATTTCATATATAATATATCTCTCAGGTCAGTTTTGTTTTCCAGTGCTGTTGCAGATAGCAGGCAGGTGAACGGCGCACACCTCCCTTCCTTGGTGGAGCAGGAGGGGCGATCAGCGACGGAGATAGGGAAGGGGAAGGCGGGTGGGGGTGGAAGGGGGGGGGGTTGCGGTGTTGAGTGTTTCAGTCCAGCTCTGGTCGACAGGAAGTCAGTAAAATTGAATGATGAGGTAGTGCGGGTTGCTGACAAGTTACTGTTCCTCCTCTTCTTCCTCTTCTTCCTCTGAAGACTCCTGGGATCCCTGTTCCTCCTTCTCCTGCAGAAAGACCAAAAAAAAAAAAAAAACCCTTATTGTGGAGAAATCACCGGACAAACATGCAACTTAAAAACATCAGGTAGGTTTCCCCCTTTGTGAAGACCTGATACTCAGTTCAAACACAGTGCCCCCCAACTGCTTCGTGCCACAGTGCAGAGCTTTAGCCAAATTAGCGACACGCTAAGTGGACATTAGGCCAATTCTCATTTGGAGCAGTGTCCCAGTACTGGAAAAGTTCAGTACAGGTGTTCCCCATACTTAAAAGGATAATGCATTCACAGTAATCAGCTTGTAAGGTGAAATCTCGCAAATTGGAGACATAATGTGAAAGTATTGCTTTAAGTTAATGGGCCATTATGCTATGTGACTGCATTCCAGAAGTGTCTGTTGGCCATTCTGGGTGTGTTACTTAAATAAATGGGAAAATTCCCATGTTTGGCTCTTGTTACTTATAAGTACAGGGAGGGACTCAGCCTTCTATTTGATCATAATTCAGGACAGCATATTAAACAATTTTACTTGTATATGTGAAAACATTTTTGACTTGTGAGTTATCTGACAGGACATCTCAGAACACCTTCAGCTATTCACCTCAGGCCAATGATGTCTTTAGTCACCTCCAGAGGTGACTCCACCTTCCACACTTTCACCTCTTGTCCCTGCTTCAATTGGCAAAACCTGCCCAATTCAGCCCCTCAGAGCACATTGTCAGGTCCCCATCGTGCAGAGACTGGCAAGTGAGCGAGCAGGCAGCAAGGGACGCAACAGTGTGATGGAGTGTTTCGGATAGTTGCAGGGAAGTATTCTTTATAACTTCTCCCTGTACACACAAGCTTTCTTTGCCCCAACAACCCCCCTTCTTTAAATATCGTTGCTCAGAAAACCACACACAGTAGTACCTTCCGGCATTACACAGAGGGCACAAACATGACTCACAGAAAGGAGGGGATAGGGATGAGTCAGACATTAACCCCCCCTCTGTATCCTCCCCACTTGAGTCTTGTGTGTTTCATTCATTCCTTTTAAAATGAATGAAGCTGATATGCAGGGCATGGCTAGTGACAACCTCACTGGCTACAAAGACTCAACCATGTCTAACCCACAGCTTAATCGAAGGTGACTTGAGGCACAAGTCAGGCTACAGTCATACTGCCCGAGTGGTGCAACACAAAACACTGCATCTTTAAAACACACCGGCAGATGACGTAATCCACAGAAGTGCTAGATGTTTGGGACATTTGTGCAGAAAATGCAGATGCTATTGCCAGCTCTCATCTCTCTTCAATTGCTGTTGAACTCAGGCTGCAAACACAGAAATGCATCCCAAGACCAACATGCATGAAATTACTAAGGACTAAAAGGGGGGTTAGGTTTGTTTGAGGAAGCCCATAAACAAGACCAGCCACAGGTCACGTGCAGCTACACCCCGGCAGTGACTAAGCTCCTTGGACTGGGGTGGGGGCGGGGACAGGGCTAGCGGACGTCTGCGGCAAAGTGCCAAGAGGTAGAAATTAGTTGGGAAGCAGAAGCAGCTGCCAGCATGGTGTTTCATGGAGAAGGAATTCCTCGAAAAGGGAAATGGAGGATGACTAACAAGTGACTCTTACTGGGGGAAGGAGGGGGACGGTGAGCATGCCAACTGAAATCATCCACAGATTTGGTTCCAAAACACTTGTTGCATGTATACACACTTGAAGTTAAGGAGGGGGCAACTGAATCACTAACTGCAGCAGAACATTCAGTTAGCAACATTACTGAAACAGCACCAGTGCCTGTTAGGTGAAGCAAAAAGCAATGCTTGGGATTGCATCACAGCCAAAACACCCCCCCCACCCTCCAGACACAGCTTGTTGAGAGGTGTCACAAGTAAGTCCCACAGGTTTTTTTCCCCAAATATACAGGCAGATGAAATATTCAAGTAGAGTCCCACAAGACCTTCACAGATCAGCTTGACATTTGCAGCACTATGTCCTAAGAGTCAATGACCTACATTAACATAAGGACCAATTTGTTTATGAAAAAATATTCTCTAAAAACCAGCTGACTGGGACTGCATTCATGCTCTTGTAAAGTCTTCTTGGTAGGTTTCCGACTTTCTTGCCATGTGCACACAGTTCACTGGGAACAAAGAAGGCTGGTGAAACCCTTCTCCTGACAAGCAGCCAAAATGCAAATGTTTTGAAGAGGTTACCACTGGCAACAGGCCTCCACACACCTTCAGAGTCGCAGGACCTCAACAAAGGCTGATAGCAAAGAGGTGTCCATGCAGACTGCCTGATGGAAGGACTTAACGTGACTGTAACCTATCAGCTGACGCTTGTAACAGAAGCAGCAGCTAACAGCTGCTGAGAGATTAACCCTGATCCACATATGAAGTTTAAGTTGCTCCTTGGGAGAACAACTTACCGCCTTCTTAGGTCGTCCTCTACGTTTTTCCCCTGCAGATGCTGGTGCTTTCTGTTTAAATAAACAAAAAAAAAAAAACAAAAAAAAGCCATTAATGGGTTTGCTTTCAGCAGCTTACCAGTCATATAGTCTGCAGTCAGTAGCACCTTGCAGCCACTAGGGGGAGTGCCAGCTTAAATAGGAAAGCAGATGGTGAGAGGGCATCAGGTTCAGAGGCTATTATCTGGGAAACTGACAGGAGACCCACATGGGTCAGCACAGTTCACAGGCCACCTGGCTCAGGGGCTCCAGGACAGCTGGTGGGCTGAGGCGTGAGAGCCAGGCCTCAGCTTTCCTCACTCTACCAAGTGCTGCATCCTGGGTGCCACGCAGGGGCCACTTGGGCAGTGAAATCTGCTGTTGCCATGGCGACAGCTACGAGGACGACTGGGAGGGGTTCAGGGAGTTAAGTTAGAAGAAAGCGTGAAGGCTCGGCACCTGCACCAAAGTTATTGTATGCGGTAAACTGAAAGTCAAGAAATTACCACTCAAGAAAAGAGCACATTTCTGTTCAGCCCCTCCCTCAGCTCAGCTGCATGTACAGGAAATAAAAAATGAAACTGCAGAAACTTGCAACCCAGAAGCTCTGGAGTCTCTCTACACTGGTTCCCCACTCCCACATCATATGAGAACAGAGTGTAGCACAGATAGAGGAGCTAAAAAGCCACAGCATCACTATGCTAACATGTTTGGACTGCCTGGACTGACTCATTACACACAGGTGTGTAAAAGTACACTGAAAAGCTTTCCTTTAGGTGGGTAGGAAAATGCCATCATGGCACAATGCATTGGATGATGTGGCTTGTTTTGCATTTCTGACAAACTGGGACAGGTTTTACTTTAAAGGTACTGAAAGTCTCATCACTGTTACTCCCCTACACATCTTCATCTCCATTTCTGTGCAGGGTCCAGAGAGCAACACTCCCCCTAAAGATGAGGTTCCATGGTAGCAACCCTGATCAGGTGGCTTGAGAAACCTCAACATTTATTTCAAACACAGCACAGGAAGGACAAATGCTCTTACTTTACTCTTGGTGGTGGTCGTCTTATTCTTGCTTCCCTTCGGTCTGCCTCTGGGTCTCTTAGGAGTGGGGGACCCACTTGGCTCCTGAGGAATACATTTCAGCAAACTGAATACACTGCTCAATTCTGACAATTAGGGAAATAGCAGGTAACCTGTTGTGGATAAACCAGACAGGTAAAAAGAAAATTAAAATGAGCAAACTGCACAGTGAAGAAAGGACTTGAACAATTACAATAGAAATACCAAGGCTTAATGATCAGTATCACAGTGAAAAGTGACTAAAAAAGGCCTCAGTGTTTAAAAGACTTCCCCATTCAAAAGACATTTCATAGCTGAATCACAAAATTTAAATTTTTTTTTTTTTTTATGGGAGCAGCAGCAGGAGCTTATAACTTGAGCCACTACCTTTCTAGTTGAAAGGTCCACATCCTTAACCAGGCTGTTACAGTGTAAAAAAAAAAAAAAAAAAAACTTCCCATCTGGATGAGAACACCAGTTTTTGCACATATTGGTTATGTAACAAATGATAAACACATAACACAAATAAAGAGAAACTTGTCTTCAGATTCCTGAAAAGGGGCCTTCAGATGCATTCAGCAAATATGATCCAAAGAATACACAATGTTATACACAACACTATCATAATGTCAGTAGTAATTATAACAGGGGTTATATCAGAGAGCATGTAGGCCAGATGACAATTTTAATGGCGCAAAAGATGAGTGTCCCCATTTGTGCCCATTCAGACACCACTTCTACAAAGCAGTGGCTACATACTGCAAAAATGTGAATAGTCTAGGTGTTACCCTAAACTGTCTTTACATAAAATGCTGAAAGAGCATAGGTAACATATTGTTACCTATTTAAAAAAAAAAGTACCTAAATGCAGGACATGTTACAGAAATACATGCCAAACCAAAAATAAACATACTTAAGACTAGGTACGATCACTCATTGACTACACAGAAACACAAAAGCAGCTGAAAGCTACCAACCTTAACCAGGATATTTAATCCTATTTATGATAGTAATAACAAAAAAATAAATAAAAAGGCAAATGTAAAGCTGAATCGTGCAGGCATTTGCTGTGCAATTACCTTGAAACATATAGGCAGCTGAGCAATATAAGCTTAAGAATGACAAACAGGATACAAAATGCAGCTGCCCCTCCCACCCCCCTTCTAAAGTATCAGAAGTGGAGCACACAGATTTAACATTAAATACAGAAAACAAAAGGTTTAAAAGTTACACTGCAATGTAAATGTGCTTGCATTCACTCTAATACAGCCCTTTGAGAGACAGCTGGTACTAGTGGATGGGGGTCCTCAGGGTTGCCTTCAGAAGGTCTTTCAGATGCATTGCATTCAGTCTTCAGATTGACAAAACAGTGCGTACACATCAGCTCTGCCTCTAAACAATCCTCATGTCAGGTGTACAGAATACAAAGCTATTTTATATTAAGTCCTTGTGCAACAGGCTTCTATACCACAGAGTCAAAGAGGCACTCTGTACTGTCATGTATACAGTAATCCTAGGGTATCCAAATTTTTACTGTAAGAGCTCCTGGAAATGAATATTGGTATTGGAATGAAAACTTTGCTATAATGTATTTTCAATCCGAATCTTGTATTAAAAACAGTAACATACCATACAGTGCGCTGTAAATAAAAATGTATGTATTCTAATAAACTACTATATGCTGTTCCAAATTTTTCTGAAGTGACAGTTTGAAAAGCGCTCTCTGACATCTTGAATTGCTTAGCTATTTTCTTGGAAGTGTCATGCTCACTTTGAATGCATTTGCCCAGCATCCCATTTGCTGTGATTTAAGTGCTTATTAACTGCCTCCTTCACATAGCAAACTTCACAAGTCTCTCCTCTTCACTTTATTCAGTGTTTGTTTAAATTATCTGCAATTTTTTTAACCAAGTTTCGTTTTTAAATGCATCAATTTAAATGCTAGTCGCAGAACAAACATGTGAAGTGTCCTGTACTGTACATCCGGTGTCATACACTATAAACATGCAAATTAATATTAAGCATTTCCTAATTGAGTGACTGATGTGTACAATGTTGTATGCTGAAATCATTAGTTGACTGTTATAGAGGTGTTTTCAGATGGGTTGGGAGCATACTGTTTTGCCTTCCATTTAAAATAATGGAAAATGGGTTTTGTATCGGAAATTTTGGCATTGTGCACATTTTTTAGGGAAGAATAAGACCTACAGGATTGCCGCACTTGCATAGTATTTTTCAGGGAAGGAAGCGGATTAAAAATGAAAGGAAAAATAAGGAAAACACTTCCGCCCCCAGGCAGAAAATCTTAAGCGCTGGCTGTTGTGGGCAGGAAGTCCTATGTCCAAACAGCAAGTGCAGCATGCCGGTTCTACAGCCGGAGGTTCCGCACCACACAAAGGCTGCCCTGTACAAGGTCAGCGCAACTGACACCCGCTGCTAGTTTAAGACCAACAGGTGGTGGGCAGCTATAGGTTGCCAAGTCCCATTAACTGTAGCAACTGTAAGCGCTTCAGCAGAGGCCATATTGGGAGTGGAAGCTCAACAAGTAAGAGGAAAGCTGCTGCACAGCAGCTGATGGACCTGCAGCAGCACTACCCTGCATTAAAGTGGGGGTTCTTTGCTACAGTGCTGCATTTTTTGATACTATTTCCTGCATTTTAACTAGTATCTTCTTGACACCTGGAATATCAGGTGAGATAACACACCATCTTTTTTTTTTTTTTTTACTGCATCCATGCAGCAATTAAAAGCTGAGACCGAATAAAACAAAAATCTCCAGCTGGGAATCTATTTTAACGGCTTTGAGGAATAGCCTTTTAGATGAAGAACATTTCTCTAGATTAAACACAATTTACAGCCAGGAGAGATGCAGTAAACCCACTTGTGTAGACAGAAACAAAGGTAAAAATCACTACTCCACACAGGCGCAGGATTATTTGTGTGACAAAAACAGGGCACTGTCAAACAAGCCAAAAACTGCTGTGTAATTACCATCCCACCCTCTGGAAGTTCAAAGGTTAAGAAGATAGTAAAGGTCCTTGGCCTGTGTTGACCGGGAGACATGAAAGGTAGCGCAAACAATGGGGCCATTCTAGTGCAATGCCCAATGCAGAAGGTACATGAACCCCAACTGGGCCATAGCCCTGAGAGCCCACTTGTCAATCCCAAACCATGCTGCCAAGAAGCACTTGCTGAAAAGTGACTGGAAAACAGGAAGTAAATGTGAGACAAGGGGAAATGTCTCATAGCTGAATTTGGGTTATACACAGTCCCCAGTTTTGCAGGCGTGCCCAAAAAAAAAGCTACAAACAGCATTTCTTTAAAAACAGCCCCTATTTAAAAGTTTAATAAAACTACCACACAAGCTAAGAAAATTGTGACAACTCACACTGCATTTATCAACTTGAGATGGTCTCCCCCAGACAAAACAAGCCCACAAGAACAAGTTGTAGCATATGGCAGATTCCATTGTTGCTGCAGGTATTCAAATCCTCCCCCACCTCACACGATTTTAACTGCTTCAGGTTGAAAACAGAAGTTTTCAAATTCCATAAATATTTCAAAGTATGACAAAATATGTATCCTTCAACACAGCCAATTTACATTTGTTAAAAAATTCAATTCACCCTAGAAATGCAAAAAGGGACCAAGAAAGAAACTAATATCAACCTTAATGGGCAGCTCTGAACATTTTTAAAGCATTCTTTGGAAAATGAATTGGCATACCCACTCATCTGAGTGCATGTGTGCTTTATTTTTGTGGCATATACAAAAATTAAAGTTTCTTTTTTTAAGTGCAGTATTCGGGGGGGGGGGGGCGCAAAAAAAAATAAAAAATAAATAAAAACTCTGTAGTCCATGGTTAAACATGCCACAAATACACAATGTAATGGAACATCACTAAAACACACATGCCAACTGGACATGGCAATTTGTGTAGGGGAAGGTTACATGTGACATAGTCAAACATCACAGTCGACAACAATTGCTATGATTGTCTTCGTTGCTCGCTGGAGGAGAAGGAATTTGTACTGCTCCTGACTGGGCCAGGTGTGTGTGTGCATGCATTTGTATCTCAGTCCCTGCAACATCAAAATGAAGCAAAAAGGGGATGGGGAGAAAAAAAAAAAAAAAAAGACAAACCATTTATGGCTGAGGTTATTATATCTTCCAAGCAAAAAAAAATAAAAAAAATAAAAAAAAGTACAGAGATCTGGCACGCAGCCCACGCGTCACACCCAGGTGACTTTTCCTCACCGTTTCCACCGTAAACCTTCAAGGAGTGAGGCCCACACATTTGATACACCCCTCTGTCCATATCCACATTACAAGCTCATCCCCATGTCCATAAGAAACACCAACCAATTCCAAAAAGCATGTCAGAACAACAAATGTGTATCAGAACACAAGAAGGTCATTAAATACAAAGAGAGGTTACAGTAGAAAAATGGGGGATTGGGGGGGTCTGTGCAAATACAGGGGAACGTTTTTAAACCAACTTTCTGTCCGTTTACACCCGCAGCCATTAGCAACCTTGCAATTCGACACCATTATTGAATCGGCACAGCTGACAGTTAAACAGACCAATCCAGGCTGGCATCCTGGTAACTGCCGGCCAATATGCAGTGGGAGGAGGGCTGAACGGGTTACTGCTAGTTTAAAGAGCTCATATTACAGCACTGCAAAAATCCTCCAGGCCACAGGATGCTCATTACAAATGTGCAGAAGGGAAACCGGTGGGGGGGGGCCCTTAAAGACCACCCCCCTCCAGCCACAGATCCAGTGAACGCAGAGCACGTGAACAGGAAGCAGGCCGATAAAGCAGGGAACCTGCCGTCACTGTCAACAGAAAGCAGTATGCTGAAAGGAGGAGCGCACGTGTGTGCGTGCATGCTTGCGCAACACATCATGAAGAACTAATTAAAGCATCTAATATTCTTTATTCTATAAGCATAAAGTAACACCTCATAACTCACTATGCTACTGTTCCTTTTAGCTAGAAATCTGAGAAAGACAGAAAGAAAGAAAAAAAAAAACACCCTATGAAAAAAAGCAGCAGGGCTGATGTTCCAGTTTGATGTGGGTGTCCCCCGCAGCTGCTGGGATAAACCCCAAAAACTCAGCATCACTCAACTCACCTCAAGTCTTGTTTGTGTCAGCAAGATGGAAGGAGTGGACCACCCATGTGGTTAACAAAAAGATTTTGCAGCATCAGCCACAACAGACTTTAGCTAAAGCTTTCTCAAACACCACTTAGCGCGATAATTATATCAGGCGTTTGCAGTTGCGTCAAAGACGTGACTCAAGTCTAAATTCTAAAGTGAACTAAAACCAAGAATGGTGTGTGTGTGCCAACTTTCGCTGGCCGCCGCGGGTCATACTTACGTCAAGGCTTTTTACCTGTGGCTGTTTCCGTGGTCGACCGCGGCCCCTCTTCTCTGCCCCATCCTTGTCCTTCTGGGAGACGGCTTGGTTGCCCTTGGCTGAATCACTCATCCTGACTGTTTAATCTGAAATAAAGGAAGGGGACACTCATTACTTTATAGGCCAATAATCTGAAAAGTAATCCGGATTAAAAATGCTCAAAGAACAATGAAAGAGGTCTAGCTTGTTTAGGAATATAGGCAAAAAAAATCTAGTGTGAGGTCTGAAAACTTGAGGGGAAAAAAGAATACAATACGCAGAATACCCCGCCAAAGTTAAGTAAAACACACAAATGCACGTCAGGAACGTGAAATGAAGCGACTGTGGGGAGTTTTTAAACCGTTGTCGCGTTTTAGGCGAGCTGAACAGGTTCGGTCAGGACGGCGCTCGGAGACCATTATTCAAAAAAAGGCGGGAGCCACGTAAAACATACAAAGGAGCGCGAGCCCCCATCACACACCCCCCCCGACCCGCACCCCCCAATGGAGCCACGCGCTCCGGGAGCCGTCCGTGTAGCTTCGCAACAACAACAAATCACAAAATGTGTCCTTCACGACTTCCTGACGACGCATTAAAACAAAACGACCCGAAAGCTTCGTGCTGCGCTCTTAACGCCGCGAAACACGTTCCGGACATTTAAACGCGTGTGTAATTTCAGCCTAAAGTCGCCACCTTCCCCCCCCCCCAACGTCGCCCGTGTGTCGCTCGCAGGAGCAGCGCGAGAAAGAGACCACGGCCGCGCGCGGGCACCTGCGAACGGAAACGAGCGCGAGCCGAGCGCGAGGTGTGAGCACGCGGTTTCATTCTTCTCTCCTTTTTTTTTTTTTTTTAAAATAAAAATCAATATTAATAAAAAAGGCAAATGCGAATTTAAGGGCAGAACTAGGAATGCACAACGTGAGGGGGTGGGAAGAGACAGCCCGCTGAAAGTAGAAACACACACGGTATTGAAAGACGAAATACAGAGCGAAACGGAAAGCCGGTGGAAGAGAAAGAGCGATGCACCGGCGACCGCCATGACTAAGGACGGAGCCGCGCAGTTGTCCGCTCAATAAAGCACCGCAGTTTCCCCCCACGAACGGCTACAGGCAGCCGACCGCAAATGTGCACCAACACGCCCCGCAGCACAGAGCGCGCACGACGCGGGGGAGCCGCACGTCCTTTCAAAAAATATATTTATATACAGAAATAACGAGGATTTCGCGTTAAAAATGCACCAAACGAGCGGCGGCGGCCCCGGCAGCAGCAGCCGCCCAGAAAAGAGGCCGTTCCACTTACGGAGAAGCGAGGCCGGCTTTTGTGTGCGCTTTTCCCGCACAGAGACACAGCACCGACGTCGGAGGATCGCAGTCGCCGCGTTCACACCCCCACCCCGCCGGCGGCCTCCTCCTCCTCTCGATAAATACAGTAAAAATGAAAACACCGAGCAGCGCTGCACAACACAGTACAGTACAGCGCCAATAGCAGCAGCACCGACCTGAAGCTCCTGCGCACCGGCGGACGGCGCTACAGCCCAGCCCTTTAAAACCCCCATCTTCCCGTGAAAAAAAAATAACAAATAATAATAAAAACCAAAAAAAAGCGGGACGCCCACAGGAAGTAAGCAAACAGAATAAATATATAAATTACCCGTTCTCGTTTTTTTTCCCTTTGTAGTAAAAAAAAAATAAGAAATGCAGCAGGTGCTGGAGCCGCTCCAATGGGGCTATAAATAGCGGAGTGCGGGAGAAAAGGCGCTCGAGCCAGCGGGGGCAGTTTGGGGGCAATTCGAGGCCGGGGATATAACAACGGAGGGGCGGGGACATGTTAAAGAGACCCCTCTTTCTCTTCGAGGTGGGGGGAAAAAGAAAAAAAGAAGCAAACTACTGACATTACTGTTCCAGTCGTCGCAAACAAATAGAAATAATTTTATCCGTATAATTATACGTAACTTCTGTAGTTTTTATTATATTATTTATTTGTTACTGGAGTCTATTGTGCATAGAGACATATAAATTTAATATACTGGTGTGTTTCATACCCTACACATTGTATCATCCTTTGCATTATAGGTTTTACTTTATTCTTTGTTCTTTTTTGTTCTTGCTGCATACCAAACAATTCATTAATAAAATTCAAAACCGTGGGTTTAAAGGCTACAAATCTGAGTTTGCTCAGTTGTTAGCTTTTAAGGTTGACTTGCTAGTATGGCCGTGCTACTGTTCTTCGCGTGTAGTGAATTTTTAAATTATGGTGGCTTATTGGATCTTTTTGAAGAGCGTCAAAGGCGCGCTGAGGTGAGCGGAACCCCGATGTACGTCGCTCTGCAGATACGTGGACCCTAGTTTATGAACATTCCTCGCTGAAAGACATCTTTTCCTTGCCCATACGTGGCCAGACCGACAGGGTTGCTCCTAAATGTATAAAAGTTGTATAAAATTGAAACGAGAAGCATTTTTAAACCTTGTTTTTTGTCCAGCAGTGAGGATGTGTGCTTGTTCAGTGAGCCTGTTGACCCACAATGCAGGTACAGTGTCCTAAACGCAAATAACAGGTCCCTGCGTGGCATTACAAATAAAAGTTAAGTTAAAATTAGGCATTTTATCCTTTTGGTGTTTTAAATATCTAGTTTCCTGCCACTGATTGATAAACATGTTTAGCAACAGATTGGGGTGAATTCAAGGTTCAAGCTTCATTTTATTGTCTTTCTGCCTCATGAAGATGTACGAGAGGACAAAATGTAGTTTCTCCTGGACTGTGGTGCACAGTACACTAAACAAACACCATGACTACCCAGGACAACACATACTAATGAGTTAGTTAGAATATGTAAAGAAATAGAAATAGTTAAATAATACATAGGTAAGACCATAGATAAATACATTAATAGAGAAGGTAAAGTAGGAGAACAAGTGCAAACAGTAGTGATAGGACAGTAGGAGGTGGTTGGTGGTGGTGGTGGTAGTGATGCTGTCTGACAGCATGTGGGAAAAAGCTGACCCTAACCTGGTGGTGTTGACCCACAAGCTGTGATAGTGTCTTCTGAGTAGCAGCGGTGACAACAGAGGGTGAGAGGGATCCTCAGTGATGCTACAAGCTCTCCTGTAAATAAGCAGAGGTCTACATTAACACGGTTTCCTATTATTTCTTATAGCACCATTACACTGTTTTGATGTAAAATGCACCATCCAGGTCTATATTAGTGCTCTGACATGGGGACTATGTGTAGTGTATAAGACACCATATTGCAAATGTATGATACTTGCATGTACAAAACAATTCTTTTGGTATAGAATAATTGCATCATGTTATATGGTTTTGTTTCTTACATGTCTTGCTCTTATCAAAAATATGCATTAAATGAGTGTGGCGAAAATCACTAAAACAGGTAGTCTTCACAATGTGTTCAAACTTTGAAAGTAATAATATTTAGAATGACTTTGTGATCCTACGACAAGATAAATATTGCATGATGGAAGTATTTTTTGGTGTCTAAGTAATACATTGGCTGTGTTGTGAAACATAAATGCATTCAGAGGTAAAGTCATTTCCATATGCTTGATGTTGGTATTACTTTTGTTTTTTCCGTCTGCTTTTTTAGCACCGTTACATTTTAATAGTTTTCAGAGATGGTCACAAAATCGGTATAATTTATGGTTGCTTGGAAAAGTGAATGAATTAATGCTTTCAGGTGCTCAAGTTTAGTCTTCAAAAAACTGCAGAAAAACTCCACCCACATAATCATTAGTGCTCAATAAACCTGAGTTCTGGCTTCAGATTCGAAGACAAAAATTTGGAGGTCATGTGGTGGCAGTTTGGTGACACAATCTTTTTTTTAACCAAAAAACCGAAAATAATATTTCTTCTATACACATTTATGCTTTTTTGCATGTTGCAATTTGCAGAAGGTCTGGAGGTGTCTGCAGGTCTTTTTCGAGCATAAATCAGTCACACAGTGTAGGATGCATGTAAGTGACATAATCTCTTATATTTGAAATATCCAAACAGTAAAATATGTTTAATTTAATATTTTTTCATCTATGTTTGTCTTGTTTGTGACATTTTTTTTAATCTAAAATGAAATGAAAAGAAAAGCACTCTGAACCCAAAAGGTAACTGGAAACATTTATCGGAGCTTCAAGTATAGGATTAATAAGGAACAAATCTTTTCATATGTACTTAAATGTAAGATTTTTATAAACGTACATATTTACTTCCAGTCATGCTCTGGTTTTAGTACATTGCAAGCTGAATCAAATCATTAGAAAACCAGCAAGAGCGTCAGATCCATAGACCTGAAATAGTTGTTACAGACAGCTTTTGCAGTATTTTTGTGATTTCAAATTGGTGTTTTTAAGCCTGTGACAAAGTCAGGGCAGCAATGTCCATTTCCAAAGGAACATCAATTTCGAGTTTGCCAATTGCTCTGATATAATGAACATTTTGTATTTAAAAATGCGAAGGAAACGTTTAAATGTGAAATGAGCTGAAAAATACGGAGCCTGTAGTAAGGTGGGGTTATGGTAACAATGTCGGTGCCATCTGGGCCGGAAGTGTGGCTTTGGCACTGAATCAGAGAGAGAGAGAAAGAGTTTCAGGTTTTCCGCATCACAACAAAAACAAACAAACCCTCGTATTGCATTACAAGGTGGAAAAAAACAAGCGAGCAAAAACAAATGATGGCCCTAAACAGGGTCACTGCTGTTGTGACCCATAACTCGTTGGGGAATTTTGCATTGAAACAAAACCTCTCAGACATTCAAAATATGACACTGGTTGTCTCTTCTGAATAACTATGTATTTTTTTTCAAATCACAGCCAAAGTTTTTAGTTAATTTACCCCTTGGTACATTGACATCACATGACAACAAAGCAGAAATATGCCATTACAAATATTGTACAGCATTAAATATATCATGGCTTTATGGCATTATGTAACTGAAATTTCAAAAGGCTGTCAGGTAATAATTTAGACCTTTCAGAAACTGATAACAGCTTTTAAATAATAAATGAGTATCAGTGAACACTGCAGGTTATCTGGGTTTCAGCTGGTGAATATTTCCTTGATTTCCACTTGGAACCTCAAGGTATCTTGTGGCTGTAGATGGATGGTAGAGGTCCTCAACAAGATATATATTTAACACCATTTGAATGTTTTACTTGAAAAAACCAGCTGTTGCAACTGGTATAACACAACATTAGTCACAGAAAAGCAGCTTTATTGGGAAATGTTTGGTCTTCAGCAGTAGTTACTGATTCTGACTGAAATCCTGAACGTTTCCAGAACTCTCCCAGTAGTAGAATCAGGTCTCGCTGTAGCTCATGACCTCCACCTACACCATTCTGAGATTGTGTCTCTTTTTTCCTCATTTCTCTGTGCTGCTACACTGTTGATATGCTTGTTATAAGGACTTTATAGATGCTTTAATTATAATTGTCAGCTTTTATCCTATGGATTTATTGTTAAGTTTTGCAAATACCCAGTTTCACGGATAACCTAAGGGATAAAGTGAAATAAGGAATAATTCTGAAGATGGACAATTTTATAGAAATACAGTATGAAAAACAAGTTGCCAATATATTATGTGTTTCATTTCTGTGCTGGGAATAACAGATAACAGGTAAAAAGCAGCACACATGGAAACATAAAACCATTAATCATGAAAGCATTTTAGTTGGAATTCTTGTTTCTGGGTAAGGAGGAAGCTACAGTCCATCTTGGACAATGGATCACATTCCCTAAATGAAGCGATCGCCATGACCCTTAGCCAGCAGGCTATTTAACTTAGAGGCACTAAAACTACTTCAGGGGATCCTTCTTACCAACATCCATTCACCTCCATAATGACACACAGGGATCTGTCAACTATTAGACTGTCTTCTTTTGTTTATTATAGCCATTTATCGGTTATTTATTTACTTTGCACCTTGTTATGTGTCTTATGGGTGTCTTTTGTTATTTATTCTCTGTCCAGCTGCTGTACAGACAAATGTGCAATGCTATGCTCTATTATACTGTATTGTACTATGCTGTACTATGGTCCACAATGCTCTACTATGCTATACCTCAGCCACCACGGTGCCTTTCTTAACTGCTCCCACAAAACAACAATATAGTAGCGACAATTTACAAAAAGTACACAGACCTTTCAAAGGATGCAATGTGTGGCTTTGTGTGTGTGCGCATTTGCGGATGGAGAGATGGGTCACTGGAGGTGTGAGTAAGTGGGTGTATAGGAAGGTGGGTTGTGTTTATGTGTCTGTCTTGTTATGCTGAGTGTGTGACTAAGAGGGTGGCACGTGGGTGTACAGGAGAGGATGTTTGGGGGCAGGGATATATGTGTTTGGGGGTAGATGGTCACGAATGTGTCAATGGGATACTGTGGAGTGGGGGTGGGGAGTTGGGGGCTGCAAATGGAGATGGGATTGCTATTCTGACCAACTCTGATGTTGGGCTCAGCATGTGGTTCTCTGGCACTCAGCCTTTGTCACTCTTACCTCTGTATCACTGCCAAGTGCGGTCAACCCAGCGGAGGAGTCAAAGGAATGTACCACTGACCAATGGGGTGGGGTACGGGGTCCGATGATGTGAAGGGACGGGTAAAGGCCGCGGGGGCTGGTAGTGAATTCCGGTGATTCTGCTATTTGATGGATGTTGCTGTTTGGGGAAGTAGGTGGGTGGAATGCCTGATTACCGCAGCGCTGAAGATGGTAAACATAGATGCCAGTCATCAGCATATGAAAACTAAATTTAATCCATATGAATTACTTAATAAAACCTATAAATCAACAGGAAAGAGCTGAATACAGCACAGAAGACAATGAACTTAAATCAGCTTATTGAAACATTTATTTAAAATGCTGAAATGTTTTATCTGCTTGGAAATGCAGACATTCAGTTAACCAGCGGTGAAATTTCATGGATATTTTCTAGCTGCAACACAAAGCATTTCAACAAAGCAACAGACAAAACTGGACTGTTTATTAAAATTTCAGGCCAGCAAATTCAGGCAGTATTTGCATTTATTTAGCTGACACCTTATGTTTATGGCGGCTAACAATGTTAGGTTTGTATATTGAGCTACTTTATTGCTTTCCCATTTACAGCAGTGCAATTTATGAAAGGAAAAATGTAATAATTTAAGGTAAATATCTTGATTGAAGACAATACAGTAGGAGTGGGGAGGCAGTACATTTTATAAAACACCCATGTAAGAGTCACAGTGCAGCCATGTGGGTAACACTATATGAAAATAATCGTCTGTATGGATAAAAACGGCCACTTGTTAAGCCGTAACTGGAAAATACTGATAATTTTAACATGGCATTTAGACGTCCCTAGGCAACATAATACTCTAAAATAATATTTGTTGATATCTTGTGTTGTACATCAGCCAACTATAGCAACACCTTCCTCACAGAGGAAAGTTTTAAAAATGTCTGAGTCACTAAGGTGTGCAAATCCCCCACATCCAGAAAGAAAGGATATCATTTACATCCTGCTTTGATCTTATGTGTGAAAACAGTGAGTTGGATAGTTAAGGTGTCCAGCGAGACCATTGACCGCAGCACGTGCCGTCCATCCACCCCCACCGTACTCCTGTTTCCTCCCAGCTGGCTGCCATGACTCTGTGGGAATCCCGGTGTCCTACTCGAGGGTCCAAGCCCATCCAGCCCCCAGCCTTCTTCCTCTCCCCTCGCCTGCCCTCCTCCACTTCCTCTTCCTCCCACAGCTCACCCACAGTGTGCCCTCTCATACACCTACATACACACCCACTGGTTGTCCATTTTTAGGGCCCTGCACATCACCCAGTGTCTGGGCCAAAACATAAAACATATCTGGACAAAACCACGGTGCTTTTGGCCATGCCTGGGTTTCCCCCATATGTGCGAGTAGTAGCTGTCCTCAGTAAATCTGGAAGTGACTCACCAACTGGCTGAGAGGAAAAGGGGTTAGGGTAGCTCAGGGGGGAGGAGTGCTGAATATTTTTTTTGGGCCAGGGAAAGAGGGGCGTGACCCTGGCCCACCATACTTTGAGGGTGATTCACTGCACATGAGCACTGCCTGAGTCATCTGAGTCGCAGGAAGCGGCGCGTGCGGCGGGCTAAGTGACTAGCGGCGGGTGTTTACCCACAGCCAAAACACGCTGCAACACGGCACGCTCACGCTGTCACTGGAAATGACTTCCTGTTTAAACTGGACAGCCAAGGATGTCGGGGTGCTTTGGATGCACAGCCTAATCCAAAAGGCCCGCGCGTCCCGACTTCCGATTTGTGACTCAGCGTTATGTAAAGGGAGGAGAACAATTTGCAGCGTCCTGAAGGTGTTGCGAGTAACAGCAATCTTTGCCCTCATATCCTCCCATGGATCAGCTTTAAACAGGTGAGGATTCATGCATGTGAGACAGTTATGGACAAGAAAGGAAGATGATATGAAAGAAACTGGGGTGTTTCCCTGTGCGCTAGAGCACGGGCAACTGGAAAAGCAGGTTTACTGGTAGCACAATACCTCACAGGGGCAAACAAGAAGGTTTCCTCCATTTTCTGGTTTAGGGTAACGGTTTGGAACTGAGAAAGTGAGATGCAAATATTTACAGTGGGGTGGGCTGCATGGAAAAGGAGCGAACAGTTAGGTACACAGGGATGGGCAATCCTGGTCCCCACACAGTTACAGTTCTGTTCAACATTATTGGCACACATTTCTCTTACATTTTAGGTATATCATGTACAGTATCTTCAGAAATAATTATAATTTCACAACTTCTATTCATCACAATATTTTAATATGACATCCAAAGTAGAACAAAAAAGATTATATGTAGCCAACTTATATGTAGTTTCTTCACAGAAGAAGAAAAACTGAACTGGAAAGAATTAAAAGCACCTTCCCTAATACTTGGTTTCACAACACTTGGCAATGATGACGCCTCTAAACGTTTCTGGTGGCGTCTCTAAGATTCTTGGACCCTTCGCCTGGTAATTTCTCCCACTCTTCAATTGTGCTTTGTTCTTGCTCTTTAATGTTTGCAGGACTCCTTTGACCAATAGCAGATTTCAGCTCTTATCAAAGGTTCTCAGTAGGATTGAGATCATCAAGACTCATTGCTGGTCAGTTGAATGCAGTCTGGTTTTTCCTTTTTAGCTTTTCTTTTTTGCTTTTGGATCTGTGTTTTGGGCCAGTGTCCTGCTGGATAACGCATAATCTTTGACCCATACCTACTTTTCTGACACCGAATAAAATATTTTGTTCTAAAATGGCCTGGCGATGCGCCGATTTCATGTTTCCCTTAACACGTTCATAGCCTCCAGTACCAAAGCAAAGCAAGCTGACAACATTATGGATCGTACACCATATTACACCGTAGGTGCTGTCTTCTTTTTCTTATAAGCTTCATTGCATGGCCTATAAACAAATGACAGGTCTGCATTGCCAAAAAGTTCTATTTTCGGTTCATCAGTCCACAGAACATTTTTTCAAAAGGATGTTGGCCCAACTCCTGCTGCCGTACCTTTGAGCAAAATGTTTATGCTAAATTGATGCTGTAAAAATCCCCAGCTGTGTGAATGGGTGAATCACTGTAAACTGCTTTGTGTACCAGCCTAGTGTTTAAATTGCTTTAGGGAAAAGGGTCAGGTTAATAACGGCTAACGTTACTAGTAATAATAGCAAAAGTCAAGGGCCAGTGTGTACCAAAATGTCAAGACAAAAAATCAAATCTCCGTGTCAGCAGAAAGAATGACTTCCTGTGTAAGAGTGCCAAGAAGGATGTTAGTGTGAGTTTATAACGGCAGCATCAGTGCACATATAACATCTATGTGGCAGAAAAGAATAAGTGTGCATATGCAATGGGACACTAGGGGGTGTAGTGGTTATTCTCTGCCTTCAGACATAGAGAACTCAGAATAGAGAATACCATCTGGTGTAGTTCCTCCGATTAAGGTACTTATACTAAATTGCTCTGGTAAAAATAACCCATCTGTATTGACGGGGAAGTAAAAGAAGCTTAAGAGTGTAAGTTGCTCTGGAGAAAAGCAACACACACACACACACACACACACACACACACACACACACACACACACTTGCTCATTTTCAATAACTGCTTGTCCTGATGAGGGTTGCAGGCCCAAAGCCCATTCTGCCATCACTGGCTGCTAACCTAGAAGGGCTACACCCTAGATGGGGCGCCAGTCCATCTTGGGGGTGTCAGATGCCTAAATAAATGTAAATATAATAACTAGTGCCCAGTGTGTCAAAGCAAAGAGCAGGTGTCAATGTGCAAATTGCCACGGTGAAAGCTGAGCTTCAGGGTTAAAGATGGGCACTGCTTTGAATCATTTCAGTGCTTCATGTGCGTGATTTATTTTGCGGTGCAAAATATGTTCTGTTGCGACATTACTGTAAGCGTGAGAGAAGAATCTATGCATCAGTTTGAGGGTGAAATGTTCATCAGTGTTACGTGATTCTGGTTACAGGGAGCCGGTGGATGTAAGCCGTGAGCGTATTTCGAAGTCAGTGCAAGTGTGCAGTGTGTGGGGCTGAAGAAAGCGAACATCTGTCCAGAGTGTGAAGCTAGGATGTGGGTCCCAGAGCATTTGCGCGCGCTGACCAGTGATACCGGCACAAGTGCAAAATGTTGCATTCCACAGCTACTCTGGCAGGTGACTCAGCAGCCTGGGCTCCAGGACAGGAAAGTACCGGACTTTCACTGGAGTCCAAACAAGGGGGGGGCGCTACAGGAACCAGGAATCTACTCTATAGCAGCTTGCCCTAAACTGCTGCTGCACAATGTTGTGCACAGGCCCATTGACACACTGACCTTAGCATGGTGGTTAAGAACACGGGCGATTGCATAGCTGGTATCTACCCACGGAAATAGTTTTCTGTGATGTTCGGGATCTTAATCATCTCAGGATCAAGTTTTCCACACGTTGTTGACAGTTATGTTAGTGATGTTACGATTAAAGGAAACAAATATAAAGTTGGTGAGTCTGAAATACGTCCATATTTCTGTAAATATTGCACTGTTTGGATTTCTGTTGGAGGGTGCTTATTTATTTTTTTGCATGCCTCGTGCTAGGTTGCCATCTAGTGGATATAAAAATATAAGGGGCGTTAAAAAGAAATTTGTTTTGTGCTCCAACCCCCCCAATTCAGGCTGTTGCTAGGGAGACCTGGCATTACAAAGGAAATTAAGATGCAGTGATTATGGCAAATGTTTGTCCTGCAAGCAGCCTGTCTTGACATTTGTCTGGGCACTAGAATACCAGCCTGGGAGTCGCAGGGGAAACTGACTTCTGCAATGCCCCCTTGTGGTTGTTGGGGTTTTCACTCAGTGACCGTACAACCTAGAGAGTCCGTCACAGGTTGGATCAAGTCGAGTCCCTCCTCCATTACCCCAGCCCTCAGTCTGCTCCTTTTCCCTCCTCCCCTTGACTGTTCTGCCCCAGCTCATCCAGGTGAAGTAGGAGACAGAAGCAGGCGGAGAGGTGGAAGGTCCACATGCAACCTTGTAGCCCCTGTCTTTAAGACAAGGTGCTGGAGGTTCACTTCAGGAACATTTAATCCTGGATTACAGGCTACGTAATCCGAAAATGCGCAAAACCACCCCGCAGGCTTCCATTACACAATGGAGGGTTGTATCTCTACAGTGTCCGTGCGAAACTAAATGTCATTTCTTAAAGACAGCAGTGGAAGGGAACATTGTTTTTCATGTCGTGTTATGGTTGTTGGCAAAAAGGAAAAAAAAAATTAAATAAATTTTGCACCATATGCATAATGAACAAACAAAATACACTAGCAAAGATGCCCAGTAACACTAACTGTTACCACCCTCTTCTGGCGAAAGTGTTGTAGATACTGATGTACAATCAAAGAGTCAAAAGAGTCAAAAGAGTTTATTTGTCACGTACATGGTTACTGAGTATACCATGTAGTGAAATGTGCTCTGATTCAGGATAGGAGACTGTGCAGAAAAATTTACGAGTAAAACAAACAAACAACCAAACACCAAAAACACAAGAAACAAACAGCAAATAGATAGATAAAACAGTAAATAAAACCTTAAGGTGCACTGGAAGGACAGTGACAGTGAGGGGAGCGGTCAGAGGATATTGTAGACCCTGGTTTGTGAGGATTGTGATGGCATGTCCGGATTCAGAAGTCTTATGGCCTGTGGATAGAAGCTCCTCCTGAGCTTCTCCATTCTGGCCATAATCCTTCTGAAGCGTTTGCCTGATTTCAGCAGGTCGAACACAAAGGCCACTTTATTAAACACACCAGGGCGATACAGACAGGTGGTGGTGGGAGTGTAATGGTGCGGAGAATGTTTTTTTTTTTTTTTTTGCACACATTAGGATTTTTTAGCACCAAATGAGCATTGATTGATTGAAGGCTGCAATGTACGAAAACATTTCTGCTGGCCAGACACAAATCTTCATAGTCAGTCTGGCTTTTCTCAAACTGACAGCAAAATGTGCCATGTCACACAACAGGTATCATGTCAGGAAACTTCTACAAACATGGCGTGAGTTCACTTAACTTCAATGGCCTTCACAGTCCCCATCTCTTAAGTCAGTGGAGAGCCTTTAGGATGATTTGAATCAGTATGTTAGCACGATGAATGGGCCTCCAAAAAAATACAGAAACTGTACAAGCTGTCAAGTCCGCATAGACCAGAGACCCTGTTGAATGTTTCCAGCACCTTTCTGCTGAATCCATGCTATTCTGAAAACAAAAGAGGGTCCTTCCTAGAACTTGTACCTAAAAAGTGCCCAGTGTGTACATGCTCCCAGTTTAATCAACTCATTTTGTTTCCCTTATTGTCTCTTGGGATGTGAACTTGCAACCTTTAGACGACAAGTTTTGGTTTCAGTCTGCCACACCATCTGTTGCCCTCATCATCTCTCTGTGTTTTCATCAGATCTGATATGGAACACGTGGTTACACTGCTGAACCACCAGCAGTGTCTCTCAGTTCTTAACAAGCACAAATGGGACCAAGGAAGGCAAAAGCAGATAAAGTTTCAGCGCTACTCTGCTAAGGTTAACAAATAAGAATCTAACAGTTTTAACTGCATTGGGCAGTTATGTAATGCGTCAAAAAAAAAAAAAAAAAAAACCTGCTGAAAAGTCTGACTTGGGCAATGTTCTGTACTGTATTGGACTGCATATGACTTTGATAAGTTTATCAGTGTGTTACGTTGGCCATGTTTGACTAGCTGCTATGTAATACTAAACAGACAAGCTGAGTTGAGAAGTACTGAACAAAGTAAAGAAATGCAAATAAAGTAATTTTCTTGAAGTAGTATAAAGAAACTGGATGGCGTTCTTCACATTTGCATGTGAAGTAATTACATTTATTCACTTGGGTGATGCTTCTGTACAGCTGCTTACCATAATTTACCCATTTATACCACTGGGTAATTTTTACTGTATTAATTAAGTACAAGTATGTTTTTGCTCAAGGGTGCTACAGCAGGAAGTGGGATTTCAATGTTGTTCCCTTGAGTCCAACAGTGGCAGCGCTAACCAGTATGCCACCTGCTGTCCCCCTTCTCCATGTGTGTGTGTGTGTGTGTGTCCCACATAAGAAGAAAGAGGCCAAGGCAACTTGAACACAGTAGCAGGGTGCAAAAGACAAACAGCAATGAAGGAGCAACACTACCCCCTGCTGGCACAGCCTTGCACTCCTCACCAGGTACTTGAGCTCAAGCTAAATACCTTCTCTTCCATCAAGTTTGGTCAGCAGTGATGCTCGGATCCCATCCTTGGAGATGAATGACAAAATTCCGATGGTGGCCATTTAGCGAATGAGCTCAACAAAACCCTGAGCTCGAAACAACCCGAGGCAGAATTGCTAGTGTGGCAGATTTACGGGGGCAGCGGTAATAAGGGGGGATCGAGAGCACAGTATCTGCAGTTCAGGCCTGGCCCCTTCTGAAACAACCACACGCATTGTTCGCTGGGGGAGGGGTGAATATTTATGACAGGCTGTAATTTACTTCCTTTGTTGATGGTGGAACTTGGCCGGCTTTCATCTGTTTTCCTGTCAGACTAACACGTCCGGCATCAAAGCGCTGCATAGCTTTATCTTGTGCTTCACAAACAAATGGATCTCTCCCTGTCGACTCATAAAGAGCCCATTATGGCTAAAAAAAGAAAAAAAAAACATGCCGTTGGCATGCGCTATGTAAAAATCATGCCATCGTGAGGAGTTCTTGCATCTGCCTGTTGAAGCATGCAGCTAATGGAGCCCCTTGTCCCCCGTGTGTGTGTGTTTTTAAGTGTATTGCACTGCGTCTGTGTGTATGAGCACCCGGGTGTATCCTCAAGGGTGGAACCTGCTCACATCATCCGGAGAAGCATCGGGCTCTCGCCAGATGCTGTTGCCAGGGAAACCTGATCTCCCTTTGTGAGGGGGGAGACAGGAACAGGGACTGCAGGAGTGACACGTTGCTGTTACCGGTTCCTCACATCAGAGGGCGCCAGCTGGCTGCGGCTCCCATTTGGACATGTGAGGGAGGGGGAGGACAAACCTGCAGTCATGGAGTCATAAATCACTTGGGCCCTTTTTTTGTACATCATGTGGCCATGAAGTTATAAGCAATTAAATACAAACCTCCTGAAACCCCCTGTGGATCCTGTAATTATAAGGCGAGGTGTAATCTGCATCCATAATAAAGTGAAAAAGCCCGGCCCTATTAGGCCCCTTAACTAAATTTGGTGGCTGCCACTCTGAATGGCTTTACTGTCATAAACAGGCAATAGCGGTGCTCTGGTTTTAGTTATCGGTTGGCCCAAACACACGATCGTCACTTTTGTCCTCATTCCCCTCCCCTGGTTGTTTGCTGTAGCTGCAGTTGAGTGCAGCGCTCTGCTTCTGACCAAACAAACAACAAAAGACTTGGAAACACATCTGGGTCTTGGGGGGAAAAATGCACTCAGCTAGTAGACCTGAATGCACATAAAGTGATTTTAGCAAAACTGAGTTTTGAGTTTGACACTATGGTACGGTGGCTAACTCACAGGTACTGGGATCGTGGGCCCATACCTGCCTCCGTGTCTTTGGTGTTTACGTGTTCTTCATGGGTCCGCATGGGTTTTTCCTCATAGTCCGCAAATGTATTTCAGACAAAAAGGTGAATCTAAAATTACCCTTATTGTTGGTGCGTGCTTCTCTACTGTATAAATGAGTGAATGATTCCAGGCAGTTTGGCAAAGTGTACATTTTATTGAAAATTGCCCTGAACAGAGGTATCATTTATGTAACAGTTAATAATCACTCAGCGCATTTGAGGAAAGTGACTAAATGAATAAATTTAATGTTCTGTAAATCTCATCGGCTCTCTAACCATTGAATTATCGTATTCATTTATGTGAACTGGTGGACAAATAAGTTCCTGGGGGGTGGTTGGTGGAGACCGAGCGCTTCTAGTACCCTGGGATGTAAACAGTGTAAACTGTGTCCCTGCACCAACTGACCAAACTGTCACAAAACTGTTATCAAAATCAAACTAGGTCCTTAGTGTGAGTAGTAGCCAAAGAACCAGGACTAGTTTGGAACTGTTGGGTGAACAAAACAAACCTGCTGAAGCTGCCCTTCCACAGCTTTCTGCTTCTCAGTGAAGAACACAAAGCATGTGTTTAACAAGTCTGAGCAGGAGATGAGCTGCAACGTCTTACCAGGTCTTCTCAAGCTCTTTCCAGACATGTGGGACACACGAAGGTTGCTTTGTCTTCACGCTCCTGTTCATCCCACGCAAGAAGTTCCCAGATTACACAGGTGTACTCACACTTTTCGCTAGTACTGTATAAACTGGAGCGAGTTTCCAGCAAAGGTCTGAAACTCCCTACTTTACAGCTTATTTCAATCCCCTGTGTTAAATCACGACAATGCACTCATCTTTATTCCCATAACAATTTGAGCACTAATTACCAACACGGTGTTATTTGTCATAAATACTGCTGATGTGGCTCAGACTGTCAGCTGCTATTGCGCTGAGTTATGACTATTGTTTGCCGGAATGGTTATGCATGTCATTCTGGAGTAGAGTGCCTGCTAAATGACTAAAATGTGAAAATACAAAGTGGGTGAGGTGGACCCGGCACTTTCCCTAACCTACCTTTCACCTGTAGACGTTTTATGCTTGGAAGATTTCCTCCTGGGATAACAAGGCATGAAAACCCTTTGTTTCAGTTTGCAATAAATTTGCTTTTCTCATCCCTTTTCCACGTGGGCGGCTTGCCACCCTGCTACTCCCTGGTAGGGCAGTTGTAAACACTGCAGCAGCTGCAATTTAAATTACACTGGGAAATGTGAAATTCAATATAAAATATACTTTTGCCTTTCCTCCTTACTGCTCTGTCCATAAACACTTAGCTAAAGCCATGTCAGGAAAAGCTGAACCTGATGCTGAGGTGTAATTTTTCTCACTTTTCTTTTAGCAGAAATGATAAAAACCAACACTGAGATTCACCGTGACCCCTACAGCTTCTTTCACCTCAAAGGAAGGAAGTGAATCATTGAATCTCGAAATCCTGGTCTTCCCACTGCCCTGCTGTACATTAAAAGTGAGAAGTTTGGTCAAGATGACTGCCTCACTTAACATGGAATTGCCACCTTCCCCCAGTATCCTCTACCAGTCCCCTTGGGTGCACATACCTACTGCAGATTGGTCTCCCATCCCGAGAATTCAGCAGACCCATGCCATACCAACCCATGACAGGGTACAGCTAAGACTATGAGAGCAGAACATCATGTATAATTGAATAATTTGTCACCTTGTTACCAAATGAAATGCCCACTCCACTAAAGCAGTCTGAACTTGGCATGACCTGGTCCTGATTTTTGAGCACCGCCGGTTAACTGTTGGGGATGAATGCGGAGAAGGATTCTACCTCAAAGTGAGATAAACACACTGACCATTGTCCTTCTGGCTGTTCAGACTCAGGTGACACAATCCTACTTAGCTCAGCACACCCTCGGTTACCTCTGGTGTCCGATGGCATCCTATTGATGAATGGTTAAAGTTCCTATAGGCAGACTGAGGAAGTCTTTGTCTCTGGGGCTGTTCGACAGACAGAATGTTAAATTAGTAATCCACAACGTCCTGGCAGTATTAACTATTAAAGCGCTGTTGTCTTCAGGCGATAACACCACATGGCTCATTGGTGGGATACTCATCCTTTCTACAAGGATGCAAAAGATTTCCTCTTAGAGAAGAAAAAACTAAAGCACAGAATTAAAAATGTGATGCACACCCCTCCCCTTTAGAAAGTGTGAGTAACTGACTTTTGATTCAGGTTGATGCAGCAGGAGTTCCCTTTGGAGGATGCTGGTGCGCCTGCTCTCCTCATCTGCCTTTGTGAACTTCCTGTGGCTGCCCGTATTAAGCTCAAAACTCTGGTCACATTCTACAAAGTGTTCTGGGGAACAGTGCTATGTTATCTTCAAGACCTGATCCGACCCTACACTCCATCAAAACCACTAAGCTCCTCCACCTCAGGTCATCTAACTTTCCCTCCCACATGGGGCCTCGAATTGAAAGCGCTTTGCTTTTTCGGCACCCGGCCCAGTGTGGCGGAATGTATTTCCCTTCCCCCTCAAGACTGCAGCCTTTAACAAAGTCCTGAAACACACCTTTTTCAAACATCCTCAAACATCCTTTATACAGGATCTCTGGGCACTGCCATGAAAGTGCATTTGAGCAATTGTATTTATTAACTATTAGCTGTTGGCTAATAGTTAGCTATTAGCATCATTACAAATACTAGTAAAAAAGTACAGAAATATCAAATATCAATATTTGTTGCTGAATATAATAAGTAAGAAGAAAATAATATGTGTATTTAAGTGTAAATTAGCTGAATGAGTGAAAATGAATGTAAATAAAGACTATTTTATGTCACATGCTAGCAGCAGCCTTGGTGCAGAAAAAGAAAATGTGCTTCACTGAGCGTTCAGGTTGCACGAAAGGTAATTATTTGGGTTGGGGATGACCCACAGCACCTGGGAGCTGTGTTGCATTCAGCTAAATTCCGTTTGTTCTCTGGTAGGCTTGTGGGCTTCAAGGAAAGGGCACCTGGTAATGTCCTCAAGTACGTAGAGTAAGACTGCAAGGGCAAATATTCTTTTGGCTTTTTTCTTTCAGCCCCAGTTAGGAATGATTTCTTTGGCCACGGCTGATTAAAATAAACCGTATTTTATCTTTCTGGTCCAACAGAGTTCTGTAGGTCACACAAGGGACCCAAGTGTCTGCGGGCCCAAGGTACTGCAGAATTTCAGACCTTTCCAGTGACAAGTAAGCTTCTGATGTGTGGTTGTAGGATTGTTCAGCCACACAAGGGTGCTCATTTTGTAGGGGGAGGATTTATTTTTTTGGTCATCATTCTGCCTTTGTCTGCGACGGTCATACACTGCGTTTAGTACCGAAAATCTAAAGCAGGTTGAAGCTTAAATAACTGTTGAATATCAGGTATGCCTGAAGTGGAAGTAAATGTCATCTTACTGGGGGAAAGCCTACTGGCAGGAATTCTAGCTAATTTTAAATATATGAGAAAGGGGGGAGTGACGCCAGTTGTGGAGTGAGGACTTGTATCAGGGGCTAAGGCCAGTCATCCAGGTTGCTGAGGCAGTGACTTTGCTAGCTGATCGATCAGCATCCTATTGAACCATCCTACTAAACTGTCAGATTGTGAGGTAAAAGGAGCTGGCCCGATCCTTGTGAATACCCAGCGTTTGACCGGGTCAGGCCTGAACCGGTGTCATTGATCATCATGCAAACTTTCCAAGGTTCCATTTTCCCAGATGAAGTTTTCAATCAGGCATTTGGCTACAGTTGTAGCTCTCAGGTCAGAATTAGCATAAAGGTGGATGTACTAGTCTATAAAATAGTCTATAATAAAATAATCTGGAGTGCAAGCACATATCTGTTGCCATGCTTTCTAGCACGTAACTCAAAACCAGAAGTACATCCGCATCCATTCTGTACACCTGTTTGATCATGCGTCAAGGGAGGTATTCAAATGCAACCCTTTTGGCTCATGTTACAAAGCCAGGTGTACCTCTCAAACCAGGAGATCAACACTGCAGGTTGCACAGTGCAGAATGAGCAATGACAGGATCCATCCGAGCAGTGTAGCTTCACCGTGCTCCTTGACCTTCGCGTTTGTGAGTTTTCCCTCAAGGCCTGACCTTCCTATATGCGGCCTAGGCAGAGCAGGAGGTGGTTATCCACCTGGGTGTCCCTGGCCAGGAGGTAATTGCTGCAGCCATCTGGAGGAATCACAGTGTTGATCCCACCCACACTTGCAGGGTTATTAATAGGGTGGGTATGCATGTACCATTTATTATCTTTGAAGATATCAATGAGCAAAATTTACTAACAGGCACCCACAGAAACATACAGTACACAGAACACATACTGCACACTGTAGGCCTCTCGCCTGATATCAGACCAGAGGACAAAATGTCACTGTTAGGACAGTTATCACCAACCAGAGAATGGTCTTTTCCTTTTTATAGAAAAAAAAAAAAACATCCATCTCTAATCCCCCAGATGGACAGAGGGCAAAGCCAGGCTTCCTTTAAAATGCCATAGTGGCCTGCGATGCTGCCTGCACCTGAGAATCTTTCTCTCGCTAAGCAAAATACAGCACCGAACTTAATATTCTGACTCCATTTCATTACATAACTTTTTGTTTTTCAGATGCGTGCGGCCGATTTTCCCTCGTGTGACCAAGCAGAATGAGCTTAAAAAGAAACCCGTAATTCCAATCTCCGTCTATTTCGAAGCTTTACTACACCCACAGGAAACGTTATGTGCTGTTATATGATAATAATTTAAGGTAGGAAGTCCCAAGGAGGAGAATACAAGTCTGAGCAAAAAAAGGATAGAGGCATTTTCCTGATGCAAACTGAGTACCAAGATTTAGATTTTCTACTGTAATGCATGTATTCAGTTTGCTGTAAAAATATTGTTTTGTAGAAAAAGTACTGTACCCCACTGATGTAAAAACTGCAGATATTTTTTAAACCAACCGATTAATTTTGAGAGGAACAATCAGCAATTCCACGGGCCTCTTGTGACAGTTTTAATCCTTGGCATTTCTGCTGACTGACCACAGGTTTCCAAAAATTAACATTTATACAGGAATCTAGGCATGAAGGAAAGTGGGATGTGGTGTCAACAAAAAGCAGCCAGAAAAATAAAAGCCGCTGGATGCAGTAAATCTAAATGGGACAACATACCGGCAATGCTTTTTAAAATTTGCTTGTCCTCGCTCTTGAAAGTTTGCACCAAGCAAATCCTCCACCAGCCAGGGTTTACATCCCGGTATCCCATCATAATGAAGCGTTGAAAAGGAGTCTTTGGTGAGTCAGAGCTCTCTAAAATAACCACAGATTTCCAGTATGCATACAATAACCCCCTTTCAAACGTGCAGCATCTGCAGTCTCGCTGTGAAAATGCGGCAAAGCGCAGAAATCGTGTTTTTTTGGAAGGTCTAACTGATAAAACCTGCCTGTCTCCATTCCCTTTTTCAAATGCATGTGGCCTCCGATGGGACATGAAAGGAGGCTGCATGGGAGGGAAAGGTTAACACGCGACACCAGAAAGGTCAGCCGTCACAGAGAAGGGCAACCCAGTTGTAGTTCCAACTTGTGGCGGGTCTGGTCGACCGCGGGTCACCAAAATGCGGGCTCATTAGATGAAACCTGGTGACTCGGTTTGTTTTCTGTTGAGCTCAGTGCTTGTTCTTATTAACTAGGCAATTTCTCCCCATCATCGCAGTGTTTCTGCTCCTTGGGTGGGTACATGGCCCTCAGTAAAGGTCAAGGGTAGTCTGTAGAAGAAAGGAATGAAACCTGCCTTAGAAGTGAAAAACGGGACAGTGACATGCATCCCTTTCATTGTGGTTTTAAGGGCCTGTTCGCATGTTTGGTAAAGGAGAGTCAAGTGCATTATGATATCACCGCTCAATTCGTACATGTCAGCCAGTAGGTAGCATAGCGGTTAGTGGTATCACATTTGGTATCGGAGGACCAAGATCCGAATTCTTCCACAAGGCAATTCCCCTGAATTGACGTGGTAAAATTTACCCAGCTGCAGAAATGGATAAATTCTTGCGAATGGCTTAACATTTTAATTTGCGTTGGAGAAGTGTGAGCTAAATAAACAAATGCAAACATAAATCAGTCGGTGTGGAATGACACGGTAGAGCTAACTTGCTTCCCTGTAGAGTTGTAGAGATGGGGGGAAAAGAGATTGATAGAAAAGGATGGGTGGGGGCCCTAAGCTTCAGTGACTGTTGGGACCCTACCTATTTAAGCTTAGCAGTATGCATATATTTTCATATGCAGTTGACCCTCCCACAATGCAGCTTCAATTTTTCACGGGTCGGCAACAAACGTTTAAATGGAAATTTTTTGGGAGCTTTGCAACTTTGTGCGGAAAACCGCATGGCACTGCAGACGACTCGTGTAGCAGATGAAAAGTAAAGAAAACGCGAGAAAAAGAGTTTAGAAAATAATAAATGCATAATATATATATGATATTAATGTATTTTATCATTGAATGCGATAAATATACAACAAAGTAGTCAAATCTCAAAAATTTCTCCCCCAGACCCCCCAGCTGGAGGTGCTCACTTTGCTTACCTGGGGGGGGCCGAAAATTTTAAGCAGTTTTTCCACATCATGGGAAGACTGAGCTCATAACCCCCATGATGTGGGAGGGTCAACCGTATCTGCTATACATTGGTATTAACTGCAATAAAAGAAGAGTGGGTCCCTGCACAGAAGGAAAGTGTGCAGTGTCAAAGCTTAAAATTATTGTCAGTAACAGGTGCAGCAGAACACAACAAATAATCCCTCAGTAGACAGATTTTGCAGTGTTAAACCTTACAAACAAACAAAAATACTGGGTATCAGCCATCTGTTTTAAGAGTACAAGGATTGCTATCCTACCCTCCAGACCAAGCCACTCATACAACCTACAGCAGACAGAAATAAATTTGTTGGAGTCAAATGAACCAAGTCAAATGTGATTTAAGCTTTCGAGCACACGCTGCAGTCAGTCATTCATATGAAACCACCGCGTTTTATAAGCATTGATATGAAGCGATTTTCACACAGGTGACCTTTGCCTGTTTGTTAACAGTGCAGTTGACTCCCCCAGCGCTCTGTGGAGGCTGCAAGCTCAGTCAACAAGCTCACGAGGAAAGAATAAAAGCTCAGTGTTCAAGGTCAAGATAGCCAGCAGCACGCAGAATATTATCTGCTGCAGGGAACGAAACGTTACAGCAACAGGCTGGATTCTGATCATTTTAGTGAGAACCTGGGCCACACACTGTCTGGAAAGCATTCTCACTCTTGCACCCGCACTGAGTGTGAATATTGATCTAATTGAGAAATTGACGTCTGGCTGGGAAGAAGTGCCAAAGACATTTGGATAAGCAACCCTCTGAATGCAGTAAGGAAACTCTACTTTTAGAATTGTTGGATTATTTGGATTAGTTGCCAAAGACATGAACCTTCAACCAGGAGGCCATGGTTTTTATTCCTCCTCCCACTGCTGCTATAGTATGTTTGAGCATGGTGAGCATAGCCAAATTCAAGTAGTTTTAGATACGGCTAGTAAGCAGTCTACTGTATAACACAATCCCCAACTAAGGAACAAAATAATTACTTGACCATCTTCTGGAACACATCATCATCATCATCATCATCATCATCATCATCATCATCATCATCTTCAGTCTTTATCTGAATTACCTGAATTTTCAGTTACTGCTGGTCTGTCTTCCAGTGAAATGGTGACAGCCCACCCAACCCAGGTCTGGGTTATCTAGATTATCTCGACATCAATGGACTATCAAAAATTTTAATGGCAACAGCATCCACTTAACGTATGACCATTAGCTTTGGTGCCCGTCCAATTTACAATAAATATCTCAGAAAAGTGGGTGCGCTATACAGTTTCATAATCAAGGACCTGCTGAGCAATGGTTTCCATATCTGGAAAACTGAAAATACAACTGACCCTCCCACACTGAAAATACAATTGACCCTCACACATCATGGCTTTCCGCATTGTGGCTTCGATTTTTTTGTGGGTCGGCAACAAACAATTAAATGAGAATTTTTTCGGAACTTTGTGGCCTTGTGCGGAAAACCGCGTAGGATTGCAGTAGCAGATGAAAAGTAAAGAAAATGTAAAAAAGTTTAGAAAGTCATAAATTGATAAAATAATTGTATAATATTAATGTATTTAAATGTATTTAATTGTTTAATATCATAAATTCTTTCTCATTTTTAAAATTTTTTTCTCATGTTTTTACTTAACACTGACTATAATATATGACCAAATACCCATCCCAAATAGTCTGAAAAACATCCTAAAACTAGTTAAATCTCACTCCCCCCCAACCCCCTACTGGAAGTACTTGTTTCACTTCGCTGCGCTTGCATGCTCGCTTTGCTTTCCTAGGGAGGCTGAACATTTTACGTGTTTTTTTCAACATCACAGTGAGGTGAGCCCCTAACCCCCGCAATGCGGAAGGGTCAACTATATTTCAAAACTGATACGAGAGGAAGTAGACCAATTGCTAACTACCAGAAATAAAGGCTTGTGTTAGTTATTGAGGGAGAATCACGTTCCTAAACCAGGAAACACGTAAAACCGAACAACTGGCAGCACGCATGAGAAGACATGTGAGGCATTCCCAGTTACCAATACATTGGTATGAGCTTCTGGAAAGGAACCGGTCATTTCACGCCTTGAGAAACAATTGGGTGTTTTGAAATAGCGCAGCGGTCAAAATTCCAATCACGGCTGAATAATTAAGAAATCAGCTGGAACGGAAAGCAGAATAGCTTGCGGCTCGCCGCAACCAGAACCGAAGACTGCCGAAATGGTTCCGTCGCATCAGCAACCATTTCTAAATTCCCTTATTCATGAATTGGGTGCTTTCATGAAACGGATCACATTATTCTTGCCTTCCTTTTGTTCTGATATTAGGAAGAAATGGTGCTGTCATTTTTGAAAACAGGTCATAGAAATGACTTAGACTTAAATGACAAACTTTATGCTTATAATTAAAACTAATGAAATTGGAGAAATGTTCAACATGAAGTAAAGTGTGAAAAATTTGAGGTTTTCCTCTACTCTGTAGAATAATAGCCTGGACCAATGTAATCATATTTGAATTAATGAGAACTTTAAATAGTCATGTTTCTGGAGTACACCATTGCACCTTCGATCTGAATATTTGTTGCAATTCTCTGGAAGACAATTGACCGGATGTGGCCTCAAGCACGGGTTTTATTTCCAGTTGTCATAAGTAAGTTTGGAGCAAAAGTTACCGATTGGTGTAGTGGTGGCTAGAAGCGAAGACACGAGGACACTCGGGCTCAAAGTCGCTTGGAGTGGAGGACCTGGATGCTTGCAGAGATGTGGACACCAAGTGATTCCAGGGCTCGGAGATGTGAGCACGGAAGAACTCGATGAACACAGAAACTTGGTGACAGGAGAGTCAGGTAACACATGGGAGCGAGGACTTAGGAGAGAGGGAGGTCAGCAGAATTAAATGAACTCCAGGTAGACATATTCAGTCTAGCAACATCACTGTAAGAGTTGGTTAAAAACCTGCAACCTTGCACCTATTCTTCTGTCCTTTTAAAAGGTTAGTGAACATTCAATTTAGGGTGGTTATCCATCTAGGTACTCCTGAGCGATGCCTCCCATAGTTGCTGAAGGTTTTATTCCCATGAGTTAAGACAGTAGTACTGTATCTGTTGTAAGAAGTATGCAGTCCAGAATTTATGGCTACAATAATAATAATAATAATAATAATAATAATAATAATAGTGCTATTATTAGTTATTTTGCTGTTTCCTGGAGCAGGATAATATACCTTGTTCAGTGGTACTGCAGCAGTATCATGGATTTGAACCCAGGCCCAAGTGTACAAGTATGCAATAAATGAACTTGATTTTGCTTTGTAGAAGTTTTAAAACACTCTGTAAGAGGCAGCATTCATCAGCATAGATATGACAAACAATGCTATAATGACTTTAAGTTTATTCCAGTCATTAAGCCTGGAATCCATTCGGTTAAAGAAATGTCTGCAGAGCTGCACTATGCAGTCATTAAACTGCTGTTATCCATTCGGTGGCGCAACACAAAGATGCAGACGCATCGTGTTCAAATCACAGCCATTGCTGTCCTCTCTGAGTCCTTGCTGCTCTGTTTGGCTACGCAGATTAACTGGACCCCCCGTGGCTGAACACTTAGGCCACCTCTGAAGAATTCTCTTACATGATGCCAGTTCTAGTTCCTTCCACCTAAACGCATCTGCTCTTTGGATCCCTGGACAACGTTTTCAAATATATAAACAAACCTATAATATTTAGCCTTAAGTCACCTGCAGCATTAACCGAACCAGTTCAGCACTTAAGTCAAACACCGAACAAACCTGAACCACTTGGTATGTAATATGGCTTTTTGCTCAGTTGCAGAAATTTTGCACGGCTCCCAATTTTGCCTCTCTGCTGAGTTTAAGGAGACTTCAAAGTAGCGGAGGACTGAGATAAAAATTAGGAATGACAACCAGTTGTTCATCAGCTCAGCTAATGGTAATTGTTATGAACCTCCATACTCCAAGCATGAGGCAATTGTTTGCAAGACCTTGGAATAAAAATAACCGACTTCACTGAGGGCCTGCAGCAGATTAAAGATGTTTCTTGCCCAGTGTCTTTGCTGATGCTGGGTATGTACTTTGCGTCAGGCTGTAAAGGTAAGATGTCCCCTGGGGTGTCAATGTTCATTTTGCACCCTGACACATGTCACGTTGTCCCTATGTAAATGTCTCATTGCCCACACCGAAGCCGCATTGGTACATAACCCTGTGATGTAATGCGCCAGAAATGTTTGGTGCTATATAAATGCAAAACAATCTTCGCTCTATAACTTTAAGTATCATTGCTTTTCATTAGGAGGGAATATGAGCCAGGGTTTAAATGCTTTATCTCTTTAAGTGCTTCTGCTTTTGGAAAGAATGCGTGCGGAAATTTTGGGCGGATTTTGTTGCAGGTGAACATTTAGAAGGATGCTCATTTAGTTTCTTGGAATGCTTGTTGACAAGTGGCAAATATTTATATGTGGCATTTGGGATACATGACAGTGGGATTTTGAAATGGATTTCAAACGGATAAGCTGTCAGTTTTTAGTCGCAGAGGCGAACCTTTGTACCCCTGTCACTCTGGAAAAAGCCAAGGGGAAGCAGCGCCAGGGGGCCGTCACCTACTGAGCCGGAGATAGTCTGGGATCAGGGAGTCTGGGAGCCGTTTGTTCTTTAGGAGCCCTATCATTTACCTTGACGTTTCAGGGTAGAGACCCTCAGAGGAGGATTGGACTTGGGAGGGGGATGTAATTGTTAGGGCATTCAGTCCTTGCACTGCCAGGCAGAAGAAGCAGAAATGTGAGGCCAAGGCAGAAAAGCAAAAGCCAAACTCCGGCATCCTCCAGCCCCTCCGAAAGGAAGTCCTGAAAAAACTTTTTGTCATCCTTGTTATTAAAAGGAACATCAGACTCATTTCCTCGATAATTAAATTTTGAAGCCAGTTTCATTATCGGGACTGAGGATTGCTCAAGTTGCACAAGTCGGTAAGAGACTTCCCACCGGCCGTCTGGCCAAAAATATGCTGAAAATGTCCGGCACACACAAATGTGTCATTCATCAGTAATAAGCCAGAGGATTTTGGTGTTTTGCCTGAATGAAGAAATCGCTTGGCTCAAAATTTCTGATCTACAAGCGTACATTGGACTTATATAAGGGCAGGCATCTTGAATCAAAATGACAAGAATTATCCAGGATTTATAATAACATTTATATATTAAGGGACCTCTTCAATAAAAATGTAATGTATTCAATTTATTTTTGAAAAAAAAAAAGAAATATTTTTCACTGTGATCATTATTTTCCTGCTTTGCTAAAAGTAATAATTATTTGCTGTTACTTTTTCTTATTAATGAAAAAGGCCTGTGTATAAGTTATGGAACCTCGCAATGGTGATACTCAAATACCCTGTTTACTAGTTCTTACTTTACTTATCTTTCTTTTTCTCTGGTTCACTGAAAAAAATCCCTGACCAGGAGAATTATTACTGGCAACACTTTTACCCTCTTTCGTGATTTACTGTTTATTTAATTCTACAGGGTCTCAATCAATAGAACTCAATTCCCATTGCTATCCATGCAGCGGTCATTTTCTGGAAAAGCCTTATGGTCTTTTTTTTCTGTAAGGGTGCGACCAAAATTCCGACATCTTTGAACGAAACAAGCCGGTTAATGGATGTTGTTGTTTTAATAAGAATGCTGGATGTTTAGTTTCTGCTGGATATTGAATTAACAGGTGTTGAAAATTAGAGCAGGTGTTCTGTCTCATTGCTTTGAAATCTGAAAATTGGTCTGCCTTTAAAGGCCGAGTTTCCTCGCTGACATGGAATAACTGCCTTAGGGAGCAGTGAATGGACTGGGGGAGAAGACTAACTTTGGTTTAAATCCCCTTTTGATTTTCAGGTTGGCAAAACAGTGGTATGATCTGGAAAAAAAAAAACTCTCTCGGCACTTTGACATTGTTGAGTAAGTGCACTAGGAGATCTATCCGATTTGCAGTATCACCCGCCTGCAAAATCAGCCCGCTGGCCCTCGAGGCACGGCTGCTTGCAGATGTATCTGTCTGCCGACTTCCCGTTAATGCCAGGATGAGATGCAAGGAAATGTGTGGTCCTCCTGGGCTTTTTCAACAACAAAAGCATATGGGCGAGTATCTACTGAGGTCGGTGCTCGGTGCATCACTCTCAGCTGTTGAATAGGCTGTGATTATTTTTTTTCAGAAATAAAAAGAAGTCTTGCATGTGTAGTCAGGTTGTGTAACCGAGGTTTTGATCAAGGACTAAGTCTTATGTGCAACGGAATCCCAGTTAATAAAACATGACCTGACTAAAGCACGTGACTGTTGTACACTTTCACAGCAAGGTCTGTAGTGGAACTGGCATCGTGTCTATTGAATTTGTCATTGCTGGTGTCTTTCTTCTAACTGAATTCTTCAGCTGGAAATCAGCTGCTGGAGCCTCCATATTAACCTTTGGATTGAGGTGTATAGTCTATTTTATTAATACAGCTTATTTTTATGGTTCAAAGCAAACCGAACGATCCAAGGCTTTAATCAGCTTGGCCAAGCAGTCTTTCGTGCTGGATTTTCTATGTCACTCCTGAATCCCAGGTGTTTGTGCATCAAGGGCTTCAATTAAGCTGGTTAAGGCTTTAGCATCCAGCCCTTTTGTACCACGTTTTACCTTTCTTTAACCAAATTACTGAGGACTGTATAGCTGTGTCATAGGGAAATCGATGTGCTCAACACTAATGCAGGTGAATGGCCTTGAATTTGTGCAACTAATTTGGAAGCGGTTTTTTTTTTTTTTTTTCCTTTCCTCCCCCTGCTGATGCGAACACTTAACATTGGAGATGGTACTGCTGGACAGCTCTGACTGCAAAAGTTATGAAGATGCGAGGTTTAAGGTCCTCATGGAAATTAACCTGTCCCACGCAGTGCAAGTGAGTCAATGGCCTGTTAGCATGTGGACACCCTATGTCTTATACCTAAAAGCTATGATGTTTATTATTGGTACTGCACCAAGTTTTGGGAAAGGTTTTTGATGGTGAGTTGAGGGGGAAAAAAGTGTGATGTTGGGCTAGGTAGTGCCACCCATGCAACATTACAGTGCAATGTAGGTCTGATAGATCAAACTAGCTGTCTTCATCTGTGTATTTGATCCCCTAGAATCACCTGTAATTTCCTTACAGAACCTCACAAAGGATAGACTTGTAGAACATCAGTCAAGTGTGCACTGCAGAAGAACTAAGCCTCCTGAGAAAATAGACAACTTTGTCATATTTATACAGCAAAGTGTTGCTCAACCACCCCAGCCTGTTTCCCAAGTGCACCCTCAGGTATCTGTCCATACCCACCATCTCGCTTATCATGCATGATGACCGTTGCCTAGCCTCTTGAGTGTATACCTTGTCTAATTGCCCCCTATGTTTTCTGAGCCATTTGTGCTACAGGTCACCTCGCAGTGTGAGTAGATCAGGCTGGATGGGACACTGGACCAGAACATGAAGGGGATAGACGGAAAGCCGATCGATCAGATCAAGCTGATTACAACAATTCAGATGATGCGGGAGGCCATGCCTGACTGTGAACTGGCACTCTAACTATACCATACCTCATATAACACATTGATAAAAACCAACTCTTATTAACTTATCATGAACTGGCTATTACCTATGCATAGCATGCCCAGGAGGGGTGGGCTTCCACTGGCACATGGACCCCCAGAGGTTTGTTTTTCTCCTATTCTCTTGTGGAAAGGAGTCTCTTGTTTTCCTCTCCTCCGTGGCACTACCCCTGTCATGTCTGAACAGCGCTCTGTGTCACAGCAGTGAGAAGAGCGCTATGTGAAAATTGAATTTAACTGAATTGAATCTCCATGTCCTGTTCATCAGTGGCCACCGAACACAGCAGGGCCTAGAACAGAAACTGCCAGCTTAGTTTTATTGTAAATCAGCAAATGCCTGTGAGTCAAAAAGAGCTTAATAAATCTTATTCTTTTCCTTGTCTTAAAAAGCACCCTTGTCCCAATTAAACCACACTACTTGTTTTTCTTTAGTTGTGAGTGAGCACTGATGGCGAATAATTCAAAGAAAGCAAATGACTGAGTTGAGTCTGTTTCCAATTTGATCTCTGCTGGAAATATTGATGCCCTAAATTGTCGGAAGTGTAACATCAGATATCGGTTTTCAATGTGGGGAAAAAAAACAGCAGCTCTTTATTCCTTTGAAATAACTTTGCCGCAAATGTGGTGTCTTCTGTTTAGAGAGATGACAGCGGTGAGACATTTTCCCAGAATGCACGTCTTATTTAAATATGTGATATAAAGTGCCTTTCTGTCACCTCAGAGAATGTTTATAATTCAAAGAACTACAAACTGAATTTTCAATACATTTAAACCTATGCTTTCTATGTCTCTGAGAAAGGTGGGGGGATTTGAATAAAAATGACTGTCTTATCTCAGAGAAGAAGGGGGAAACAAAGAAGATGTGTCAGAATATCTGTGGGTGACACAGAACAGAATTATGGTATCGGGTTTGCAACTGGTTAAGATAATGGCTTCAAATTCCGTACGAGAGCAGAACTTGTCTTTGATTCGGGATGCTGACGCCTACATGGACAGGGAGTGGAATGATAGAGGGAGAGAGGCATGATGGGAAAACTCTGAGAGACATACCTGCAGGGTGAGAGTCCCAGTGCAATGCTGCCACAGGAGCACCCGGGGATTGAAACGTCCCAGATTTGGATCCTTGATCTTTTGGTCCACCCAGTTTTCAGCAAGGACTGAAAATCACGCTTCTCTATTTTAATAAATGGCAAAACAGAAAGAAAATTGTATTAGTTGGCAATCGAACATAATGCAATATATGCATAGCTTTCATGGATTTTTTTAGAGCATTTCATAATTTTCCTCCAAATAGAAAAAAGTTCCTGCTTATATCGCCTCAGCTGCATGAATGCTGCATGAAAGAAGCTAACAGATTTTCTCGCCCTTGCAGCGGCATTGTGGGAACATCAGCCAGGAGGCCCGGCGGATGTCCTTGGTCATGTTCTGCAACCGTTTCATTTCCAGCCTTGTGGTTTGTGGCAGAAGACTGACAATGATTCCGAAATGGCGCTCTCAACAAGACTTCCCGCCAACAAGCCAGAGGCCACTTCCGAGGAGCCTCGCTGTGCTGTTCTCGATACACCCTCGCCGTAGAAAAGGGATGGCAGTTGAGCAGGTAGCGTCGGCCCTGTTCAGCAGTGGGGGTTCTGATGAACCATAACCACAAAACACCTTTTCATTGTATCCGGGCAGGCAGAAGTGTCAAAGACGGTGTGGTCTGCACGTACTGCAGTTCTTGGAAATTGCAAGAACCTATTAGTGTATTTATATTCACGTATTTCTTCATCATGCGACTCCCTGGATGCATGCAGAGGTGCCAAAATGAGACCCCTAATGAAGCAGCTCCCCACTCCATCCGTACTCAACCTGTCCAGTCAGATGTGTGACATGAGGGATTGGAGGTGGGGCAGACACAATAATTTATGACTTTGTAGATGATGGTCTTCAAGCTCCTTGAATTGTGCTACATCCATTGTGTGTATTATGTATGCATGGCTTAGGAATGAATGCCTCCATAATTAGAGGTTGAGGGATAACAGACAGTGGGGCAGGAAAGACCAGTGGCCAATGGCTAAACCTTCTCTGTATACCCAACCGGACCCCCTCTACACCGAACCAGACTTTATTGCTTGTATTTGATGGTTCATCTGATCCATAGGAATATCTCTCCTCCTTTTTCATACTCCTGCTATGTGTGCTGAAAGTTAAATCAAATCTAAGGTACTTGAACAAGGGTAAAATGTATATATTTAATATAAAACAAAGGTATCGGGATCTGCAAAGGGACAGGGCTATAGAAAGCATGTATTCAGAGTCAATCTGATAATGCGAATTTCAGTGTTTTTCCTTTTCAGCGGTGAGACAGCCACATTCATCACCTGCATAATGCATGCCTTCATATTTATCATCTGCATCCTATAGGCCAGTGTTTGTCTTCAGCGCCTTTTCCTGTTGCTCAATCGCACGCCAGTGTCCTGCTCCCACTCTGGGAAGCAGAGTGATAACAGGTTGAGAAATTGGTTTCCTATTATAATCTGAGCTTTGTGAATTTTCACAAGGATTCCCAGGGATGCTGTCGTACTTGGTGTAAATATGCAGGCTTTTCTACACCTCTCCCTAAGTCTTCCATTCCTCAGTGGGGAATTTGTTCTGCAGTTGCCAAATACCCAATTTACAGCCAGCCCGGCGCAAGATGTTTAGTGAATTTCTTGAAGAACGTCCACCAACAGTGCTCACTTTACTACACGCTGAGTTCGGAAAACCAACAAAACCCACGGGGCTAACGTTTTTAAAAATGAGACAACCTAAAATTTAAACCTTTCGAGCATATTTCACGTTTCAGTTTTATAGACCTAAAGTGGCAAGGATGAAATGCATCGCTCTGTAATTATGTGACTGTTTTGTAAGGGAGATTTTAACTGTGATGTGGGGTTTTTCCTCACTACCAAATCTTTTATGAATTACTGCTGTCTAAAATGAAAATAAAGTTTATAATTGTAGGCAATTAGCTAGCACACATCTGTGGCAGCGGCATGCCTGACGCCCTGCACAAAATTGCATTTTAGCAGGGAACATATTTATAAAAAGAACTACGTAGGTTGTGACCCAAACATGCAAATTTGCTCAGATCACAGCTTGCAGTCTTTGTTTATTCTGCCTATTTCAGATAGAGGATTTTTGTTTGTAAACGTGTGGGGGGAAAGGTTCACAATAATTCTACAGATGTAATAACAGACGCCTCAATTTTAATTTTATAAGTTAGTGCTTTTATTTGTATATATTTATATTTACCCAATGTCTGTTATGTTTATTGATATTGTAGGGATTAACATAGTGCTCATTACTGCCATCTATCGTCTGTAAGCTGAAGCTTCACTGCTGCCACCTCAGGAGAGCATGTCTAAAAATCCTTGCTCAGCTTAAATTTGTATCATGCTCCATTTCCATAGCATTGTGTTTTTTTAATATTCGCTCAGATTTTAACAAGACTGAAGTGTGGTACTGAAAGAGTGACACTGCAATACATTGCAAGACTGTCAAAATAGAGTCTGGTCTTCAGTGGTGTCAGCTATGATGACCTTTGTGATTCCATTTCTGGAAATTAACTTGCAACTCTGCTAATGGATTCCCAACAGGAATGAAAGTTTTTTGATGTGACAAAAGGGTGGGGGGTACAATATATAGCCAAAAGTATGTGGACACCTGAGCATCACTATCATATTTGGTTGTTGAACCTCCCATTCCAAACCCGTGGACATTAATATGGAGTTATGGGGAACCCTTTGCTGCTATAACAGCCTCTACTCTGTTGAGAAGGCTTTCCACCAGATTTTGGAGCACGACCGTAGGAATTTGTGCTCATTTGGCCACAAGAGCATCAGTGAGGGTAGGTGAGAAGGCTTTGCTCATGGTCGGCATCCATTTCTTCCCGAAGGTGTTCAGTGGGATTGAGATGAAGGCTCTGTGCAGGCAACTCAAGTTCTTCCACATCAACCTGGGCAAACCATGTGTTTATGGAGCTCGCTTGGTGCATAGGGGGGCACAGTCATGCTGTAGCGGGAAAGGAGCTTCTTCCCCAAACTGTGGCCACAAAGCTGGAAGCCCACAATTGCCTAAAATGGGTTTGTATGCTGTATGGATGCAGCTCAAGCAGCTCAGCTCAGTCATTTTGTGTATGCAAAATATAAAAAAACATAATAATTGTGACTTAATCCATTTAAACAGATTAACTTTAAGGCCTCCTGCTGTCTGTGTTTCTCTAAACCTTTCTGTAAAGATGCTGAGGGCCAGTGGGGCCCAGTGCTATAGTCTTCTGCCAAAGTGGTTTCATTCTTATGACTGTATAAGCTTCAGACATGTGTGCTGATCCAAGTTAGCCTGATAACAGGCTGTTGGTATCATCCCCAAGGTAAAAGATGGCAATCCTAACAATTATACAGCTGGAGTCCAGTTCTGACTACCGACATGTGTGGTACAGGTGGCCCCGAACACACTGGACAACACAGAAACAGCACCTCGCCTCCTCAAAAATACACCAATTTGCAGCCCAGCAGATGTTTCATGCTGCTTGTTTCCCCTGCATTGCATCATTGCATTCATCACCTTCGTTGCACATTAGAGCTTCTATGCTCCTCTAATGGTGAACAGACTACTCTCAAAGATGTGGCCTCCGCTGTCAGCAGCACAATAAAGTATGAGAAAATGCACAGTGGCAGTTATTGTTGGACAAGAAAATACGAGGCAGCTGCAAGAAATGAGCCTCTTTTCTTCATCTTGCTCAGGTTACCCCATGGCCCCCCGTGGCTGTGACACAGCTAATTATGCTGTTGAGATGTAAAGGGATCTTGTGAATCTAGAACAAAGCGGGATCCTTCTCCATCTGTAGGTAATGACCTTGGGTGCGAGTGCCAGAGTTGCTATGCCTGCGAGTCAAATTGGCACCAGGTTCCTCTCTGCAGCCGCAAAATAAAGCCTAACATACAGTGGCCGTAGGTCACAGGTAGGTAGGTTCACACAAGAGTAACGCAATGTCATATAGGACGTTGTCTCTTAACAAGAGCACACTAGATTAAGACAACACCTGGGAGAACCACAGAACACCTTAGATGTTTGTTTCTTGGTGGATTCATGTCATCCAAATGCCTCGCAATAGCAAGGTAACAGGTTAATGCCTTCAGATGTACAAAAACTCAGGGCACCCAGTTGAGCCCAGATTAATCAATTCCATCTGTAGGGTGACAGTGCCTGGACCTTTACGATGGAGTACACAGCATGAGGGTTACTTGCAATGTTTATACTGATTGTTTCATTTTTATGCACTGCCCGGGCAAAAAAAAAAAGTCACATATTCTAATATTTTGTTGGACTTCCTTTAGTTGCATTCATTCGCTGTGGCATCGTTTCGATAAGGTTATGCAATGTCACAAAATTTATTTCCGTCCAGAGTTGCATTTTTTTTTGCCAAGATCTTGTATTGATGATGGGAGAGTCGGACCACTGCGTAAAGTCTTCTCCATTCAAAAGATTCTCAGTGGGGTTAAGGTCTGGACTCTGTGGTGGCCAATCCACGTGTGAAAATGATGTCTCTCTCATGCTCCCTGAAGCACTCTTTCACAATTTGAGCCCCATGAGTCCTGACATTGTCATCTTGGAATATGAAGAAAAAATTCATTGATGGAAAAACCTGGTCATTCAGTATATTCAGGTAGTCAGCTGACCTCATTTTTTGGGCACATAACGTTACTGAACCTAGACCTGACCAACTGAAGCAACCCCAGATCGTAACACTAAGTTAAATCCAGGTGGCAACTTTTTTTTGGCCGGGCAATGTAATTCTTATCAAATCTGGCAATTCTGACAGCAAAAATGACAAATGTCACCTCTTGTTTATGAAATACAGTCGGGCAAAATTTCCACATTTCTGCCACTGAATGTAAATGTAGCGCTGTTTTGACAGCCTAGGCTTCATACCCATGATGGAGTGTACAAAAGTTCTCAAAAGTTGGCATTTGAAAAAACATTGAGATCAAGCACCTTTGAGAGATGTTTCCCCATACCGCTGAAGCGAAGACAAAGCAAGCCATGCTTGTTTCTCCCACAATCTCCTCTTATTCCTCTGACTGTATTGTAAGTTGTGCTTTTAAAATATTGCAAATATCTCGACAACTGCCACCATTCTAGCATTTTCCTGCTTAAAGTAACTTCATATATAGCGATTTATTGTAAGGACACAAAATGAAAGTTCAAATTTGTTGCCCTGGGATACTACAAACCACCTTCTTTATCCAACACTGTTTTTCTGTAAACTCTTGCTCATAGATATTTATTTTTAGGGTTCCTACTGTATTATTTTCATTGATTAAAATATTAAAGATGTTTAAAGAGGTGATAAATGAATCTAATGTGTGTGTCTTTAATGTTGGCCTCATAGTTCATTGATGTTAGCACATCCACAGTTTACTTGACCTTCACTTGAATTTGAAGCACATAATCTGATGTCATGCTCATGTCATTTTAATGTGCATGTAGCCGTACATGCTTAAATGCTTTGCTTTCCCAGTTCAGGTTTAACTATATGTTATGTAATTTATTTGGTTCTTAATACCTGCTGGAAAAAAACAAGCTTAACTGGTTGCGCAGCGGGAATTGCAAAGTTCTCCACCCAGTAAGTGGAGTAAGATCTCACAGTTGTTGCAGTCAGGCTGGTATGGTGGCCTAATAAGGCGTGATGTTAAAGAAGCTGTGATAATGCTACGCGGGGGAGTGAAGTCATGGAGCATGACTGCAGCAGACACACGCCGGCTCCCCGACATCTTTGTGCTGGAGGCTCGGCATTTCGGCCTCGGGGCTGCTGAGCCTGCTTTGCATCTGAGGGACTTCTTTCAGTTTTATTTAGAATTCTCCAAAAGTTTGTTGGTGCGGTTTCTGAAACAAAACTTGAAATGAAGTCATCAGGTAAAAGAGTAAGAAATGAAGTGACTTTAAACATCCAAAAGTAAACTCTGACAGACAGCAGAGAAAGTTTCGGTATGTACAAAGGGAACAGCAAAAAACTTGGTGATTAAGTAAGCTTTAGCATATTCGCTTTGCCATTTTCTACTTCTGTAGTTAAAGCCTATTTCTGTTAGAATTTACTGCATTTATGCTCACTTCTGGTGTTTCTTCACTGCCTCTCAGTACACAAAATAAGTGCCCAGCTGAGCTGTATTGCGATTATTTTCCCCCAAAACAATTACAAATATTACAGTTGTATGTATCATGTATCTAAAGAGCTGGATGTTTTCAAGATGAGGTCCGGGTTAAGCAGCTTGTTCTACTCTAAAGCAGTCAGGCCCTTCAACTAGAGGGGCGCCTGAATGAAAAATAAAAACAGTGTAAGCACACCATAAATAAACTTGTCCTGCACATTGATGTTTTTTCATGTTAAGGCCCAACTTACAGGATGTTTAATACTTATGTACACTTGGAGAAGTTAAAATGACTGCCCGATAGCACTATTAAAGTCATTTGTGTGTTCGGTGGAGAGTCGTGAACCACATTGCTGCTCCTGGCATGTCAGTCCAGTTAACTGGATGCACTTTGTTGTTGTTATTCCCATTAAATTTCACCCTCATCTGTTAAACCCATCTCCTGAATGACTCAAACTCAACATAGTCCACTGGGTATAAAGCCACTCAGTTTCACATATTAAATAAGGGCCTTGTTGTATGCGGCTTTTCTATTAGTACAGCAGTATAGTATTCTAAAATACGACAAAGAAAGTGTTGGTGTAATAGCCTTGGAAAAATGTTTATGAAATAAACAAATTGTAAGCAGTGGTAGCAAATGACAACAAAACCCCAAAATCAAATTGGTTATAGGGAGGGTACAGTACAGGAATACTGTATGGCTTAGGGTGCTGGTTGTTACTTGTGTCTGGGTGAAGAAAATGCATGCATATGCATTCATAAAAAAACAAAAAAAACCCCAAAAAACAAACAAGAAACATTTAATTAGTTCTCACCCCCAGGCCTCTCCATCACAAGCTGTGTTCTACAGCTGAAATAGCAATTGCTCTGTTTCAGCTGTTTTCTCTCCAAACAAAAAATACCAGACACTAAAAGCTGCTCTGTAAGCCAGACGACACAAACGACACTCAAATCCCAACAATTTTGACCCTTCGTCTCTTTTTCGATATTAATATTCTTGTATTTTATTACTTGTGAGAGGAAAAGCAGCGAGTTCCTGGCAGGGGGTTTCCAGAAATGTACATCACCAAGGACCTCTCCACAACTGATAACACAACCCACCTGCTGAAAAAGGTGTAACAGCATCTCTGCTTCTGAAGGAGACTGAAAAGAGCTGGACAACCATATCCCATCCTTACCAACTTCTACAGATGTGATGCAGAGAGCATACTAACCTCCTGAGTCTCAGTCTGGTGTAGGAACTGTCTTGCCTCTGACTGGGAAGCTCTGCAGTGAGTAGTGAAGACCGGCCAGTTCATCACTAGGACTTTACTGTCCACCATCCAAACCACCTACAACAAGTGGTGCATCAAGAAAGCTTAACACTCTTATTTGGGAAACACTAGGGCATCCTGAGGGCCAAAACCAAGAAGAAGAAGAAGAAGAAGATCAACAAGAACAAGAACAAGAACAAGAACAATAATAATAATAATAATAATAATAATAATAATAATAATAATAATATAAAAGCAGGTAGTGTAATAAATAAAAAGATCTTATTTCCGGCTATAGTACCCTTGAGAAAGTGCCGATCCTGATTTGCTCCAGAATTAAAAATGTACAACAGTTTGTCTTTTAAATTATTTAATTTCCTTTATTTCCTTCCTTGACACCAGAACATGTAGGTCCAGTCATCATTTCATTTGTAGATTCTTCCCTCAGACTCTCTGGTTGTATTGCAAGACCTTGAAGCACAACACAGAATCTATCTAACCATCACCAAGAATGTTTAAAAAAAATGTTAACAAAAAAATCCATAGTTGCAATCTTTTCCAGCAAGGGTCAGTCCAAAAGGTTAGACTGTTATCCTAGAGGCAAACTCAGAAGAGGTTAGTGTTGACTTTTTGCCTGAAGAATATAAGTGAGAGAGCAGTTCTGAGGTCTATTGGAGTCTCATTCCACCACAAAAAAGGGAGCAGGCTGTGAAGCTGGGGACATCAGAAAACAACCAGCAGAAGGGGCCTTTATGGGAAGGGTGGAGGAGGTTTCTTTTAAGTTCTCTTTGGATTTACCTTGGTACAAAACAAATGCTTTTTTTTGCATGGCTGAATTTCACACCGTCTGTCAGCAGGTTCATGCAAGTTCTTGAACATGAGGACTGTGGATCCTATTTACTTATAGAGTCTTTGCAATCAGCTTATAATGATTTACCCATTTATACAACAGGTGAATTCGTAGTGTAGCAATTTATGGTAAATGCACTTCTCAAGGGCTCAGCGACAGGTGGTGAGATTTGAACCTGCATTCTTTGAATGGAACCAAAGAGCATCAATCAACTATCGGCCATCCCCTTGCCTTATGTCATTTTTCCAGAAACTCATCTTGAGATGAAATACTGCTCTTAAAACACCTGAACGGGTATATTTCCCGCTGCCTGCTTTTGGGTTGTGAAACTGGACTAACAGAAGTGAGGAGGCCTGTGTCTTAACACCCAGACCCTAATTGTTCTTCACTGTTGCTCTTGCACCTCAAGGGATCGAGTTCTGATGATTTCTGGGTAAATTTCCTTGTAAAAATATGATCTGCAAATAAATTTATTTTTAGCGCTGTTATGTAGTGGTAACTTTGTGAGCGGCGCTCTCTAGGAATCAAACCGACTCCCTCTGCCTGTCAGCTAGCTCAGGACCCCCAGGGCCATGTGTACAGCGATTAATTTTAATCTGATTAGCACTTCTTGGATTCGCCACTGCCCTCCCCATTTCTGGACTCATCTGGAAGCTTGATCTGACGGAAGATATCCCTCTGCGTTTGCCCACTCGTCGGAACCATCACGGCATCACAGGCTACACTACACAGCGGTGCCTTTGTCACCAGGTGTCGGGATGCCTGCTTCTTCTGGAGCGGATGTTCACAGTAAGTGGGTCAGGAGTGATCGGTACAGTTTGTAGAGACAACCCGGTAAACACGACGAGCGTCTCGCGGCTCAGCGCCTTGCCTTCCTCCTCTCTCCACCCCTCCCTCTGACTCCGCTCTCTTGCGCGAATTTGCTGAAACTGGAGCAACTCAGCCATCAGCTGTGTGACTCAGCAAATAGTTTCAGACTTTAATTGTTCACCACAAACATGTTTAACAGCTTGAATATGGAAGAGGCAGACTTGGTGGGGGGGCTTAGAAAGCATATTGCCCTGAGTAATTTCAGAAGGAGATAATCCCAGAGATTTTGGCATCCCTACTTGCATTTTTATCACTCTAGCCATTCGCACCACCTTGCAGAATTGGTTTGCAAGCACGACAGATGCTGATGAGGAATCACCGGTGGGAAGCAGTTTACATCTCCATGTTTGCGAAGTCACAGCGAGCGTCTTCACTTGTGCCGATGCTGTGGATTTATTTACATCGGACAGTTTGTTGAGACCAATTTAAAACCTTAAAAGCGATTTAATTGCAAATACAGGCGTGATAACTACTAGGACGTGTTTCCTTGTGAGCGATGGACTGAAACAACTGTGTTGTCATTCGAAAATGTTTTCATAATTTGTACCCAACGGTCTTTATCTTAGGGGTGTGCCTCTCTGGAATGATGCCACAGCACAGTTTTTGAGGCTGATGCAAAAAAGCAGCCCTCAGCAGCTAAGAAACAGATGGGAACTGAGCTCGCCTGGCACGCTTTCAAGATGACCTCATTAAGCTCTCCTCGAAAATGGTTTCAAGCGAGGTGCACTTTTTTGTGTGGGCAGCAGACGCTCATTTCCCAGCAACCCTATACGAGATACCAGCTCTCGTTGTGGTTTCCCGAAACCTGAAACTAGTGGGAGAAGTGGGATATTGTGTTGAATCAGGAGGTCAGGCACTCCAAGGAAGAAGTTTTAAAATGATACAGTGAGGCACCTTGCAATATTTCCCAGTATTCCTTTGCATCCAGAGCAATGTGTTGGGTGACATAAAGTTGCTGAGTCGTATTCTGGAACGGCCCATCCACAACCTTCGCTCAAGTACCAGCAGCAGGCTTTGAGGCGTACTGAGGACAGCATAAAGGACAATATCACACCCACATGAAGTAAATGGAATAACCTTCTGGTCAACAAGCAGTGATGATTACTTCTCACAAACAAAAATTGTCTGCACAGAACCTGGGGATCCAATATCAGAGCTAGAACCATAATTCACTCCTGATGCTTCTGTGCTGAGTTAATGTTGCTTTTCTAATTTATTTCATAATTATTCCCCGATAACCAGCAATGAAGGTTTATTATTAATCTCCTTGTAAAGTGCTTAGTAAACCCTTCAGGCTATGATAACAAATGGTAAATAGCCAAAGAGTCAAATAAAACAATTTACAGAAATACCATGGACAGCGCAAAAAGCATCAAATGTAAGGTGACCTTCATCAGAAACCCCACGATGTATTTAGCTGCGAGGGACATTTAAGCCGAGATTGCTTGGTGGGAATGCCGTGATAATGCACAATGAGTAGAAAACTGTAAGAGCTACTTGTTGACTGCAAGAAGGATGTCGAACCTCTTTTAGCAGGACATGTAGGCCAATCTCAGGTGCCCCATCATTCCACTCACAGTGTTTGGCCTTGGTATCTTCTTAACCTGCAAACCACCACAAAGGATAAGATTTAAGGTCATGGGCTTGTAACCTGCTGGCTACTGGTTTAAGTCTTTCTGTGGCACCCTTGAGCAAGTTATACAACCTCAATTACTGTAGTAAACATAACAGGCTGGAACTAACAGTTTACATTTCTATGCATAAACACTGCCTGGCTCTCTCATGTCCGCTGAAGTTCTTGATCCTTGGATATTTTCAATAATACCAAACATCAGGCATTTTGGGGATGATAAACTTAAGTCCAGCTGAGGATGTGCAGTATGGAAAAGCAACATGGGTTCCAACACAACTCAAGCATTTGCTTAAACATCTACAATTTTCAGATATCTTTCCAGAAACGACCACAATGCAAAACCTCAAACCTCTTGGTCATCGATCTCAAGCTTTCTACTGTATTTGTATTTTAAAAGTCTTTTGATTTTATCCTTTTCCTATTAGAATCTCTTCCAAGTGTGGCTGTGATTTTGGGAAAGGAGTGGGCGTGGCCAGGCGTAACCTATTACACACATAACGTAAACTCTTATAATGCCTCTATGTTATATCATTCAAGTTATTACGCATGTGTTATTTATTTATTCAAGAAAAAAATAAAATATCTGCATCCGTTACGCACCCCTAAGAAGGAAGAATGTGTGGCATGAATGCGCTCTGCTTGTGTGTGGTCGGTTTCCTTACCTGCGGACAGGTTTTTGGCAGATTTTTAGGATTACGACCTTATTGTAGTTCTCAGCGTGCATGTAGAGCGCGAAAGGAAACAGATCTTGGCGCTAGTCGGCGCCTAAAACCTTCCTAACGAAAGGGAGAACGCCCGGTGAGACGGGGAGGGGAGAGCTGACACGCTGGACCTCACACGGTCAGCTGGCTGTATCAACCACTGAAGTGCGTGCACCAGTAGGAGAAGCGGTCGAAGCCCCCAAATCGATCGCCCCATCGATTTAATCTGCTTTTAAATATTTGCTTTGAATTTCACAGTCGTTAATTTTCTACACGTCGTCCTGTGGGACAGATGTCCATCTGACAACAAAAACAACAACTAATAATAATAATAATAATAATAATAATAATAATAATAATAATAATACCTGAAATTGTTAAGATGCTGTTTCAGTAGTGGGGAGCAGCGTTTAACCACGATCGACTGTTGATCGAAACAGCTAGGGGAAGAAGTTTATATTTTTATGTTTACAATTTGTAAGGTATAATTTTATATACGTATCTCACTGCTTATGGTTATTCTACAAAGCACGATAACTGGATTTTGTGTCGTGCAAAAGCGAGGCTGTTAGAAGTGTCTGGTTCCCACCGTGTGAAAGAACGAATGAATGAATGAATGAATGAATGAATGAATGAATGAACAGCATCCCCGCCCCTATGGCGTGTGGTCTATGCCTGCTTTGGTAACTGTAATACAGTAAGGAACCATTGCGTTGTCCATGAGGAATGGTTGCAAACGTGCGTCTGGATGGGTGGACGCTGTGTCGCCCCTTCTGCTGGTCGGGTTTTTTCTCTCGGATGCTTCTTTAAAGGCTGAAAGGGAGGAGGGGTGGGGGGTGGGGGAGTGAGGGCCTCCACTCCGGGCCCTGGCGCTGTCGAACCCGTATCGGATCTGTGATTTATGCGCGTGATAAAAAGCGCACCGCGTGTTGTTCCTCGGGTCTGATCTGTAACGCGTAGGCAGAGACACCGGGGAGGGGGGGGGGGTGTCTCTTCGCAGCGACCCCCCGCAATCCCGCTTTACAGTGTTATTCGAACGTGCACGCGCTCGGTGCCCATGTCGCGCAGTGGAATTCACATCCACCCCCCCATTCCGGTTCTGGTTCTTCCTGAGCTGGTTTGGCTCTTTTCTTCACAGCCCAAACGTTGAGGATCCTAACTCCCCTTCTTCTTTTCCCTCAGTTTCCCTTTTGGCCATTTTATTAAAATTATTATTATTATTATTATTATTATTATTATTATTATTATTATTATTATTATTATTATTATTTAGCTGACCACGTTGACTTACCTGGTTAGTATAAAAAACAAAACCCCCCGATTTCCTAGAACCAACTTAGCTGGAATTTGGAGTTTGGGGTTGGGGGGGGGCAAACTGAGAATCTGAAGCCCATACATTGGTGGAGGGGGGGGGGCTGTTTCCGTCGGCTCCAGCATCGAACTGCCGTTCGTTCACTTCCCAGCTGGCTGTTGACTGCGATCCGCACGTACACGCTTTCACCGAGGAATGAGTGCGTAAAGGGGCGACTCTGTATGTGACCATTTCGGAATTTTGGACCGGATCTGGGAGCGTTGCAACCCGGGGAAGCGCTCATCGTCAGCAGCCCCCTCCTCCGGATCGGTACCTGAAGGCTGTGGGCACCGCAGCGCGATCGCAGCGCGCCTCTCCTGCGCCCGGTGGACCCTGCGCGGCTCAGCTGCTGCCAGCCAGCTGCCCCCCTCCCCCTGGGCATCAGTTGCTACCCCCAGCAGCGGAAACGTGTTTGAATAAAACTGCTTTTATTTCCGACGGATTGGCTCCATCCAAGCCGCGTTTACTGTATTTGGCGCAATTTTTTTTATGCTTTACTGGGAAACGACCCCACGTTCCTGTGCGGTAGTTGCTGTTGCGGATCCGTTACTTTTAAACGGAAGTAGAAATTCTAATTTTTAATTCTTCGTTTCTGTTGTCACGCTTTGAAGAGGGATTTATAGAGGGATGTAGTTTTTCCCATCGTGCACCCTTCGGGAAAACACTTGTGGGAATTGGGTCCGTACAACTGGCATCTAAATACTGGGCTCAGCCATTCCTCGGAATCTGTGAAGAAAACGGCAGAAAGATAAAAAATAAAAGAAAAAAAAAGTTTTCCCACGATACGCAGCATATTTAAAATTTGTGCGGCCGGTGTTCGACACGGACCGCGTTCAGGCAGCAGACATTTTGCTTTTTTTTTTTTTTTTTTTGCTTCTTTCTACAGAAAATGTTCATACAACTTCGGCTGGGGCGGACAGACCTGGAAACGTCCGAATCTGCGCTGCTCGGCACACCGCTGGAGCGTCGCTTTTGAGTGGACGTGAATGAATGTGAGCTCGAAGCCCGGAGGTGTCCACTTCACCGCGTCGATCCGAGGTGGAGAAGGAGGAGGAGGAGGAGGAGAAGGAGGAGGAGGAGTGCGCGCTGCTCCCGTCGCTCCCTTTCTGTCACCAAGTCTCGGCGTAGCCACATTAAATACGGCGGCCTCGTCGACCATTTCACACGGTAAGCCGAGAAAAGACTCATTTTCTGCCCTGGGGTTGAGTAGAATAAACAATAAGAAAAGCCGTCGAGGCATTTGATTCCAGACCTCATTTTCAGCACCACGGCACCATGGAGAGCGCTGCGCGAGAAATTGTTTTTTTTTTTGACAACCACAATTTAGAACGACCTTGATTCTTCCTCTTTTCTTCTTCCTCTTCTTCTTCTTCGTCTTCTTGGACAATTTGGTTGGATACTGCGCGTTGCACCTGCACACAGCCCTGCCTTTATTCATTCTTCCCCGCTCACTCGAAACCCCCGGCCGAGGCGCACGTTCCCGCGTCCCGACTGTGGTTCCAGTGTTGGGGAGGGTGGTGGTGGTGGTGGTGGGGGGTCTAAGCGCGATTCCGCGCGAGGATTGCGCCGGAGGACCCCCGCAGAGCCCACCGACACCCCGGGACCCTCCAGTTGAGACACACAGGGATATCGATGCTATGCCACCACCATCGCGGCTTGCCTCCGTTCGAGCGCCGCATCCAACTCTGAAATCGACGCTTTTTGAAGGTACGGCACCTTTTCTCGTGGCTCCAACGCCCCCTTCGCGCAGATGCCTGCTGAAGGTGGTGGTGGTGGTGGGGGGGGGTGTTAAAATAAAGTTAAATAAACTATTCTCTGCAGCCCTGGACATGAGGGGTAGTGGGATCAGCCCTGCGTGCGTTTTCCAGAAAAGATCCGAGGAAAGACCGCAGGCTGCACTACTTCACTGGAGGAATTAAATCTGTGCATTTCAGCAATATAGTATGACTTTACTTTAGCTGACTGCACATATTTAAGCATGCAGTAAAAAGTTTCATCGATTTCATGTCTATTTAGAGAAAGAAACCTGTGCGCACTGTTCCTGAAATTCAATAGGATGCTTTCTGTAGGTTTATGTCTATTCATAATTTAAAGAAATGTGAACTCTAGAAAATTCTTTGCAGACTCGGTTGGTGTTGCGCTGTAACTGCCCCCGTGGACTAATGAGCCATTGAGGCAACAGTCTCCCTTGGAGAATTCCTCTCCATTTTGGACCGATGCACAGAGCATCCCCCGAAGGCAACTGGGATGGGAAACACGGTGCTTCTGGCTGTCATAAGCTAGTGGGGATCTAGTCAAGTTGGTTAGAGTCAAAGCACCTGCTGTGATCATTGGCCCACCAGTGGGTTTATTTCCTGGTGTGCTTGTGTATGTATGCGCTTCTCACCGGCGTCCTAGTGATGATCTGAGTCCTCCTCCAAACTGGCAGTGGATTTTCACCCAGCAACCCAGGCAACAAGAGAAAAATTCTAAGAATCTGGGAAGATATTTAAAAAAAAAATACTGTTGCAGGGATGTACTGCCTCAGGCCATTTTGAGGGCTACTGCATGCTTGAGTTAAGAAGGCAAATTTAGAGTCCTGCAGTGTAAACAGTGGAACCCAGTAATAACCCCCCTATACCAACCCAGTTCTCCTCTGATCACCACACACACACACACAGACACTGATGCACACATGGCACCGTCGGCTCAAACTTTATGAGCCTCGGTTTCACCCGATGGGCTGAATAAAAATTTCTGGTCCTTAATTTATAACAACAATTAGCATTTTATACTGCAAGAAAGGTCTGCGCTTCAGCCCTTATGTAGGTTATAAGCTGCCGTCGAGCTGTAATGTATTATTAAACACATTGCATAATCTTACTAGGAGCAACGTGCAAGTGATGTATTTCTTTAAGATGTAATCCTGCCTCCCAGTGCAAAACAGCAATGTCTTTTTTCGCTTGGTTTGCTATCGGCTTTGAAAGTGATTATTTTATTCCTTGTGTACGACACATGAGGAGCAGCTGGTAATGAGCGGTAGCGATGCTTAAAAAAAATAAAAAAATAAAAAAAACAGTGGCACGACTGTAGTCTGCTCTTCTTTTCAGTGCCGGGCACACTGTTGCGAAGTGGAGGGATGTCTGCAAAATACCTGGACATTTCTCTAGTCCATGCTGTTCCTCAGCCTTCAAAGGACTTGCTTGTTCCCAAGCCAAAGTGGCAATTCTCTTATCTGGGGAGCATTTTTCAATTTCACGTTGCTTTTGTGAGCCTTAACTTGTAGGTCCGGCATATTAAAGCAAGCTGGGCGGTTCGCAGTGGTGTCTATCAGGCAGTGTGAATTGGCGTGGACTTTCCAAAAAGCCATGTAGCAATGCAATGCCACTCAGATAATAAGAACGGGCCGTACCCTGGCGCTGAACATATCACGTACCGGTTGGCTGAACTCAGATATCTGGTGAGCCCAAGGTAATTGCTTTTCCTGGCCTTTTTTTGTGCCAGCCTTTGAGGTGCAAGTTGTCTTCTCTGCTGGATCTGTGCTTTGCAAAGCGCACTTGATGGGTTTTGCATGTTTGGCGCTGCGCATCCTCTCAGTTTATCAGACGCAAGGGGGAGGGGTAAAGGAGACCTCTCCAGAGCAGGAAAGTTTCACCGTGTTGGGAAACGTCTGGCAAGGAAATTGCTTTGTTGGGGGAGCACCCACTGCACACAGTGACTGCTGTTCTGCAGCTTTGGTTCTGTTAGTCAGCTCAGCAATATCCACAGCTTCGCTCCCTGGTGCCTGCAGTGAGGGCCTAAGGCTCACCTGGACCAGGGACGCAGGGCCCGTGAGACAGCCTGTTGAAAGCGTGTGTTGTTTGGAAGTCATTTCTGAGCAGCAGGAGGCCCCAGTGTGAGCCAGGGTGAGGGGTGGCCGTGGTCACAGCAGCCTGCCCTTCAGCAGGAACCAGGGTTGCTCCTATTCAGGTAGGATTAGCTGTCGATTTTTACTCACAGAATTCTGAATGGATTAAAAGGGCTTTCACAGCGTAAGCGAATCGTTTCCTAAATACTTGGTTTTGGCTCCATTCTTGTTTTGGGGATATTGAAGGACTGCACATTGTTCTTGCCGTCATGCTCAGGAATCTCCGGGACCACATCTTTTTATCCTAAAAACGTCTTCGCTTTCACGTTATTTTCTCTCAGCCCTCGGCATTCTCAACCCTTCAGCATTTCATGTGGCATTAGGAGGATACGTGCGCGTTCGTGTCCTTGGATTGGCTTCTGTTGGGGTTGCACAGATGACAGGGTTTTGTTTTCGGCTAAGGGACTTAGCTTTTCTGGTTTGCCCATTTATTTATTTATTTATTTATTTATTGAAATCGCCCTCTGTCTCATGTCGAGCAGCGCTGCCCATGTTTCGTTAAAGTGCTGAGAACAAACAGACTTTTAGATGCGATTAAACATTTAGCCAAGGCTTCAGGCGAACATGGTTCAACATAAGAAGGTTAATGTGTGCTGAATTCACAAGACAATGGTAATCGCTCTCCAGCTGGATGGGAACTCGATACTCCTTCGATGGGTTTTGAACCTATGAATGACAAGCGTCTAGATGCTCTTTGTTTGCTTACTATTTGTGAGCCAACAGATTCTTTTTTTTCTGAAGTCTTGAAATGAACGTTATGATATCCGGCATTTCCGGTAATAGCAGGCATCTGCTTTTTGTTATTGCTGAGGCCTAGTGAAGGAGTATGGAGCCCTTGTATTCTCTTTCATTAATCAACATGTCTGACATCTCTACCCTCTTGACTCCTTTAAATACACCGTGCACCATTCAATCTCCCGCCTGTAATGGATTGCATTTTAATAGCTTTTGATACCAAGTTACTGCAGATATGCCTGTAAACAGCCCCCCCCCTGCCCATTTTTTGCCTAACAGCAGACAAGAAGACATTATACTGGCTGTGGAACTGCACAAGGAATGGATTCACTTGTTATGGGCATATGAGCCCCATAAACAATAGCATTTTTATGTCCCCATAAACCTGCCATCATATCATGTGACCCACCAAAGACAGCTAGAGGAAGAGACATTTATTCACATAATGTGACTTCCATTCGGTCCAGTTTCATCTCCTGCTACCCTGCATTCAGTATCTCTGACACATCTCCTTCAGCCACCAAAGGCCCAAAGTAGAGCAGGCATCCAAACCTTTAGATTGTAAATTCACGGCAGAGCTGATGAAGCGAGGCGGGCGCGGACCGTTCTGTATTTCTGCCGCTTTAACGCGTCCTCCTTTCAGCTTTTGTATGCTTGTGATGGCACAGGGACCAGGAACCGTGAGCAATACTTCAAAGTTGGTGGATTTAGCAGATGTATACCCCTTCCTTGTGCCTTTGCATTCTTATTGTGTAGCCTGAAATCCTCCCATTTCTGAGAAAAAAGCCATATGGGTAAAAATGCATGAAGATTTTCCAAGCTTCGCATTAGCTGCAGGCTCCATTTCCACCAGGATCTGGGAGAAATTCAAAGCAGCTTGGTCATCCCACCTTGAGTTAGGCTACAATATTGGATATGAATGTGCTCTGCGGTTGAAAAGAAGGGCCTTTTATGAAGTGGCATCTTAATGCGTCAAACCAAGCGGTGTCCCAGTCACAATGTGTGAATTGATGCAAACCTCAAAGCCAAACCCAACTCATCTTCCCCAATCACTCTTTGTGGTGGGAGGGGGCTTTTAAAGCTGATCGTGTAGCTCCTGCCAAAATGATGCTTTTTAGCAGAATTAAAACCTGGCCATTAGGGGTAACCACCATGCAACGCTGAGCTGATTATATTTAAACTTAGGCTGTGGCACAGAATTGTTTAGACTCAATTTATGAGAAAGCCTCCGGAGAGATTTTTGGAGGCTCATTTGAGTGCTTTGCTCTTTCTCTTTGCACAAAGCCAGGAAGGCTCGGCACATGCCGAGCAGCCCTCAGGAGGCTGTTTTGTGCGTCGTAAACTAGTGCGTCGCCGAGCCGTGCGGGGCTTAATCAACCTGTGTTTGATGACAGCGGCGCTCCCTACCGCTCTTGCTCTCTATCGCTCTTTCTCCCTTGCTCCGTCTCGCAGTGACTGTTCCTTTCCCTCCCTGGCAGAAGATAATTATATTCCCCTGTGTTTGGAGAAGGGAGTTAATACTAGGTTTTATTTTGTGTCATTTACGTGCTCATACCTCCTCCACCCGTTCGAACTTTCAGACATGCAAAATGCAGGGATGGACAGCCTTGTAAAACCGTGCTGGGGATCTCCAAAGGCAAATAGGAAGTAAGTTAAGGTGACTGTGGCTGCATGGCTAAGATAAGCCCAACTTCAGCGTCCATTCCTTCTAAGGACAAATTATGCAGCACAGCTGCTGGCTGAAACAGTGAACATTTGAGCAGAACAGCATGTAGAATACATGTTCAAACAACACGGTTAGAAGCAACATGGCACTGTGTCTCATTGCTGGGGTTCCTCCAATGTAGAGAGCTTCTATTTTCTTTATCAATGCATCGTCTCTGCTGGCCTCCTTGCACCGGTTTCACCTTCGGTCAGGCAGATTTAGCTGTGTTTCACCCTTTCCAATTGCCTGTCACTGTTCCATTAAAGCCTTCCCTGAGTCTCGAGACTGTGAAATCGAGTGCAGCCGACTCGGTTTGGGGCGAATGCCGTCTGCCTCGCCGTCCCCTGGCTGCATTAGAGCTTTCCACAGAAACACTGCTTAGAGTCATATTACCGAGCCGATACGTCACAGATCATTTGGCTCGGTTTCATCAATGGTCAGAGGCCGATACGCCGCTGTAGACCTGCTGCTTCAAGCGAAAGCTACAGCTGGAAAACCTTTCCTTTTCGACTGCAAGGAACGGGTGAGGGGTTGTTTTGTGTCCTTTAATAAAGCTAAATAATGCTTTTTAAGAAAAAGTTCAAATGGTGACCAATCAGAGTTTGTGAACGTGAGCCAGAGCAACCTTATGGGGAATCTGATGTAGTTGGCCTACAAGGGGTAGGCCAGCATTTGGGTACATTACATTCGCACGTAAAGAATACATCTGTTATTGACATTAATGTATCTGTAAATACAGCACAAATATGCTGCAGCTATGCAACGATGCCTGTGGGCCAAAATAGTCAAAACATGAAAGCAGAGCACTGCATCAGTGAATGGCGATGAGCATAAGGATGTGGGTGTTAGAGTGAAATTTCAGCTGCTGTTTCGGAGTGAGAAGCCCTGCTAATATTTAAAACACACAGGCCGTGCTGCGATTAGCAAGGTGGTTGAGGACACAACACGGAAAAACGGCTCAGAAACAGCACCTTTGTGTAATCCATAACCCTCCGGGTCTGACTGCTGTTTTTTGCATCAATAAATTAGAGGTGTCACTTCATGTGGGAGAGGTAACCAATCATAAAAGTTCTCAAAGCAATTTTTTTCACACCCTTAGCCTACTTCATGTGCCATTAAATGACAACAACGTCCATTTCTGTTAAAAAAAAAAAAGAAAAAAAAAAAATAAATAAATAAAAAGTGCGCATGTATGTGTTTGTGGCTGGATTGGGTACAAGAAGGTTTTCTGGAAACTTGTTTACTTGAAATATATCTGCAATTTCAAGTTCCATTGGCTTTGATCCATTCTATTTGCTTTCTCACTTTAACAGCAAACTTAAGTGCTACTCACTTTTTAAATTAGCTGGCTTCGTGGCGTAAAATTCAGCCTTGCTGGACCACCTGTGAAGCGCTGGATGAATTTTGCTGGACGCTTTCCCAGCTTTGTAAATAATGTTTCAGAGTGCCATGCTTGGGTATATCTTTTGCACCGGACACCATCCTGCCTTGCTGCAGTCGCTTATTCATGATTACTCTTAGGTGTGTCGACGCTCTTAAAATGCTTAATAGGAGGGTAATCTCCAAGTTCAGCTCCAGCGATGTCCCTTAGTTTTCCCATCATCCATTTTTCATTTTCTCCACAATGCCAGCAATATTTAAAAATAGAGACCCTGAGCAGCTTGTCGGACTGCCTTCCTAAATCTTGGAGGTGGCCTGGCTAGGAACCTCAGGCAACAGAAACACATCCCCTGACTCAGACTTCAGCTCCATATGCTTCAGGCTCACACACTTGACTGCGTGTTAACATGCTTGTGTAGGACGCAATGAAGTGATAAAGCAGTTGGCAAGCTGCAGCACAGAAACAAAGTGGAGACCAAAGCGAGAATGAACTTTGTGTTCTCCAATTACCCCACATGGCAACGTGGAACAACAATAAGTTTAGCGTGAGATTGCGGGTCCTTCCACTGAGTTATATGATTTTGCGTGATGGACTCGTGATCTTCTGCAGATGTGGAGTCAGCTGGAGGGAAAGCGGTTGTCTTCCAGGTTTCCATTTTAGTGCCTGGCATATATAGGGAGATGCTTAAGATGGTCCGATATATAAAATGTGTATGGCTGGGGAACGCTGATTTTGTCCATCAGCTCAATGACGGCTGTACTTGCGACAGGTGTTTGGTTCCTTTCTGCTGCCACGTTGAGCTGGAATACATATGGCCGGTAAAGCAGCGGATCAGGGTAGAGTCTGCAAGAAGAGAAGATGTCGGTGACGTCGCACACTTCCCTGAGGCAAGGCTTCTGAAAGTCTCTTCCACTGCTGCTCTATCATCCTTCACTGCTGACTGCAGTGACGCAGTTTTCCCACGTTCCCATTCACCTCCTGTATTGTCTTTGAGGTTCCAGCCATCTGCTCATGGGAGGGGGAGCTGGCATAGTACGCACTCCTTTTAACCAGCGAGTCCTTCCGCTCCTCCCTTCAGCCCCAGATGACTAACGGCTCCTCTTCATCCGTCCCACATCCCCAACCAGTCGGCAATTCATTCTGTTCCCTCCTACAGGCTTGGGAAGCCATCACCTCCTTCTGATAGCAGACTGTTGGCTGCGACCACACAGTTTATATGCGGGTGACCGGTTGCCTGGCTGGCCGTATCGGGGCATGAATATTCAACACGTCTCTGCTTGGACCACTTCGATAAAAGCCTTTTACAGATGGTGGAGGTGAGGTGTAAACAGTGGTTCCAGCGAGCAGTGCATGTTAAAGCAGGGCCAACCCGGTTGCTTCAGCATGACATAAAGATGAGGCCCCCTGTATATTCTTCAGAGATAGACCACACGACCCCCCTACCCCAGCAAAGGCATTCCTCCTTCCTCTCAACATGCTTTTTACGAGTTTCAAATTGTCATACATGCTGCATGGCCTCCAGCTGCGGGATCCGCTATCATCTGCGGCACATCAGGGGGGTTTGTGCAACAGATCAGATCTCTCACTTAAACAAAGCACAGAGCCCTGTGCCAAAACGAATCAAGATTTTAACGCCCACCGAAACAGAAGCGATTTATGGGGATACAAGACAGATATAAGATCTCTATGCTGACAACATTCTCCCCGCCGAGCTCCCGTCCTAAGGGCTTACTTCTGTTACAAAGCAGAAATTGCATTTGAGGGGAGGGCTGCTGCTTGTAATCAGTTTCCCTGCTTCTTGTGCAAATGCTCCAATGGGAAGACGGTGGCTTCTTGTCAGCCCTCACGCTGCATGGAATCTGGATCTGGATCGGAGGGGAACCTTGAAGTCACTGTACCCACCCACTCTCTCCCCATGCCAAATAGGCTCTCTGTGAAAGACAGTGAGTGGTGACACTCGGCAGCTGGATGGGTGGGGCTTCTGCAGAACCGTAGGGCCCAACAGAAGTCTGATCACTCCTTGAAAGGGTCTGAGCTGTTGTAACATCAGGCTGTAGGAAGTAGGAATGTGGGACCCAAGGGACTGGATGTCCACTGCATCCCTGTGCTATAGGCATCCGTCCCCTGACACCACCACCCAAGTTTTTCCTGTCTGGTAACTTAACTTTTTAAATGACAAACCCTGGGAAAGTCTATCTCTTGCAAATATATCATCGCAGTTCATGCAGCCTTCCTATGACTGGTACCCAAATTGTCAAATTCAAGTGAGCATAGGGATGAATTCCAGTGGCTTTTGGAGTGATGTTGGAGAGATGCGGGGACTCAAGAAATATTTATTGTGGTACTTCTTCCCAGATGTGGTTCTTCCACCATGAATGGACAAGTCCCAAAGCACCTAGGCCACACTGGCGTCTTGTATGGAATCTTTGTCATTCACAACCACCATTTTCCATTAAAAAAAAAAAAAAAAAAACCATCAGATCTTGTCCATCCACAATTGGCGCCAGTAACCCACTTACTGTCAAGTTGTCCTGTTTCTCCAACATTTGTCTCAGTGTTAGGAAGGACTTTTACCGGATAGCAATGGTATTCCTGGACCAGGAGTCAAATCCTAGTTTCCGACATGCTGTAGTGTACAATGGTATTAATGGCCATGGAATGAAAGGTTAAAACTATTAGAGAAACTTATTAAGTAGTAAGTTGCTGACAGTTGGTAACAATAGTTATTGTCTGGGTCATTGCTAAAAATGAGTTGCTCACATTTCGTTGAATAGAAATATGGTACATACATTTATTTTATCTTTTTTTTTGCCAGTCAGAGGCAATCCATTGTTTTGAGCCCTGCCTGGATAGCAGCAGAACTGAGGCAAGACAGATTTTTGTTTATTGCATCCTTGCAGCGTTGCCTTCATTCGCCCAGGGAATGGGTATGAAATCCCCAAGTATGAAATTGTGTGATGCTCCCTGAGTTTCTCCAACTCTCATTTCTTGCTGATGTTACTTCTCTTAATATTTCATATCCACAGCAATGTCCAATTTGGATATTGCTCTGTGGGACAAATGTGACATGGACACATGGGGCCGAGGCCTTTTCCGATGTCCACGTTGTTCTTCCGCATCGGTGTACGCGCATTTCAAGATACGGTCATCTCACATTGTCTGCCCCGCGCATTTCCCATCTGCAGCCAGTGGCTGGCACCTTTGAGCCAGTTTTTCAAAGCACGCCGAGCAACACTGACTCCAGCATCTGTGAAAAGCGAGGACTGTTATGATCACCGGGGTGAAAGCCGCATTTGATGTCGGTGACTGTCTCTTTTGCAGCCCTCTGGTAGGGGAAATATTTTCAGAACTGCTGTAAGACAGTTTTTTTTTTCTTTGTTTACTTACTGTAGGTTGCACAGAAATATGGAAAGCCTATCTGCATATTTCGTGGCCTGTATGCCCTGCCGGTGCTTTAAGTTTGTCCTTTGCTTTCAATGCTTACCACGGGAACTGCAATAAGGGAGGTGGGGGAGGTAGGTTAGCTGTGTTCATCACCCAGGGGAGATGTGTCCATCACCTTGACTCATTTCTATGACTCACCTGTGTTCTGTTCTCACCCCTTGCTCAATAGAGTTATCCTCCGCATTAAATGTTTTGAGCAAAACATATCTCTTTGTCTCAGTTTTAGTGGGAAGTGCCAACAAGCTGAATTCAGCTCATAGTGACCACTGACGTGGATTTCAAGGCAGGAAATAGAAATATTTTGCCATTACCTTCTCCCATGTATATTTGAGAAGAACATGCAAACCCCACACCTCACAAGCAGCTCAAGGGCAGCAAGGCCCTGGCTTAAACCGCAGTGTCACCACATACCGAAGGCTCAAGTTTGGGTTGAAAATGAGTCAGACTGCTCCCTCACAGCACCTGACTTGTAGGTCTGGAACTGACTTTCAGTCGAGTCCTGTCTGTTTGGTCTCGACTTTTGGCCAGAACACAAAATCAAATACTTTAGAACGCCAACCACATAGTTCTAAATGTCCATCTCTCAAGTTCTCGCTTAAATTCCATTTATACATACTGGGGTGCTCATTTAATCCGATATGCATTGATTTTAAAACGTTAAGCCACTTAGAAGGGTTTAACCATTTACACAGCTGAGTCATTTTAAAAGAAGCAATTCACTGTAGATGCAGGGACTGCAGCAGGAGGTGCGTTTCCAACTTGGGTCCTTTTGATTAGAAGATGGTGGCTACAACAAGTACTGCACCTGCTGTACCTGTGGGCCAGCTAACAATCCTCTTACATGTGCTGTTTTGATCCATTTAATTTGCCCTTAGGGTGAATATATGTGTTGTGATGAACTACCATCCCATCCAGGGTGCCACCCCATTGCTTCCAGTGTGGTGACGCTGCATCAGGATAGCAGTTACTGAAAGCGCAATTTGTCAGATTTATTTTTTCCTGTACCACTAGATTGTCGTATCCCACAGAGATGACCGTTTTTTATCGTATCCCACAGAGATGAACGTTTTTTACCCTTCGGTGTCCGCAGAGCCCATCTGGTGAATTACAGCCCCCCTGGTCAGGACCTCGCTCCTATACCTCAGCTACCCAATCCCACCTGCCTCACTTTTCTAAGTCATTTTCAGCCGTGCCCACGGTTGGCTGAAAAGATTAGACAAGGAATAATACTTGACTTCTTGTCAGACAGCCCTTATTTCTTCATTACCACGGGATTCAGTCCAGCATGTGAAAAACCCGGTTGGTATCAAATATTGAATATTTTAGCATGAGTAACACGAACTGCAATTCATTAGTGCATCTGATGGATAAACAGCAGCTGCTGGAAACCTCCAGCAGTACCAATGCCCACTTGGATGGCAAAATGCAAAATGGTGCGGTCTTAGTCTACTAATAAAACTCCTAACTCAATCCCATCCCATTAAATGGGAATAAAATATTAATCAGCACAGTTGGGGTTTGTTTTTTTTCCTCTCTTGTAATATGTGTCTCCCACATATAATTTTAAAGAGGCTTCTCCAAGGCCTTTGGGTGGGTGCGGTGTGACGCATGTATAAGCTTGTTATTCCGAAATGCATACATGCCCATCGTCGACTCGCTCTGGTTTGCTTCTAATGAGACCCTGGCTAATTTTGTCTTCCGCCTTCAAGAAGATGGAGCAGTTGGTATGGGAGAGTATCCAGCTTCATCAGATTTTTTTCCTTCAGATTTTCAGTGCGGAATGTACCAGAACTTTTTGAGAGCACATGTCATATAACAGGATCTATTATGTAAGCATCAGGTTGCTGTATGTTGGTTTAAGAAACTCATCTATTGAGCAACGTCTCTTCTGACCATGAACCCCAGTATCACATTTTTTCGATTTTATGTCTGAATTTGCTAAGTTAAATTGCACGCCTTGGTATTCGGTAACTGAGTAGGTGCCAGTCATTTAACAAAAAAACAGCTGGACATCCTTAGGGTGATTGCCAGTGGTTTTGTGCCACACAAATCTCAAGTATCTATAATGCAGATGCCAGTGTGCATGGGGCATTCATGTGAAATGCAAATTTCAAGCTTTCATGCTCACTGTCAATATAAGAAGCTTAAGAACAATCAACAATCTTGGCTGAAACTTCATAGTGGAGATGCTTAAATGGCAGGTAAATTAAAAATACTTTCATATTTTTGTAGTCCTGTCCCACCATTCACGTAAAAGATGTACTTACGGAGCAGATGAAATTTCAGAGCCAGGTGAAGAACAAGCTGTCCTGCATAAAGTAAGAGCTTTGAAGTTTACAAGATGTGCAATAATATTAATTTTTATGGCTCTAGAACCAAGTTTGCTGAAAAGGCCTCGGTTTACCCAAGGTTATAATTGAGTTAAACCGACGCACTATGAAGAAGGTCAGAGAATTGATCGTAGAAACCCCCAAAAAAACCATATGAATTCTACAACTAGCTGTGGATATTCATGCTTCGATCTTCACGTGTGCATTGTGAATTGCTGACTGTAATTTATAAATTGCTTTTAACCTAAAATGCCAGTCTGTCAAGGAGAAATAAACAAAATGTTTAACCAATAAATGAAATTATAACTAAACGTGACCTCACCCCTACTTTGCCTCCCTCCTTGGGCGATCATTTGAGCAGTTTGATATGGATGAACCAGGAGGACTTGGGAGATGATACCTTTTTTCTGGCCTTTTGAACACGAGCCTCATCTCTGGGCGTTCATATGTGTTGGGTATGAATTTAGGAAAAGGGCTCCTGCATGGTGTCAACAGCTCAGTTGGTCTGCCCTTCTTTCACCGCTCCCTGTCAGGTGGTGTTTTTTCTGGGGTGTGAAAATTGCCTCAAGGGGCTGGCATCTGGATGGCAGGGAGTAGGACTTTGCAGGGGGTAGTGGGGACTCCATCTCCCCCACCACCCCTTGCAGGCCAGAGGCGCTCAGTGCCGACTGCGTTTATATTCAGTGAACCAAAACAAGAGCAGCAACAGGCGCGCTGCCAGCGCAAACTGCCGTTGGTGACATCTTGCGTGATAGACTCTCACTAAACTGAAGAGGGATGTACTGCACAGAGAAAGAGAGAAAAAAGTCTTTTTAATTTTTTTTTCTTGCTGTGTTAAGGATGGTGTTTTGTTTGTTTTGCCTGCAATCAAACATAAAATATTAAACACGAAATGTATTGGCTTGTCCGCAAACACGAGATGTGCAGTCGCTTGAGAAATAGCACGAGGTGTTTGAGAAAACGGTTGACGCTCTCATTTATTCCCTCCTTTTGTTTGCTTGTCCCTTTGTCTCCTGTGGCCCCAAATGTTGCCCGGCGAAGCCGAAAGCCGCCGAACGGAATGCGGCAAACTATTAAAAGGCAGCAAGAAAAAGTGTTGGAGAAGCTGCATTTGTTAAAAGAATATAGGACTTCAATGTCCTTGGGAAAGGAGCCGCTGTCGAACCCTTGAGCAGGCCGAATAACCGGAGTTGGGGTTTCGTAAGCGTCCCGCTGCATGAACGGAAAGGAGGGCGGTCAGTTTGACACAACATCTGCTTAACAAACAGCATCGTGCAAATAAAAGGATAAAAAAAAAATTCTCTCATAGGGATGCTTGGCTGCTCACGTTTTACTGTATAGATTGACTGCTGAGAATTTCCACAAGATGGTTTGACTAAGGCTGTGAGAAGACACGACAGCTGCAGTGTGTAAGCCAAGGGTTAGGCGCTCATTCGATGGAGAGCCAAGTAATTTATTTATTCCCTCTAACTGCCTCTCAATTAATTTGCACAATCCAGTTAATTTAATTTAGATTTTTAGATGGCAAAAGTACATCTGATGACTGCGGTTATTTGCCTTTGAAATACTGAGGAGCTCTTTCCCGAAATACAGCGTGTATGTTTAACTGGCAAGTGGGCCAGTTAACCGCAAGGAGCAGCTGGGATGGAAAACCAGTAAGCGGACCGGGACCCCATGGGGTCGACCAGTGTGGCAACAGTGCACACCTGCACGCACCACACACGCTGTTCTCCTCGGCTGCTTCAAGGAGCTCTGGCCCTGGTCCGGATACATGGCCTCCGCTTCCTAAACTTTTACCTGGCTGCTTTACGACAACATGCGCGACAAGGTGACGGACACCTGTTGGGTCAAAAACGCTATTTCCCGAAATGTTTGGCATCCGTTTGGTGCGATGAGCTCTGGATTGCTATATTTAAGAGATGTTTCGGGCCCACATCACGTGAAGAAGCTCAGTAGCACCCTGTGAGCGTTGAGGGAAGACAGCAGCAAGCTCGCACTTGAAAGCCTAAATAAAGAAACTGCCAATTAATACGGTGCGAAACAGTAATTCTGCACAGCCTCCCAGACGCGGTCCTTGCACGACCGAAAACGTTTGGTTGAAAGCTCTAATTGACAAGCCAGCCAGGAATAGGCGTCCTTCCTGTAGAGCGTGATTTCAAGTGGGTGTCCTGGGTGTGAACTCTGCGGGACACCCTTTTGCGGAAATGTTTCTTTGTCATGTTGTGACGAGAGTTGATGGTGCGAGGTTCTCCAGCACATACGGGAAGGAGAGGCTGTGCCCCAATCTGGGGTTCTACTATGAACGATTGGTGGAATGTGAGGAGTTGCAGGATGAGAAGATGCGTGTTAATGGGATTTGGTGGAATGCAATTTTTTTTTAAAGCACCGATATGTCAAAACCCCAGCCCCTGCATTCTCAGTCCTTTCAGTGTTAAACTGTGTGGCGTTCAATTGGCAGAACCAGCACTGCTGAAAAATAAAGGCGATTTTGGACTCGCAGTAACTCATCCCTTAGTGGGAAAGTCATCTTGGACAAAGGTGTCAGAGAATGGCCGGGAATTTGGAAGGTTGCTGAGGGCCACAGTGGTCTAGCAGGCAGCACTACCCTCTCTCAGCACCAAGTCTGCTAATTTGAAACTTCTCTCGATTCATATTCAGTTCACATTCATCCACAGTTCAGCATCATGCGGTTCAGATGAACTCCCTTTAGTGTGTGGAGGAGCTTACAAACAATGGGATGGACTGACATTCGGCGCAGACACCTCAAGCTCCAAAACTTCACTTTAACTGGTTGAATATCTTCTTTCCAATGAAATGTACAGCTGTTCACAGTGTCTCCCCAAGACTTAAAATAAAAAAATAAATAAAATAAAAATAAATAAATAAATAAATTCACGTGAGCTTTTAAAATAGAGAGAACCTTTTTAAATATGACCATTGCCATTGTTGCTGTATGTCAGAGTGATTTTTAGAGAGATTTGTGAGACGTGCAGGGTGCGGCACAATATACCATCACTTGAGGAAGCTACAGAGTTGACTATTTTAATAAAAAGTAATAGTATTTATGTACACATTTACTGTAAATGAGTTGCTTGAGGGTTGTCATTTTGTTTGTTAGGATTCTAAGTTGGAAAGTGAAAGTGTCAGTCTGAGTCTCTACCATTCCTGCTCTCTCTCACACAACAGTGCACTGCAGAATTTGTACAAATGTCTGTGCAGCCCTGTTATACAGCCTGTGTGAAAATGATATGAAATAAAAACACACACATTGACGGCCTGCTGCCGAGCACATTAAATACAGCAGATGTTTCTGAATGACATTTTGGCATCCTAATGCATGTCTGATCGACCCCTCTCCCATTTCACTTAAACAGACGCAGCCTTTTCCCCCCAAAGATGCCATTGTTCATCGCAGGGTTGCTTTCTTAAACCTGTAGTTTGCTGGTTCCGGTCCCAGGGGGGAACACGCTGTTCTGTCTTTCAGTGCAGCACTTAGGCCGATTGGCTCCAGTGGAAGCCACACATTAAGAATTTAACATAATTGTATATTTCATCTATAATAATAATAAAAATCAGTCAATAAAGGAGATTATTGGGCCATTATTATATTGTATGCACAATACATATGTATAGAAAGCTATGCTTTGAAAATTATTTTTTAAATTCACGTTGAGAAGTTTAACAATGAACATACGAATCGGAGTTTTAATCCTTTGGATATGCCTTTCAAAACTGCAGCGATGCCCGGAGTCAGTCGGCCCGGTCCATTCGATGCAAACATTGTTAAAGCCAATAAGTTGCATGAGCATTGCACTGGAGGACCTCGAATACATCAACCTCGCGAGGGTTTATACTGGGCAAAAGTGTTCTCCACTTCTTCAGTGTGGTGCCCCTTGCAATCATTTCACCCTGCGCGCATCTTTCGTTCATTTCACGGAAACGTCCCTAATCACCTTAAAACAACACGATTTGGATATGAGATTCCATCGCGTCCTGTGATCCATCTCCATTAACACCGAATCTGAAGAGGACTCCTATTATTAATTCTCCGTGAGGATGGGATGATGGAGTGGAGGGAATTATATGTGCTGGGAAACAGTGGGGCAGTCGGATGGACCGTGACGTCTTAATGAAGGCCGAAAAGGCAACCGTGGCTCATTTCAGCATTTTGGCCACCTGTGCTCCTCCCAAGGAAAATGTAGAGGCATTTTTAAGGCAGGCCATCATCCCTGGACACAAATATGGTTTCATCCCTGCTTGCATCGGTTCAGTAAATCTTGAAAGCAGGCCATTGTTACAGCATTCAATAATAATATTGTGAAGCTAATGGATACGCTCTCCTGGTTGCTAGGAAATGTGCTTCGATAGCAGTTTGCCAGAAAAAAAGCCTCTTTCTTTGAGTGCTTTCCTTCCGACTTTTTTTTAAGCTTTTGTTGTGCCCCTTGTTTCTGTTACCTTAACCTCAGTGGGAGGAACCATATCTAGGCAACTGCACTTTTATTTTAGTTGCTGTTAATTGTTTCCCATTCCTTGCACATTTATCACAGCTTGGAATGACTTCTTGTTGTTGCACAAAGGGGAACGCATTTTTATTTTTACTACAACCTTTACCCCTTCGAATCCGAATAGAAAGGAATTGCTCGTGCTCCATCGTTGCTTAACTTGTGCTTTACAGTTGCACAGCTGGACGTTTTCAGCAACGTATTTAAGCTTAAACGTTGCCCCTCGGGTGTACCTCAACTGGGTTCTGACTGAGATTTGAGCCAACAAACTTCAGGTTACCATACTATATCCTTAGCTACTACGACTTCCTTACCTGCTTGAGTAAAAACAGGGCACTGGAGGTGAGTGCCTCCCTTCAATCAAGCCCGTCTCCTGCACGAGTCAGAGAGGCTCAGCGTGTGTCTAGGCGAAGATTCGTCCCAGGTGGTAATGGGAGCAGCAGGTCCAGCCGTCAATAAAGAAGGGCTGGGGAACTGGCATCCCTCCAGTTTGTCTGCCAGCATCATGGTGCCCTGCTGCACCCGCGGCCCCCTACCACCCCGTTGCCCCCTTTCTCCAGAGGAGGGCCGGCAGGTAATTAGGATGACTAATAACCCCGATCCTTGGTGACTGCTGGAGTGATTTAGGAATCGGAGGCCCAAATATTTCCATCGCACTTCCAAAGGGCAAGACGGTAACTGTCGAACAAACATCTTGCCTGCCTTGGAGAGCGGACTCACAGATACCCACACACAGGCAGCACCTGTACCTCTGCCAGTTCATTTGCCGTCCGCTCGGTGGGAGCTGCTTTGCTGCGGAACAAACCATGCAAAAGCAAGGTGTTGGAGAGCACATAATGTTAGAGGATAGTGGCTGACAGTATGATCTCAAAGAAGGGTGTTTAGAAGAAGTGGGGAGCCAGAGATGATCTGTGGTAGCAGATCAGCTTAAGCGAGAATGTCCCGAGGTGGATTTACGCCTTTGTGGATTTTTTCTAAAACTATGACCTTTTGCTGACCACAAATAAACAGGATGCGTTGCATTTTTTGTTTGCTTGTAGTGATCAAATACTTCTTGGGAATGTGCTTGTAATGCAAGAGCTTGGCGGGGCATCGCTGAGCTCTAAATGTCTTGGTTTTCAACACAAGTGAAAGATATATTGACAGAACCTGTGGTAGATCCCAAAAGCAGGGTGATGGTTTGGCACGCTGACAAGTAAAGTGGTTACGACATTGGGTGGCACTGCATTGGCCATTATGAATAAAGATCACAGTGTGACCCCGCTCATGGCTATGTGCTCCTGTGTAAGCTCTGAACAGCACGACTGTTGAAGGTTCATCTTCACAGGACTTCCCTGGACCTCCAATGTCATGGCTTTAACCTTTTTCTCCCTTTACTGCCTAACCAGACAGTTGCAGCTGTCATTAAACTGGACAAAACATTTTGCTGGAGGCTTTGTCCCCAAACAGTTGAAAGGAAAGGAATAAGGTGGTTTAAAACAGAGAGATGAGCAGGTGGAATTGAGAACCATATGTTTGACAAGGAGACACCATCAAAGTAGCTATGAACTGACATCAGGTGAGCACTGGGAGAGTTCAGCTTCCTAGCAAGAACTGCTCATGACGTGGCCTTGTATCTGTTGGGAAACTTCAACACTTGGGGTCTCCTCCGGTGCTCCTGGGATTGGTTACCTAACAGCAGCTCAGGAAGTAGCCGGCAAAAGACAAAAGCTGCTCTGGCTGGGAAGTTTGTCCGCCAGTAAGCTGTGCATGGAAAAGCGGAGGGAGATTGCAAAGAAATGGCTTCCTTAACCTTAATGTCCGTATTCTTTGTCACAGCTGCAGACTATTTGTGGAACATGACTCGTGAAGGGCAAAAATATGAAAAACCCGTTAAAATAAAAAAGCTGAGATTTTCTGTGACATTCTTAGAACATTTGCGCACTTTCCTTTTCACGTGTCAAACAGGACTGAACAACCTGCAAATTTATGCATTATAATCAAGCTCAACTTACTGTATTTAAAAAGACAAATGTTAAAAGTGTGGGAATTAATAGTCCGGCTCCACAGGACGCACATCTCTGCTCAGTCATGTGCTCTACGTTCTTAGTGGCCAGATGGGCTCTGCCTGCTAAAGTGTCCACACTTGTGGTGCAATGACACCAAAATACTTTATTTATTAAAAAGGTGACAGTGATTGCATGGCACAGGACAGATCCACATTTGAAGTGGCTTGAACCTGGCAGTCTGCTATTAGCATAAAATTATATTATGGATTTAAACAAAAGACCGCTGTCTGATGGGGGCAATAGCATCACTGCAAAGAAACAGCTTAACTGCTTTCATACTGACCTTTAGGACATTTTATGTCTTAATCTGTGGAGGACGCTTAAAATTTGAACAGTTTCTACTTATTAGCACAACCCCAAAAAAATGCGTTACAGTAATGGAAAATGCAAGTCTTTTTTTCAAAATGGATTTTGTGACTTAAAAAAAAATGCGCTCTATAAAAAATACGTCAATACAGGAATATAACAAGGAAGTCCCACCCACATTCTGGAGGGAAAACTTAGACAAAGAAGTAACTTGAGAGCGGGAAAGGTTACTGTCAATCAATGGCAGAAGGTGGACCAAACCACATATGTTAAAGAATTTTAGGCAAGAACTAAGAAAGAAAATTGCCACCTTTTTAGAGTACAACACACGGGGTTTCGGCGGCACAGCAGGGTAAGCGGGCAACCACTTCCACTCCTACTTGCCTTGAAAAATCACAACAGTGGTTACCTTGAAGTTGTCAAAGACTCAATGGCACTCTCCCGTATTACAGAGTAACAAGCGATTCAGTTAAAACAAATATTATTCCTTCACACTTGAACCATACACCTCAAAATCATACAGCTGTGCCAGTAACCACTGTACGGTTTGCAGCTGGCTTGAAAACACTGGAAAACACCTCATAGCGTTAAACATCTAAAGCTGCATTTTCTACTAGCACCAGGTTGGCTTCCAGTGCCATGTACTGCATCTCCATGGTAAATTAACCTGATGTGGACCATCTAACAAACACACTCTCTGATGCATGTATATGTGCACTTATATGTTCCTCCATTTCCATATGTGTGGCCATATGGTTATAACTTCAAATCCTCAACGTGCATTATAAAATATGCAAATAGGAATTCTGTACATCCCACTATGTCGAAACACCATGAATTCGTATGACTGCCTCAACCTTACTCATCTGTCAAGCATTTTTCCACTTATACACATGATGATATCCATACTGAATTTAGACTACATAGTTACACATATATTTTTTATTGGGAATAAATATTTCACTGAGATTAACTTGTGTTAAAGAAAATATGATGTTAGAGTTAATTTAAAAGGCAGCAACAAATGCAGCTTTATTAATAGAGGGGTAAATACAGTTTTTATGAATTTCCCATGAGGAACTGAAGGCAAATTCTGCACATTGAGTTGAATTTTGGATCAAAACATTGGCCAACTTGTCGAAAAGGTTCAGAGAAATTGAACCTGAGCTTCTGGACTCTTTTTGTAGTGTGGGGTGGCTTTGGCATCATGCCGTATTAAAAATAAACAAAATACAATTGTAAGAATGCTCACAATGTGTGAACATGTGACATGGAGCTGGATTCAAGGGCTGGCGCTCATTTGTTCTGTGCCAACTGCATTCAAATATTTGCACTTTAAGGGCAACATTTATGCACTGCTGTAGGTAGATGGCAACACGCATTTGCATTTAAATTGGAATCAATTCACATAAATGCATTGTGAGAGATTTATTTAAAACACAAGTCTTGGGCCTTCGCTGCACCCAACCAAAATGTGCAAGTGATCCACTACATTAAAAGCAAATCTGCATGAAAAGCAGTAGAATGCAAACTATTTTGGAAACACAAACTGGAATGATGCTCCAATGAGTATTTGTGTGCATTTTGTTTTAAGAACTAAGACCGAATTAAGAATTTGATTTTTCATAAAGTCTTTATGACTGCAGTGCAGTTGGTTTACAACCTAATAATCTAAATTAAAGAAGATTGTTTTAAAGTCTGTATTAAGATATTTCTGAATTCATTTGTTCCACAGACAGGTAATAATAGATAATAATTTATGGGAGCAAATTACGAAACTGCGGTTGTCCTATCAGTTTAAAATTGTGAGCTTATTCAATAAAATATAAATCGGTGTTTGTGCTCTCCTCTATTATATTACGTGCTCTTGACAATACGCAAAATGAATACATTAGTGCAGCTAAATCAAATTACATTTTGACAGGTAGCCTAATTATTTCCTTTACGGTTTTGCAGCATAAAGCCATTCATTCACGTCACTTCCTTCTCGCCCTTTAAACTCTGAACTGCCGGTTTAAAAAAAAAAAAAAATCCTGCAACTTTAACAAATAATAAAAAGAGCACATGCTTCGGGTCCAGTTGTCAACTTGATTTTTTATCTTCACGTGGATTGTGTTGTAAGAATTTATTGTTATACCAGCAGTGCCTCATGCCGAGTGCATAACATAAGCACTTCGGGAAAGGAGTATCATTTTAGTACATCTGCTTTTCTAATGGACAACCTGACTAATCCATATTAGCTGCCATTGCCCACATAATACAGTATAGAATTTAAGAACACGTAGGGGTACTTTTTCTTTCCTTCGTTCTTTCAAAAACTGGATGTAAGATATCATGTTGGAACAAGAACAGCCTACATGAGACCCAGTACACACACAGTTTACGCTTCAGTCAGAAGCCGTGCTTCACTGGAAAACAGTGATTTCCACTAAAGTGAATTTATTTAGAAGGTAAAGGCCATTTCATGCTTAAGAACCAAGGTGACTGTGGGCTGACTGACCTTTGACAAAAGCCCAGGGGTCACCGATCTCATCCCAGCTTGGACTGAGTGGGTTTATGGTTATGCCGCACCTCATCTTTAATGTGAATTATATTTATAGCTGTCTTTTTGGCAAGGAAGCACCTTGATTTAGGGTGGTATACTTATATCAGTAATGAACTATGTTCTTCTCAAGGCATTTGAAGATTATTTACAATGGAAAGATACAACTTTTGGGGGGGAACGCATCACGTGTAAACCGATTAATGTTCATCCGCTGATATAAATAACCAAAAATGAAAATTACATTCATTGCAAGCTAATTGGGAAAATAATAGAAAGAAGATGGCAGCGATCAAGTGCAATTTCATGGGACTAAGTTGCTGCAAAGGAGTGCTTAGTACGAGGACAATAATCTTTACAGCTGCTGGCAAACCCAACTCCCACGGAAAATAAAATGCCTGGTCTCTTATTAATCATCAGTCCCAATACAGAGCCAAAACAAAGTAAGCATTTGCAGAGTTAAAGCGGTGCCATAGTACAGAACAGGAGGAAGACCTAATGGCTGTGATTATAATAAAAGCACTGTTAACATGAAATGATAAATGGTTTTATTTATTCTTTTTTCCCGCATTTCAGGCCTGATTTTAGTTTAGAAGTGCAGCACATAGATATTCTGGGACTTTCTGAGGTGGTTTGAGTAGACAGGATTGTGCAGAAAGTGGCAGATTTTGTAATGTTCTGAGAGCACAACTGGGGCCAAGGAGACATTTTGATGTGAGGATCCAAGGGTCGCCATGTAGAACCATCAACTCACTCCCTTGAGTTCTTAGTCAAGCCCCTACATACACTCCAGGGCCCTCCTTAGATGGCCCTGCTGCCTTCCCCTCTTCACCTCCACCGATTTCTACCTGTGCTACATATTTTATGAGTGGGATCGTGGGCTTCGGCCCCTCTTCTGGTTCCGCCTTTCTGTGTAATTGGCTCTGCTATATTTAGTTGTGCTCCTGCAGCAGATGCTCGCTTACTGTTCAAGTGATATGTGCAGGGCGTGAACTCAGATGTGTTTCTTGTCCGCTGGTCTTGAGCACAAGATAACAGAGGTCGATAGCTTCTAATTTGCTTAGATTGTTGGCCAATTGCCTCTCCGGCAACAGCAGAGCCCTGCGAGTTGGTTGAACGTTCAGAGGTGTTAATGGGGGGGAAACTTGTAAACACACACACACACACACACACACACACACACACACACACACACACACACACACACATACTAATACAGACAAACATACTGCAGCAACACTTTAAAATAGTTTTGCCCAACAGCAGGAAAAAAAAAAAAAAAATCTGAAATACGTAGACACCTGCTTATGGATAGTTGATGCTTGAAAGATGGAAACCTTTGCTGTCACTTTTGCCCTGACTGCAACAGCCTTTGCTGTAATCCCTAGCAAAGCAGAGACCGGAATCAGAAGTAGAGAGAAATTCCGAAGTGTCACTACATTATGCCTTCAGTATTTGGTTCGCCCAAAGTAGCTGTGACACACAAGCTCTGCTCTGATAAACCTAAGGTCAATCCTCAGTGCTTAACAAAATGGCATTTCTTAAATGCGTTATCGTTGCCGCTGCAAACTCTCTTGCTTTGAGATGAGATTTCCAGCATATGATAACACACAGGGTTATGGGTATTTATGATGTTGCCTTAAGTTTAGCGGAGATTATGTGGCATTTTAAATGTTTTTCCGCCCCATGCCAGTCATATTATCTCCCAGCAGCACCCCAGCCCCCTGCCACAAGTGGATGTGCTGGTCCAAAACATTGAGTCAATTTATCTGTGATGTGGAACAAGTGGTGAATTAGGAATGTTAAGATAGCGGTAACTGATGCGATCTGCCTTGTTCAGCTGGGTTTTCTCATGAGGAATGAACATCAACTTCACAACTAAAGCAAATGCTTTGAATGCATTGCTCACTACCTTTCCGAATACCAGCTGACTTTCGGATCCTGAGATGCAGAGCTGTCTTCTCCAACACTAGATGGAAGGGTTCTCTCTCTCCGCAAACCCTACCAATGTATTTCTCAAACCGTACAATAAATTTTTGGGTGTGGCTTTCGGCAGTGTGGGCGGTGCCCCTCTGCTTTCCTAAAAACTTTTCCGCTGGTTTTGTTTTCTCCTGGGAGTGAGATGAGATTCCTTCAATTTTCAGTGGAGTTGGTAGGCTCAGCAGGCCAGGTATAGGCCACATTTCAACTTCATTTCTCTCAAGTAATCATTTAACTCTCATTTAACTCAGTTTCTCACTTTCCAGTGGTGTTAGAGCTTTTACATGCCGGCCGGCAGCGAGAAAAGGACTTGAATGCAGGGGTACAGATACTGATGACGGCAACAGATGTGCAAAATGAATGCAGCTGCTTAAATAGGGAAGAGAGACATTCTGTTGATGAAGATCTGAAGCAATACCTTGAAGAAGACCCCCCCATTCATTATGTGCTTTACATTTTGAAGCCAATTTCTGATATTCACATGGGCTGGATGGATGGGGGTTTAGGTGGGCTTCCATCATTATAGCCGACCAACACACCCTAAATGCTCCGCATCGCCGTTGTCATCTCCTCCCGTTTGGATCTGGTTGGGACACGCTGCTTTGAAGCCCTTTTTCTGCCCAGCATCACGCTGTCCTCACTCTCTGAACAGAAATCGATAAGCATGCCTTTTCATCTTCTCAGCAGTATGGCACCCTGAGAGAGGAGCTCTTCAGGTCCAACATGGCTGACCTTTCTCTCCTGTTCCCCAGCCAAAGGGGGGTCTGGACTCAACCCTTCTTTCTTCCCTAAATGGGCAAATGCAACATGAACACCAGCTGTTCTACCAAACTTTGTAGCTGTTTGGGATGCCCAATTTTAACTCCCACACACACACGCATGCACACACACAGCTTTTCTGAACACCTGTTAAAGCTTTGAGATGAACTGAGGAACGATTGAGCAGCTTTCTGACCAGGCACAGACGTGTTGTTGTGATTTCAGCCACCAGATCACATTAGTTTGATGTTGATATAAAGCCCAAATTTTGGAGACTCGTTTTATTTGTTCTTATTTCACTGAGATGTTTTAGGTGCCCATTCTGTTCCCCTCACCCTCTAGCTCAGCAATGGTGCTCTTGTGGACCATCTTACAGATGCGGACAACAATGGCCAAAATGAAGCCGCCTTCAAGTCACGAGACTTCATCTTGTCACTTATCCCAGGTCATTAAACTGGTCGTGATAAACTTTGTAACTCAGAAGTCTTTGTTATGCAAGCTGCACAGGAGAGCAGCAGCAATTTCCACTTGCAAACCTGAGCACCTCTCAGGGATGTCTTTTCTTTTTATATTCAGGAGCTTCTGTTCCAGCCGCCAGTCACTGTAACACCAAAAGGATAATTGTAAGGTTATGACTTTGGCTGACTGGATTTTCAAAAGATGTTTTTTGTTACTTTTAAAATGATCCAAACTTTTCACCATGTTTTTTGAGCTCCACCTTAAGGTAATTGTGTTAAAATTTATTAGTTCCTTGTTCAATTTCTAAGAGTCAAGCCCTCATAAGGTAAACACTCCATGGGCACAGATCCACCTGCAGGCTGCGTCTGAATTTTCATAAATTTTTTTTCTTGCCGTTTAACTCCTTTATCACAACCACCATATTCTCACGTTTGGTTCTCCTCAGCTTTACTCCAGCCCTTGTTGAGCTAACATTAAAATTTTACAGGAAATATTGAGTAAATGAGTCGGGAGAGAATCCAGTTGCCCTCTGAATAGTACAGGGCATCCAAAGGTGGGTACAGACTGGTTGGTCTCACTGTGATCAGTGTAGGAGGTAGATGAGCAGGTAGCCTTCAGCCAGGTAAGCTGTTAAATAGTGTAAACACACAAGGTTGGTTGAAGTTTGCTTTGCTTTATTGTGACTAGTGATGGGGAGGTAGGAATGGTTGGAAACTGACCAGATACATTTTGAATGGTGCAGCGGTTTAGCCAGATGCAGTAACATTGGTATGGTTGATGTAGGAGTGGCATATGGTTTGACCGGCCTATAATTTCAGACAGAATGCTGGCTTTCCACTAACTGCCATGGCCAAAAGGGTGAGGTCAGTGGCAGGCCGTCCTGAATGAACCCCCCCCAGGTGACACCAGAACTCATAAAGGGAAGCCCCTTCAACCAGATTGTTTCAAGCGAGTGTTCATTGGCTTAATCCGGAGAAGCAAAGCCCTTTTGAAATCTTCCGAAAAAGAAGTGTGTTCTCGTACATCAGACCTTCTTTATATTATTATAATCATTTTTTTTATTTAGTTCATGCTTTTGTTCAAGGGAACTTTTTCAATAAAAGACTTTCAATTATTAACACATTTATACAGCAGGTTATATTCTAAGTGGAGAGAAATTTAGGCTAAGAAGCTGGAGGTGGATTCAAGCTTGTAAAGACTCTAAGGCTTGTGCTACCTGCTGCCCCATTCTTATCAAGAGAGCAGCACAACGCCTCTTCTTCCTCCATTGGCTGAGGACGTTCGGCATGGACAACAAGATACTTATTAACTTCTACAGACGTACCACTGAAAGTATCCTGACTGGCTGTTTCACAGCCTGGTATGGCAGCTGCAGTGCCTCAGACTTCAAAGCTCTACAAAGAGTTGTCAAGACAGCACACAGCATTACCAGGACTGATCTGCCAGTCCTACAGAACCTCTGCACCCAGCAGTGTAAGAAGAAAGCCCATAATATCCTGAATGACCACAGTCACCCCAGCCACAAACTATTTTCTTTGCTCCTGTCCAGAAAACACTTCAGAAGCATTTGGACAAGAACAAGCAAGTTCCAGGACAGTTTTTACCCCCATATAATAAGACTGATAAACCACTAAACCCCTCCCTTAGATAGTAAGACATTATCAATCAAAGTCTGTCTGTATGCCCTTATCGGAGTAGTTATTTGTATCAGGGTATGTACGTATGTATGTATGTATGTATGTATGTATGTATGTATGTATGTATGTATGTATGTATTTATTTATTTATTTATGTATGTATTTATTTATTTAACTTTTATCTATATTTATTACTTTTTTTTTTACTCATTTTATTTATATATTTTTATATGCTGAGGATGTCTGGAAGCAACACATTTTGTTGTCATAACACTGCTATGCTGTTGTTATTGCACACATGACAAATAAACTTGAAACCTTGAAACCATTCGCGTAAATGCACGCCTTTTGTTGCATTCCACATTGATTTGTTTCCTTATTTCTCTGTGGGCACATGGAGTAAACGTGTTCATCCGATGGAATCTGATATAATTCGAAAACCTTTTAAAGTCTTTGTTTCTGACATAGAATTTTGCTCTGCTTTTTATTTAAAGTTCATTTTCACATACATTAAAAAATGAATCAGCATTCACTGCTCGCTCCCCATGAGCCTCACAGTTTTTTTTTTTTTTTTGGGGGGGGGGGGGGCGCTAAAGTAAATGACTATTTCTGGCTTAACTTTCACCTTTTTTGGTTCTGAGACTGCAGTGCTTTATATTCAGTGCGACGTGTCAGAGTGCAACGAATGCCCACTGAGGACTTCATTTGAATGACTTGCATATATTATTAAGGGCAGTTTTCGGAGTACAGCCATTTAGAGACCCCGTGCAGCCAGAAGGGCGCGTTGCAATGGTGACCAAAAGGTTGCAGATGCTTTGTGCGGAACTTCAAACAGAGCTTATGATGCTCCACGTTTGAGATGTTTTGGTAAAACTCCAAAAGCTGAAAACTGGAAATCCATAATCTGTCTACAAATTAGCACAGTAGAATAATTTTCATTCTACAGGTGTATGGATCTTGTTCCTACGCCTTAGTGCTGATATGTATCTGTTCGATGCCTGTGTCAGACATGATGTATGTCTTCTGCACTATGATCTTTCTGGTGATGTATGTCTGTCGTACCCTGGTCTTCCGCATGATGTGTGTTTCTTTGACCCCACTATGAGTGATGATGTGTGTCTTGTCCCAGTGTACATCCACCCTCCCTCTCTTGAAAGCAAGGCTTCCTATTCAACAGAATGGTGTAGAGAGCAGCTGTATCACAGCACCCATGTATGTAAAATGCCTTCGACATCTCCTTTGGTGAGGGACGGCTGCCCTGTTGGTGATTTTGTGCACTCAGTGGAAGTACAGCAGACGTGCGTCGCGGAGGGAGATGGCAACCCGGCACGACCCGAGCCGTCCTCCCATCTGCCACCTGGCATGGGATGGCGCATCTTGGCCTTTTTTCTGTTCCCCCACCATGTACTAAGGTGGTTTGCTGCTTTCCCGTTGAAAGCTCATAAAGTCTCGCAAACAGTGGTCATAATAAATCATATTAAAGATGCTCGATTATGTCTACTTTCTATTTAATATATTTACTCCTTAATAAATTAATTAAATATTAATTGAGTCCATTTAATTATGTAATATTTCTGTCAGGAACTGAAACTGACTTTTTTGGCTTGTTAAATGCTATAATTTGGCAGTTTCTTTAGTAAATGTATCTAAGTTTGCATTACAAATGTTGGACTTGTTAAAGACATATAGTATAAACTTACAAATATATCAGAAAATGACATTTACCTATATATTCTGTGTTGTAGCCTATGTACAGTATAGTGTATATGTACTATTATAAATTCAGTATTTTACTATAATATTCAACCATCCTTCCATTATCATTAACTGCCTTACCCTGGCGAGGGTCACGGTGGTCTGGAGCCTATCCTGGAATTTTTGGTGCCTAGCTGTAAAACAACCTGTGGAGGGAGCATGCAGTATGAACATGTATCGTAGTATGTTGAGCATTTGTAAGACTGAGGTAAAAACAAAGTGAGTTGCTTTATAAATTGGTTTAGAAGACACATCTTCATGTATTATTTAGCCATTGAGTTACAGATTTATAATGGTTCCATCCTGTATGATACATAGTGTCATCACAATTTTTGTATTGCTAACCATATACATTGATTTAATTATATATACAGTAACTCCATGGGTAATGTTATTACATTTTTGCATTTCTGTAGAAATTTAAAGTGCTTGTTGGCATCCGCCACACCAAGGCAACCTATTCACACTTCATACTTGTCCATCAGCTTGCTGTTACTGTAATTCATGTGTGGTGCAACAAATAAAGGATGTAAAAAGTGGGCGAGGTGTGGATAGAGAGGCCAGACGAGACAGACTGAATTATTTAGATCTTGTATTTTGTTGTCAGACTATGACGATGTACTATTTCAAAGCCTGGTAAGGTTAGTTTGGTGGTCTTGGGGGCCTCATCCCTCAGCCCTGGCAGCAGAAAAGCATAGACCCAAGCATGGAAGATCTGTCATGGAGTTAAGACAATGTGAAAAAAAAAAAAAAACAGATAAAAGGTGGCGATGACGCACTGGGTGCCTCTTTTGCTGCTTGTGAGTGAGAGGGAGCGAGGGGTGGAGATGTGGTTCTAATGGAGTTGACAGCGGTGTGTTTTTTTCAATCCGATACGCCAGACCAGAGTGTCTGTTCCGAGCTGAGCGCCAAGCAGATTTCCACAGCAGAACCTTGCTTTCCATGGCCTCCTGTTGAGACCTCAGAACATAGACAAACTCGGTCAATTCCCAAGATGGTGGATAGTACGGGGCTGTCCACCAAGACAAAGTGGTCTGCCGTAGATAGAAGGGTCTAGTCATGCTCCTTTTTTCAGGCTTTTCTGATTCATTGCCTATGTGGAGACCAAAAGACAGTTAACTTCAAAGAACCCTGGTCTGCTTTCACTTACTTTGACAGGTTTGAGGTGTTTTTGGTCCTCATTCCCAGTTCTTGCAGAGCTCCTATCTTCCGTCACCAGGGTGACTGAGTGGAATGAACGATCACAGGAACCACAGGGAGCCCAGGAGTGGCAAGATCTCAGGAGATATCTTTAATGCAGCCTTTGTTTGAGCAGGGACACCTGAATGACACTCTTCCTCCACAGCCTGCTCCCTTTTTTCATCTCCAGCTAGTTTTCTTGCAACATGTGCAGTAGCTACAGTAGATAACGTTGTGCACTAGGAGGGGCCGATTATCCCGGAAAAATAGTTTGACACTTAGAATAAAATGTAAATGATCAAAGGTAATCATTTACCTGCCAAAGGTTTTTTAAAAATATTTTATGCATTACGTTCCATTTGCATGCCCCCTTGTCCAGGCTGTGCCAGTATAATTTATTTGTCATGAATTTGGAAGCCTGCAAGGGGTGGGGTTCGCGGTGACCAAAGTACCTCCTTTGCAGTGAATTTGAGTTATGGGTATGAATCCCGTCCTCAGCTCAGTGCTGAGTTTGCAGGAATTGTTTTCTATTTAGATTTAGTTTATTTAAATGTTATTTATTTTGCTTCATTATTTTGCCAATTGTCATGAATGCAAGAGCCCTGATGGCTTGTCCCATTGTGGATGCTAGCTTTCTTACTCCATTTCTTTCTCAAAGCTAACCTACATAGATCACTATCACTATAACTAACTAACTTAGTGGGTCGGTGTATTTCCTCCTTAACCTTAAGCACACATTTACAAATACACACCTGCTCACTTAAGCATACATTAAGCTTTTCTTCTGTCTCTTTATGACCATACTTGAGTTTATGGTAGAGGTAATTTGCTGTAAACCTCCTGGGCAGGTGCTTTCAGAGAATAAAACCAGTTGGAAAGTTTTCCACAACCCACATTACGTCTTCTTTGACCTTTCTGCTCTGCTGTCGACAGTTACAGACAGGGAAACGAATAATGTCCTTCTCACCTGTCTAGATGTCTGTGTACCTGTCCGTCACCTGGTGACAAGGGAAATCATGTCACAGCGTACAGAAGCAAGGTTAGCAAAATGACGGTTGGGACAATTTAAAGGGCTCTTACCTGATGACCTTACAGAAGGGTCCCGTCCTTCTCTCTGCAAACGCCCCCAGCTATAGTGGATGAGAAACAGAGTGATGCTTAGTACCAGTGTGGCTGCCGCCCAGCACACAGACCTGCAGGTGGAGCATAAATGAGGCTTGGCAGCTTTGAACGGGTCTGACCCTCCAACCAACAGATGAAGGACACATCTATTTGGCTCTGCCAGTGCTGCTGTTATTTTGTTGCAGAGGCAGAAGGAGCTCCAGATTCTACCCTGGAGATCATCTGAGTCAAGAGGGCATAAGGATTCAGGAGAAGTGGTTCTCTGTCCACTTGGCTTCAGCTGAAACTGGAAAAATCCTATCACCTGTCCTGCTTGGTACTTGAATCCAGTACCTGATTTTATAAGGAAACCTTGCAAGGTTGCTAGCAAAACTCTGGAAGAAAGGAACCTGTTGACTTGGTGTTAATTCCAGTTTGTGTTGCTCACAATACAGAGGAGCCCTGAGGAGAGAAAGATGTCTGTTGAATTTTATGTCCAATTAAATCAAAATTAAAGTTTTTAAGCAATGCAGATAAAAGCAAACAAGAATAAGTATTTTACGGTGATACCTTTTTTTTTTATCTTGCACTGATAAAAAATAAATAAGAACTTTTCCTCTGATGATTTTTATATCTATGCACTAAGAGAAAAAGACCCAGAGAAAATGTAGACACTTTAATCTGTATAATGCAAGCACTTTCCTCATTACTTTAGAATTTTTTTTTATGCCGAACATTTTAAATTCCTCCTCTATGAACTTGTTGAATCACTTTAGATCACAGTATAGTGAAGCGGTTTATAATTTCAAACTTTTCCTGAGCTGGACTTTGAAGTGGAGGAAGTTGAGACTTCAACTAATCTCGGTGCTAATGCACCCATTACATCCATTTACTTGTTAGGTAATTGAATTTACTCAAGTAATTAACAGTCAGACTTTGCGACAGCGACATGTTGTCCTTGCATAAGCTGATTATATATTTTCATTCAAAAAAAAGAATTTAATATGAATCACCTTTACCGTTTCGTAATTCTTGGTAGCGTTGGTCTCTCACTTGGCGTAAGTTCTTCCTTGTAGCATGGGAGATGGATCAAGTGTGTCGGAGAAAAGCTGACGCAGAGTCATACAGCCTGTAAGACCTATTGTGGCAATATTTCGTTGCACAAAGGTATCCATAGTGTCAGGACTCCGGCCTGGACTGGGACTTTTGGCCGCCCTGCTGGTCATTCTGGGTACTGCAAGGCCATGTGCTTCTGTTTACTCCTGTGTGCTCCTGACCTCACCTCCCACTCCCGATGGCCATTATGACCTTCATTATTACCTCGTGTTCCTCCAATGACTCATCTATGTTCGTTGTTTTAGGTTTTTAAGTCCTCTGTTTGCACCACTTCCCTGTTGGTTTGTGACTGTGCTTTCCTCTGCTGTGATTGGTTCTCCGGTTTTGCCTGCTGAGTTGTTTGCCGGTTGCTCCCCTGGTTTTTTTTTTTTTTTCTTGACCCTATGCCTCTTAACTTGTTTTTGCCCCCATGAATTGGGTGTCCCCGTATAAATCTCCTTCCATTCATTAAGTCAGCAACTGGGTGCTGACTTGTGAACCCCCTCACACACAGTCGTAAAGCTTATTAAACATATTCTTCAAGTCCGCTGAGAAATTTGGCTAAGCTCTTCACATAACAAAGTGGGAAGACTTGTTTGGCAGAGAGCGGAGGATTTCTCGGCCTCGAGCCCGTTGCAGCGCCGATGGCACGTCCGCAGATATTGTGCACGAAGGGGAAAAAAGGCTCACGGTGCCCCACAAATAGGCGTGAATTCCGTCCGATTGGAGGGAACCTCTGCACCTTGGCAGGAATGCTTCAGGGCTCCGCTGGGGATGCTCGTGGAGGATCTGAAAGGATGCAGATGCTGATGAAGCTGCATTGTTCCTATTTGCCCATAATTAGCTGTAATGAACACAGTTGCTTGAAGAGCTGAAAGTGCCAAAGGAAGCCGCCTGCCCTGTTGCCACCTAATGATTATGGCTCTGTTGATGGCAGCCTTTGGTCCTATTTTTTTTTAGATACTTGAGTCAGTTTTACACGCAGGGTCTTTGTTAATGGCTTCACTGGTCAGCAGAACAAAAGTTTCTGACACCCTGGGCCAGTTTAGACCTTGCCAATGAAAGCAACAAATTTGGTCCCAATATCCAATATCCCATATATCCTTGCTTAAAAGTAAAATATTTTTTTTTTGCTTCCCTGCATTTGGTGACGGAGAACTCCGCCTTTGAAGAGGGTCTTTTGTTAACAAAACTTTTAATACAAGTGTTACAGCAATATCGCATTATTTGCATAAAATTTCATACGAGCTTTATTTTAAACTCCTCTTGTTGTTGTTAGGCCCAGATCTCTCATTCTCACACATCCTTCATAAAAAAGAAACACTAAAAAAGGAAGAGACAGGAACAGTAAAGTTAAGCACTTTGCTGAGACTAGAAGTCGTACGCTTGCACCGACCTCTTACTTGCAATTCCCCTGCACAACATTCTCTTTTGGCCCCTCCCAAGGTGTCAACTGGACCATCATAAATAATCTGTTTCCCATTTGTGGTCCCCTGGCTTGTCCTGCAGCATGGCTGCATTTCTCGGAAGCAGCGGCTGATGTGGGTCAACGGTCCTCCATTAGAGGTTGGAGAGGAAAAAGCCAACAGATGCAATATTTATGGGCATCCATTTTGGAGAGGAGGGCCATAAATAAAAATGACTCCATTCAGAGAGGTTCCCTGAAAAATCCTGGCCTTTTGGGAAAGTTACGCATTTGCCTCGACACCTCATCCTCGCTCGAGACCTCGACCAGGAAGTCGAGGCAAGTTGTAGCTACAGATCATCCTTGTGGATTAGCTTCATTGGGTACTCAGTGCCAGTTGAACACATCCTACCATTCATGCATGCCTTCCCACTTCTATCTGTTTGGACCCAGGAGGTATTAAACTGCCAAATGCACAGACTGATGCAGTGTTATTGGGCACAAAAGTCCGTCATCACCAGGTTGGACAGGAAGCGCTGGGTCATCAAAATGCTCAGTTTGATGGCTTGTTGGGCTGCTGGCCTGCTGGAGTGACCCAGCATCACACACATCTCTCTTAGTTACACTTAGTATTTCTTCGCGGTTGTGTGTTCAGGTGGACCCCCATTTATCTTGGCCTGGCACTGACTGTCTGCTCAGAAAAAGGTATTTATTCAGAACAGTGTGTTTTTACATGAGATTCCCCCCACGCCATCTTCACTTGGGATGACTTGGGATCGATTTGTAAACAAATGGGAATCCATGTCATGGCCGCAATTAATTTTTGTCAGATCGTCCCAGCAGTTGCGCATCCGAAGGCTTGGCAAACGCGAGCGCTTGCGAGATGAAGGGCAGTCATGGATGCCCATCATCTGGTCACCCTTCAAACAGAAGCTGTCCCCCTTGCATTGATCTGTGTGACAGCTTGCCAACGATGATGTGTGTCTCAGCGTGTAAGAGGTGTTAAGTCCGAGGGCGGCACTTCCCCTTCTTGGGCCAGCGACCCAGTGAGGGAGCGGAATTTCGGAAAATGTCGCTCCAGGTTTGTGCATGCCTGCCCCTGCAACCTATCTGAGTTTCACACGGTGACATTAATGATGTTTTATCCTTTTAACGTGAGTCTATGTACAGGTAGCCTCATACAAGCCCCTTTAAAAAATAGAAGCAGCCAGAGGTTTGCTTGATCCACAGAAATACCTACTTTAAATAGCCATAAAACTGGTGCTTAACTCTATTAAAATTTAAAAGGTGGGGAATGGTTACATTTTGTTGAATATTTGGTACACTGCTGTGCTGTTCAGCAATTGTTTCCTCAGGTATTCAGCCGCATCGCTCCCTCGAGCAGCGGGATCTACAGCTTTTTGGGCGTGTTGATGCTGTAAACTGCAGACAGACATGAAAAATTAGCCACACTCATGGAAAAGTGGGCCACAGATAAAGTGTCTGATGCGAGCGCCAGGCTCGTCTTTTCTTATCCTTCTCCAGCTCCGCCTGGAATCGCGGGAAAGCCGCGGCGATGCGCTAACCTACATAACGGCGCGGCATGCGAGCGTCGCCGAGGACTCCTCCGCTCCAAAATCCGCAAGGAATAATGCTGCGTGCTGTCTTTAAAAGATGAACACGGTTTACCGGATCGCCCTTTAGACTGGACCGATTGTGGTTGTTAGCGGTGTAAGGGGTAGAAACTGGATGTAAATTCTTGACACTGCGCGTCGACCTCGCCGTCTCTTGCCGAAAACAGGCATGCCGTAAAAAAGGGGGTTCCTTCAGAATTTCGGGACGGCACAATGTGCAAGTACGGTTTGGCCTCGGCGGCGCTGCGTATGCAAAAGGTGCTGGGAGAAGATAGGAGTAAATGGAAGCAGGCGTTCAAAAGCGGGGTTGGATGGGCTCTGTGATGTAAAACCTGTTCGGGAGGTGGAATAAACAGGCTTTTAATTATCGCCTCATGCCGCTCCGTGCCCGTCACTCGCAGGCTGTAATTATACAGGGAATAATGGTTGCGTGGCGAGGGGACACAATGGAACGGATCTGGCAGGGGGCTTTGGAGACCCAAAGAATAGCAAAGTACAGAACATTCTGGGCTTTTTTATATAACTGCCGAGATACCAGCTTTTAGATTCAAAAAAAAAAAAAAAAAAAATATATCACAAATCTTCATTGTGTTTGCTTAAAAAATGTCTGATATTAAAAAGGTTTTAAGATCAAATATTTTGGTTGTGTGGTTACCGGACCTTTTGTCTTGGTAGTTGATCCAAGCATCTGAAGCTCATGGATGTTACTGTGAATTAGCCATTTGAATTAAAGCAAAATTACATCCAAATTCTTGCTTGGGGGTGGATGTGCGCCCGTATGCAAATTCATTGCTTTATATCAAAAATTTAATACAACCTATTTGCGCAAAGAGAATGACTCACGTACAAAGTGTTTACTATGGGGATTGGCCTCCGAATGGCAGCCGAAACAGAGAGTAGAAACGGAATTCCTAAGTACTTGACATTTTTGTCTCGTGAAAATTTGCATTTGTTATTCTGTGCTTTCGCATCAGCTTTTTTGTTTTTGTTATTTAAACCAGCCGTTCAGTAGCCACTTATCCGGTTAAAGAGGCGGTGAGCTAAAGCATCGCTCAGGAACCCCTGGGCGTAAGGGCGGCGCACACTTACTGTGCGAACCTATACACGCACAACGCATTCAGACAACAATAGTGGGAAAACTGTGACTTTTCCGAAACTGGAAAAAGCACCACTTCAGGGAGGACATGCAGACTTTAGAGACCAACGCTGAAGTGACACCTGGCAATCCTGGCTACCACACCTCCATGCCATTTGGATCAGTTCACCTCAGTATGTAATTTCTAATCTAATAACTAATTTACAGACAGCTCTATTTCCATAAAATATGATGCCAAATAAAAAGCAGCATGAGAGAAATTTATATTTATTTTGTCCCGAAGTGGCATGAACATGGCTTGAAGATAGACATCTGGAAGCCCATGCAGACATCAGAAACACAAACAGACTTTGAGATGGAAAACTGGAGTTTTTATGAAGCCCTTTTGATGGTGCACAAAACATCTGTTAACGCATTTGTTAACCTCACAGCATTTAGCAGCCAGGTATTATAAATAAAACACTGGAATACGGAGAGGAGCCTCACATGAAAAGAGGCAGGAAAGAGAAAGCGGCGGCAGGGCACAGTGCAAAACAGTAACGTTTGGTTCTCCTGGGACCGGGAGCCGGACTTTATTTATGGAAACTGTGGCTGTACATTAACAGGCGATCAGTAAGTGAATCAGTGTTTCTTCAACTCGGCCTTCTTGAGGGCTACCAAAACCTTGTAGATGTGGAAGACAGTCACGTGAGTTTTTTTTTTTAGCTAAAGAAGGTCTTCAAGGTCTGGGAACAACTTTGGTGAAATACCGAAAAGTTGTTTATTATAGTGTAGTTTATTTGACAGTTTAAACAATTTATATTGGTGCATATTTTAGCAGTGCTATTTGAACACTACAGTTTTATCCTTTTTCTAAAGAGTAGTATTATTTCCTTCTGGGACTTGAACAAGCAACCTTAATGGTTTCCCCGCACGTAAAGAACCCTGTTGGACAACACAGATCTGCCATGTGGCCACAGCGATGCTGCTTGCAGAGTAGCAGTAGCATTGCTGTGGCCACATGGCAGATCTGTGCTGTCCAACAGGGCTCTTTCTGTGTGGGGAAACCACAGTAAAGCTTCACTGCTGTTCTACTGTCCTTACTTCTTTCAGGCTTTGGCATTTTGGAGCTGCTTGGATTCTGTGCTCAGTTCAGCATTTTCTACAATGAAGGATGGGCATTAAGGGGAAAAATGTGCTGTGTCGTTCTAGTACCTTTTTTAACTTCTTAAAATGTCAGAAAAAACCCTTTCACATCTACCCTTTGGTTCAGCACTGCCTATACTTCATTCATAATAGATTCACTGTTAGGTAACAGGAATCTAAGAACAATAGCTATGACGAACTTTATTCCATGTCCCAGTGGTTTTTTTCTTGTTTTTTGGCAGGGGGGGAGAAAACTAAAGCGCATACTTTGCAGGAATTGTCTTTGATGGAGACCTCTCCTGGGTCTCAGGTGTCCCCCCCCCACGTTCAGTCACTGACAGTCGCATACCCACTGACACGCTTGCACTGTGCAGCCTGTATCAACCGAGATCTCCTTTTGTGTGTTTTAAAGAAAGTAAATCTTTTGTAGGATATGAGGAACCCCATCCTCAGTTGGGGCTGACGTAGTGAACATGGATCAGGAGATGGAACAGTTGCAGAGCAGCACAATCTTCCACTTCAGACACATTCACCGCTGAAAGTAGCGTTTGGATGTGTGGGGAGAATCAGGCAGCAAAGTCACCTCCATTGCTCCTTCTCCTGGGAAGACTCTGCTGCTCAACATATGCAGTCCTTCTCATGTGGCCGCCAGCGCCCTTGTGGACCGTCTGTTGATTATTTCATTTAAGTCAGATTTTGAGTTATCTTGCTTGCATACTTTTGTAAATTTACAGCTTGACGTAAGCTGATGGCCATCAAGAAGGTGGAAATTTCATAACTGCGAGAACACTGGGGTTATTGTCTACCACAGTAGGGGCGTCCAGACTGACAGCATCAAGACGTCTTGTCGGCTCATCATCTGCCACCACAAACAGCAAAGCATAGGCATTGCAAATGCACTTTGACCAACTCTAAATATGTGATATTTTGGAGAGCGAGAGAAAGGTTTGCATATTGAAATCACAGTTTTACTGGCTCAGTGGACCTGGGTTGCCCATTGCTGTTCCCCAAGGCTGTGTGAGACATGAGTGCCTTGGGCCTTGTTTGGGGAAACACCACTGGATACATTGATGGCCACGTTGACTCCAAAGACAGCATTAGGAAAACTGTTTGAATGAGAGAACCTCTCATTGACCCAACTGATCGAGTGCAAAATTAAAGCGATGTTCACCTCCTCTTCCTGTCAAACAAAGTGAGGCAATTTGCCCGGCGATGTGGTCCATCACTGCAGCTGCACGTGTGCAATATTAAAGTGAATGTAATGACAATCGCAATTGCAGAACTCGGCTATCTTCTCGTATCCGCCCTGAAAACTATTAACTGCAAGGTGAAAAATAGCACTGGAGCGACTTTCCATGTAGCGGTGCGAATGGCAATAAACTCATGCTGTTGAGATGACCCCCCCCACTTCCTAACCTGTTCCTCACTATCGGACGTCTGCAATTACTGCTGCATTATTTGCGACTGAACTGCGGAGGGCAATTTCTTGCTAGAGGAGAACGTGGGGTCTGTTGCAGAGACCTGTCACTTCCACAGGGCTGGCAATAAATCTCTGACCCCCCCCTTCCCTTTAAGCTCCTCAAACCACCCAGCTTCTTTGTGAGGTAACAGATTGTGCACTCTGAGTTAAACCCACCTTCCAACGACTACGCAGACTCCGACCCGTAAGGCACCGAGCAACGTCCGTCGAGATCTGACTGCTCGGTCAGATTCCCCTCAGATCAAAATGGCACGACTACGTCCAGACGCCTACCTGATCGCTCCAGGAAGACTATGCGTTTTTTCTTTAATTTTCTTGGGTTTGGTTGTTTGTTTGTCTTACCCGTGTAAAATTTTTGGTATGTAACCACGCACAATCTCCTGTCGAATCAGAGCACATTTCACTACGTGGTACACTCAGTAACCATGTAAGTGACAAATAAACTCTTTATCTTTATCTATCATGTACCGATCCCCTCCGCACAACGCACGGGACTTGTAGATGCGTCGACATGTCAGCGGTTCCAAAATTCTCAACTGATGTTGGGCTCCTTCAACCATCTCTGAGCTTATGTTTTTCTTGCTATACCTGCCTGGCCCTTATAAATAAACATCTGGCAAAAAAGTATACATGGTTCCTGGTCTAATTTTGAAATGCAAGTCAGAAATCTGCATTTGGGGGGTCTTCAGTAAGTCTTCGAGAAAAACCAATAACTAAAGGGAAAACTGTGGAAATTCATGCGGGACTGTTTTTCCAGCTATTTATACCGAAATGTAAAGCTATGTCAAGCGTCACTCCGAGCTTGTTTCCCATTGCATGGGAGAGTTGTCAGATGTCGAAGCAATTTATTTGCGTATTCTACCAGGCATTGAGCTGTAATTACCGTTATTGTTACTTTATTGGCATTGTAATCGGGAATTAACCATGGGGGAAGCAGAGAAAAGCATGCGTGTACTACACAGATTATCTTAACTGGCAAGCGTAAGTAAAACATCATCCGCTGCTGTTAAAAAAAACTCTCACGCAAAGTGCATCAAAAAAAAAAAAAAAAGGCGATACAGTGATATTCTCCAAATTGACAAAAGCTGAGCTTCTTAGACCTTAGATACGACAGCCAATAAATAAATCATATTTTATAATAGGAGTCCTCAATCAATTGTAAATAATAGAAATACCATTTAATTTCCTTTCTGATGCTTTTGTTCAAAACTAGTTTTCCGTTATGCACATTTCTGTTACACAAGTGTTAAAAATTTGGCTGTTGAGGAGGCTCTGAAATCCCTTTTCAACGCAGGCATATTATAACAGGTCTGCGAGTCCGGAAATCGACACGATCGTGTGACTCACTGGAGGTGAACCAGTTCCTCACGCATTCCCTTGAGGTTTCAACACTGGGGATGTGCTGCCTGCCTCCATCTCACAGCGGAGAGCTTGTGGTGGCTCTGTCCCAGCTACTTGCTCTAGCACTGCTCTGGAATCCCGGGAGTTGCCCATATAGAGATGCCTCGTTTCAGCTGACAAGCCATATATTATTGATGCTGCATTTTAGGAGGAAGATGAGCTGAGCGCAGAGCTATAAATATCTTTTTTGTGCCTATCTGTATGTGAGGAACACGGCAGAAACACGGCAGGGATCTGTCAACTGAACACCAGTAGGTCTTTGGTTTCTAACTTCCTTAGATTTAGACTGAGCCAGTTCATGTCCAAATGTCAACCTTAGTGTGATGCTGGTAAGTCTTTGCAAGTTTTGGCAAAAGCAAGAATCGGGGCTGCGAGGCAGGATGGTTCTGGATACTAAAGCCACCTAAATCCAGGAAATGTTTCTCAGGAAACTTTGCTCAGAAACTGCTTCAACATGCCTCCAGTTACAGATCTGCTATGTGGAGCCTTATTGATTCTTCCGAGTCTAAGTTACGCGTGGTGCAGTGTGTCGGAAAAAAATGAACTGCTAGCCATTTCTTAAGATGGATCAGTTTACTTCATGATGATGTGCTCTCTGTTGATGTTGTATCCTCTCATTGTTTCACTCGATTGTGTAGTAAACCTGGCTCATGGTTTATATCTACATATTCATCATTCCCTCAAAAGCTTGTTATATGTAGTATTGTTTTATTCCAATGATTCTACAAAGAAACAGAGTAACAAATCATAATGCGATTTGATCTGAACGAATGACATACAGTAAGCAAAATAAAGGAAATAACCAGAAGTTTTAGTGCAGCCATTCCCTCAGATGGATCCTGATGTCTTTCTACCTGCCTTGAGCTATTTGTATGACGACACTGTAGAAGATGGCCGTGTCTAAAGCAGGAAACAGGTCACGAAGAGGTTGGACAAAACTGTTAGAAATACCAAAGTACAGCACTACTTTTGTGTGTGTCCAGCCCAAGAGCTGCATGGACCAAGGCATCTACACCCTAGAGGGAGTAGGAGGCAGGAGTCTGAGAGGTGATTAAAGAGGGAGCAGAGGGTGGAAGGGTGCATGAAGGGTAGATAAGGGAGATGGGGGCACTTTTCTACAGCAGGAGGCCCTCTCTTTGTTTTCACTGCCTGCCTCTCCTCTCTACAATCAGTGGCATCAAAGCTAAGTGGTGGGGACCCCCGTTCTATGGGAAAAAGAGCTGCTTTGATGTCGGCCTACTTTCACAAGGTGCTTGCATGGCTTTCCTGCTCTCCCTGCCTCCCACCGCTACCCTAGATGTGGGGTTTGACTGGAAGAGAATGACCTTAGGGCTTCACCACTGGTTTAAGCTCATCTAACTTCCTTTGGATCCTAAATACATCAGTATCAGCTAAATGAGTGAAATTACCCAGGGTCTCTAAGCCTGGTTGCAGCTTGGTTGTGGGATTTGTTCAATAAGCCTCCATTCATCATTGATGGGACCCAGGCAAATTTGGCAGGGTGATTCATGTTTTTAGGCGATGGAAACGTTATGCTGTACCTTGCTGTAAGGTTCAACCGAGGTCTTCAGCTGTCCTTCATCTTTAGATCTAAAATTGGAATTGCAAGTATCGGTATTACTTGTGGAAACTGCTAGTCATTCAATACAGTTCCAATGTGAAAGCACCATTTCACAAGTCAGTCGCGAAACACCCTTAGAAAATTAGCTAGAATGGGTAAGAACGTACCGTAGTTATGGGGAGTCATAGCATGTGGAGCTCAGTCACTGGTTTCTGAGGTCTGGAGAATGATTATTCACTGCTGATTGATGGGAGCTGCTGTTCCAACTAAATCCAGGTTTTGCTGTCTGGGGGCTGTGCCATGTGTTTCATTCACTATGGGTAGCAGTGAATGACACATATGCTTGGCAATTGCTTGAAGCTCTGTGGGCTTTCGTGTTTCTGGTGTTTAACACCAAGGCTTTTTTCATACCCAGCCTGGGGAGCCTTTACTATCTGGAAATGCCAAGGAAATTTGTTTTGCAAAGAGCAGAAACAAAAACTCATCGCACCAAAAAACTACAAAGTAGAACTGCCACTGTTAAATCAGCGCAAAGGGAAAGTTGGAAGGGGTCACATCAACTCTCCCAATGTTGATTTAATGCCTATGCTTTTACTTTGATAAAATAGTGCATGTTAAACATTGTGAACTCATCTATTTCTAATTCTCTTGTTTCTGGGCTTCTTTCAGAGGAACTGGGAGAACATACCCATGCACCTGAGAGCTGTGGCTGACTGATGTGGAGGCGCTCCATCTGTCACGGGCGGGGATATTAAAAACCCCTGATGGGGGTGGATAGAGAAGAATACAAAAGAAGTTTATCTCTATCCTTCTGTGCTTCCTGATGTCTCAGGAGGAGAGTCCCTGTGGACCAGGCTGCTGCTCACGTCAGACTGTACAGTAATTGCCTACATCTACCAGGAGACCACAAGGATAAACTACCAGGAAGTACAGTACAGGAAGTACACCTGATTGGTCTCATTCAGATGATCCCAGACTCAGAAGACATGAGAGAAGTCTTTTAATAGAAACTTTGCTGTACATCACTTTGAACTTTACTTGCGAGACATCTTTTCCTTTTTATACAAAGGGATCAGTAGTAGGATAGTGGGAGTTTGGTCTGTCGCTATGTCCCCATCTGCGGGCTGTTTCAGGGAGTGGATTGCCTGTTCCCGGGGCAGTCTGTGCCCACTGCTGGTGCTTGCATGCTGCTTCCTGGCGGAACTGGCAGCTAAGCCTCGGGCACCAGGCCATGTGCACCTCAATTCTATCCGCATTGATGGGGACATCTCGCTGGGTGGCCTTTTCCCAGTGCATGCACGGGGGAATGATGGTAAGGCCTGTGGCGAACTGAAAAAGGAGAAGGGCATCCACCGCCTGGAGGCCATGCTCTTTGCCCTGGACCGCATCAACAACGACCCCGATCTGCTGCCCAACATCACGCTGGGCGCACGGATCCTCGACACATGCTCGCGTGACACGCATGCTCTGGAGCAGTCCCTCACCTTTGTGCAGGCTCTCATCGAGAAGGACAGTACCGACGTTAAGTGCCTGGGAGGTGGGCCACCCATCATCACCAAGCCTGAGAGGGTTGTTGGTGTCATTGGGGCCTCCGCCAGCTCTGTCTCCATTATGGTGGCCAACATCTTGCGCCTCTTCAAGGTACGGCCCTTCAATTTCCTGTCCATTCTAGTAACAGATCACTGTCACCTGCCATCGCTTCATATGCGGCACTGAGTTCGGTCCCTTTCTGTTGGTGTTTCAGATCATTCCTTGCAATTGGTTTGAAGTGAATGAGCTCTTCAGCTATTGTTAAGTGCATAGTTTGCAATTTCACTGATCTGCAAGCAAATGAGAGTATCTTTTAAAAGGCTTTTAATAAGATGTTGGATTTATTTAATGCTCAGTATAACTGTGATGGGAAAACTCATATAAATGGAAATATCCATTTTTTTTTTATTCCTTGCACGTTTTCCTCTAAACGAGGGCTCTTCAGATTTGCTTGGGACACATACACAATGAACCGAGAGCATGGTTCTTTGCTTAATTTAAAATGGAAAACCTCATAAAAACTAAAGAAATAACTCTCAGGATTCTCTATTGGACACCAAGGGCTATGAGATGCTGATCCTTATCAGCCCAATAAGTATTTAACTCCATTTTTTGAGTTGTCAAGTAGTTTTAAGTGGATCCATGTAGTGGTTGAAGGGGGTCTTGAAATACTGTCAGGCCACAAATGCTTGGCCTTGCCAACCTCATTCAGCTGGACTTCTTTTCCTATTAGCATTTGAAAGTTGTTAATATGCAGTCGGTGTTCAGAGACATAGGCCGATTAGAAAGGGGTATAGGTGGGATAAAGATTGTGCTCTTAAGACAATTTTGCCCCTTGTGAGTCTTAATTCATTTAGCCAGCAGAAATGAGGTGGATTCTTGCGTAATTTCTTTATCTTCGGCCCCTTGAATGACTCAACAATCAAAGCCACCCTGTCCATAAATAGGCCCATAGCTCAGAACACCATTAAGTACAAACATCTGCTGTCCACAGAGCATGATCTTGAATTCCCCTGGAACAGAGTACAATTTGTGTCTGTTTCTCTGTTTATGAGGGCTGGGAGACCGAAATTTGGCCCCTGAGCAAAGTTTATTTAACTACCCTTTTACTGGTTTCATCACTCCTGCATTGTAAGATATGAAGTTGGTGAAGATGGTGAAGATGCTGAAATCGTTCTGGTTGCATAGTTGATGGTATGTACGCAGACCACAATGTCGACACGTCTGCAGCCCAGGACGTCGGTGCCAATCACGTCATGAAGGGCAGAGTGTTTAATGGTATTTAATTTGTTGGAAATTTCTGCTAATATTTCCCTATAATGAGCCTGCTGTGGAGAGGTCGCGTGCATTTGACCCTGCTGGAATGGCCATGTGGTCTCATCAGTAGTGATTTAACAAAAAAAGAGAAAAAAAGACATTTTTTAGCCCAACAGTCTTTTTTGCGTGTTTTTCACCTCACCGCACTTGACCGATGATCAGCAGAACACGACAGGTCATTAACATGTTGAAAATTTCCACAAGACCACTTTTCATACACGTGTAACATTCAGAGGTACAGAAATTTAGCCTTGCACAAAGGTTTTTATTCTATATAAGGGTGTGAGATAATACGCAAACAGATACGTGTGTAATTGCGTCCATGGTCTGACAACATGACCGATGCCCTCTGCGACTGAATAAATGTGAACATTTGTATTTACTTTTAAAGAGATTATGCTTTGCAGCCCTGCTGCCAGCCAGCAGCGGTGCCTGTGCCTTGATCCCACACGCTAGAAGGTCCAAAATGGTGGGTTAAAACATGTGCGATCTGACTCTTTCAGTAAGGAGGTCCACCTTTGCTGCAACGCAGCTTTGCCTCGAGTTAGATGCCATCAAAGTCCCATGGTGGCAAAATTACATCTTAGCAAGGCAGGCCGGCATACACTGATAAGCATCTCCTAATCTCTGATCAAATAACAGCTGAATGGTTCCAAGGAATACAGTACACTTCATGAAAGCCTTTGAGCTTGGGCCCCTTAAAAAGGATGTCTGAAGCTGGACGTTCCCTTAATTGGAGCTTAAAGACACGTCTTTCAGTAAGCACTTCATTTGACTCCGACCATTTTTGTGGCTGCACATTTCCCGCTGCCTTGAAATTATTTTAATGTGTTAAGAAGATAAGACATAGAAGATTAACCAGGCATTTCATATAAAAGAACCTCCAGTGAGTCAGGGAGATTTATGCTGGTGTAAGGGAACAGTTTTTTTAAGGGATTGGATTATTTGGACTGCCACCTCATGGGTGCTGGGCAAGATATCGGTATTAGCCCAAGACATAACTTTTTATGAATAATTTTGTGTCTTGCTGCAATAAAGAAGACAACTGCTAATGTCTGCGACACCGATGTAGCAATGGCTGGAGTATCTGTCTTCAGACAGGTGTCTGAAGTGGATTTGTTGCTGTTTTTAGGGGTAATTTTCAGGTCAGTGGGACAGATTTTGTGTTCCCAGGGCTGGGAGGGGGAATCCAAGTAGGCAGGAAAGTGCTGAATTTTGTGCTGCCTCATCAGAAGCTATGAGCACCATCGTGTCGGCTGGGGGTTAGAAAGTGTTTGGCTCAGTGAACAACCTTTGCCGGAGAGGAAGCCTGGAGAGGGTTGTCAAAACTGCCTTTCTTTCATTATTATGATAAGATGTTTTGGTTTTGATTATTTTGACAAGGCCCTTGGTTAGTTATTTCTCAGCAATTGCTTCATTTATTTGAGATGGTGGTCTCGGAGACCATCCTAGAAGCAGGCAGTGCGTGGCAGGGCAAGAGCTCCAGAACATCAGCGCAGTTCACTTTGTTTCAATAAGTCATTAACATCAAAAAAGCATTTGATCTCATATAGGGGGGGGGGCAGGTAAAGAATTCTGTAACTAGTCTGTAGGTTGCTAGGTCTAGTCATGTCACATTTTGGATGTAAGCTGCTTTATGTTAATGTCAAAGTTTAATATTGTATAAATGTGTATGTGGCTGTGGGAAAATACTAAGCTATGAAATAATAACATACAGATACAGGTACACTTCATTGTGTGTCTATGTTCTCTCCAAATATGAAAATCCCGGTTTTATGCAGCTTGATTCTGCCTGCTTGGCTCTCTCAAATTAGCAGGATACCATCCCAATCTGCTCGATGGGTATTTCTCACAGGGGTCATGTAATGTTGCTCAGCACACATTTAGAAGAGCTAAACAGCAGTGGTGGAAACACTAAATGGGCTTAGAAAAACGTGCTACGGGCCCATGTTACTGGCTTAATGAAACACGAGTGAAGCGGGCCCAAAACTGCAGCTCGGTGACCCGAACAGGACAAGGGCTGCTTGTTTGCCCCCTTCTGTGTTTTTCACTCAAGGAGAAACACCGTATACAGTGGCACTTTGCTTGAGAAAAGCCTTCCGTTTTTAAGTCACATATTGCATAATTGCCAGAAAATCAAGATTGTAGCCACAAGACTATGGGTTTAAATCCCACAACATAAATGACTGTTGTGCCCCTGTAAATTTTTCATTACCGGGAGGCTTTTTTAACCATCAGATTATAAAAGTGTAACTTGTAAAACTTGTTTCAATGAAAATGTTTAATATGCACCTCTGCACAGCTCTCACCTGCTCAGCGGCAATGGCAGCAACAGAGCAAGGCAGGGAGCAGGGTGGGGGAACCTTAAGGACCTTGGAAAAAGGCATTTTGGGTCTCTCTCTCTCTCTCTCTCTCGTTCTAAAAGCACAGATGCCTCACAGCGCTTGTGCTCTCCCTCCTCATTAACAGCAGGCTCACTTTATTCTGCTACTGCAAGTCCCCCTTCCGGCACCGACTAGTACTTGCAGGCCTCTGTCATTATATTACTGGTGGAGTGGTTATTCAAGCGTGATGCAACTCTTTTTTTAACAAAACTATTGAAAGTCTGTCCCCAAAATCGCCCCCCATTTTTTTTTTTTGCTTTCAAGATTAATTTTCTCATTTTTTGGGGGTGGGGTTGAATCTCCTGCCCTTGTCTTTCTCCACTGGCAGCTGCCTGTATCAACTTCAAAACTCTGGTAACAGCCCAAAAGTCCATTGATGCATCTGCATCCTGAAACCTCCAGGGCCTGAACACTTGCTGCCTTTCAAACAGGCTGCTACGCTCCTCAACCTCCTCCATGCTTGGTTTTCCCACATGCACGGTACCCAGAGTCAAAAGTCTGAAACTTTTCAGTTCTGGGTCCAACACGCTGCCTTTCAGAAATTTCCCGCATTGATGCCTGAACCCTACAACAACATACATCTACCTGAACATTTCAGTTTTCATTCAGTAGCAGCTTCCCTTTGCTGTCTTCAAACCAATTCTCTCTCAATTTTCAGATTCTGCTGACATGGTCTTTACAACCAGCCCGTCCTGCTATCTCACTTGCCTCCTGTGGTCATTCCTAGGGCACTAATCTTTTCATTAGAAGTATCAGAGAGGGCATCTCCAGGGCATCTGCTGCCACCTGATCTGCTTTTCAGCAGGAGACCAACACCAAGCAAAACACAGCTGATAGCAGAGCTAAACTTTAATGTCTGTATTTTCTCCCTCCATCAAAAGCAGCCGCGCTGTGATAACAGCACCATGCCTGGTGCCTGGACCATGGGAAAGCCAGGTCTCCCCTGGTACATTCTGGAAATATTGTCTCTAAGGCATGATGAATGACACCCCAGTCACACATACAGAGAAGTCTGCTAATGTTGTTGTGCAGAGGACCTGCTGGGGATGATGCGATGCAACAGATGAGATTAAAGCTTCCTCCTCCACGCAACACTGCAGCCTACAAAACTCTGCCCCCCCCACAGTCAAGCCATCTTCCAAAGGTCTGTGGGTCCAACTACCATGTATCTTCTTCACAGCACGAGTAAGAACGGTGGCTTGAAGCGTTCGGGGGGTGGTTTCGATTTCAATCGCATGTCCTCGATTTGTGCAGCTGGTGCAACGGAGTGCAGCCGGAACGTATAAACTTGTCAAAACCCCCACTTCCATCTGACATCGCACCAGCACATTTATACCTTTCCACACAGAGATCATTTACATTCTTTTCCGTTCTCGACATGCACAGAAACGAAATTCCCGCTGCAAAACAAATCTACAAAGTGTAGCTGTGCGTTTGTTTGATGTATTTACCAGCCATTTGTTATCGACTGGTGGTCATGAATTTTTTACGCCGAAATGTTCTGAGCAACATTGCCTCCGATCTTTAATGATGCATCAGGGTCATTTCCAGCAAAAAAGCTCCTGCCCACAGGTAGGCAATGTTGGCTTTTCACACTGGTTGAGGCCTTAACTGTGATTTGGATTGAATGCACAGCACTGTACAAGATATGATGAACCAGTATAACAGAATGGGGCAGCCCCCCCCCCACACACACACCCACCCTTTTCTCCTGAACCAGGAAAAAATTTTCCAATCCAAAGAAGGAGGGAACTTTCTCAGCAAACAGAAAGACCTGTTTGAAAGGCTCTCTGTTTTGCAGCAGATCTGCGGCGCTGCTCCACAAATTCTGGATGGAAATGAACAAAATAACAAGACACACGTGAACATTTTATATCGCCGGATTCTTTATGGCCGTGCGATCAAGGTGCTGCAGGAATTTTTGTCCGAGATTTATAACCTCAGTTCTTTGCCCGGTGGCTCAAAATCCTGTAATGTAATAGCGATCCCGAAGTGTGACTGCTACAATATCATCGCAGTCCTCCTGGGAATCGGCATTAATACGGCATCTTCCTCCGAACGGCTCAATTATTCTCCTGCCCCCCATGTGTATTCCTGTGGATGTAGGTGATTAGTAAGCCACAATGTCTTTACTTTTTGGCCCGCTTCACAGCAGCAGGCAAATCTGATGCGGCCGTGGTGGTGGTACTACACCTGCAAATGACATGCAAATTATATTGGGCTTTTTTTGTGCGTGTGATCAAAGGTACTTGTTGTGAATCGTGCTCAGCATGCAAGCCTGCGTCACCTTGGCTGTTTGTGGAATTCTGCCGAGTGGACTCTGCTGTAAAGGAGACCCCGCCGCCTAAAAGAGAGGCTGCCTGTATTACTTATCTGAGGATGTAACAGGTCAAAGAGGCATCTCGCCGCTGCTGTTTTGCACGGACGTGCAGGGCCACTTTTTTCCTTCTGCTAAAGTGGCAGTAAGGTGAAATGCCAATGCTCCTTTCCCAAAAAAACTTCAGACCAAACTAAAGCTTACGGTGCGGCCAACGGTCGGCGAAGTTAAGAGCCCCTTTTGGACTCCGGGGTGAATCTCGCTGTTTTGGTTTGGCCTTTTTTGAAGGATCATTGATGGAACATCTCAGTCGTGAATCTGCAGGTACAGAGGTTTCTGTGGAGTTAAGAAAAGACAGGCTTACATTATTGATTTTCTCCTCCGAGTCGACTCATCGGCTAAAAATAGAGGCAGTAATGATTTTTATTTAATGTTGCTCCTTTGAGGCGCAGCATCTAACAAAGTACTGCATGAAACTTTTCTGCACATTCTGCCCATTGTATGTTGAGATATCATATTACATTGTCGACCGAGTTCTGTATTTATGTGCCTATGGGATAAAATCCGAATAAAACAATTGCTGCATTCATACCGACTTCCTGCCTTGGGTGGCTTAGGTGATCCAGATGTTATTCGCTACCTGCCAGTTTGCAGGTGAGATACACTTTCATTAGACCGATCAATAGACGCACGCTGCACATTGATCTCAGGCAGGGGACTGATTTATTGTGGAAGCTGGGCTCTATGAATGCAGCCCACCAGCCATGTAGCTGATGCGACATGTCCATTCTGTTGAAGCTTGTTTCTCTGTACTTTCTGAATGCAAAAAGAATAAGAAGAATGTAAAATTAAATATACTTTGCAGTGAACTAGTGACAAGGATGCATAAAAAAGGCAGTTTGTGCAAGTATACAGTACAAAATGTATACTGGATGGGTAAAGTATTTGGGTAGTCAAATGCAAAACTCAAGGAAAAGTATTAATAATTTAAAAAATGCTCAGCTAAATGTTAATGCATATGCCATAAAACTAAAATATCAAGTTATTTTGATTCAAATTAGGGTTTTGATGTTGATGACTGTTGTTAAAATTGTAAACAGCTTCAGTACACAATTTTCATAGAAAAAATATAAGGTACAACATTTTGAAGAATAAATATATCTGCTTTTATTTTAATTTTCACTACCCCCTTGTCATAATGCAAGTTTATTGTGGTCTGGAGTCTCATTAAAGCATAGCGCGGCGTACATATCGAGAAAAAATCCAGTTCATTGCAATATGGCCATGCACTCACTCGTACAGACACACGTCAAGGGCAAATCAGAGTCACCAGTTCCCCTGAAACACGTCTCTGGGCTATGGGAGGAAAGTATATCATCGACAAGAAGCCTCCAAACTCCACACAGACTGAAGTTGGCAACATATGTGAATCCACAGCCCCAAGCCCTGCGAGGGGCTAACACTCCCTTTGGAGAAGTGATCAGTGGTGGTGGTGGTGATCAGCCCCTATGTTGTCCTTAGTTCAGCAATCTGACAGCACAAAGGAAAAAGGTGTTGCTGCAGGGTCTCTGGTGATGATTCAAGCTTTCCCGACTCACAATTTGTTATAGGTGGTTTGGATGGTGGGTAATGAAGTTCTAATGGAGGACTGGACAGCCTTTACAACCCACTGCAGAACTTCTGCAGAACTTCTCAGTCAGGGGCAGAGCAGTTCCCATACCAGACTCTGAAGCAGGAGGTTATGGCACATCTGTAGAAGCTGGTGAGGATGGCGGAAGTCCGGCTGTTCTGTTTCCTTAGGAAGTGGAAGTACTGTTGCTCCTTCATCACCAGGCAGGTTGTGTTGTTGATCCAAACAAGTAATGGAAAAAAATGAAGGACCACAGTCCGCCTAACATCATTGTTAACCACTATTTAGAAAATCCTTTTGTCCAATGGAGTATTACACTTGTATACTGAGATACTTAAATTCATCTTCATATAGGTGGGTAATTTTTAGTGCAGCAATTCATGGTAAGTGTCAAGGATACTAAAACAAGAATAATAATTCAGATTAAGTTTGTATTTCTTCATAACTGACCGTTTTCTCTTTTTATAGTCAAAATCAACATTTAGTTTAATGCTGATTTTAGTTACGTTGATCGATATTTAATAAAACCTTTTGGAAGTTCAGCCACTACCACCCCGTGTTTGCCTACTCCTTTAACTGAACACATCCTGCATTTATGATGCATGTAAAATTAGCATATAAACTAACATATTAGTATACTAATAAGAATTAATGTACCTTTGCAAACTTTTTAGATCTCAGTTCTACAATAAGTTCCTCTGCAACTTTCTAGCTGCAGTTGTAAGCAAATAAAAACACTCCTGAAAGATAAATGTTTGATATTGTTGGAATGCTAGTGTTTAAACCTGGACATTCAAACACTCACCATTTATGTTAGCAATCCAAAAGAATTTTTTTTTCAAAGCCTTATACATTTCTGCTGTTACAATATGGGGAAAAACCATTTTTGACTTCTTAAACTTATTTAAACGTTGATGTCCTCTGTTCTTCCATCACGTTGAACATGAATTGCTAGGTTGTCAGTCAAGTGAAAACAAAGCTCTGCAATAAACTCAAATTGGTCGAGAATAAATAACAGGAAATTAAATTTGCCAAAGACGGCTGACAGCAAGGAGGCGTCGCTGAAAGCTTTACGGTTTTGTATTTGAACTGTGACTGACGGCAACATTGGCCTATAAAATTAACAGAAGAAATCTGCTGGTAGAAAAGGGAAAAATGGCAGTGACACAAATGTAATAGAGCAAAAGTACAGTTTTTCCTAACAAACGTACACGTGTAAAAGTAAAATGAATTGATTCTCAAATCTGCTCTGAAACATATAGTTTTCTGAGAAATTTACTTGTAACCGAGTAAATTAAATGTAACGCATTACATCTCATCTCTAAAAATACATCATAATTCATGCATTACTGAATAGACACACATTCTAAACCGGGGCGGATTTAGGACCTTATCAGCACTACATTAAAAATGCACTGCTTTTCCATTATGTTTTCTTTTTAAATCATTCTTCTTTTTTGTGGCAGCACCACTATTCCTTCGGTTTGTCCTCAAACTATTCAAACGGAAGGCCAAAGGAAAAAAGAAAAAAAACTCTCTGAAGCTCAGTGTCTTGAGGCGAGGTGGACAAACCCAATGGTCACAGCAGCAACTTTCACGAGTCACTCTCCTGTCACACATCACAGCCTCGCTTATCCACAGATGTTTTTCCATGTATTCCAACTAACGCTCTCTGTTCAGAAAAGATAACTTGAATAGAACATAGATTAAATTGTAAATGATACCGGAAATAATTTCATTGGTTTTTACGACTTTTTTTTATCTTTTATGATGCACCGTCATGCTCTCTAATGACGTTTGTTGCTCATTCAGGCATCCGAACATCGAAACATAGCCGCTGATGGAATTCAAAGATGGTGCACCTGCGTCAGATTTTGTCAGATCGTATCCTGTTTTTAAAGAAAAGTAGAAATTAAAACGCATTTATCAAAGCATTTAAAGGGGTTTATCGCTGCTCCAGTGGAATCCTGCAATCCACGAAAAGTAGAGAGGGATAACAAAAGGATGCCAGCGTTGCTGTCTTGGCCTGACTTGCAGTCCCTGAACAATGCACCGTTGGCTTTGTCCCATGGTCACCACTTCTGCTCACATCCTTTTTCTCCTGCACCCCGGGAGACGTTCAGTGCTTGTGGCACAAGGCTGATGTCTGTCCATATTTGTAATGCTATAACATACTGTTGAAAAAGCAGAGTTGGAACCATGGCAGGACTCTCCGTGAGTGTGCTAGTGTGGTGGTTTGCTTCATCAAGTCTGTTAAGCGGAGAAGTTCTAACATAAGGAGAAGCTCAAACATGCAAGGAGTGAATGCTAAATGGCTGTGAGGTCTCAGTACAACGTGCTCAGGACCATGTGCCAAGAAAATACTTTAGAAAGTTAATATGCTGAGCCTGAAATATTTATTAAAAGGATTTTGTCTCATTCCTGACTGCAGGATACTCATAGTGAGGGTTCTGCAGTGGCTCTGAGCCATGCTGAGCCTCCAGACCGGAATTGTAGCCATGCAGCTGTAATTGCTGATTCAGATGGGAGCCGACATTCCAAGACGCAAAAGCAGTCCCTGTGACTCCCATTGTGTTCATTGCGAAAACGTTACAACAGCTTTGCTTGAGAGGTCTCTGAGATTATGACAAGCAGCCATTGCTCTACATCAAAAGCATCCCAAATTTCAGATATGTGGCTTTGGAAGAGATTAATTCCTTCCACTGTTTTTGGTCATTTTCTGACATCAGATTTCATTGTGCAAGATGTTCAAGTCTTATACCTGCAATTCTATGTATAAGTCAGTTGTGATTGGGTGGATCTACAGTTGGAGAGCCCTTTGCCTTATTGGCATAAATCGACATGAGACATGCAGGCAAGTGACTCATCGTTCTGCTGTCATGAGGACGAGGATCTAATCCACCCAAAAAGGCTCAAGGAAGCTGGCAGAACTACATATATCCAAAAGCTCCTCATGTTTGCAACTTTCTGATGTTCAGACCTCACCAGCTTTTATCTTCAATGCTTCCTGAGAGGAAAGGCATCGCTTTGTGTGAGAGGAAAAAAAAGCAGAATGAAGGATGTCCCTGAAAAAGAAACAACGTCACTCTGTCTCCAGGGCGATCAGTGAGGTCTTTATCTGTCAGAACACTTTTCCATTGCACACTCTCGCTCAAGAGTTATCCCCAGACAACCTCCGATAAGCTTCTGCTGGGCCAAGGTGCAAAGTATAGGGTGATGTAGAGTGCCCACCAGCACAGAAGCTGCAGGTCACATGCAAGGACATCCACAACTTTTTTTTTTTTTTTTGTTGCATTTTTTTTCTTTTTTTTGTGATTTATCGTGCTTTGTAACATGAAGCACACTTTGAAGGCAAGCAGTGTTTCTTGTCACCTGGCCCAAAGGAGGAGTGGGTTTTGTAATGGAAATGTCACACAAGGGTTGACTCCATTGCTGCAATACCAATCTACTTAATACACTTTTCCCTCAAATGTTTGCCTTTTGCCTCTTTTCTGGATATTTATTTAACTTTCCCCGTCTATTGCCAGTTACTACACTGCTGGTATTTTGTGCTCGGCAAATGAGATGGGACACCGATCCAGCCACAAGTGGGCTGACGCCACATTCGGGCCGCACCCCGATGCAAGGATCTCAGACATGCGTACCCCCTTTAGTTAGAATTCACCGTTGAGTTTTCACATTTAGAGCTCCAAATTCATCAATGGAAAGCTCATCTGTGTGATGCAGTCTGAAAACTTCTGTTTTATACCTTAACAGCAACCAATCAGTTCTGAATAATTTACATGTAGGCATTTTCTGCTTGTCCATGGTTGATTTAAATGATGTCTTTGCAAGGGAATTTCCACAACGGGAGGGCAGCATGCTGTGTTGGTTTGCACAATAATTCAAATTAAATTATTTAATTGAAGTTCTTAGTTGGATGGGAATTAACCTGCACCTGCTGAAAATGAGTGGCTAATTGAAAGGAGAATCAAACACTGGCAGACAGTGGCTCTCTGGGACGTGAGCTGTCTGCCCTTGGTTGAAACAGTTCTGCCAGTTTTCATTGCCCTGCTTGCAAGTTGTAGGCTTCAGTTCTGTGTGACTCATTTTGTGTGATTGAAAACAGCACAGAGAAGGAAGAAACACCTTGCTTCATGATCTGAACACCCCCCCCCCCATTCTCAAGGGGAGGTGGGTAATAATCTTATTATCTGTGTTGTCCCTTCAGTATGAATGCAAATGTGCGAGACTTGACAGGTTGTGTTGATGGGATGCGGCCTTGAAAAACATCCTCCCAGGAACGAGAATGCAACCATAGTTCTGTAGGCCATAAAGTGTAAATGCCACTGAAAAGTTGTTCTAATTGATTTTTGTACTGGTTCCACAAATTTCTTATCGTTACAAAGGTTAGTGCTGAATTATTTCAATGCTTTTTCTATACTGAAAGTTTAGCGTGCGCACACATGCGTGCAGAGATATTTATCCATAATATTCAACAGCTTAATCCAGTGGTTTAAAACCTATCATGGAATCACTGGATGCCAGGCTAGCAAACTACCCCTTGGATAGGACATCAGGTTGTTGAAGGGTGGGCATGCACATAGTATGGAGTGACCAGTTAACCTTAAATACATTTGTTTGAACTGTGGGAGGAAACCCACACCGGCAACATGCAAATTCCACACAAGCTGAGCTAGATTCAGTCCCCTGCACCGAGGAGCCCAAGTGCTGTGAGGCAGCAGCACTACTTGCTGAATCTATTTATTTTTAATTATATTCATCATCTAAAATTTTGTTGCAGAAAGAAAATGATCATATTTTTCCACTTTCTGCCATTTGTTGGCAGTGAAATTACTCTAAGGTGAGATTTCTTTATTTTTTTATTATAGTTAAATCAGATTGCTAATATAATGCTATATTAATCATTATAGTATTTAATAACTGTGTGTATAACTTCTTTTACATGTGCTTATATTGTGTGTGTGTGTGTGTGTATGTATGTGTATGTATATCTATCTTTGTTTATACATATCATCAAAAGCAAAACCATTTCTATAGTTATTTATATATTAGGGTGTGCTTGTCTGTTTACTCAAGAGTTCTAGTATCAGTGGTATGCAGTGGTGGAACCTTTTGTTCAGGATTTGTGGTCATAAGTAGCTGTCATTGCTGTGGTCAGCAGCTTTGCTTATTCACTGATGGCACTTCTGATTGAAGAATGGACCCCTGGTTCAAAGCAGTGGCACCTATCTAAATCTCAAAATAGCGCGGCCACGTCCACACACCTACCTGATCGCTCCAGGAAGACTGAGCGTTTTTTCTTTAATTTACTACCTATTATTACCGTTCCTTCACACATCAATGGGACTGGTACTGTATGACAGCGCGACATTTCGGGAAATTGGGAATCAGATTCCTTACGTGGTTTCTGAACTCTTCAAACCCGATTTGTCGTGGCCGGCTGAGATACTCCGGACGGCGGATAGCAATAAAGGACGCGACGAAGACCCCCCGCGCCGACGCACAAAGAAACATCGGGGGACCTGCGCCGGAGTTCGGAAGAGACTGCGGGAACGAGCTCATCGTCCTCCTCTGCCCAGCATTCTGCTCGCGAACGTTCAGTCATTGGAAAATAAGCTGGATGATTTGAGAGCAAAAGTGACTTTCCAACAGGACGTGAGGGACTGTAACATCCTGTGTTTCACCGAGACATGGCTGACCCCCCTTGTCCCGGACCAGGCAGTGACTCCGTTGGACTCATTCTCTGTGTTTCGCATGGACAGAACGGCGGAGGCCAACAAATCCAAAGGTGGGGGGGGTCTGTTTCATGGTGAACACTAAGTGGTGCGAGGTGAAGAGCATTTCTGTCCTCTCTCGGTCCTGCTCGCCTCATCTGGAACTTCTGACCATCAAGTGCTGTCCTTTTTACCTGCCTCGGGAGTTCAGCTCAGTTATCACCACGGCGGTTTATATTCCGCCTCATGCGGACGTTGGCACAGCCCTGTCTGAACTGCACGAGGCACTCAGCGCAACTCAACACAAGCACCCGGACGCAGCAACCATAGTGGTGGGGACTTTAATAAAGCGAACCTCAAACAAGTCATGCCGGAATTATATCAACATGTGACGTGCATGACTAGAGGGGACAACACGCTGGACCACTGCTACACGCCGTACGAGCAGGGCTACAAAGCTGTTCCACAGCCGGCGTTTGGGAAGTCGGACCACAATGCTGTTTTCCTCGTGCCGGCTTACAAACAGAAGTCTCGTCTTGAGGCTCCGGCCACGAGGGAGGTAAAGCGCTGGTCTGCCCAATCGGAAGCCGCGCTACAGGACGCGCTCGATGACGTTGACTGGGACATGTTCAGGACATGTTTGGATGACGTCAACGAGTTCGCGGAGGTAGCGGTCAGCTTTGTGAGCATGCTGGAAGACAAAATTGCCCCCACGGTTACAGTCAAGAGCTTTTATAACCAAAAACCGTGGGTCGATGGTACGGTCCGCAAAGCAGTGAATGCATGCACTGCTGCGTACAACGCAGGTCTCGCCACCGGCGACATGAGCACTTACAAAACGGCTAAATATGGCGTTTGGTGTGCAGTGAAGGATGCGAAGCGCCGTACCAGGAGCGGGTCGAGTCGCTTTTCCACCAGGGTGACACTCGCAAATTGTGGCAAGGACTGCGCACCATCACAGATTTCGGAAGGAAATCTAGCGTGGCTATGAGTGCCGATTCTGGGTTCGCTAATGAACTCAACACATTCTATGCCTGTTTCGTGCCCGATTGCGCTAAAGTCACCCGCGACAGCAGCGTGGCCCGCAGCCGGTCGACGGAATGTGGTGACGTCATCACCGTCGCTGAGTCTGATGTATGGAGGGAGCTGAAGCTCGTCAACATCAAGAAAGCGCCAGGGCCGGACGGCATCTCTGGCCGCCTGCTGCGCTGCTGCGCCGACCAGCTGGCCAGGGTTCTCACAACCATCTTTAATGAGTCTCTGGCTCAGTCCACAATCTCTAGGTGCTTTAAAACATCTACCATCGTCCTGGTCCCAAAGAACAATAAGCCCTCATGCCCAAATGACTACTGGACCGGTGCACTAACCTCGGTAGTCATGAAGGTCTTTGAGAGACTCATCCAATCCATCATCACAGCATCCATCTCCAGCCTTGTAGACCCACTTCAGTTTGCCTACCGCCCCAATAGATCCACAGACAATGCCTTATCCCACATCCTGCACACCACCCTCAGTCATGTGGACAGGAAACAGGGGAACTATGTGAGACTGCTGTTCATTGATTATAGTTCAGCTTTCAACACCATTTTCCCCCACAGACTGTTCACTAAACTGAGTGACTTGGGTTTGAACCGCCACCTGTGTGCCTGGGTTCTCAGTCTCCTTACAGGCAGACCACAGGTGGTGAGAGTCGGTAGTTGCACCTCCGGCATCATCATACTCAACACAGGAGCTCCACAAGGTTGTGTACTTAGCCCTCTGCTCTATGCCCTCTACACTCACGACTGTGTGGCCACGCACACCTCCAACTCCATCATCAAATTTGCTGACGACACGGTGGTGCTGGGCCTCATCTCCAACAACGATGAGACATCATACTTGGAGGAGGTGGAGAACTTGACATCATGGTGCCAGGAGAACTGCCTCCAACTGAATATCGGCAAAACTAAAGAGATGGTGGTGGACTTTGGTAGGCGACAGCAGTGGTCCTACACCCCCCCTTAAAATCAATGGGACTGCAGTGGAGGGGGTGAGCAGTTACAAATACCTGGGCGTTCATGTCACTGAGAACTTGACATGGACTGTACACATACGAGCTCAGGCCAGTAGAGCAAAGCAGCGGCTCTACCACCTCAGGCAGCGGAGGAAGCTACAGGTCTCTCCAGCGATCCTTAAAACGTTCTACTCTGGTGCTGTAGAAACTGTTCTGACTCAGAACATCATCTCCTGGTTTGGGAATAGCTGTGCTCGAGACATCAAGGCACTGCAGAGAGTGATCTGGGCAACGGAATGCTGCACCAGATCTGATCTGCCGTCCCTACATGACATCTACACCAGGAGATGCAGGACCAGAGCGACTAGGATCGTCGGTGACCTGTCTCATTCCAGCAACCATCTATTCATCTTGCTGAAATCAGGCAAACGCTTCAGAAGCATTATGGCCAGAACAGAGAGGCTCAGGAGGAGCTTCTATCCACAGGCCATAAGACTTCTGAACCCGGACATGTTATCACATTCCTCACAGACTAGGGTTTTCAGTATTCTGTGACCACTCCCCTCACTGTCACTGTCATTGTCCTTCCAGTGCACCTTAAGGTTTCTTTACCATTTTTAAAATTTATTTATTTATTTATTTATTTATTTATTTATTTTTTTAACTTATTTATCTATTTGCTGTTTGTTTCTTTTCTTCTTGGTGTTCGGTTGTTTGTTTGTTTTATTTTTCATTGTAAATTTTCATGCACAGTCTATCCTGGATCAGAGTGCATTTCACTACATGGTATACAGCCATGTACGTAACAAACTCTTTTGACTAAACGACAGTCAGAATGAGTACAAGTCTGGCTGCCCTGTTTTCTAAGCCAAAAAAATGTGGCCCCAGATCATGGGCTGAGGCACAAGTGCTTTAGAGTAGATGGAACAGGCGGAAGTCCTCATGTTTACAGCCATCTTGAACTGTCATAAAATATTACCTAACCATACTCTGTACTTAAGCAGTTAGTTTCTCTGAGAAAAGAAGGCAACTTGATTTTGTGAAATTGTTTAGAAGGTATCTAACTTTGCTTGGGAGCACATTTTGAACCCCGCTGAGGCTCAGTTACTGTCAATGGCAATCTGGGGGGATCAAATAAGAGCTAAATTTTGAACACAGAAGTCGAAGACTCATCTTGCCTCTTTCGGTGGATTTTTGATTGGGGATCCTCAGTGCTGGAAATGGCTGTCTGGTGTGCTGTAGTGCTATTTGGGAGAGTTGGCAACTCCCCACCAAAACTTCTGTATTGAGCTGAAAAAAGGGGGAGGAAAAAAAATCTATATTCCCACCCCCTCATTCTTCTGAATAGAAATGCAGTCTCTGGAATGGTGCATCAAAACAAACAAATTAGACTTGGCCCTGTTCTTCATGCTTTTAACGTCTGACGCAGTCAAGCATGGGACCCAGGTTGGCACCGGGGGCTGTCCTGTCTGGTCAATTACACAGCCATCCGTGTATCACAAAGAAACGACGAAATATCTACTTGCTGGTGTGCTTCGGAGTGAATGCCATGTCTTCTCCACACTCAGTTATCAGGAGACTTTATGAGTCCTGTCTGTTTGCAGATGCCAGTAGTTTGTTTGAAAGCTCTTAACAGTAGCGTTTATATTTTAGCTGCGTTTGTCTTTTAGCTGCAGAGCAAATGCTACTGCAATACCAATAAGACCAAAGCTCCAGGAAGGAAGATGAGGGTATTTAACATGATGTAGCCCATTGTTTTTACCCTGGTAAGCTACAGTACTTGCACCTCACTGGGCCAGGTGCATCACTTAAAGGCAGATCTTCACATCTACTGTCTTTTTGTTCCAGATCATCAGCATGGCTTCACTAACAGTTAATGGGTGTTTCTCTATCTACTCTCCTTTGTTGGTTCAAAGGTGGAACCAAAAGTGTTGGATTTAGACCCCTGACACCTTGTTTCCTCATGAGTTAAAGTATCACATCTGCAGGCAAATGCTGTTCTTCCTGTGATCAATTCTGGTTTTGAAGTTTGAACCAAATCCATATCACTGTGCAAAGAGCCTGCAGTTGAGGGTTTCGTGGCAGTTCTTGTGAAACGGGGAGGGGAACGGCAGACGACAGTGTCCTCAAGTCCACAGTGAGGTCATGCCAGATCAACCCCCCGACACTTCCACACAGAGCACTTCTCAAAGTGATGGCAGGTGCTACCTTTGTCTGGTGAAAAGATGAGTTGTGGTGAATTGATTATTGTGATCTGAAAATCCAATACCCATTCTGTAAGCTGCCATGCTCTGACCTTATTTCTTGCAGCTGTTAATTGAACTCCTCGGTAAACACTCCCAGCTCCCGTTGGTGCGTAAATGGATGTGTGCCATGTTGAGATCTAAACACATGAATAATAAATGTGAACTTGGTCTAAACAAAGACATTGGGTTAATTCTAAGAGTTTGAATTTGGCACCCAGGTTCGTGAACATGCAATATAGCCATTTTTTTTCTTCTCATCAACAGCACTCATGCAATGCGTATTAATTCTACTTGTTGGATTATTGGCATTGGGTGAGTACCAGCTTTAAGTAGATGGATGGAACCTTACTCCAGACTTGAACCTGCAACATTCAGGTGATGCCACTGTCATGAAGCTTTACCGAAAGTGCTGATCTGCTGCACATCTTTTCCGTGAGGGTCCTTCTATCATCAGATAAGACTTCCAAAAAATTAGTGAAATTACTGCATAGGTTTTCCTGTTGAGGAAGCTGTTAACTCAACTGGGATTTTTGAAAAAAGTGGCCATTTTCCATTTGACACTTCTCTGACCCTGGTATTGTAGAGGGGCTGTAGGTTAACCAGACAGTTGCCGAGTTGCTACCTTAAGGTGCATGATGACAGATGGAGTTCACCATTCAGTTGCACTTTTTTGTTCCTACATAAAGGCACATGTTAAATATGAAAGCACCGCTGGTGAAGTTGTCTGTTCGTAGAATTGCAAATTACTGAAGAATTTCTAGGTGGAAGCGATACTGAATTGGGTATAAGTGAAGTGAGAATTACAAAATTATTTTTTCGATCATTTTGTGAAATGAGACTGTCACATTCTTTTTTGTCGGCATTTGTGTAGTTGAGTAAGTGAAACCAGCTTTGAATATAGGTCTTATAGCCTATTTTCTACGAAATGGTGTGACTTAGGAGCTGCAGAAATATAGACTCCACGCCGGTAGTACATTGTTTCCTGCTTTTGAACTTCAAAGATTTCTGCAAGTATAACGCTGTGGTTATTTAAAGGCTGAAAAGTAAGCAGTTGGTGTGTGTCAACGTCAACAGAGTTCTGAAAGCAATGGGAAGGAATAGGTTGCAGGGGACCCGACCCAATTTTCTGGAGTGCCTTTGAAATGCTGGCTTGTTCTGTTTAATTGTGAAGGAGAGACATGGTGGGCATAAATAGTCTTGCCTGGTCTTTCAGACTCCCTCCCAGACATTTCCCAAAGCTGTGGGTCTCATCCCCATATTTCTAGTTCTGCATGTTGAAATATTAAACTGCGAGAATGCGTTGACCACCTTGACTCCAGGGGCATCCCTATGGGAGAAGTCACTCCTTCTCGCCTACCAGCCCACGTCCACTAATCTCTATCCAGTCATCATCCTGCACCAAAGGGCTGTGACTTTCAAGGTAAAGTAGGGTATAGAAGAGGCTTTCTATTCACATTTTGGGATAAACATTTGGAGAATGTATGAAGTCCACATAGGTTAAATGGTGAGTGAGTCCAAGATGTTCAGGTGCTGCTCTATTTCTGTCTTGCATGGTAATATATTTTGGAGTCAGAGTAAACTGAACAATGTTCCAACTATTATTTTGATGAAGAAATAATTGAAAGTATTGGTTTTCCATTTAGGTGTCATGGCAGGGACAGGATCAGTAAAAGGTGGCCTTGAGACTGGTCCAAATGGGTCAAGAGGCCCCATTGGAAATAAATATAAATCTCCTTCTAGGAGAAGGAGATCAACTGAGGAAAACTTTTCCACAGCCCTCCCCTTGAATTTTATTAGAATATTGTCTGACTTGAACATGTGTTAAGTGTTGAATGGCCTATAATGAGTTGGGGTAATCCTACATCCATCATTAACTGCTTGTTCTGGGCAGGGTGGTGGCAGCCAACAGTCTATCCCGCAATCCCTGAGTGCAAGACTAGGGTGTAGAAGCCGGACAGGCTGCCAGTACATTCGGGGGTGATCACACACTATGGTGCAACTTGGTAACCAATTAAACTGAAATGCATGTGTTTGGACAATGGGAGAAAACCAGAACACCTGGTGGAAACCCATGCAAAGAGAACATGCACACAGATGAAGTTCTTTTCAAAACTACCCAGGGGGCTAAGGAGCAACTACTTGCTGCACCAGTTTGCCTCTCTAGGGTTTTCCTGTGAGCAGAAATAAATAACCTAGCACCACTACTCTGTTTATAGTCCATTTACTAAATTTACCCGGACTGTAATGTACCCAAGTCTGAGTGAGTGGAAAAAGTTCAAATTGGGCAATTCATCAGGAAAAAGAGCAATATGCTGAGCTTTGAATACCTAAGCACTGTACCTCTGGGTTGTCTCAGGTACATCTGAGCAGAGCAAGTGTTCTCATTGGCAGGCATTGGGGTGAAGAGGAAATGCTCTGCTCCCGAATGTATATGTGCTGCCTGATGCTTCCTTCCGTCTGGCTGACATAACTATTATAGTAACTTCAATCTTCTCAGCATGGCTGTTGGCTTGCTTTTCAAAGAAAAGGCAAAAATCACATTTTGTTATATAGCAATTCTTTCGTAAGCCTACTAATTCCCAAAGTGTAAAACTAGAGTCCTCTTAGTCCTGTTTTTGATATTTCTCCATTTTGCATTGCAAATATGTTGGTGCAGAAGGTGCATCAAGCTCCATAAATTTCATTGCTTTTTGTATTTGTGAAGCTAAAAAGGATTTGCATCTGCAAATTTAACATGTACGAGATCCAGGCTGGTGCATGCTGGAAAAATTGTAATCTGACATAGCTCTTCAGTGAGCTTTCTGAGCAAGTAACTACATAATGTTAACATCATGTTTGTCAGCATTAAGATGCAATGAAAATGGAGACGACAGCTGCCCCTTAGCATATAAATTAGTGCTAAAACTCAGTAACACAAACACTTTCATTTTTTTTTCTTTTTAAATGCATGATTTTTGCTTAGCCATGTGTCTGGGTTTTTGACTAAGGGGCCCCACCACTATGTTGCTGGTACTAGCTGATCTCCTGTGGACCTGACATCCCATCCCGACATTTCAGCTGACATTTGTACACGCTGGGCAGAGTGCTATTTATCGTATATTCGAACACGGGCTGTAAGCTCTCCTTGTTTTACATGCTCTGGATGGCTGCTTGCGTACAAAATGGTGGACATTTTTAAATGTGCGAAACTGTTTGCTCCTTGGCTGCAATAACAGGTTGCTGTGTTCTATTGTGTGTTCTGTGGCAAAGTGCCGCAGTGTTAAAATGCCTTAAGTGCTGAGCATTCCTTGCACTGCTTTTACCTTAAAATCAGTCTGAAGCAAACAGGCTTTAAAAAAAAAAAAAAAAAAAATCTCATTTGTCTCTTCCAGCAGAGATGCCTGTAATGGCATTTTAATAGACAGAGGATGGAAATCAGTCACCTTGAAGCCTTGAAATGGAAATCCAAAAACAGATGAAAAACATCTTGTATTCTGAAAGACTGCTTATGGTTTGCACATTTAAATAATATTAAATAAACCCGCAAAGCACTGCGGAGTAGTGACAGAGTACTTTGTTCAGTTATTCATACATGTGCCTCCTGACTCCAAGGATCAAAGGTTAACTTTGGTGCACTCAGTGTTGCTTGTACTATAGATGAGGTTGGGTGACTTGTCCTATGGAGTGGTGATCTTGGCCTTTTTAAACACTATTTGGTTTAATTGTGGGGGGTGGATGTAGTTGTATTCATGAGTGTTTTATCTGTGGCGAATGTAGACTGCCTGGACCTTCACAAATCGTGAGAAATGGGTACAGAAACCAATTATGCCTGGGATTAGACCCTTGAGTTTAAAAGCAAAGGATCTGCGCGATTCACAGAAGGACACTTGCATGCATGTTTTTGTTGATGTATACATGTGACTGATATATTATTTAATCCTTTTACCAGTTCTCTACTCTCAACTGGTAATGGGTGAGATTATTGCCACATTAAACTGTTTCTCCCATATGAGATGGTTGCCCTAAGGGGCCTTACAGTGGCGAAATAAAAATGGAAAGAAGCATTTATTAAAAAAAAAAAAAAAATAATTATGCAGCAGTCAAAGAATTGCTGGATTGCTAGCAGTTGTAATACATTACTTCAGTTTTGCTGGTGTTTGAAGCAGCTGCATTTTTCAACAGGCATAACACTATGTGCAATACTAATTGTAATTCCCTCACAAACTATCTGAAATTGTTAGGTTTATATATGATTCTTGGAGAAAATGCTACAAATGGCACCCTTTTTTTTGGCTACACAAGTGAACTGAGCTGTAATGAAAAATCACTTGGCTAATATACTATCTCTTTGATCCAAAGCTGTTTTTTTTAACACCAAAAATATGTCCTAGAGGAAGGGGGAAACGATAGCATCAAACACCAGTATCTTTCCATAAACTGAATAATTTTCTAGATGGTTCAAAACTCAGCTTTTAAACGCATAGATCGATTCCGCAGCCAGAGGCAACAGGAAAGGACAGATGGGTCGCGTTCCAAAATCCCTGCAGAGTCGCCAACTGTCCTCGGGGGTCAGGGACGATTCCCTCCATCAAAGGGCAGGGAATTGGCACGTTCTTCACTGGTTTAGAAAATCCTGACATCACAGTGATGTCCTGCAGAGTCCAAACTTCTGGAATCTGTCTTAAATTTGCATATATTTTACAGGCCAGCAGATATGCAGGCGGTACCTTTGTTCTGCGAGGGCCACAATGTTGACGTCTCTGTACCCCTCTCTGCAGCCAGCCCCACTCTGACTCCTTTTCCTTTTCTCACCAGGTAGTGCTCAACCGCATGCTGCATTAACTCACCTCCCTCATCACTAATGCACCTCACAATTCCGTGTTTCATTCCTGGGCCTGTGCTATACCAATAAGAACCTTTTATGTTTGATACTTTTTCCTTATTTTATTGGTGAGGGGAGCCTGTGGAACTAAAAAAAAAAAAAAAAAAAAAGTTGTTCAGTATAATAAATTTATTCAGGCATCAACAGAAGTACTTTATGGAAAAATATTAAAGGAATTTATTGTGCTCAAGTGAAGACTGCTCAGGGAATCAGATCTGCTTCTGGAGAGAGCTTGGTTCTGTTGTATGCAATTACATTGATTTGTTACCTTTCTGCAACAGTATCTACACCTCAACTTTGCAATGAAATGATCCGCACACGTGTAAATGCGGATGCTGGCAACAGGGTACGGTAGGAGCCTTGCTACGAGGTCATGCTGTGGGCGGTGTGCATGTCAGAAGGCTTTCCCTGGCTAATCCAGGTGAACATATGTAGAGTAAGCAAAGCATGTGACTGCAGAAGTTTAACGGCTGTTGCAGACCGCAAAGCTTGCCGGGGGTCAGCAGTACGGGATGCAAAAAAAAAAAAAAAATCCCAGAACAAACATTGCAAGACCCCCGTTGCAGAGCGGGCAGGAGCCACCTTCTCCTGGGAGGACTTCCTTAATCATGCACAGGTGGATACAGCCAGCAAGACTCAAACCTAATTTCTTGGATTACAGGCAAACGGCTGCTGTAGTTAGGATGGATTAGTGCATCTAAATGAAGTTCTACAAACTGTAGGACCCGAAATGTAGCTCAGAAGAATGGTTAAGACATGAGGGTTTGGTGCCTGCAATATTCTGACGCTGCTTGATAAGCAGTTGAGGACTCAGAACTTCCATTGCCTTTTGTTCCTAGGTGCATGTGGCCACCCCTTTTAGTTGTGGAGTCAACTGAGTGAATTTGATAACTGAACTGACTGAACATAGGCTGGCTTGACAGCAGCAGTCATGTTGAATCTAAGCCTCATATGTATTGAACACCACGAGAGTGAAATGGTCAACATAAAGTTTTTTGGAAGTACTATTTAATGCATGTATGAAGCAAGACATTTTATAAGAGAGCCTAATTGATTCCTGATAGCTTTTGAACATGACTGAATGTGTGGAACCCTGGCCTCTGAAATGAATGCAAAATTATTCTAGTGCCTTTGACTTTGGTGAAGCCATCGGTCGGATTAACACCTCAACTCCAGAATCGGTCCATTCATTATATCCCAGCAGTACTCAGAAGTTAGTTTTGGTCCAGCACAATGTTGAAGAGATTCCACAGAAAAATGAAACAAATTTTTTGGCAAAAATTCTTAATTTGCATCCAGGTGAAGCATCCCAAACATCTGCAGAAGGTTCAGACTGTATGAAGACACACAGAGCATAAATATAGGTTGCTTATTTACATTCCTTAAGATTTGAGTCCATTGTTAGGTAGCTAAACAAATCTGTACACCCAGCCGTTATAGTCCATTTCCTTTCTCAGCTATACAGGCAGCTGGTTCAGTTTTATATACCAACAACTTAGCAGTTTTAGAAAAAACAAATGCTCTTGAGTATTTGTCTCCATCTTCATTTGTTTGTGTTCTTGTGTACCCTGAATTCTGTATCACTTACTGTCTGCTAAATGTAAAGATAAACACGTAGCATGTCTACATAAAATGTGTGAGAGTACATTATACATTCCTTGTTTGCAGCATCATGTGCATAGTTACAGACTTATGCTAGAATTAAATGGTTGTCTTTCTGGAAAAGGCCATCAGGGTGCGGTTAGAGCGATGAATTTGAAACAAGAAGTTAGTGCAAATCCTGGTGGGAGGAGGAGTGCTGGGTCTATTTTATGTTTAGAGAAATTACTTGACCTGAATATTTGTCAGTGAAATATCCAGCTGTGTAAATGGATGAAAACTGTAAGTCCCTTTGGATCAAAATGACAGCTAAGAAAGAAAAAGATAGTGATTATAATATTATGAGTGTTGAAGATGCATTGCTTCCTTCAGAGCTGAAAAGCAGCTCAGGGGGTGGAAGGTAGTGCCTGTTCAGGTGAGGCTGATTCTCCACACCAGTACAAGTGCTTTGCGGATTACATACCTGTATGACAGCAGGTCATGACATGACCCTGCTTTATACCGCTAACAGCTCAGTGGGGACAAGATCATCACAGTTCCTTTGAACTCCACCTGCCCTAAATCTGCACATGGCTGCTGCTGAAGTGGTGTTTATAATAATGGGAGAATGAGATGTGTCTTCTGTCCTGGCAGAAGCCATACAACCAATTATTGTCTTTTTTCTTTTCATTGTCACTCCAAAGGATGAACTAAAAAAGGTAGCCTGAACAAATGAGTTCAAATTTGAGGCATGAGACTCCCTGTGTTTACCATAGACTGCAAAACATGTTCATAACATGCAATAGTAAGTACTTCACACAGGCTGAGATGGTAGGGAGTGATCTCCAACAATGCATTATAAGAGGCCAATCAGAAATTATTGCTATCTTTAATGCTGGCACTCGAAGATGCCGCGTGCGAGGTAATTTGTATTTTTCTAAGCTGGAAGATCATGCACAATCCTTTAAGCTAAATCTTTCAAGATGACCCCCTTTGTTACTCAGCCAGGCAACAGGCCTGAATACAGCATGAAAGAAGCACTTTCTAAGTAAATCTGTTAGATGAATAACCGTTTCAGAAGGTTAATATTACATGAATAAAAATACAATTACTTGATAAAATATTGTGAATTAATGCACTCTGGTTTTCCTTGCTGTCGCCTAGTAAAATCATAACCTCTTTAACTTGAACAGTTTCTTATTTTTGAAAAACCATATATTTTTTTCCAAATTTTTAAAACTTATTTTCACTGTCTAAGCCTTCAGCAAAACTATGCATAACCAGCAATACTGAAGTAGAATATGCAAGTGTATGAAAGACCTTTTTGACTTTTTTTTAATTTATTTTTTTTACATGGATATCTTTCATTATTAGTCTCCCCCTTTTTATATGGATATGTAAAAATATGATTAGTAGGTAGAGTAAAGGCAATGAATGGGTGAGCTGGAGGCATTGGTGAAGGGAACAGGGCAGCCTGGCGGCAGGCGAGGAGTTGTGGTGACAAAGCCCTACAGCCAACCACTGCTGACATGAGATAAACAAGCAGGGTGGACATGAGGGCCACGACCACACACACACTGAGCAAAGATTGGCACAAGAGTCCACATGGTGGGTGAAAGTGGTGGTGATACTGGAAATAGAAGTACATGTTTTCTGTCATCTTTTAACCCTGCTGAAGACTTTTTTTTTTTTTTTTAAATCCTTTCTTCTCATGCTTCTCCATCTTCGTTTTTCAAACCCCCGTTATTCCCATTAGTACAGATACACCGGTGTGGTCAAGCCATCGGTGGCAGAAGTGCTCGAGTCTGCGGAGACTGAGGAATTGGAGCTAGCAAAATCACTTGGGGGGGTTGAGGGTGATTCACTTCTCGCTCTGGGTCAGGAAATTCCAAAATTACTAATGATACAGCCCTTTTAACATGATCTGTGTCATAAATTATACAATAGGGCCATTCTTTCCGGGTTACGTGAAATTACTCTGAAGATGACAGAAATTAAGTCTTTTTTTAAGTCCCGTAGATGAGGATTAAATGTGATAAGGCATATAATTGTATTAGTTTTCTTTCTATTTAAAGTGATGAATTTGAAGAACTTAAAATGCATTCTATATCAGTGACATCATTCTCTCTGTGTGTTCTGATTGGTTGCAGATAATCGGGACGATAACATGCTTATCGGTAGGAAAACATTACGGTTGACTTCTTGCTTGGTGCTGTCTGTCATAGTTTTCGTTGACTGCACAGGAACTCCTAGGGAGGGAAGAAAATGAGTTCTTTTGTTTTATATTTCTCTGTGCAAAATTTTACCTATTTTTGCGCAGTGTCGTTGCTTTGAGAGATTACGTATAAATAACAGCAGTGACTGGTTGTAATTCACGATTCTGGATACAAATGGAGGCATCGATGAGTAACTTTAAAAAAAAAAAAAATGAAAGCGCTGGCAGGACTTCGGTAATCAGTAATATTCCTAATGATGTCACAGTGTGAGGTTTGTAAAATAGCGTTTGTCACCGCTGATTTATGGGGCCTGTCGCTCCGTATTTTTCAGTCCCTAAGACCTGTTACATTTTATGTGCTTTCAACACTGTCATTCGCCACCATCACAAATGACACCCTGGCAGTTTAAAGAAAAAAAAAAAAAGCTAAGAGATGAGATACTGCAGTCAGGAAGCAAAAGGGCAGCCGGCATGGAAGGTGTTTGACGTCTTTTCCTTACAGTTCCTCACCATGGTGCGCAATATCTTGGCTGTCACACTACGTTAGCTCCAAGTCCATACCTCAACAAAGGGGTGACATCCTAAAATGTTCCATGCTGCCACCCTTGGGCACCCATTTGTCTTAATTGATAGCCAGACCATGTCGTCTTTATCTCTGAGATAAGAATGTGGGGATTTTGTTCAGCCGTGAACCTTGATTTTCAACTCCTGTAAGCTGGATGCTGGGAGGGAAGTAAAACATCAGCACTGCTGGCCTGCTTTCATGGATTGCATTCCACTTTCTCTTCTCAGTGACAGCAATGTTCCCTATTTAATCTATGGTGTTCCAACTATTTCAGCAGGCACTCAAATATGAACTTTTCAGCTGCTTTCATTGAAATGTAGACCACAGTTTTAATTTGGATTTTGAACTGTTTTGTGAGTAGGAATATAATGAACCTCTACTCCATGATTCTAAGAAGCTCATGTAGGAGCTACTGATGGAGTCGTGTATCAGAAGAGGAAGAAATGTGCAGCACTTCAGGAAGGAAAAGTGTCTGGATAATCTATAATGTTTGGGTCATCAGCAAGAAGCATTAAAGTTAAGGGTTTAGGATTTTTACTCATAGCTTGCAAAGGGTCCCCCCCTCCCCCAGCAGTAGCCCTTACAAATAGTCCCACCATTGCCGATCCGTCACTAAACACCCACAGAGAATTGTGCTGTATTGAGTGACCACCATTGTTTCATACATTGCTCCATCAGTGAAGCCTTGGGGTGACACCCATTCATGTCCTCCTAACTGCCAACGCTGCCAGGATGTGGACCCCCATTCATACTGGGCTTTCCACAATGTACTGTGGGGGCCCATTATCCTCCTGTACACCAGCATAAAGGTGACGCGTGGTCCTCTTGTGAACCCGCTGTTCATCAGATGAACCTGTGGTTGTCGGTTAATCCTCTGTCGTCCTTCTGCGCACAGATTGTTTAGCAATGAAGTTGAATAGATCCTCTAACATGCATCCATAATCGCACAGGATACAGCAATTTGGCTTGTCAACCTCATTGGGGACTAATTTTCACTTTTTACTCCTGCTTACAATGGCAGCATTGAGATAATTCACAGCAAACTAAATCACATGCCACTATATTGATGGCCCTGCAGCAGGCAGTGGCTTTTCATACTGAATTACTTGGACATGCATGACTTTTGACGCTTTGGGATTTACCCGCGATAATCCTTTTTTAAATTATTTGGGGTGCCAACCTTTACAATTAACCCCTGCTTTCACAGCAGTAAAGCATGACATCATTCCTGGCCCTTTACGTCTTGGGGAAAAATACATATTAAGAGTCGCATTCTTGGCCATTATGTCTCCGAATGCGAACGTGATGCCCTGTTTGCTCCAGATATCAGTTTCTGGCAGTTGCTTTTTAGTCACAGGTGTTTGCAATGATTCAACACCAAAAGCAAGCAAGTCACCAACTATCACTGAATAATAAACCGCACAGCTCTTTGTGGCACTGGGCTCCACCTTCCTCTCCCCTCTTCTCCAGGTGTTGTCATTTCTTAAATGCCTTCTTCCAGTTTGGGTAATGCACGCGAATGCTCAATGCCTTTTGACCAAAGGCTGTAATACTACTTTTAAATCTTTTTACACACAAAAGAGCAGATGATGCTGTGTCTGTTTTGCCTTGTTCACCTGTGGAGCACTTTGTTTACTCTGACATTGTGGGTGTCCTCTCTCTCTATGCTGCATGCCAACACTAGACTGGGCCCCAAGACTCATTATTTGGAGTGGAAATGCTGACCAACTTGGACCATCTGAAATCATGAATGTGGACAGGATGTCCACGGTCGTACCTAGGCAGATTTTAGTAAGCGGTGACATCAGTGTCGTGCATCACTCAGCCGCCCCATGGGCTCATTTTTGCTGCCACAGTCTTTGTGCTCAGAGTCATTAGTCATAATGCTAAAAAGCAGGCGGTGGGAAGGGAAGAATGGTTTTTGCCTCACTCATTTGGATTTATCCCCACGCATCTCCTGCCTATGTGCTGCAGCACCCCCCACCTACCAAAATGCTTGTGCAGGTTAATAAGCCTGGCATCCGTTCGCTTTCCCTGGCATTAACATAAACAGTGTTATCTTCAAGGCCTTGCGGTTATTACTGAAATGTTGCAGGGATTTCTTCTCATGCACTTCATGTCTTAAGCCAGAGATAACCAAATTCTTGCTCAATCAGCTTTTGTCTGTCAGTCACCGCCGCACCCAGAGTCACTGAGGTATCCTGTAGGGTAGAAGCTGTCAACTGCGATACACAGCAGGATCCTCTGAGCAACTGCTGGACCTTCAGCTCCTTTTAAACCCACATCAGCTTTAAGACACTGGGTATGAACTCATGGCTTTTAATGGGGACATTAATTTCTTCCAAAACCATTGTCGATCCTCCTAACTCAACCCTTATGTCATTTAAACCACTTTGCTGATATTTTAGATACTTTTGCTCTGATATTTTTCTGAACAACCTGCTGCTTTGCATGCAAGATGCTTTTTTTCCCTCCATTTTTGTATTCCGCATCCATGGCCTATAAGTGTATGCACTAAATCAAACAAATGGCAGGGGGATTTCGCAGCCCCCGAGTCCATCACCTTTCCCATTCAGCAGCCAAAGCCCCGCTGGATAATAAAATCTGAAGCTCTGTGCGTGTGACTCATCGCTTGCCCGTGTGAGAGCATTAGGGGGGCATTAAATGGGGATTTCCATAAGGTGGTGACCCCGCCATTCATGGGCTCCTTTATGGACAGTTTCGGAAGCTACGTAAATTTAATGGCCCTTTTTGAAATTCAATATAGCTTCCGTAATGGCACAGGTATGGCAGGGTGTATGGTTTTTGAGGGCTGTGAGAGAAAGCACAAGGAGTGCAGGCTGGTGGTATTTTAATTTTTAATTTTATTACTTCTTGGGCAAAAGAAAGGGACAATGCACAGTGATCAAAATGACAATGTACATTGAAATTTTGCGAAGAGGCTCATTTTCATCTGCTGTAGGCAGATTAAGAAGAAATAACAAAAGTTGAGGTAAAAATAGTATGATATTCAGGTGCACAGTCTTATGGTGACAAGTGTATAAAGATCACCTCCCCAAAAGATAGCATGACTGGGATGTTTTGTGTGAAATGGTTTCTTGTCTCCATATTTTGATATCTACTTGGTATTTCTTGCCTGTTGAGATTCACAGTGATATCAACGGCCCGCAGCCAAATTTTTCCACGAGTTAATGAGAAAAGACCTGAAAAGGTTAAACTCCCGATTTAATATGTTGTCACTGGTTAATATTTGACAGTGCAGATTTCTCTGTGCTTGGAGTATTTATTAAAGCACAAGCATTTGTCCAAGGTGCAATGTCCCAGGTCATCAAGATCACAAAGTGAATTTATATTACTACAAATTCCATTTATTTTTTTTTTATCATTCACCCATACAATTATTTGTCCTTGGTTCTAAAATGGACCATTTTAATGCATTAGCTGACATCTCTTCCTTTGTACAAAGGTGCATTTTCCAAACCTTTAATGAATGCACAAATGTGATGAATAGTTAAGGATTTTTTTTTTTCTTTCTTGTATGACCTGCTTTTTGGTGAACATTGTTATATTTGCACCCAGTGCAACTTTTGCAGGAGGTATTTAATAATCCAGCAAGAGCAAAACTCAAGGGTGGGGAGGGGGTGAATTGACAGCAGTCTGATTCCTGGCTGTCTGTGTGGCCAGGGATGCTCATCTAATCTGGATAAAATACCCTGCACATCAGTTGGTCCAGGAGCCATGCAGGAAGCTTCCTGTTCAGTGGAGAAGTTAATTGATCGAATTCTTCTTTTCTACTACTGTTGAAGTGCAAAATCCAACTGCAGGCAGCAGGACACTTGCTGTCTGCAGAACATGGAAAAAAAAATGTATAAAATGAAACAAATTTAGGGTAAAAAAAAAAAAAAATGGTTTGTGTTTATGATGGAAATGTTGCGTTGTTGCCGTACTTCCTCTTATTCTTTGCAAGCATCACTTCTATGCAACTATCCTCTAACGGTGCCGAAACAAGTAGGTTAAACAAACAGAAAAATTCCTTGCGCTGCATTAAGCGCAACTTTAACTGTTTTATCACAGAGCTGCTAGGAAGAGAAATGCGTTCCACCATGCTGATGCTCCGTAAGTCTACATGGACACAAGGAAAGGAGAGAGAGTCCTGCTTTCAAGCCACACTTACTTTCAAACTGGCGTTCACAGTTCTCGACTCCAGTGGGACTTCTCTGTTGTTAAAATGCCCAGAATTAAATTAGGCCTCCCCCGCTCGGGGTTCGAGAGCACCAGGAGTGACTCATCCCTCAGACGTACGCTGACAGGCGCTCCGGGATGCAGCCAGACTTTGCTTTGTTTCCACCAAGCTGCAAGCTGGCTTTGTCGCCCCTCTCGGAGCTGTGCGGAGGAGCCCTGGTGCAGGATGACTGCCTCCCTTACAAGGTGGGCAAGATGGTGCTGGCATGGTAATGGGCCTCCGGGATGCTGATGGGGAGGAGGGGGGTGTCAGGTCCCTGGCTGTCACAGTTGGGAAATTTCTCATATAAACTCAGTTCTGCTCTGACATAACAGTTCAGATCTTGATAAACCAGAATTGTGTATTAATATGTCTTGACAGGTGTAGGTGAGTTTTGGAGTATTTCCCAATTTTTTTGAGCAGCTTAAATTTTTTTTTTTTTGGTAAAGATGCAGTACCAACTTTGACATTCTGTAAGACATTTTCAACATTACGGTGGAGCAATACTGGTAAATTTCCCTGCAGGGATTAATAAAGTTTTACTCTGGCCTGTTGTTTCCTATCCCTGTGTGCCATGATTGCAGTTGAGATTTTCAAATGGCTTTAATGTAAGGTTTCTTTATTGTACATACTTTAATGTAAAATATTGTTGGGACCAGAAGCCTGACCGCTGCATGATGTTTTATCTTTCCATCAATATTCCTTAACTGCCTGTCTTGGTCAGATGTGGTGGTCCTCAGCCTATCCTGGAGTCACTGGGAGTATTGGGATGGATGGATGGATGGATGCGCGCGCGCACACACACACACACACACACACACACACACACTCACATACACACACAGACAGACAGACGGACAGCAATTTACATTGACTGATGTACCTAAAAGGAAAATATTTGGACTGTGAGAGGAAATCCTCCTCAGTTTACTTTGGTTAGTGTCTGTTGAACAGCAATGACTCAGTTATAATGCTGTAGTATAAGTTATGTGAATTAAAATGTAATTTACCATGTATATATAATAAAATGCTGAATAAAATCCCTTCTTGAGTTTCTATTATTTTTGCTGCCAGCTAATGGCTGAAAGTGGGGAAAACTTTTACTGCATAGGGAAAATCTGATTTATCGATAATGCTGAAGTAAATGCAATTAAAGACTAAATAAATGGGGGGGGTACAGTGACTCAATGAGTAGCGCTCCTGCCTCACATTGGCTGGGGGGAGTCTGTGTCTGGTTCAGCTTGTGTGGTTTCCTCTGAGTGTTCTGGTTCCCTCCCACAGTCCAAAGACATGTGTTTTAGGTTAATTGATCTTGATAAACTGCCCATTGTGTGTGGTCACTCTGAGGGATTGGTCCCCCATCCAGGGGCACTGCCTCCCAATGCCTTGAGCCTAGTGATTTTAGGATAGGTGCCGCACAATAATTGATGGATACGCAGATTTTAAAATGTTGGTATATTTAAATAAAAATGTACCTGAGATAATCACCCCATCAGATACAAACATATACATACAAGATACAAGTGAACACAGTAAAAGGTTTGGTTAGAGGGACTAATACACAACCTCTGAGCATAATCTGAACTGCAGCATTAAAAAAATAGTGATGATCTGAGCAGCATTGTCTGCTAAATAAAAACACCTCATGTTCCACAACAACTCAGTCTTCTGTTTGGGTTCATGGTACACTAAACTGTGTAAATCACAACATCTGGAGAACAAATAAATAATAAAAAATAAGGAACGAGACGCTTCCTGTGAGCGCACACAGCAGATGGCTTTCCGTGTCTGTCCCTCTGATGACGATGTCTGCTCCCGAGAAGATGGGAGATGGTGGATCCTAGCGTGGGACCTCTTTAAGGTGCTCTGAAGCTTTGGTCTCGCTCCCTGTCATCGGTTTGCTTGCTTCGGCGTGGTTCCCGGCAAGCGTCCACTCTTCAGATGGAACTCCCCTTGACAAACAAATGTGGGGCGGGCAGCACCTGGTATTATTTACTCCCGCAAATACTGTTTTTGATCCTTGATTTATGATCATTAGCGATGTTCTTTCACATAATTACCTTTTTATAACAAGTGGATTAGGATGGATTTGTCGGGTTGCGAGAGACGGGTATCAGACAGCAGTAGAAGCGTGGAGGCAAGCACTTTGGCGATAATTGGCAGTCCATTAAGTTCCATTACGTTTGGAATCAGTTTTGCTTGTAGCTGTATTGATGACAGGTGCTGTCATCGGCTGCTTGCTTTCCTGAGCAATTATTCCACCTGAGTGGATGGCAGCCGCGATGGCAGTTTTTAGAAATGGCAACACACCCCCCGCCCCCTACTGTCACGTGTTGCCTTAAATCTCAATGTTGTCCGCAGAAGGAGTTTCTAAGTCAGACCTGGGGGTAAACCTGTTTTTCTTGCACCGTGGAAACAAAAGTGATGTCTTTGCTGTGTGGATGACGTCCAGCTGTGCAGAGCCAGAAAGCAACCGATTGGTGATGGTGGCAGGATTGGCCGATGGGGCCATTTTTTTTTTTTTTTTTTTTTTTTTGTGAGCCTGTTTTCTGGAAACTGGCAGCTGAGCTTTGGTTGTGGATTGCAGAAATTGATGGATTTCAGTCGAAGAGGCCTGAGGATGAAACAAGGCCTCATGGCGGTGGGAGGGGGTGTAGCGTAGTGGGGTCAGTGGCAACATCTCAGAGGCTCAAGGGTAGAATGGATGAGTTAGGGTAGCAGGGGTGAGGGCATCTACCTGTTTTCTCCGCTGGCGCCCAACAACGTGTTTGGTTTGTGGAGCAAGGAGCTGATGAGGTGGGAAGTGATGATTGATGTCTGCTCAGAGTCAGTGCCTCAGGGCTTGTTTGAGAAGCTCTGGATGTTCGTGTGAATAGATAAGAGGCATGTAGTCGGCATGATGTATGATGTGCCTCAGTGTGCATGCATATATATGTGAGTGTTTTCATTTTGCTCGAACTTCTGGCCTGAAAACTCAAAGTAGCGAAATCTAGGATGTTAAGATTTATTTGTTAACATTGACCTACATGAAACATCTATTCTAGCACAGCAATGGCTACATCAGCTTGACCAGAACATTTATTATGTCTAAAAAGTCAAACGACAGTCACACTTTGACAGGGTGCAGTTTGGGTATTCATTCAAGCACCCGAATTTTCAAAACAGCTTTCGCCCCAACACAACTAACGGGTGCACACCAATAACGTTGAAACTTTTCTAAAGTATTAATAACAGCACATGAAAAATTAACTAAGAATAGAATGTAAGCACAGCAAATAGCTTTTGCTGCGCAGCTGAAAATGTCAGATGTTTGTCTTATTACTGCGTGAAAAAAGAAAGCAGACCTTAGACTGTATTTATAGCCAAGCCCGTGAAATGTGTTGCTGATGGTTTTTATTATGTCTGATTTGTTTTTCATCCTCAGATTTTTTTATTATTCTGAAATGTCAGTACATTTATGGGGTTTAATGTGTAGGATCTTAGGAGTCGGTACAGTTGTGTGGATACACGTTTGGCGAGCTGCTGCTGCAGCCCTGTCTTTCCTTGTAAAGTGATTGAAGGAAACTGTTAAAAAAAAAAAAAAAAAACAAAAAAACAAAAAAAAAACCTAACTTTAGGAGGCAATAATAGCATTTGAATTTTTTTCTTGGAAGCACTGATTTTCAAGTTGTTGATTTTGGGACAACAAATGTACGAGCGTTGCATAACATGCTGCACGTTGAACCACAATTTATTTATCTTACTATGAAACTAAAGTAGCTGTTCAGTTAACCAGGAACAAAAAAAAAAATGGTGGGGGACACCAACCAGAAATAATTTATAATTATATAACCCTCACTATCCATGCAAAGTTAGGGCAGAGATCGGTGAGTTATTGAGCTGAGTTGCAAATATTCATTATGCAGTAAAACCACAGACTCATTAAAATACTTACAAAGGCTTGAAGTTAACGCATAAAGGATTTGGTTTACTTTTTAGTTACGAAAACTCATATGAACGAATCAGTTTCATTATTATTTATATTCCCTAGGCACCAGTTGTTATCACTGACATCTGCCAAAAAAAAAAAAAAAAAAACTGTATGACATGGTGCAAATAAAATTTTGCATAAATTATAGACAAAGATGCAATTGTTACTATTGTACAGTCAAAATTGCAGTAAGTGTACAGTTTATTGGTATGGTGTGGTAATGCACATGAATGGCCCCCCATCAGCAATACTCATGATTCATTGACATACTTGTATGCAAGCAAGTAACTTGAGCGGCATTGCAATTACATAGAAGTTACATCAAAAAGAAAAAGGAGTGCGTTTTGAACATTTGAACATTTGTCAAAGCACGCATTAAAATGTTACATAATGTGTGTGAGAATTCTTATCTCCGGGAGCAAAAATGGTGGAGACTGGTTGGAAAGTCTAATATGGAACGCAGACAGTGCTGATTGTAAGAATTGGTGAACATGAAGGGAGCAGATCGTGTGCTGAGGTCATATTGGTCAGCCTTTGTGGCATTGGTGTTTTCCTAGTCAAAATGCTGAGTCTCCTTCCTGCTCTTGGGGGAGAAAACTGCTCTGGAGGGGTTCTGACTCGGTCCCTCCATTTTCTTATCATACACATGCATGAAATATTTTGCTCCAAATATCCTACATGGCAGCTGCTACCATGAAGCACACACTGTAGATACTTCCTACAGGTCTCCTATGCAGTTTAAGGGAAGGGTCTTTGAAAGTCTGTCTCAATCCCACTGATAAATACCCTACACTAGCACTATTTGGTGTTTGAGTACGCTGGAAATTTGGTTGAATATACATTGTATGGCCAAAAGTTTGTGGACACCTGAGTGTCACACCCATGTGTGTTTGTTGAAGATCCCATTTCAAACCCATGAGCATTAAAATGGAGTTGTTTCCCCTTCTTTGCTGCTGTAAGAGCCCCTACTCTTCTGAGAAGACTTTCTACCAGATTTTGGGAATTTGTGCCCATTTGCCAACAACAGCCTCATTGAGGTTAGGCACCGATGTTGGCATTCCAGTTTATCCCAAAGGTGTTTGTTGAGGTTGAGGTCATGGCTCTGTGCAGCCACTCAAGTTCTTGCACACCATACTGGGCAAAACATGATTTTATGGAACTTGCTGTTCTGACTCCCCTTCTCTTTGATACCATCTTCCATCTTGAGAAGACTTTGAGAATAAAGTCTAATTAAATTCAATGATAATGTCTCACTGCTCTTGTAAGAACACTGCCACAATATCAGTAGGCATTTTAACCTTCTTTTTCCATTTTGGTGTTTGCACCCCTTTCAACCAAGTTCTCAAGTTCTGTTAAGTGTCCTTCTTCCTTGCTGGAAGTGGGGAACAAGATTGCCTGAGTGGGAGCTGTCGGGTCAGACTGCTCACCTCCTCATTACAACTTCTTCCTTGAGGGAATGGATAGCTTTGCAGACTAGCCTGTGTGCCCTTACCCAGCTCCACCACGAGAAGGACAGTAAAGGTTATTCCATCCTCTTGTCCTTCTGGAGATTTCCTTTCATTGCCAGTGCAGAGAAAACTGTGCTGACAGCTAACAACTCTGGCACTTGGTTAGCCCATGGGCACACTTTATCTCATGTCAAACCCTTTAGCTTCTGGCCAAGTCCTGGTGAGATGGTGTGCGAATTAGCCGACAAACTGAAAACCGCAAAAGTTTTGCTCAACAGAAGATTTTTCCCATGGCAAGTGGTACTAATGCAAATATCGAATGAGAACTTTTTTCTCTCTGTGCCATCGAAAATTTGTGCTGTAAGAGCATTTGTATTGCATGGAAATTCAAATTAAAGTTATTTATTTATTTATGTATTTATTTATTTTATTTTTTTTGTTCTACATCAGTTGGTGTGTTTTTGTAATAACCTCACATGAAATGGAGTCCAGGCAAATGGTGAGAACCCTGGAGGCTGATTCATTTTCGTACCAGGACGTAATCCGGCCTAGAGTCACTCACTGTCCATTTGCACCCTCTGTCCTTGTAAGCTTATGGGCTTCATGCACTGTGCTCCTGATGCGCAACTCACAATGTTGAGCAAAATTCATTTTCCATAACAAATTCTGAGGTTTTATTTTCTGACCCCCAGAAGAATGACAGATGAATAAAACTCCTGTGGCTTAGCTCACTTTGACAGTTGTTGGTTATGCTGTAAACTGTGATTTGCTAACCAGTTTTAACAGTTCTGGTCTGAGAGATGTTTATGGGGGGGAGGAAGGGGAACCCATCCAATATATTGTTAGTGTGGGCTGTTGATTTACGGTAATTATTATAAAACCCTCATGACATGCTGGGGGTTCCGGGATGGAAGTGAGATGAAGGATGGAGATGCAAGATGCAGAAAAGAACAGGATGTTGAAAATGAGCCTGATAAATGGGCAAAGAAAGCCAAGTGCTGCAGTTTTTTTAAAACGCTATGGTGTTACGGGGTGAAAGTGGTGAGAATAGCAGGGAGTAACCACAGAGACAAACACATCATAGCCCACACCACACTTTTCAGTCCACTAACACCGAGCGAGTTTTGTTTTCAGTACAGTTCGAGTTACCCGTTCGATTTTATAACAGTGTTACTGCTAATATGGGTAAAAAACTATTGTCTCAGATAAATGACACATTTAGACGATCATATACAGTCATAAAATTTTTTGTTATTTCTGAAGAGAAGAAATTTATGTGGCTGGAAAGTGTTGAGTGAGGCTAGAACAAAATAACCTGAAGCCATCATCTATGTTGGAATCTAGAAGGACTGGAACATAAAGGATTACTGGATGTCACCTGAGGTCATTCTACAGCTAATGTGCTGTATGTGGAAGGGGCTCTGGTACAAGAAGGGTTTATCCTTGATATTTCTCAAACAAGCAAGTAGCCTGTGTCTTGTGAATTACATGGTTGTGGGGAGGATTGCTAGGGACTTATGCTGGGCCAGATTACCAAACAGGCACACCAGACTTGTGCCCCAAGGTCCTTTGACTTTGGGGACCCTTGGTCCTCGAGAGCCCTGGTACTCAGGGGCACAGTCTCCTAAGGCCCTGTTAAGGGCCTTTGTACTGTATAAATGGGCTAGCAGATTTCACTAGAGGGGCCCCCACCACTAGAACAAAGCATGACTCAGCCTTAGTCCTGGTCTACCTATGGCCCCAGACCCATTCAGGTAATTATATGGAAGAAGCCTGTATTATAGACTCCAGGTAGACCTAAGTAGGCAGGTGCCTAGCGCCTCCAGTAGCCAAGGGCTGGCAATTTATATTGGGGACCCTTAACCCCTTAAAAAAAAAAAAAAAAATATATATATATATATATTTTTTTTTTTTTTTAATGCTTCTGTACAATTTTGAAAGCTCAATAGTTTGGCATCAATACAAAAATGCAGGAGCTGGGCAGGGGGACCCTTGTCATTTGCTTGTGGGGGCCCTCTGATTCGTTAATCTGTCCATAGACCTACGGATCCCATAGATAAACACAAAAGAGTGTTAGGAGTAATGATGTGTCAGACCCAGTGTTTCACATGGAGTCTGAAGATCAATGCTTGAACTGGTGAGATATAAAATTTTAACATTTTGATTAATTTCCTGCCTTCACGGTGCACAAATGAGATCCCCGAGAGCCACTTGGATTTAAAAACAAAATGCTGCACAGGGTTATGGCTTCCATGTAGCAGATGGTGCTGAGTTTGTGGAGCTGCATGGGTGCAGAGAAGGTTGGTTCAAACACCTGAAAAGACTGTTGGCTTACCTTTGAGTGTGTTGAGCAGATCTTTAGTGTTTGGTGCTTGACAACGACAATTTGGACTCAGTGTTTGGGACCTGCGGTACAGCCAAAATAGCCAAAACTTCCTGTATTTGTACCTTTAAGTGCTTTCTACCAACTTCCGTTCATGCTTTTGTTCTGCAATATCTAGATTTTTTTGAAGAGCAATTGGTTGAAAGTGCAATAAGGTGTTAATAACTGGTAGAATCAGAGTGAATAAGTGAACCAAATAATAAATGTCGACGACATCAAAGAGCATTTTGCAGTTTAGTGAGAAATCCCACAGGATGCAGTGTGTGTCTACCCTCTTGCTAATAATCCCCTAAATAAAGCGACTGAGATTGGTCTAGGTACCAAAACCAAGATCCGGCCCCACTGGCCAGTTCCATGCAGGCACATCCATGAAAGACTCAGCACAGAGCTGCCTTTCAGCATCATGGTGCTATTAACAGACTTCTGTAGGGCTGAATCCCAGAGGTTCTTTTGGTCAAATCGGACACTGAACCACTTGTTTGAATGCACTTGGCTCACTGTCTGAGGTGCTACTGGTGACAGAGCTGGAAAAACCCCCAGAATTGGTTTTTCATGACTGTAGCTGAATGGCCTTGCTGTGCCCATTTTGGAATTCTTTCAGAGACCTTTTTCCAGGTCTGCCTTTTGTCTAGATGCCCATTAGGACAGCAGGCAATACATCTCACCAGCTCTACTTCATCCAACCGTCCCTTCTCACCTCTAATTTAAAAAGATTTTAATGCATTTTAATATAAATGGTCAGATTAAAAGATGTACTCTATATACCTTCTTTCATCGAAGTCTGTTCTTCCAATCAGATTAATGCACCAAAATGACCACAATAACAGCTGAATGGGTGTCTCATGGCATATCTTGTTTTACAGTGCAAGAGGTTGCAGAGTAAAGCAAATGTGAGCTATGGATATGCAGGAAAATAATTTAATAAAAAAGAACAGCACAACTCAACAGTATGTTTGGTGTCTGTTATAGTAATGAGATAGCTGCCCTACTTTCAAACAGCCCTTTCCTGCACTTGGAGTTGCACTGCAAGAGCCGACATGGCAAATATAGACACGGCAATTAAAGAAGATGATCTGAAGAACTAAGAGTAGAGCAGAAACGTTTCTGAGGACAGTAGACAGCATGCCAAGCAGTGGGGAGGTATTACCGTCACGTTTATGAGCAGCCAGGTTCTTTAATGACAAGATATTTTTGTCTTTGAGACCGAAGGCGCTAAAATCTGATTCTGGTGGTGGACATGAGTTAACTGCAGTGATTCCAAGAATCGTCATTCTTGGTGGCAACAACTGACTTGTGTGGCGCCGTGCTTTAGAAGAGGTTCGGATTTTCTGGAGGATGCACGGTCCTGCTTTGTCAAAACGTTCGAATGCCACAATGGTGGCTTGCTTCCTTGCACCTTAATACTGAATTAATAGATAGCGATGAGCGCCTTTGCAGAACTTTATTTCTCCTTGCTTTTGGAACAGTTTAAGGAGGACCTATGATACCCCCTCAGAACACAAACTAAGCACTGTTTAGAGAGTCGATGAAATCCCCTGGGGTAAAGTTTCCTCAGTCGTGGTGTCTGGTGTGACTCATAACCCTTACTGGCTTACAGGGATGAGATATTACATTTGGATGCATGGGCATCAGCAGCACTATGATTAATGAACTGGACACATGAAGCGTTGCTTGCAGATGTATCTTCTAGGAATCTCCTACTTGAGGTGCCTTATTATTTTAGCAGAAACATCCAGCGGTGGAAATGCTTAGGGTCTGAGATTAAAAGGTGCAGACATCTATTAACGTGAAGGCATCTGTAGGGCAGTTCTGGTGGAAGGACAGGACCTGAGCTTTGCAGAAACAGGGAACCTCACATCAGTTCAAAATTTCTTTTGCTCTGGAATTCAAGACCTGTATTGCTGGTCATCTCTGGGTGCTAAGAGCACTGTGAGGACTAACCCATCATGTTTCCATATCCCTTGCTCTTCCAGCTGCAGTATTTTACAACAAAGCACCACTCTGGCCCCCTTGCAACACCCTGCCACAGAGAAGTCCCGCAACTGTCAAAACCTTTCCTTCAGTATCCTGTTGCACTTTCCTGCAGCGTTCTATAACGTTACTTCTATTTTCACTGGAGTCCCATATCGAAATGGAAAAAAAAAACATTCACGTACTTGACAACTGAAAACGAAATTAATGGGAAAAATGCCGAATCCCTACCAGCATTCGGCCGTCTCGCTGCTCATCTCTTTCAGACCCACCTGTCAGATTCATACATGTCAGCGTGAGCCACTGCCGCCGTGCTGCTCTATTTACATACGCCGAAAGGTATCCTCACATACATTCGTCATCCATATACGCAACACCGGTAGGAAGAATTCTTGCAACGTTTTACAAGCCGTCAAGACTCTCACATCGAGTCTCGTGCTTCGGCCGAGCAACTGCCTGATCCAGTTCGCTCAAATATCTCCGAAGCGCCTGTGCCGGCTCTCCGGTAATCCCTCTGCCATCCAGTCGATCCAACGGCAAACATATACACGGTGGCTGATGCCATCAGCCGACATTTTGGATCGACATTTTAATTTGGACAGATGTCCCCATTGTGAAAGTTTTTAGCTGGCATGCTTATGCTGTCTTTGGGCCGATGGCACCTCATAACTCTGGGGTTTGCGGCACGCCTTCCCACCTCTCCGCAAGCTGGCTATAATTAATGGGGGCCATATAGGCGCTACTATGGTGAGCTTTTCTGCGAGAGACCTCCTTTAATATAATCTTAGTTTGATTAATGGCTATCATTTGGGCCCCGACAGCTCAGGAGTTTGGTGTGGCCCCCTCCTCTTCTGATTAATATCCCCTTTGGCTTCATTTGTTTGACTGGGCACAGCGTGCCACACTGGGGACAAATCACCCCTTCTTACTGTCTCCTGGCTGCTATTGAAAAAATGATATTATCTTAAAGGTTATTGCGTTATCTGAAAATATTTCAGCTGAAGACTGAAAGCGCGGGGATGTCGACGGGCGCTGCAGGTACGTTTTGGCGATGGTGGGGATTTCCAAAGGTTTCCGCAGACCTCACTTTACCAAAAACCGTAGACTGACATTGAATTGCAGGAGGTCAGTCGGTGACTGGAAAACTGCAAGCGTTCTGCAAGTGCGAGTGCTCTTATGCGACGAAGCAACAGTTAGGCTGGGGCAGAAGAGGATTCCCTGCCTGCCTTGGAGGGGTGTAGGGTTGCTTAAATGGCCCACCTTTAAACGGTTACACCCACCCATGGATTATCTAGCTCACCTCACGCAGGAGATCGGAAGATAATCCACAACCTTCAGAGCTTACTGGGCTTGATGTATTAAAGACAGCCTCCTGAGCTTTGTATGGGTTTCTGTCACAGCGCGATTAAAGTTTCACAAAGATTAGCATGTGGGAGCCAACTAAGTCAAACCGTATCAGTGACTAAAACCTTTTGGGTATTGATACAACCCTAGATGAGCTTTTTTTTTCAAGCAGCTGCCACCATACTCTGACATAGACAAGAATGACTCCAAATGCCTTCCAAGATCAGTAATAGTTTCATTTTTTTTCTTTTTTCATCTTCATCCAAGACTGAGGCCATTGAAATTCAGCAACGGATCTTCTGTCCCCATCTTAATCTAAGAAAAGCTAACTAGCAAAAAATATAAGTGGAGAGTGTGTAGTGAAAACTGACCTGAGGTCAGTGTCTGGGAGTTTTGTCTTGACATTGACAGGTCTGGACGGTGTTCCGGTGGATGACGGACGGGGCTGCAGAACGTGAATGTGGCAGGTCAGGCCTCTGGGGTATGGGATGACTACTGGGGTTGGTCAGTAGTGTACGAACGTGTCTGCTGCTTATCCGGGGCAAAAGGGCAAGGGGTGAATAGACCTTAAACGTGATCATTTAATGCTCGTGTTCTAGAATGCTGGCCAGAGTCTACCTCTTAGTCTTTAACCTCCTTTCCCTTACCTTTATGCTGTACATTTGCTCCGGCTGCCATACACAGCAATGTGACGTCATTTTCCTGCCCTGAGCTCATTCCCTCTCGTATGCAGGTGATTATACTTGGAAAGTACATCTGCCACCTCACTGGGGAGTGCATAAGAGAATGGCGGAATGCAGGACCAAGATGGTGTCCCCCCAGCAGATTTGCAACTGTTAAAGCTGAGGGTTTACATTTTAAATGTAATGAGACAGCCTGGTCCTTTTTGAGTGGAATCCTCCATTTTGTAATGAGTTCTTAAGCAGGCAAACTAAGGTCCAGGTGCAAGTTTAGTTCAAAGGCTGGACTACATTAAGTTGACTCCTTCCTTATTTTTTTATGGATCCGGTTTACTGGTTGGACTTTGAGTTCTACCCTTCCTTACTTTTTGATGACAGATTTTGTTGTTGTAAATCTGCAGTCGTGCCTGTAAACAGCCTTAAAAGTACGGTGACGTTTTTAAAATTTACACGCTGTTCCGCTCTCTTTTAATTTCCTGTTTACTGTTTCAGAGGTGATAGGTTGGCATAACTGTAAGAGCAGGTCATTGTGCTGTCCTTTGTTTGAAAGGAACATTTGAGAACTTGGGAACATTTTATTTCATGACATAGGCTGGAAAGTGAAATAGCTCATCCTAGGTAAACTACCTTGCAAATAACACCTTATTCTGACTGCCATACCTACTCCAGTGTGTATAATCACACATTTCCCCATGTTTCACACAAAGCCATTCTTCTAGCCTCATAAAATCCTTGTCTCCATTTGCTCAAAACAGATAGGGCAGGAAATAGAGACTGTGGCCCTTTTCTGAGGCTGCGGCTCCAAGATTGACAGATAGGAAGTGCACAAGCCATAAAGTTCGATGGAATCAAAGTCAGAGTGCTTTTTTCCCCCACCTCTGCAGTGCCACGTCAGATAGCACCATAAAGATTGAGGAAGAGAGGAAGCAGAAACCCCCGTTGGCAAACACATTCCCTTTTGTTTTTTTTTTGATAAACTTTTTAGTCCAGTAGCTGACAAAGAAATACACGCCGTTTGAGGCTGGTTAACCTCTTTCGCATTCAAATCCTTGCATATCAACCTTGTCCACCTGACGTGCATGCATGCATGTAGGTGTGTACTGTGACACTGAGAAATGAGTCTTTATTTGTTCCAACCAAATGTGTGAAGTGTGAAATTTCTGCCCCTCTTTGCCAAAGAAGGTGGAAATCAGTGCATGCAGTGAAAACATTTACATGATGGATAGTACAAATGGGTGGTTAGCTTTTTAAAAGTTAACAACAGGTAGTACAGCAGAGAAGGACATGGACTTATAAAGAAAAGGATGCCCATTTGAGCCCCACTATAATTCTTGCGCCGTTTTGTGAGGTGCTTCTAAATTTGCCCATGTACAGTATGTTTCCTATAATGGAAGCCATTGTTGAGAAAAGCGCAGGCCATCCATCCATCCGTCAGTCCATTTCTATTAACAGATCTGATTCAGATCACAGTGGCCTAGCCTGGATTCACCGGGCACAAGGCCACGAAACTACCGTCATGTGTGATGCCAGTACATCTCAAGGTGACCGCACACAATTTAAATAATTCTGAGTGACAAATTGACCTGGGACACATGTCTTTGGACTGTGGGAGGAAACTTGAGCACCCTGAGCAAGCCCATGCAGACTCCGCACAGATGTGAACTTGCGTCCAACCACTGCAGAATAAACAACTATTGGTGACCACAGATTTTGAAAGAACAAATAAATTAGATCTAATTTCTGTGTTCTACACCAGCAGGTTCAGCATGGAGTAAGTCTCTGTCTAAAGAAACAAACTCAAAACCCAAACTCTTGTGGAGATGGAGATGTTTCTGGGACAGGATGTTTATAAGTGACTTATAACACAGTTTTTTTTGTATACCCAGTTCAGCTCAGATAGCAATTATTTCACCTAGTCTAGACGGAAGAAATCACATGAGGCCCAGCGTTCTGAATTGTGAAACAGAGTGCCTTGAGATGAGGGTTTTGCCGTCAGCTTGTCTGGCTGCTTTCATCACCCAGAAGTGTGTTTTTTTGCTTCTATCGTCACATATCATTTTCTCGAGTCTCCGTTCTGTGCTGTCCTTGGCATAGATATGGGCCGACCCAAGACTCACGCCTGGGGTAAAAATCAGAGTTCACCAAAAATGCTGAAAAAGCAAACTTAAAAGGATTCTTTAAAAACAGGGAATTTAAACAGTTTTGACAACTGAATCATGCATTCCCACCGAAAAACACAATCGCAAACAACGGGCTAAATTACCTTCTACCTATTATTTTTGCTTTTGTTGAAGAGTTTCTAACAATGTTGGCTACTGTGGTCAAAACACTGTAAAAGGGGTATACAGGATTTGATATTTTGTCTGGAAAAAAAAATACAGAACAATCTGTCTGTTTTTATGCCTTGCTGCTGCTTTATCATAAAACAAAGCTTAACTGCCTCCACAGTTTGCCACCTGTAAACCAGTATGGGTGCCTGTGTGGCAAACAAGCAGGGAAAAGAAAGGAAATTATTTATTTATTTATTTATTTATTTATTTAAAAAAGAAGTCTAAGTTTAACAAACTTTGCTGCATATTCCTGCCTGTTACATTTGGCCATTAAAGTGAAGTTGTGCGAAAAGCTCTTGCTGTTGTAAAGGCCTCCGTTGTACGTATGCAAGATCCTGCCACATCCGGATGCCAGCGGAGTCCAAAGAGGGACGATGCGGCGTTGTTTGGACCGTGGCCCTCGCTGTCCGTTCACGCACAACCTGAGCAGCTGCCTTTCCGAAAACACATTAGGAGGCAAGATTGCTCAGGAGGCGGATTTAAGTAAAGGACCTTAATGGATGCTTTGAGATCGTCCTCACGAAACAACAACAAGAGAAAGAGCTAGAGGGAGTACATTAAAAACTGATTTTCTACATGACTGTGCAAACAACACAGACGGGACTGTGTTATTGAAACATTAAAGGCCCTGGTCATTTATGAAGATGATTGAACTTTTGCTCATCTGGATTCAATCTGACTCTCTTACTCTGCCAGCTGAAAGCACTTTGCCCTGTTAATAGATTTTAATTGGGACTTACAGGCCGGCTCACGAAAAAGCAATATGTTAAATCCGAGCGATTATTTCTCCATTAGTAATGTGGCAGGAAACTGTGATGTCTGGCAATAGATGTCTGTTGGTGATCAATTTTGGATTCTGTTTATTCCTGCTCGTGACAGTAAAGATAGTCCGACATGTGAGTCAGTTGTTACGCAATGACTTGGACTGGCACATTAATGCACGGGCTGATGTAGGAGAATGAATTTCATGCTAGTTTCATGGGATTTTCGGAAATGAATAAATGTCTGAAAGATTAGGGGTTGACAGATTTTTAATTTGCGCACAGTTCAAATGAGTGGGATGAAAATGTAAACCGCAAATGTGCAAGGAGTTTTAATGAAGCACCGATAGTTTGCAACTGGATGCATTTCTGGACTTTGGGGGGGGACGGGGGTCTCTTGAGAGGTCCTCAGATCAGGCTGAAGGACAGAACTGTTACACCTCCCAAAGGTGTAGACGGGAGAAATTATTCATACAGGAAGTGAAACCATTCCGGGCAAACCAGCTAATCGAATTTCTGCCCTAATCCGCATAGGTGTAGAATGAGAGCGGGCGCATGAAAATGTTTCTGTCCATAATTATATAACCCTCTTTTTTCCATTTTAAAAAGAACCATTTCTGTACTCTTTCTTTAAAACACCATTGCTTTGTCTGCAGTAATTTTTTCAGCTTAACAGCCTAATTATTTTAACTATTTTAATTTTACTTCACCGTGAATGATGAATGAAACTGAGTCAAAGTGAAGCAAAAATGGGGGAAGCCGAGCAGAATATGGCTGTTATCACTGAAATGCTGTATGTGTACGTGTAAGTGAACTAGCAATACAAAAGTTTTACTAAATTTAGTGTGGGAATAAACTGAATTTCCAAAAAAGTACACTAAGTGCTAAGTATTGTTATTCTTTATTATTATTATTATTATTATTATTATTATTATTATTATTATTGAAATTTATTTCTTCAAGGTGACTTACAAAACATGCTTGATGCAGCCGATATATCAAATTATGATGAGTCCAGGTAATATCTTCAGGCAGGATTAAAATGAGTTTTGAAGCTTTGCTTTCTGGCAGAATCTCGTTCCAAAAAAAAAAAAAAATCCTAGGATTATCTGTCATTTTGCCAAATAAGTCAAGAAAGACAGTGAGAAGCCACATTAATATGCTCCCCTGGCACCAGCCTTGTGCTCCATATACAGATGATCTCTACCCAGGAGAATGAACACATGTCAGTTGAACCTCAGAGAACCAGGATAGTTCAGAGTTGACAAGAAGATTGATCCTTGTCTCACTGTCTTTGGATGTTTAATGAAAATGTTTTTGGCTTGTCTCTCCTCACCACCACGTTTCTCTGCAGTCACACACTTCCTGGGAAGTTAAGCCTATTCTATTAAATTTTTTCATACCTCTTGTCTACCAGAGACTTTTGTCTAAAGCCCTCCTGTCTGTTGCTTCGCAACTTTGCTCTAGTGCTTAAAATAGCTTTGTTTTTGGGTATGACAGCAAAGTGTTGCAGGTGAATATTAGTGAATCTCAATTAAAGACCACATCGCTAGCATGTGTGAGCAGTGGTTTAAAAAATGCTCTGCATGTGGGAATGGATGTAGGAAACAGGTCTCCTGGGTGGCTGTAAACAGAGTTTCTGAGTGCTGTCCTCTAGGAACACACTGTTGGCCTGTTGGGTGGATGCCTGCTCTTTTATAAACTGGCTGTTTGCACTTCAAGATGCTTCAAGGTTTGTAGATTTTCATGGGAATGGGATGAAGAAAATTACATGAATGAATTAATAATGGAGACTGACAAAAAGAGAATATATCAAGAAAATCATTGCAACCATGCTGTTATATGGACAGCAGGCTTACAGTGTTGGCTCGTAAAATTCTTATATCTGGATGATGTAAGAACTCCTCTTAAGGGTTTCCGGACTGTTTTGAGCTGTAAGAGCTGCACAGAGGGTGGAATATTGCAGTTCATGTGAACTGATTTACTAAGAGGTTGTGTTTTTTTTTTTTTTTTTTTTTTTTTTTTTATAAGCGGGGTGTGCCTTCTTATACTCTTCCAGAATCTCTTTGGCTTTGGGGCTTTGCGCTTAGTTTGTGTCGTGACCAAAGGATGCGAAAAAAGCTGTAGTCTTATAATCTGAATGAATCCGAGAAGAAATAATATGAATAAATACATATAGATGAAATTAAGTATAAATTCACTCTGGATTTGAAACTTTGGAAGCGTGAATTTTCACTTGCAATGTTGATTTTATGATTTTGGAGTGTTGGCATTATGATGAATGCGAAGTTGTCCGATCTGGGTCCAGTCTTGGTGTTGAATGTATGTTGGCAGTGAGGAAAGGTTGCCCATTGACAGTACTTTGCATTGCTGTCTTCTGGTACTGTTGCTTTCATTTGCATCCTGTGTCCTTCCGGCTTCAAACGATGCTGCTCCTTTCCGCATCTCAGCTGTCCATGTTTTGTTCCTTTGCAAGTGTTTCCCAGAATCCTCGGTGAAACCCCTGGAAATTGATCAAGCTCTTCAGGGTATCCTCATAATGTCATTTATGTCCTCCTTGGGTTTGAAGTACTACAGCAATATCACTGCAGAAGAGGGACTTTGGGAGGTGTTCATCAGACACTCACACAACATAATTGCTGCAACAAAGATGAATCTGCTTTCTCACTGAGAATAATCTCTGCTTGCACATCTACTCTAAGACTTCTGAGTCTGGGATCCATTCTTGCTATCCGACCTTCGAGATCTATCAAAGGCAGCTCAGGTGTAAGTGAGCGAGTGTGTTTTTAAACAGTCCAAATTTCAGTACCACACAGTAGTAAAGTCTGTACGATGACCATGAGTATCTTCAACTTTGTGGACATGTCGATGCCACAGTGGTTCCATGCTGAAGATAGTAGCTTTCCAACAATAAGAGCACTTTGTGGCAGCAAAGGCAGCCAGTGTTATTGACCAGCAGATGGAGTGGTCACCATTAGATGCATCAGCCAAAAGTTGGGCGTCAATTATGATACAATGAGTTTGGTGGGATGACTGTCATATGTTTGTCATCGTAGATCACACACACCACAAGTCCGGGGCTTCCTTTGGAACAATTCAATTTTCAAGGAATCTACCTATCTATTTTTTTTCTGTCCGGTAGAAAAAGTACAGTCTTCCTCTATGGTATAGTCGCCACCATCATTTGACACTTCTTGTGGCTGTAAGTACTACCCCTTTGCCCATAGGGTTGGCCGGTAGAACAGCAATTTCTGTATTTAAGGTGGGATCTTGTGACTTTAACCGCTTACTGAACTATGTCCCTGACTTATGTTAAAGAGAGCCAGAAGTTGTGAAAATGTAGGGGGAAAACCCTTTCCTCTCACTCCCAGCCTCATTTAAAACCTAACTGACCATAAAAATGTGTACAAAGGAAGACTGAACTGTGTGCTGACGCTGGAGAAGGGGGGCATTGAAATGATCTGCCACCTTTTCCCATGCTAAGCTTTAATGTATTTCAAAGTAAAAAAGGAAAGACTCAAGGTGCAAGTTGTTATTCTTTTATTTTCAGCCCTTTTTGTCTTCTCTTGATTTATGTGTGCAGATTCAGGTGCTGTTATTTGGTTTCCTTATTTATTTAGATAGTGAACACAAATTTTATTAGTTCACTGCTAAGCCAGCACCATTATTATACACAGCTTACAATTTTTCATATTTGTGTATTTGGATTTTGTATGGCGCTTTAGTTTGAATGTTTTGCTCTTGAGTGGAAGGACTCTTCCTGTGACTTTGACGTCAACCTTCAAATCACGATTCTTCAAGTTTAACTTATTTGCAGCATTTACATCTTTTTGGTGTTTTTCTCAGGACTCCACAACTTTTACGCATTTCTGTCCTCCAATTATCAGTTTCTTATTATAAGAAATGGAAAACCTTAGTGATGCAGCCATCACAATGGGCTCAAACATCCTCAGTTGAAGCAAATCAGTTCTGCTGGCTTTCCTCATGCTGCTGTTCCCCTCCTTTAAACTTCCAGTCAGTCTTGCTCAAAAGTTTCCTAAAGCAAGAACTGTTTGTGACAAAAAAGTCTTCCTATGATTCATGCAGGAGGATTAGGAAAGATGGCTCTGTGACTACAAACCCTCCACCCAAAAGGACTGGAGCAAAGGCAGGGTATTTCTTAAAATACCACCCTGAACATCTCAAATGGAGTTATGGGCTCCCACATGTTTGCAAACCAAGCTCATCCGCAAGCCCCCCCCCCCAGCCGTGCTTCTATGGTGCAGATGCAGACCGACCTTTACCGGAGGTAAATTTCCACAACAGTCATTTTCCCCATACAGCTGCTGACGGACCGTGTTTGCTGATTCCTTATTTGAACCACAGCCAATGATGTTGGAGAGATGCTGAACACAACTGAAACAAGAATACATGTTCACAGAATAGCTAACACCAGGAGCATAGAAGAATGTGGTTGACAATGAAGTTCAGGTAACAAATCCCATAACCTGCTGCACATTTTCAAATCTATTACTGAATTTAACAAAAATATTTAAAAAATTTGGGACATTCCTCCATGACAGTTGCCTTTAATGGGGTGCTTTGTGAAGATGCAAGATACTTGTAACTCTCTGTCATAAATTTGTATATAAATATTACGGGCTTTCGCCCATTGCTCACATCTCAGGTAGTCTGTTGTCCCCGTCAAAGCACATCACTGTCAACCCTGTTCTCCGTGCCCAAAGTCAAATCGCAAGTTATTAATAAGGAACCATGATGACTGATCACAGGCCTCCTGCAAAGCCCTCTGTTCTTATAACAAAGATATAATTCACACAAGGGCCTTTGCACTGCTTCAGAAAACATCAAGAAATGCTCTGTGTTGACTTCATATTATTTTCCCAGTGATTTATTAAGTACCAGCATATCCAACAGGAAACAACAGGTTCATTTTTTACTGAGGGAAAGGGCAAATAACGTGAAAATGCGATGCATTCCACGCGTGGTGTCGATTCTTATCGTCTTTCCCTCCCCCTACCTGAAGGACGGATGGTTATTCATTGTACTCATTCTGCATTATGCATAATTTTCATTGTCCGTATTCTCAACAGATGACTGATGGGAAGCGGCTGTAGCTGCTCTACATGTGTGACTGATGATCAGCAATTTTCCTCCCTCTACATCAGTGATGGATCATCGGCAACTGTCCTCGCTCTACTTACATGGACTGGAGATCTGTCGCTGTCCTTACTCTACTTGAAGGGACGGTGCTCAATCACTGTCCTCACATCACCTAAAGTACTGCCGACCAGCTCTTTTTCTCAGTCTACACGAAGGCCCGACAGACAGTGAAGCTTGCGGCCGTTGACTGCTGCAGATAGATGTAATGGCCTGGGAATGCGAGAAAGCATCAGGCATTTGCCTCCTTGTACTTGAGTCTTCACGTCCAACCGCTGCACCCCTGCACCGCTTGAGCGTAACTGCTGACCCCTTCCATCAGCATGACTCCAATCCCCAAAGGGCAACACCTCACACTGGGATGCAGTCCTGTACTGTGATGAGCTGGGGTGTCCTCTTTTCCAGCTTATCATGGGTTTGCTCTGTAGGCTAAGTATAGCTGGGGACCTCTCGGTGAGATTACAGGGTTTGTATAAGGTTCTGAATTTCAGAGGAGTCGGTGAGATGCCCTTTCTTAACGTCCCCCCCTACAGGGAAGGACCTCTTTGTGCTCTGCCTGTTTCACACCTCTGAAGTGGAAGAGCGGGAACATGGCCACTTCTCTCTCTCTGGGTCCCCTCGGTAACCCCTCTTGACAGGGAAGGGTTTGATTAATGGAAAGCAACTGACACACCGGGACTTAGCTCTGCCGGGGGCTGGGCTGTTTTGCATTTCTCTCAAATCGGCTTGGAGTAAAGGCACAGTTCAAACCTCAAACACCCACTGACACTTCTGCCAAGACGCTCGCGGTCCCTCCTCTGTTCCTTATGGAAAGTCAGCATTGTAGGGCTATGCTAATACAGAAATAGGAAAAAGAATGGGAGAAAATCCATCCTGACCAGCCTCTGCATCTAATTTAAGGGCGTAGATATGATGAGATGACTTTGAAGGAATTGATTTTGATTTTAAGCAAAGGTCATGCTTATTCACTCGCAAGTGCTTTCTGCCAGTTCCATTCAAAGTGATGTTGGGGGGGGGGGGGTCCTTGGAAACTGCACTCTTATTTTTTTATTTTTTATTTTTTGCTCTTCAGCAATGAAAGATGCTTGCAGTTGTTACGTTTATCCTGCACTGCGTCAAAAGAATTCAATGCAAATAACGGAAAACAAAGGATAGATGTTGAACAGAACAAATAATATGGACGTTGCTTGCTTGATTTTTCTCTTTTTTCAGCCGACTCTGCCATCTGTGAGAAGTGAATAGTGCCATCTTTCACCCTTTAAGGCCCAAAATAATGAAATTAATGTTATTTCCAGCAGATTTCGGGTTCCCAAACAGTGAAGCAGGACCAAAACAGGGCTTGATCTCTCTTTCCTCCCTCGCATTATTTTTGCACTGCTGGCTTGTACACAAACACACTCTTTGCATTGCATTGTGGACTCAAAACCGTGATTAATAATCCATAGTCGAAGCGATGAAATAATTTGGATCTACAGTCCTAGGTCAATTACCTTTTTGGTGAGAAAGCAGGTGGAACTGTTCAGAACAGCTATAAATACCCAAAGTCAGTCACTGACTATGTCACCACCTGCTGTCTACGTCGATTTGTTCCGACAAGGCGGCAGCGATCTCATGCACAGCCTTCGCTAGGGGTGAGCGGCTGTCGACTTCTGGCTTGTAGGCCAGGGCCGATGCTCACGTACAGCCTGTGTGACCGACCATGTCACATGCACTGCTGGGTTGCCGGGGTTCTGCTGTCACTTCAGGTTAGGTAATTAAATTTGGGCACAGGATATGTGTTTGCTAGCCATTATCATTGTATGTGTCGAGCAGGGAATGAGATAAATGAAAGCTTCTCACCTAAAACCATAATCCTAAACTGTAACACAACCTACTATGTTATAGGCTAGCATCGGCAGACTAAGTAATGAAATATGTATCTATGTATTTAACAACTAAAATTTGGATAAACAATAATTCCTTGTACGAGCACCTATGCGAGCTACTCAACACTATACTTTCTGCAGCGTGCATGTCTTGACACCTGCATGTGTCGACATGTGCAGTGTGTGAATGCATTCTGAACTCCAGAGCTGGAAAAGCACTGTAGTTCTCTTCAACTTTAATGCATAGCCGACATTCTGTCGGGAGCATTATTTACTGCCTACAAAATTGAATAGCGAAAAAAGCCAGTTTTTTTATTCCTTCCCCATCTCTCCCGGTTGCTTAACAATTTCCAGTTTTTTTCAGTTGGTTCCGGCCTTTTAATGTCCTGTTTATTTAAAAATACCTTTGGTAAAAGCAACTTCATACATTCTCTGATATGCCTATAATAAAACAGCACATCCAGAAGCAGACTGTGACATGACAAATGAAAGTTACTGTATCTATATATATGGTGCTGGGAGGATAGGCAACACACATACACTATCCAGCCAAAAGTATGTGGACACCTGAGCAACACACTCATAGATGTTTGTTGATCATCCCATTCAAAACCCTTGGGCATTCATATGGAGTTCCACCCCCCTCCCTTTGCTGCTATAACAGCCTCTGTTCTTCTGGGGAGGCTTTTCACCAGATTTTGAAGCCCGGATGTGGGAATTTGTAGCCATTTGGCCACAAGAGCATCAGTGAGGTTGGGAAAGAAGGCTTGCAATTGGCCTTCTAGTTCATCTCAAAGGTGTTCAGTTTGGTTGAGGTCAGAACTCAAGTTCTTCCACATCAACCTGGGCAAACCATCTGTTTATGGAGCTTGCTTTGTGCACTGGGTGGGGGGGGGGGGCACAGTCATGCTGGAGTAGGAAAGAAGCTTCCCCAAACTGTGGCCACAAAGCTGGAAGCACACAACTGTCTAGAATGCGTTTGTGTGCTGTGTGGGTGGGACTGAAACAGCTCAGTTATTAGAAGAGGGGGAGGGGTCCACATACTTTTAGCCATATAGTTTATCTTTATTTACTGCATACTTATTTTTCTTTCAAAGCAATAACCTAACCCTCAAACTCAAAAACATATGGAAAAACAGAACGCTATAGACTTACTTGTGTCTAAAAAGGTTTTTTTTTTTTTAACTACATGTATATAGCTGGTGATAATTCTCAGATGGATTAAAAGTCAACAGTGCAAATGTTTAACATTGCTCACCATTCTTGTGTGTCGATACGGGGTCAAACTATATTTACTTTGTTAATTTGTTAATTACCAAAATGCATCCCCGCGGCTAAAGAGCTGGAAACATTCAAGGGCAGCCTGGCAACAGTCGGGTAACACGCTGCCTTGTCTTGAATCCTCCGGCTTCGCTCGCAAGCCGCACACCTATGATTTTTGGTGAAATGAAAAGAAACGCTCTTCAGGGGATGCTTGTGCTTCATATTATCAAGGCTTCTGCTTTCAGAAATTCTCCTCTATGTCAGCCTACCATAATGGGCATTTCCTGCAATATAAAGAACATCTTCCAAACCATTCTTCTCTGTGCACAGAATGGCTGTTTTCAATACCTTATTTAAAAATTCATGTGTTTTTCTTGTGAAAAACAAAGCTTAAAATAAGCATAACCCTTTAAAATAAGGTACGTGGAAGCAATTTTGCCCTACTTCCAGCCTGCCCCCATTTCGTGTATAAACATCCATTAAATCATATTAAAAATGGCTGTATATGTATTAAACCGAGCTTATATGTACTGTATAGCATTCAATATAACAATCTTATAAATTTCAAATCTATAAATGACCAACCTCCGAATGGCTAATCAAATCCGTTTTTACTTGTTTTTCTTTTTTGCAGAGTTTCGGTTACCGGAATGTGTTTCTTTCAGATAAAGTTTAATACTGCTGATGGCGCACCTTTCAAAACAAAGCACATTTTCAAACACTTTATATCCTTCAAAATGTCATGCACTTCATTTGGGAGTCGCAGAGTTGGTGTGGAAACTCCCGCAATGTGGTGTAAAGGTTGCGCTATCAGGTTGCTCAGCACATCTATGTAATGCAGGGAGAATTATTTCAAACGGTCCATTATGCGATGTGTATAAAAGCTTTCACGAGAGGATGGCTTGCAGAGTGTAGTCTTCATGGCACTTAGTTTCTCTTTGGGCTTGTATCCAATTTATTTAATCGTCTGTGGGGGAAAGTAAGCGCTCCAGGCTCGCCTTGCACAGGGAACTACCGGTGTGTGGTGCTGCCGTATGAATATCGTTCATGGGCCTCGGTTGGCCTTTCAGACTATGCTGTGAGATTAAATTGCGCTCTTATTTTTTTGACTGTTATGAAACGTTTTCCACCAAAAGCCTCAGATGTGTGCATGTGCGGGTCCTTGTGCGATCGTGTGCCTCTTTGTATGTCTTGGTGAGGAAAGGGCAGCTGTCCACCCATTAACTAAGTCTGGAAGTCTTGCTTAAACCAAAGGGGAGCACAGTAAAGCCACCCCAGCTCTGATTCCTTCTCCAAATCACCCCGCTGTGCTATTTATAGGTTTCTCTGCACACCATTTCGATCCTCCGGGGAGGTAATTAACTCATATTTCGGCCGGCGCTGTGATCCTTAAAAGAGAGGTTTTTCTTCACTCGTGGCTTCCGTTACTTGGAGACGTCTTTGTTTTGACTTTGTTTCGCTTCCCATGACCATGTTACGTGGAATCAGTCAGGACTCATTTGGAAGTTGATTCTAAACCAAGTCAAGATCTGCTGAAATTTTGCTCTCTCATAGCCTTTTGTGTCGCCTTATTTGATGTGCTGCCATTCAACAAGCGACCAACCACTGCCTCCTATTAACTGAGGGAAGGGTTGCCTGACCCCCCCCCCCCCCCCCCGAGCTTTCCACTCACATTGTTTTCCTTCTTCAACAAACCTGAAGGGAAAAGTCTTCCTTTGGCACAAAGTGGAACCTGCACACCATTACAGAAACCTCAAGATGCAAAGTTTAAAAAAAAAAAAAAAAAAAAAAAAAAAAAAAGGCACCCCCAGCAACTGTAATGCAATCTATTTCCTCTGCGACCTTTCACAAACATTTATGTCGGCCTGGTTTCATGGTTCGGTCGCCTCAGTGTTTATCAGCTGTTCTCCCACCCTGACCTGTGACCCCAATGAGATTATCTTCTTGGATTCGCCTCAAAGCCTTCCACTGGTTCATAAACCTCTTCAGAAGGTGTGACAATTTCTCCCATCTGCCTTCACTTCAGCAGCTGCTCTCTCTGTTCTCTTCCTTTCAGTAGCACTTTTTCTTCTGTCATATTTCTGCTGAGCTGGTACCCCCTCCCGTAACTTTGCACACCTTTGAGATGAACAGTTCCTTAACCGAGATGTCGTACGTCCTGAGATGGAGGTCCTCTTGCTGCTCTACATGCGCTGCTTTTGTGTTATGCAGAGGAATAAACTTCATTGTGCCAGTGTCCAAAAAACCAAAATGCATTTAAGGATGTTTCCCCAAAAAAAGGAAATTACCAACTCTTTGAGTTGATGCTTTTGAATAATACCATCCGCTTGCTCGACACGTGTGCGAATCGAAGCGCAACACGAAGTGATTGAACACCAAAGTTTTCAGCAGTTATTTAAATAATCTGGGTTCTGTCTGAGTGCATCTGTGTATTTGCGGAGGAAGTCAGATGTCGGCTTGTTAAATATCACTGACGTGATTGTTTTTCGGTGGAAGATCTTGTAGTAAAAATGAAAGGTCACCCATGAGTTATGAATAAATGGGAGGTCTTGTACATGGTGGGAGGTTTTTATCATCTGCCCACTGAGGCAGTTGCAATGCTTTGGCAGATAGCCTTGATTCGTGAGCCCTAGTCGCAAGCAGCAACATCTCCATGCCCACCAGATCGTCCTTAAGGGCCTTGGGTTCTTCCCATTTTGACCCCCATATGCTCTGTGACTGGAGGATTGCGATGCAGATGGTTTAGTATGATGTCTGTGGACCACGGCATCCCAGAGAGAACATCTTTGCTCAAACTGCTCTAGCAAAACAGCCCTATAAAATTTTATGAAAGTATCTGCTGGGTAAGGCCCATACCAACGTCCCCAGGTGGGGGTTGCAGGGAAGTCATGGGTCGCCCTACTTACAAGCTGTCCCTGTGCCAGCAAGTCCCCTCGGAGGACCACAGGCAGTCAGGCACATGAAAGACCATATTTGTACACAGGCCTTGGAAAGCTGAGATTGCTTTTATATGTAAAGCTTCAAAAAGTAGTTGCTGTTGTCAGCTCAAAAACACAAATGCATAAGAAAAAAAAAATCTCTGCTTCTGATATGCAGCACTTTGTTCAACTGTGTGTGCAGTTCGGAATAGTTTATAGCAAAAGATAGGAGCATAGGCACAAGTGCGTACTCTCCTCGCGACTGCGTCCTTTAGCACAGGTATTTTAAAAATTATAAGATAGAACTTTATTGATCCATAAGGAAATGCTTATGACAACAGCGTGCTCTGTGCCACATAGGAGATAGTTAATAAATAAATTAAATTACACTATATACTGTATGTACTATTATACATATATTTTACAATATATAAACTTAATTATATAAGTACTGTATATATTGGGAAAAAATTGTTTGAGTACAAGAGAAAGAAAAAATTCAGGGGAAAGTTCAGTTATTTCACCTGCACACACTTTCATGCGCTTCCAGGCTGTTTTTGCGTTTCACACGCCACAAGTTAGTGTGCAGCAGAGCTGCAAGGAAGAGTAAAACCCAACAAGTTAATTAATTTTGCTGCAAGTGGCCCTTTCGCTGGACATAAAAGAAAAGAACCTTTAATCTCTTTGTACCAAATTCGGCCTCTTTGTGTTACCTCCTGTACCGCAAATAAAGAAGGTTGTGAATAAGTGAGGCCAGCAATGTAACTGTGCCGTACCAAAAGCACTTCTTTGGCTATTCATCGGTCTGCAGTCGTTGTGGTGAAGGCAGCAGGACCTACAAAGATTGTTCAACAGGCCTCTATGATTCATCTTAACATTTCATTAAAGTAAGGTTCTTGTGATGTATTTCCAAAGAGAGCAGTGTAACATTTGCGGCGGTTCCAGAAAATGTCACGGACGTTATGCTTTCCTTTAACTTTTGCTGGTTTTGTACACTTCTTCAAATCTTTTCTCGGTAATGTCTGTGATTACTAAATTCAAGGCTCATTTCACCTCTGAAAATTACGAAATGTACGACGCTGTTAAATGCGCTCCAGGTAACTCCGCCCGTGCATGATTAAATGTACCGGTGCCCAAAAAGTGCATCTTCAAGGAAACGTCAAGGCTTTTGGTGGTGTTTTTAAGAGCTTTCAGAGCTGCCCAGCGTTCGTCCGCCTCCCAGGCAGCCTGCACGCAATCCTCAATTGATCTCAGAATTCTAGACGTTATAGATGCAGCATCGCCTTCGGGGGCTTAGGTTGTAAATGATACGTGCATTTTTTCGATGATGCGGGGAATTTTGGTACTGTACCATTCACGACACCCAATAACTTTGGACAAAAACTTATATGATGGTTACTGAATGTCAGCACTTTTTTCTAAAAAGCTGTATTATTGTACTGAGTCAAGTTGACGTGGTTCCAAGGTCCTATTTTTTTAAATATATATATATATATATTTGCCATGGTAGAAGCAATGTGCAAGTTAGTATTTCATTCAGCAGCGGTTAGACTTTCATTGCTCTTGTTGAAGGCAAAAATGGAGTTTTTCTGATCCACTAATTTACAATTTTTAGAGCCAGATTGTCTTCAGCTTTACTGTTCTTACTGTTATTATCCTCTTAGTTATAACTTGAGCAGTGTCATTTTAAGTACAGTTGGTGTACTTATATATATTTATTACACTTTGCTGATACTTTCAAAAATGTCCAAAGGCTCCCACAAAAGGAAATAAAGTTCAAGCCGGACTTCAGAACTGAAGCTCCAGCTGTCAAGGATATCATAAAAATTTGTATTGACTTTTGGGATTCAGGCAGTGTGTTTCTATCTTAATTTTACCTTTTGATGGTATAAATGTGTCTCTGCTTCTTTCGGTAGCTTTCATTCACTTTAGCTTCAACACAGGACTAACAAACACACGCGTGGGTGACAGCTGAATGGGCCGATTTTAACTGGTGCTTTTGTGCCATTGGTTGACCACAACATTATATAAGTTTCATAAAATATGAAATATTCACCTTGCCTTTTTCCTTGACATGTTCACCATTCCATGTTTTTTTTTTTTTTTGTTTTACTGCAGATAATGTTTTCCATTTTCTATATTTAAATAAATTGGGATTTCAAAGCATATCCACATGTCTGAATGATTGCAGACAAGACATATTCAGACAAGTAGTGACAAGCTTCTGTTTTACTGCATTGCTCATTCTTTTGTTAGAAACACTTGTATTTAATATCAGCTGAGGCCTGAGGATGATGCTCACGTTGTATCATCACTCACTTTTCTTTCTCAACTGACGGCAAACTTGCAACGTACAATAATTTGAGATTTAAAGCTGTTCGCCGTTTGCCGTCTTCATGCGTGCTGACTCTTATTTACCCGCATCTCCCTCTGTTGGTTTGTCTCGGAAGTGTTACCAAGCACAACTGCTGTACCTGTGCGGTGTGGTGAGACGTGCTATCCGCTCCTCCATTTTCAATTTAAATCTTCACGGAGGGCTGAGCAGCTGTAGTTGGTCATATCTTCATATGTTATTCATGAGTCATCTTGCTGACCCACTGTAATGTAAATGCTATGTGAGCCTGGATTAGAGATGGTATGAAAAATGTGGTCTCCACGTGGCTCGGCCAGATTTTAATTCAGCAGCTCAGATTCTTGTTTGAGCCAAAGCTCTTTGAACTACAGCTTACAGAGAAGATGGACTTTAATTAACATCATTCTGCTTAGGTGGTGGTTTGATATTACTGGCATGGTAATATTATGGTACTAGTATTTGAAATTGCTGCAAGTTGTTCCATGTGACAGTACATTACAGTTTATAAAGGACGTTTTTGTCTAAATGTCGCATCAGAAATGGCCACAGCCTTTCTGTGATGCATCTGTGCAGAAGGCGGCCTCTCTGCATCTAACTTGGTTTGATAAAAATGTGGCTAATGATGGGTAGAGGCCTAGGAAAATGATCGATTATTTGGTTCACGTGCTTCTGGGATAGACTCTGGACCACCACAAGTGCTTTCTATGAGTGCCTGTATTTAATGGAAAGATGGGTGCTCTCAAGAAGTCCATCGATACATTAGATCAAACAGTAAACCCATTAGGTTAACAACCTGAACGGCTGTGCCTTTTCTGCCACCTGTACTCTCTGAAGCTCCAGAAACGACATCTGCAACTCAGCACTTTGTCTCACGGGTGTCGCCAGCTAACACGGGTCGGAGCGGACCTGAGGAGAACAAAACTAAGATGTGCAGTGGACAGCGTGAGGTTATGGTTGCCATTACTATTCATGGGTCAGCCAGAAATGGTAACCATGGAAATATGATGAAAATGTTTCCTCACACAAAGACCATGCGCACTTGTTCTACTACTGTGATAAGGTGCAGGACCTCTGTTCCATTTTTTCTTATTAGATTTTCCCTGCTTATACATTCACTGCAGAACATTGCTCGTTCTGTCGGGGGGGACACTGGTCTCCTGTCTCCTGAGAAGCAGCAGCAGCGAGGCATCGCCATACCTTCAGACCATGTCTAAGGAGAACCTGGTTTAATGGTGTTAATTGTGCACCTCAGCCTCATCTACTTTCATGCTTCATTTAGTAGCTTTGGTTATAGAGATGATAATCCCCTCGGAGAGTAAGGAAAAGGAGGTAATCTGGGATTACACGGCCATCAATTACCTCCCAGCCAGGGCGATGGGGCTGAGGGATTTGCCATCCCAGCGATTAGCTAACGCCCCTTGTTCATCTTCATCTTGCATGCTCTTGGAATATTCTGGCTCCCCTTTTCTTACCAGCAATGGGAGTGAAACTCTGCACAGGATGGGAAGCCAGCGCCAAACCTAACTTGCACAGACCCCGTTGAACGCGAACGTCCTTTCGCGCTCCTCCTCATTCATCTCGCCTTGCTCCTGCGGCTCCTCCAGAGGCGTTATTAAAAGCACCTGTCGCCAACGTCTTAAGATGCCTTTGCGTGATAACAGAATGATTTACACCTGCGCTGTCATGGGCTACCGGCTCAGGATTGATGCTGAAACTGCAGAGAGAGGGGGCAAATGCGGTGTAGTGTTTAACACATCGCAGTTGTTCCGTGAGGTGTGTCAGAGTTAGCAGCAAAAAAAAAAAAAAAGTAGTTTTCCTCCAAAACTCGGACGTCCCGAGTGCGAAAAGCTTTCACATGTGGGAAGCATGCGAGGGTAGCGGAGCGCATACATGTCAAACACGTTCCTCTGAGGGTGTGCAAATTACTCTTTATTGTAGTCATTTTGTTGTTTTATAATTTCACCCTTTGATATGGCTGTGCATTTTACTGCGGCAATCCAGGTTAAGTACCTAGCTTGAGGGTGTGAAAGCAGGGTTAGGAGTCGGTGTCCTTTTACCAAATTACTTCCTGCTTTGGCGGGATGCTTTGTGATGTGCTTGAAATGGAAACAAGAGGAGAAACTTTAGAAGTGCCTTCTTTGAAAGCGAGAGCGTTCATTAAAATTCATGGGCCATTTATACGCTTTGTTTGGATTCCAACAAGTTCTGCCCTTTTCCAATTTGACAGACGGAATGTGGAATAGCTTTTCCGCACTCAGAAATGTGTTTGGATGCATAGTGTTAAATGTGTTATAGCGGTTACAAGGAGGCCGTCCTTATCCACTATGGTGCATAAGAAATTATCAGTTACCGTAGCCTCCGTCGATACCCACACCACCTGAAATAACAGCTCGCGGTGTTTGTGCAATTACGATGCCGGGTTTCTGTGTTCCGCCAATCCCAGCACGTAGCTCCTGCAATTTACCCCGCAGACACGTTCACGCAGGGTATGACATTTTCATTTTCTCCCAGTGTGAATAGTGCCTCAGAGAGTAGGAATACTAATGGCGTGGCTGGGCTGCGAGGAGAGCGGGTTCTTCTACAAAGCGTTCGGCTTCCCAAGAGCAGCCTGGGCAGCTGGTTGTGAAGAAACCGAAACAAACAAGCAAGCCAGGGAAACGGATGGTGAGAAAAACTGACAAAGGCTAAGGAAGGCAGACGAGTGGCAAGATAGCATGACATTCGAGTTATTGGACCGTGAACATTTTCCACAGTCTTGATCAGATGGCTAATGATGCGTTGGGCGGTCAGACCGCTCTCAACACAGAACCATCTTTTCAAAGCCTTTCTGGTACCCTACAGTAGTATATATTTTGCTTATTTGAAAAATGAAGCTCAACCATTTTAATATATTAAAATGGTTTGATAGACAGTTCCAACATCCAAATTATTACAGGAGACTAATCAGAATTTAGATTTAATTCTAGGCATCTCGAGGATGCTGTCTTGAAGGATATTGTCATGATCACAGCAAACTACAGCTGTAGCTATGAGTCTGAGCCATAACATGGATAAACCTGTTTGCCCTTTAATTTTTCAAGTTGTAAATAAATAATAATAAAGTGGCAAAGTTAAGCAAGGAACATAAATAAATGATATGTCAGTCCATTGCAGAGGGCTTAAATCCTCACAGTAGTGTCTGGGCAGCTTCCACAGCTTGTGGGCTGGAGCAGGTTGGAAAAGCACTTGCCGTTACAATTAGAAAATGAATTGTGGTGACTTCCACTTGTACCCCCCCCCACCCCCAGCTCCACTGGACTTTCAGTCAGGAACTTAGCTGGAAAGGGACAAGAATAACCCGATGTACAAAAGGCCAGATCAGTGCCAAATTTTTTTCTCTGAAGCATTTTGTATTCCAACCTGCAAGCTCTTTCGTTGAAGAATGAGAAGATGGAGGGTTAGCCCAGGTGTCCAATTTTAGGTAAGATGTATGGAATATGTATGGATTTGGGGGGGGGGGATCTGTTTGTTCTCCCTCCCTTCATCATACCTGCAGCCTGTCTGAGAAAGCCCTTTGACTCTGGAAATCCTCTGCGCTCGTGTTTCCGTGCCAAAGACACAGAGGGAGAGAGGAGCAGGATTTGTGAGGAAGAGGGTGAGGAGGGCATTTGTATCCCCCCAAGTGAATTTAAATAGGCTTTCAGTTTTGCCTTCTCTGGTCAGCTCCTTTCGAATGAAACAGCTCTATCAGTTCTCCCTTGTTGTTATAGTCTGGGCTGAGCAATGATTGCACAACACTCCGGCAAAGGAGGTTCAATCTGGTAGCTGGCTGTAATGCAGCGGGGGTCAGAGACTGTGGAAAGTCAATAGAGATGTAGCTGTTCTAGACCAGAACCTGCACGTTTTTCTTTAAATAAATTAGGTGCTGGCTGCACCCTGTGGTGGATACCAGTACCCATCATGTCATGGTTAGCGGGAGTTACTAGTGTATATGATGCCTGTTTCTATCATTAAAGCTACGTAGATGCCCTGTCATTTCCCCCATTGAATATGTGATGTATAAATAATTAATGATGAAGATGCACAGAAAAATAGCTGCGACTGACTCAGCATGAGGCAGGCTGTGCACGACAGAGATCTCAGAGCCAGCAATCTGTTTTTTCAGTGATACGGAATTGGACTCGAAACCAAAGTTCGTCATTTGGAAGAGATGAATGAGTTTAACGCCGAAAGCCTGATACTGTAAGCCCGTGTAGAAACTGTGTTAAAGGAAGCTTGCTTTGGACCAGGCCTCAGAGGTCAAGTGGAACATGGCTGAGATCCTGCTGGTACTATGTCAGACCCCACTGGGATTCCAGGTGAGAGTAGCTTCAGCCTTTTCCTGCTGACCACATCCCTCTTTGGGGTCTCCCGCTCAAGGGTGGCCTCCCGCTGTGGATCTCCTCTCAAGCCGCTGCTTCCCCTGGCAGCAACCATGCCTTGTCATTTTGCATCTCGTCTCTCACACCGCTCTGTGTTCACCTGGTCTCCTTGTGAACTCATCTTTTAGTAAAAGGTTTTCCTGTCTTTCAGGACGCTGGTCCTTGACCGTCAACACTGAAAAAGGGGTTTGTTCATTTTTCAATGCATATTTTCTGTATGGTGGCAGCTATCTGCATGACACCTTCTGAACCAGCTTGCCTGAATATGGTTTTGGCCTGAGGAGCTGCTGAAGAACAGAATACAAACAAGGTTCCCTGGCATTTGGGTCAGCCGGCATGGTGCTGGCTGACTCCTGACTTAATCAGACAGTGTTATTTAGACATGTTCCTTATGCAAACATTGTTTGAATAGCAAACTGGACAATTGAAAGGGGAGAGTTATTTTGAAAGTAGAACTACACATGATGGAACAACAGAAGCATAATGACGATTCTAGAACGCAGTACCGTCTAAAGAGGATGGCATGGTCACTTGGCGAGCAGTGTTGTTGCTTCACAGCTTCTGGGCCAGCTCAGTCTGTGTAGAGTTTGCTTGTTCTCCCCGTGTCTGCCGGTTTCCTCCCACAGTTCAAAGACCTGTGATGGACCAGTGTCCCATCGCAGGAGGGGAGTTTCACAGCCAAGCACCCATTGCTTCTGGGATAGACTCCGGACCACCGTGACCTTGCTCAGGATAGGTGGTAAACAAAAACGAACAAATGGATTTTATTTAAAGAATTAGAAGGAGTTAGACCCAAATCCAGACCAGTACAGGGTGGCTATTATGGAGAACAAACCCATCAAAGTGTCTTGGTCAAAATTGAATTAGCGACTCTAGTCACGTATTTCAATGGGCCAGAGGTGAACTCATCCTTTAGCACTAATTGTTCTCCTGCATCCCTCCTATTGCAGTTTTGCAGTAAACAAGTGTATTGTAGCTGTTCTGGTTATTCATAAATCACAAGTGATGGTTGAAATCTCTGAACATCTTTAGTCTTAACTTGTGCTGATTTACTTGTGCAGGCAGTGGAAGGGTTTCGTGAAGAGAGGTGGCATAAAAAAAAAAGAAGAATCCATTCATAGTTTGAATGCAGATTTATCGCAGAAGTCGTGCATCACCCGAACAATAAGGTCATGTTGGCTCAATATTGGGCAGAACATGCGTGAGGTTGCAACCCAACCTGGTTACATATTATATACCTTTAAAAAAATAAAAATGTCCTACTAAAAATGAATGGAAGTTCCACAAAAATGCATTTTTTTAAAAGCAACACAAGGTACATAGCAATAAAATGCTTAACAATGGTATAACTCTAAGCAGGTTGGCCCAATAAAACCACATGGTGATTCATCATGACAGTAGTTTAAACTAGAAGGAAAACCATTCAGCAGGTCTGCTGGAAAGGACACACTGGAAAACCTGGTACACACCGGCATCAGTTTTTTCAGACTTCATTTCAAGACTTCGAGTCTGGTTCCTTGCTTTTCTAAAACCAACCTTACTGAAAATATTACTAAACAGGAACTAGTGTCACAAATACAAACACTATGTGGTTTCTCTGGGAAATTTACAAACGTGAAATTGATCAATCTTTTGTCCCCAGTAAATTGAGACTTCATTTCACACCGCCGCTGCAAAATTGTTCATCATAAATATAATTTATTGAAGTGGAAATGGTCAATGGATCTTAAAGATTTGTACTGCTTGCTTTGTTGTGAAAGCATTTGTGCAAAAATTAAAGAAAAGATACCATTTCAGGCAGAAGCTTCCTGCTCTAACTGAAGCCCGGCTGGGTTTGGGAATATAAGAGCACGATTGCCAAACACTATTAAATTTTCAGATGAAATACGTTGATGCATTGTTGAAACTGTCCAAAACGATTGACGGAACTCATAGAATTAAGTTGTTTTATCCAAAAAACATAAAATGTCACAGTATCATCTGAAATCGATTCCCAGTGCCCCCATAGACACACTTGAGACAACCGTACTTTCCTATTTTCAAGTCACTGGTGTCTTCTAATTATTGATTTTGGGGGGGAAAACAAGCAAAGAAAATGAGGATGAACCATCAGACAACACAGTTTGTTTACGAGAGACCTGGGCGTGGTTTTCAGGAAAAAAATCTCCTAGATTCTCACAGCAGTTGTGTGGTAAAGCCAGCAGAGGGGCATTGGGCCATGGGCTAAGCGGTGGGGAAGCGAGGGGGTAACACATTTTTCAGACAAAACCCCCAGAGCAACCTGATGGCCTCTTCATCGATGTGCCCTGCAAGCCCTTGGAATTTGCCTCCCTCAGAGGCAATCTCAGCAACCGGGCAGATTTTACACAGATGTTGCAGTGGGGCCCCCATCCTCCCTCCGTAGAAGACAACCCTCCGGCATGCCGCAGGAGCACAGCAGCAACCGCGGGAGACAAAACAAAAGTCTCTTTGTCACGTTGAAGAATTACACACTGAGCAGCAGTAGCACACCCGCACCAATGAATCAATACACAGGTGTCAAGGATTCAAAAAAACAAGTTTCGGAAGCTGGTGCCAATGAGCAGAATGTTTCTCTGGTATCCATGAGAGCATCTGTCATTTCCAGTATCCTATCCCCCAAACGGGCCCGTCTTCTTGACGCAGAGAGACTACGGCCCTGAAACCCTCCGATGCAACTAATTATTACTTTTTTGTGTGTCGTGCGCTTATGGGTTTCTGTGGGCAGAGTCATCAGACACGCTTGGCGAAAGTCTCGTGTGGTTGAGCTACCGTGTTTGCCGTCACACGCTGTGCAAAACAGGCCTCCTACGTCTTTCCGGGTGCCAGCCGTATTTCAAGTGTCATCAGGTAGGTCCACGGGGAATGGAATTCCGCTTGTGTTTACTCAAAGTGACGAAGCAGCTCCGGTGTGATTCTTAATCTGGATCTGGGTTTCGTATCCAAGTGGGCTCTTGAAACACAGGGTGGCCCTGAACGCAACCATTATTCAGATCATTGGGTTTGGTGAAGTGCAATTTTCATCTTTGGAAGGGATGTTTAGGGAGATAAGACTACAGAGTCACATGTGCTCATGTCACAACTTGGCCATGCATGGAACTAGGAGTCCAGTCTCACTTTGTGCCTTCCCACCACCTGTTAACTGGATATTTAGAGAGAAAAAAAAAAAAAAAAAACTTTGGTTTCACATCTGCTTATGCTTAGGCGTACAGATGGTCCCCGACTTACAATGGAGTTATGTTTCAATAAACCCATCATAAGTCGAAAATGCATTTAATACACTTTAACTACTGTTACACCTGTGGCCACTTCAGGAATGTAGGCGGTCTCTCCACCCCCATCATCAAACTGATTGATTGACAAAGATACTAATCATGGACAGGATTTAGTTCCTATCCGGACTTCTTGTCAGTGCTCAGTTTATGCTGCCTCTTGCAAACTCTGCTGCAACCACTGTTTTACTAAGACCTTGTATTTTGTTTATTTTTAACTGTGGCAGCTTCGCTCCTGGCCAACAGTAACACTCTTTGTCGGAAGAAACTCAGTAAAGAGTTTAACGGAACTTAACCTTATTACCGTGGTGTTTTGTGATTGCTTCCACCAACCCATGCCATAACACCTACCGAACATCATAGCCTAGCCTGGCCTAGCCTACCTTAAAAATCATTATGTTGGAGTTCTTCCTTAAGAGTAATTGCCTTCCTTTCCTTCTCACCAGTAAATACGAGGGGGAAATATGCCCAGCATCATGAGAGAGTGTTGTACCGCATATCTCTTGCCTGGTAAAAAATCAAAATTCTAAATTTGAAGTAAGGTTTCTACTGAATGCGCATCGCTATTGCACCATCGTAAGGTTGAAAAACTGTAAATCGGACCATCGTAACTCCGGGACTAGCCGCATACCCAAATGTGCCTAAGTGTCCTCTACCTTTTTCCCATGTAGTCTATCATGAGATCAAAGCACCAAGGAACCTGCAATGTCAGTCAAGCTCTTCCAGTTAAGGGAAAGACGGGTGGCATGGGCTGCCACCGCTTGCCTGACGGGTCTGTGCCTTATTATCTCTCACGCAGTCAGCGTTTATTTTTGTATCTACAGCGCTGTACCAAATATTTTCTAAGTACTTCATATGTGTGGGGACCACCTGTAAAGGGGCTATGTTATGAATGCATGCTGAGAAATGTTTGTCCAACTTCCCACAAAAGTGCTGCATCATTTCATCATTGCTTTTCTGCAGCAGTTGGGGAATTTAATCCATTTAAACACTCCTACATTACTGTCTTATTGGATTAATCTAACTGAGTGGAAACACCGCGAGTCTTTTGGAAATGGGCCGTGATTTAAGAAGTTCAGCTAAAGAAAATGCGGATACTTTTCAGCTGTTGCTGTGACCCTCCTTTAAGAGTTTCAGTCTTCCACAAAACCTTTGCTGTAGGTTTGTTTAGAATTTGCCCGGCGTTTACAAACCAGATGACAGGTGCAGAAATGGTAAACTGTGGATGAGGGACCTTTGGTGGTTCAGCTACACCTACGAAGGAGAGCAGAATTCAGAGCTGAGCTCTGCAATGATATCTGGATGCAAACATGGCCGTGTGGTGTGATGAGAAGGATCCTGAACTGAACCCCTGGGGACTCAGGAATTAGGAATTGTTCTTGTATGGGGGGCAGATGTGCGCACACCATCTAGCTGCATGTAGGAGGTGAAATCGGGACAAACAGCAAGGAGTCAACTAAGGTGTACGCCACCCTGAGCTTGGGAGTAGATTTGAAGTTCATAGGCTGTAGAAACACGTGGTTTGGTAATAAGGAAAAATAGACAAGTTTTTCACCTTGGCAGATATGAAAAAGTAAAAAAAAATACTTAAGGAAAGTGCCGTTGTGTTAAAGATTCTCCACTAAATGTGCGTTCCCAAAAACTGACAAGCAAATGTACGAAAGTGTCTGGGGGGGAAAAAAAAAAAAAAAAAAAAAAAAAACTATGTGAGTACAAAATTGCTTTAATTCAAATTCAGGCTGGAAATGCTAACAGCTTTAAAAAAAAATGGCAATTTTTATAGTAAAAAACGTTCATTTTTCATGTGCTTAAATTTTTTATGCTGACATAAGAACAGTTTGTCAATTAATCATAAAAACAAAAAAATAGAACATCATAGTCTGATTTTTATTACTTTTCTCATGTCTTTGTCCAAACAAACTTACTTGTTTCAGGGAAATTTGACAGGAGAAATTAATGGTTCAAGCCCACGACTCTCCAGCAGCAAACTAAAATGCTTTATCTGTATTTAAATAAAATGAAGCATTATTTTAGCCTTCAGTTTTATTTGAAAGCTTTACCTGTATTGGTGCATTTGTAAAACATTAAATGGCAACACGAGTTTCAGTGAGTAGCGCAGCTGCCTCGCAGTCCCTGTGTTGTTTGGGTTTGAATCCAGTCTTTATGGAGCTTGTGTTCTCCCTGTATCCGGGTGTTCTGGTTTCCTCCCACAGCCTGAACACATACATTTCATACAATTTGGTCGCTCAGTTTCTCATTGTTTGTGTGTGGCCACCCTGTGATGCATTATATCCCATACACCAATAAAACAAGACAAAGTCACCAAAATATTTTGGCCCAAAATCATTTGAAACCCTTTTGTCTCATAACATTCAGCTCTCACAGGAAAAATGATTCTCAACAAAGTAAACATTTTTAAAGGCCAGCGTTCTCCAACGTGTTCACTTCCCCTGCTCCCGAAAGCCGATCAGCAGTAGAAAACGTGGACCTACACCCCGATAGTTATTCATATAACTCCCAGGAAGGGATTTTCATAAAAATTATAAATTGCTTTGATTAGAAAAACCTGCTAAACAGCAAAACAGCAGTGTGTAGAAATGTAGATGCGGGACCTTCAGCCCCTTTAGGGAAGGGAGTACAACAGGTGGAACAGACTGCTGCTCTGTAGGCTATGTGCAACTCATCACCCCCCCCCCCCCCCCCATAAAAAACCCACCTCACTTCTCTTCTGCTATCATCCGCAAAACATGATTGAAATAGTTATTGGGCATAATGCTCCTAGGTGACAGCATAGCATTTTCTTTAGGGCAAACTATGGATGTATGGCATTACTTTGGACTTTTAATGAGCGGCATTAATTCTGCAATAATTTTATATGAGCTGAACTCGGCATATTTTTTTCAAAAAAGCTGCAGCTATTTCAAGATTAAATATGCATCAAAAGGTCTCTATATTCTGTTACTGTAATGAAGTATATAAGTCAGACCTGTTGGGGATCTAAAAGCAACTTTGCCTTCTTGGGGGTTAATTTTCCGTATGTATTTTACAGCCTTTTATTAAATAATTTGGTTGTTTTTATATATTGTTTAATCAGCACACTTTTCACCATGGCCTCAATGGTTCAGGCTTGGTAACATTTAAGTTTTATAAAATTTTGAGATTTCCATCATTTAACTGCTATATACTCTACGCAGGGCTTCTATGAATGTCCAGCAAGGTGGGTTCATGGTTTTATGTGAATGTGGTCCCATCACAACTCAGCGTCTTTTCCAAAACCCTACTGGAGTCCACCCAGTTGCAGTACTGTTCAGCCTGCCATTAGGACTCTAACCTTGGTAGAGCTGTTATAGGGCCTATTGGAGTGCTATGAGTTTTGCTATATACAAGTGCTGAGCAAGGGGTGGGAGAGATGCCATAATCTTTTGGGGGCCAACGGCGTAACATCTCAGCCACATTACCACAAACATCTCATTTCCAAGCCACCACGCTTTCCCTGGGCAAAGTCTGGCAAAGACAGATCTCAGATGTACAAGGGAACGAGTCCCTGCACTACCGTTCCAGCTGAAGGAGTGCTGACATTTTCGTGGGTGGAATGAAGAACAACTTTAGAAGTACTCGGGATAAAAAGTGACACCTTACATGGCTGGTATGAATTCTTATCTTCTTGCTGGAGTCTTGTGTCATTTTCTTGCCATTTTTACTATCACCGATTTACCCATAGAGCAAGAATGCGAAGCTGAGTTTGTTTACAATTTTCCCCAAAAGATGTCTAAGCTGTAAAGCTCAAATATGGGAAAACCAAGCAACAGTTGAAAACAACTGCGATATGTCGAAAAGTAGAAACAATCGACTTTTCGGCATGAAGCTGGCTGTAGTTGGGGGCTGCACCTTCAACAAGTGAGCTGCCATTAATACAGAAAAGCTTTGCCGATTTAAATAAATCGAACTTCTGCAGCAAGGTGTCCTAATGTCAGTTCATGATGAAGTTAACTGTTGGCCTTGCTTGACCCTTTAACCTTATCAATATTGACTTACTTGTCCCTTGCAGACCTGCGCTTGCCAGCGCCTGCAGATATGAAATAAGACACCGACCAGTACGTTTGACTTGAAAAAATAAAAAAAAAATGGACGAAACACCCAGCAGGCAGTCTGAGAGGCCATAAAGGGCTTCTTTCAGCTTTAATTATGAAACCTGGAACCGAGTGAGGAAATCTGAGGCGGGACGGTTGTGCCAGATGTCATGGACGTTGATGGTCACAGAGCCCGCTGGGATGGATATGTCTGGACAGGCCTGTGAAGAAATGCAGGCTGATTGGTCATGGCAGGTGGCAGAAAAGAGGGATGGAGTGTAATAACCGCAGTGGTTTTTTCTGAGAGCTTTTCTCCCTCTAATAGAATGTAAAATCGCTCTTACAGAGTCATAGAAAAGCAGACTTAAAGAAACAAAAGTAAAAACAGAACGATGCCAAATGAGTCAAATGATCACACAATCAAAAGTGAAGGAGACTAAGTCCCAAGCAATAGTTAATAGTTAAAGAAGAGCGACGATGTTTCTCGAAAAGCATTGTTCCAGGGATGTCGATTTTAATACGGTGTAAGAAGGTCCCTTGCGCAAATAGCCTGCATTTTTATTTTCTCCAGTAAATGGACCTGAACGGTTGACTTCAAAGGCTGGCTGGTATATGAATTTAAAAAAAAAAAATATGGAAGCTCTAAGAAGAGCAGGCCGTAGCGGGGCCTCTGTTTTTCCTGCTTTTGACGACACTCCTCCAGCCCCTGTCGCCTTTCACAAAACCTAATGGGTAATGGCTGACTACAGGGACTCCTTCCCTTAGTGCCCCCCACCTGAAACAGTCAGGAAGCACACTGCCACACATAAGAGAGATGCTAATGTATATCTGGGCATTCTGGTGTGTGTGTGTGTGTGTGTGTGTGTGTGTGTGTGTGTGTGTGTGTGTGTGTGTGTGTGTGTGTGTGCGCGCGCGCGCGCGCAGAAGGGAGGCCCCTGGGCACCTTTAAATTGGCAATATTATCATTCACATTTGTTTCCATGCTGCACTTCCTGCTTCTTTTCCATCCCTTCCAGTAGGCGACTTAATGGTTAAAAAAAAGGTCTCTGAAGAAGGTTTCAGGATCAGAGAAGTCTGCTCACTAAACTGTTAAGGGTAGCTTGGCATTTCGTTTGCTCAATCCCTTTCCACATGCAGTCAGAATCACAGTTTTCTTTGGTTTGTAAAATTCAGGTAATGTTTGTCGACTTAACCGGAGTTAAGTTAAATAAAATTACACGCTCCAAGCTTTTACACGCATTGCAGGGTCCTTATGATATTCAGTCCACAGGTGTTGTTTTTCCTCTTATCCCACGAAGCTGCAAATAATAACTGTGCGTCTGCAGGTGTGGGTCAGAAATGTATGACCCCCATGGCCAGAAGGCGAAAGGACATTGATCGGCTTAGGGTGATTTCAGCACCCTTTTTGTAAGCCATACTGTTTTGTTTGTTTCGCTCTGTGCTCCAAGCTGAGGACTCCTGCAGCGGGCCTGTTTCACCCTGGTGTTTGACAAGCACTGTGTTGTGCAGTCTCCTGCGCGTTCTTCAACAAGCCTCCCTCATGCTGTTCACATTAACTTTGTTAATAACGCACGCGCGAGATGCATAATATCAGTTACGTGCACCCCGAAAGATGGGGATAATATATAGAGAAGCTTGCCAAAGTCTGAAAAAGGCTTAAGAAAAATATGCAGGAAAGGAAAGCGCACATATGGAATCTCATAATATTGTCATGTAGAAACCAATATGGTTCAAAAGCTTAATTTTGTGCTTTGCCTGAACGCTGGCTTTCTGTAAGGATGAAAAATTGGAAAGGGTGCGACTAAAATTAGAGCAGAGGACAGGGATTAAAGGATGTAAAACGGTCGACTTTGACCTCGACCAATGGCTTGCAAATTATCTACATATCACTGTGGTCATGCCTTCAAAGTCTAGGTTTTATTTTCAAATAACATACCGAGGGATCAATACTGAATTATTAATGTGGCTTTTTGGCTAATCTCCTCATTACATATAAGAGTTCAGTATCTGGTCTAGATTCTGCCACGGTAGTCGAATCCTGGGCTCATTTAGTTTTACTCCTGAGCTGCTGAAGGTCACCGCTTGGCAGCCATCGGCCGAAGAGATGACCTTTCCCTTTAATTTATTCCTGAACCGGGGAAGAGTGTTAGCGTGTTAGCACAACACTTTGTGTCACGACCACAGTTTGGCATTAAAGCCCCCCTTACTGTTCATTAATGTAATTTGCCTGGTGTGCATGGGGAGATGAATGCGGAGTAGGAGATGAAGCTTGCATGGGTTCCAAGGCATTTTGATGTGACACGGAGCCTGAAGGTGGGCCCTGTGAGAAACTGAAGGCTGTGGTTGGAGGGAAATTTACTTGGGAGAACAACAGAAAATATGATAAAGAAACAAAAAAAAACTATTGGGGAACATGGTGCTCTCAGACACCTGTTGGGCACCATGGTGATACCTGGTAGTCAGAAGGAGGCTCATATTTGGATCAGAGGTTCATGTGTCATAAAATCTATTGCTGTGATGGTGTGAGAGATGCAAAACAGGAATCAGGATGGGGAAAGATTGAACAAACATGGCTCTGCATGCTGTATTTTCATCTAAGTCGCTTTCGAGATTTTGGGATACGTCACTGTGCTGTAGCCTAAAGTGAGACACAAGCGAGCAGCTGCAGTGGCTGAGGCTGGCAGACACACCTCTTTCTTGCAGCCCCTCTTGCAGCTGTGAACAGTGTAACTGAGTGCTGAAAATCTCTTGCCCCTTCAGTTTGATTGTAATAAGTTGAATTTGCTCGCACACTTGAGCATAATTTCCAGAATTATGACTGAAGTGCCCATTACTACATTAACACATTAAATTCAGGAGGTATAACAGTGGTTAAGAAGATGGCACTGTGACCTGCAGGTTATTGGTCAAGCTCCGCTCCCTGTCCCTGCCAATGAACCCTTGATCAAGGCACTTATATTTAAAATAATAAAATAAATTATTCAAATTATTAAAGTTCTAAAATTATTATTCACCTTAACTCTTAGCAGACGCTTTTCAACGTTGCGTTTGTTTAGAATTTAGTTGACATCTTCTTCAAGGTGTTACGTAGTGTTAGATGCACCAAGGTAAACCTTCCCCCCAAAGTATTTACACTCATGATAATGAGTTTAAAAAAACTATGAATTGTTTCAGGTAAACGTAATTTAACTTATTTTTAACTGAAGCACTACAAAAAGGGGAAAGATTTACAAACTAGTAAATTAGCTTGAATTTTATAAGCAATTTTGTGCACATAAGCAAGAATGTGTTATGTAATATTGTCCATCCATTTATTCATTAGCATTAATGGTTGCTTAAAGCGTTGGATATGAGGCTGCACCCTGGATGGAACACCAGATACCACAATAGATATAACATGAAATCAATAGTTAAATTGCTATTAGAAGAATGTGTTATAAGATTTTCACCAAGAATGCCAACAGCATCCATATTAACTGCTCTGGAACCCTTTATTAGTTTTTATTCAAAGTAGTTTATTAGTAGTTTTTATTATATTATCAGCAATCTTTTTATATTATTAAGGGTTTCATACAATACGTCAGGACTTGCTTTTAGTTGCATTTGTGCCTGGGGATGACTTATGATATGTGGGCAGCTAAAAACAAAGGAGAAAACAAGATGTCAGCATAAAGGAGGCTCCCCCCCCCCCTATTTTATAACTCAGCAAGATGCACATTATGGGCCACGGTCAAGTGTGACACGGGTGGCAGAGAAGCCATTGCTGGGCATTCTGTTGCCTCAGCTGTCCACCATAAATCTCCAAAACTGTGCGCAAGCAAAATTGCAAATGAATTCAGAATCTCTTGACTTATGGAAAGCAATGGCCAATGAATTACCTTCTGTCATCTGTGACGAATCACCTTAAATCACACTCTTAATGTACATTTGGGTAATCTTTCCATTTTACTGTTTTTGGGGGTATTGTGACAGTATAAATTTGCATGAGCTGATGCGAAGCCTGCATTTTCTTGCTACAGTAGTCACTTGTTTGTTAAAAGAAGCTGCACTGTGCAAAAACATCACTGATCCCCCAGGTATTCAAATCATAACCATGAAATGATAAAGATGATCCATGTTAGTTCCTTAATGTGATCATAAAGGCTTGATGACTTCAAAATAATCTTCATTCATGTCTCAAAATTTGCATTCTTACTTTGTGCGTCTAACTTAAACTCTGCATGGACCAAAATGCCATTACTTAGTGGTGTATGGGCCTGAAGAGAATTTGTTAACCTTGTTGTGTTGCCATTGCGTGTTTCTTACCTCCGAAAAAGTGCCATGTTCAAACCAACGTATTTCGCCTTTCATTATTTTAGCCGCCGTGGCGACTGACTGACAGCGTAGATCCTGACATCCCGCGTTTCCTGCCGTAGCTTCAAACAGAGCGGAGCAGCACCCTGGATGTGTTTTGCTTGGTGAAGGCCATTTATTCTCAACGTTGAGCTTAATTCTTCAGATCGCTTCCCCCACCTCAAAAACACTAAGCTCATTAATTCGCTCTTCATTAAATCTAACCAGGCTTACCCTGACAGAAAGATTTACAATTCTTTCCCCTTTTATTCCTCGGTGGAACGCCAGTACTGTATATGTCATGCATTTGTTGTCTGTTAAATATGCTAAAAATATGCATGAATGAGAATGGTTTTTAATAAAATACTGTATGAAATTACATGCTTGAATGAAGACAAAAGGCTACGTGATACACCAAATTTAATCTCCTGCAATTTTTGGCCTGTAAAATTACTCCTACACCTAGAATGTATAGTAACGGTGTTTATGTACGTTATAGAATTTCTTTACAACTTTCTTATTTTCGTACAGGTTGCAACAAACAAAAAAAAAAGGAAAAAGAAATTTCTATCCATTCAGTATTTTTAACTGCTTGTGTAGGTCAGAGTCGTGGTCTCCTGGAAACCACATCCTGGGTGGGACACCAGTGGATTGTAGGGTGGCCATGTGCATGCACCTACACACAAAAAAATTGGCAATTTTTATCAGTAAACTAGGATTACTTTTTTTGGACTTTAGAAGTTGGCACAGACATGGAGAGGACTTACTGTATAAACTCCACACAAACTGAGCTGGGACTCAAACCCACACCTGAAAATCACATTTTGCAGATGTTACATAGATGTTGCCTGCAATTTTCTTTTACTGTGCATTCATACATTTCTGAACTTGAAAACTATATTCTGTTTTCAACTAATATATGTGACCAGTGCCAGCTAAAATATCCATCCATCCATTCATCCATGCAGCCATCATCAATTTTTTGGACTGTGGGAAGAAGCCAGAACACCGAAGGCAAACCCTCAAAAACATAGGAACAGAACGCAAACGCCACAAAAACTGAGGCAGATTGAAATCCATGTCCAGATCCACAAACACCTCTCGCTGTTTCACCATGTGGTCTAACTTAAACCGCACAGCCTTGTACCATTAGACCCAGCAAAGCGATGCTACCGTTTATATTTACTGTACATTCGGTTGTCAGTGTTCCATAAGGGCAAAAACTTGGTACAGGAGGGGAAGCTGAAAGAGTAAAGTTTTTTTTTTTACTCCAGTGATTTGTCATTGCCAGGTGTTGTTCTTGTTGCTTTAAACATCCCATTCTGTAATCCAGAGAGCGCTGCAGTCTGTAAAAGCAGCCGCCTGCTAAACTTTTTAGCTCAACAAAAGCTGTATGTTCCTTCAGAGGCCATTATTTGACTTACTCTTCTAATGCATTAAATGTGATTATTCTCATACATCCTGCAATCCCACATAATTTATCTCACCATTCTGGCTTGGGTCATTAAACAAGGCACATTAGGATGATGCATTGGTGCAGTTTATTTTTCTGTATCACCCCAAAGACTGTAGTAGACTCGTCCAGTTCACAGGTGCCTATTTGAGGACCCACCCCCTGCAGCGCAGCATCGTTCATCACTCAGTGTGGCAGCTGTCAATCTTTCATTTCTCATTCAGCAGAGAAGAGTCTGGTTCCCAGCAGGAATGACACCATTTAATGGGCTTGTCATTTTCTGTGGAAAAAGCTGACTCCCTCTTGCTTCCGGGGGGGTGGAGGAGGGTGGAAACAAAATTCCAAATTTAAGCCATTGTTCTAACTGTGCTCCCACTTTCTTTTTCCCTGGTCTCAAACCTGTTGCAGATCCCACAGGTGAGCTACGCTTCCACGGCACCAGAGCTGAGTGACAACACCCGATATGACTTTTTTTCCCGTGTGGTTCCACCTGACACCTACCAGGCCCAAGCTATGGTAGACATTGTCAAAGCTATGCGCTGGAACTATGTCTCTACGGTGGCCTCTGAGGGAAACTACGGCGAAAGCGGCGTGGACGCCTTCATCCAGAAGTCCCGTGAGGATGGTAAGTCGCTCATGCTCCGTGAAGCTTCCTTATCCAAAATGATATGCCAGCGTTCGGCTGCCTAATATCCCGGGATGTAAAGAATTTCGACTTTTAACATTGAAAGTCCGTGGTCCTTTGCTTAGGTTCAATGGTTATTATTAAATGTTAGTTCAGCAGAGAATTAGCAGAGCTTCTGATCAAGCTTCTGTAAGTCCATCGTGCTTCCACGATTTTTCCACGTTTTTCCACCTTTTCACATGACTGAGCTCCACGCGACTGAATTCCGACTGCAGTTTGTTATGTTAATATTTAACATTTTGCTGAATAAGCATTTTAATTAATTTTAATGTTTCGTAAAAGTGTTTCGCCCGCTTATATCAAAGGTGCAAAGCGTTCCACTCGGCCACATCCACAAACACGTCTTACGTCTGCAGTCGAGGAATTAACAACGCCGCGTTGACCTTATTTGACCTTATTTGCGGTAAATTTAACGTTCACTTCATTAATGATGACTTAATAGTTTCTGACCAATGAGCAACGACGCGTCTAAGAAATTGATTCTATTGAAAACCGATTTGTACTGCTTCCTCTGCGGCTACAAATGTGCTTGCTTATAAGAGATGGAACCACCGCTGCCTTCGGTGTTTAGTATCACGCCGATCGATTAATCCTGGGGTCGCCTGAAATGTAAACCAGAATTCTCAAAGGGTCCGCGAGTATGAAGACAAATCCGTTTGACTGAGGTGATGGAGGCTTAACTAAGCAGAGCTTTTGGATACCAATTGTTTCTTAAGCAATTTCTGAGGAAGAGGCGGTCACTTTGTGTATGAGGGTCTTGACTCTTAGAACCATGTTGTAGCAGTTCCCATGAAACATGCATTTTCTTTTAGCAAAACTGCATATTGTTGACTTAAAAGTGGACTGAAGCATTAAGGTTGTGCAGGATCACAAATTATTTGTTTTTTTTTTGTTTTGTTTTTTTTTTTCTGCTTCCTCTCCCAAGTTGCACTGTATGGCCAAAAGTGTGTGGACACCTGAGCATCACACCCTCATGTGCTTGTTGATTTTCCCGTTCCGAACCCATGGGCGTTCGTATGGAGTTGGTCCCCCCCTTTGCTGCTATAACAGCCTCCACTCTTCAGGGAAGGCTTTCCACCAGATTTTTGGAATTTGTGCACATTCGGCCACAAGAGCATCAGTGAGGTCGGGTGAGGAGGCTTGGCTCGCGGTTTACGTTCCAGTTCATCCCAAAGGTGTTCAGTGGGGTTAAGGTTAGGTCTGAAATTCTTCCACACCAACCTGAGCAAACCAGGTGTTTATGGAACTCAACTGCTTTGTGCACTGAGGGGGCAAAGTCATGCTGGAGCAGGAAAGAAGTTTCTTCCCCAAACAGTGGCCAAAAAGCTGGAAACATACAGGTGGCAAGAATGGGTTTGTTTGCTGCGTAGGTGCGGCCGAAACAGCTCAACTCAATAAGTCAAAGAGGTGCGTGCACACTTTTGGCCATATTGTGTATTTAGTTGTTGCGCATTATAAATTTATTTTCCAAAATGTAACTCCCCCACCTCACACACAGTTTACATTGAATACGTTTTTGCTCACTGTTTCATTATAGGTTTATAATTCCTGCCTTCAGCACCACCGTACAGGGATGATCCTCCCAAAAGAGAAATAGCTTCCTTTTAATGTCGACACTGGAAAAGTTTTTTAAGTCCCTTGGAGGCTCTGAACCAGATGCTTCTCTGCTGGACTGGTTTGGTGATTAAAGTACAGAAGTTTTTTTACAACCACTTTGCTAATGGGTGTTTTGCGAAAGTGGCATAACCACCAAGCGTGTGGAACCACCAAGTGGCAAGAGGATGAGGATCGCAGTGTGACTTGGGAGTATCTCTGAGTCAAAACAATGCCAGAATCAGCCTCCCCAGAGTCTTAGACTAACTTGGTTCCACCAACTTGTGATTGAGATGTTACCCCCTGTATTGGTCCTGGTGACTGCTGTTCAGTTGGTACAGGGAGCCTAGCCTTTTAACGTTTCGTCTGTAATAAACCAAATGTATCATGGGATTGATGTATAGATGAAGGCCGGCACAGATTTTCTTCTTCATACCGCACACTTGGTTCCATGTTCTACAGAATCACATGACATTTTGGAATTTTTTTGCACCATTTCTTCGTCCATGTTTTGTTAGCTGAGGTCTCGGAGCTAAAAAAAATTGCAAGGAGGGGGGAGGAACAGGTTACATGAATGTGAGTCTGATCTGCCCCCACAACACTTTGTAAAATTTGGCTAAACAAAATCTGCTAAGGAGGCCTCATGCCAACACGGCAGAGAAGCGTAGCAGCTTGGCGACCCTCACGGCGCTCTGGTTTAAACGGGAGGATCCTTGCAGCCTGTTGCCATGTTTGTGTCTGCAAATGGCCTCTTGCCAGTCTTCCCTCCTCACAGAGACGCCCACCAGTGTAATTGTTGTCCGACAAGACAATACAAACTGCCAAACCGAGAGGGGAAAAAAAAGGTTTCGCCTTTTCGGAACGGCAATTAGGAGCAAACACATTTTGGCGAAATGGGAACATATTTCCTGCTTTCTGCATGAAAAGCAGGCCTGTTGTTGTTGCCCATGACAGAAAATATTGGGAGAAATGATCGATTGCGTTCATTGTTGAATTCTGGCAAAACCCTAAAGACCATTTATCTCTGTCATGCTTGCCTCAAACCTGGTTTAGATTGACAAGTTGAAATCATCTTGGCAGCATCAGCTGAGAATCAAGTGGATATTTGTCAGCCCTATGGGTGAAGAAATGACTAACTGAGGGGAGAGAAATGTCTTGAGTGAATATGTATTTAATGGATGGGGCTTTTTCTTCTTTAAAACAATGTGCAAGAGTGTTTATTTCCAAATTGGGCTGCGACAGCAGACTAATTTCCCTGCAGCACATGTGAATTCGAAGTCCTCCGATGGAGGTGAGGAGAGGATGGAAAATGGTGGCCTTGACACCTCTGACGCAGACACTCCATTTCGGATTGAAGAAACTGTGGTCTTGTGGCTTTCTGCCAGATGGGGGGAGGTTGGGTGGGTTTGGGAGAAGATAGCGCTCATGTCATATAGTTTCTTCGGAGCTTGCAGTTGTTCAAAGAGCCGAGATCAGTGCCTTTTGCTGACATGTTTTGTTGCTGAAAGTTCTCACTTTTTTCAGTGTGTTATCTATGACGGCAAATTTTCACGACTTGCATTAGCATTTTTTAAAGAGTGAGAATCTTGGAGTTTACAAACTAAGCAGTGAGAGCTTCCTCCGTTTTCCCGAGAAAGGCACAATACCAGGGAGCAGACCTTGACCTTGCCTGCTAGGTTTAGGTGCTACTCCCTAGCTGGAGTTTCAGTTTCACAACAAATAGTGCCTGAGTTCCTAAAGGCAGGTGACAGGCTGGGAAAAAGTAGCGCAGTGCTGGTGAATAAAGCATGCGTGGCCCCTAAACCTCCACTGTTTCATCTGTGGCAAAAAAAAGAGTGAAGGAGATATCCAGCTTGTAGTGCAAAGACTTGACCATCAGACTTTGGATCTCAAGTAGGTGCTGCAGATGACTGGATGCCAGGTGGGTGCTAGAGGTTAGGCAAGGAGGGTAAAGGAACAGTATTTCTTATGGTAGTGAACATCAATCATTTGGCCTGGAGGATGCCCCAGATGTAACCATGCCAACCAGGTGCCAGTGATAAACAAAACGTTCACTGAAAGTTCTGGTGAGCTTGAAAAAAGTGTTTTGTTCCGGTATTTTCTCATTTATTTCCTGGTGATGATCACTTCAGTGCTGCTTTCTGTCCAACTCATGTCCTTCACTTGCTTCTCGTGATCTAAAAAACAAAAGCTCCAACGTTTATCGATTTATTACTTTGTAGGTGGATGCACCTGAGATATTAAGGCCTACAGGGCAGATGGAACCTACTTCTTACCCTGTGAGGTGTGTGTTGTATAACTATGCTCCAGCAGCATCTGCTCTCATACTAAGCTCTAATGCTCTGTTTTATCACTAGTTTGTAATGCCGTGGTCCAATGTTTCTTGTTTTAAAATCCGTGTTCTAACTCCAAGCTGTAAAACTTTGTGCTTGAACTCTGCTCTGGCACTAAAAAAAGAGTTACTGCATTTATTTGCATTTATCTTACTCAGTTTACACCCACTGGACTAATAATTTGTGCTTTAGAATTCACCGCCTTATTGTTGGACACCCTTGTGCTCTTCTCAGAGGCTGAAAGCTTTGAAACAATGAGATGTAGCAAAGCAATTCTCAGCCTTGGTCCTGCACCTCCTGTTTGTGCTGGGTTTTGCTCCAGCTGAGTTGTTAATGAATTTGTCTTGGCTGACGTACTTGTGGAAATTGCGAGGTTAAAATCGTGTTAAAGGAAGCGTGTTAATGACTTGAGAAGTTTTCAGTAAAATTTTTTTTTTGGGGAAAAAAAAAAAAAACTGTTATGTAGCAAAGGTATCAGAAAGCTTGTAGCTGTGTTTGTCCAAATAATTCATTTTAATTTATTTGCTAAAGCTGAACTGTATCTGTGCTGAACTTTAGTATTAAAAAAAAGTACTTATTTGCTTTCTTTTCACCATTAAATGTATTTTATGTCAAACACAAATAAATCATTTTACTTTCTTTGCTCAGATAATAGTTTTAGTTTAGTGAACAGATTTGGCTTAGGCTGTTTATTTGAAGATCCAAACCTAACAGTTCATAGGTTCTCGGGTTTGGTTCTCATGCTGTTGAGTGAGTTCCCTCTCTCCCGCAGAGCTGCTAAATCTATTTGATAATTCAAGGAGGGGCTGAAAATGCAGCTCTTCTGGACCCCCTTCTCTCTGGATCTCTGGATATTTTTGCAAACAGCACGTTTCAGTTTTTTTTTTCTTTTTTCTTTTAAATATCTGCTAACAAATAATTTATGTTGGCTCTGGTGATTTAGTGTCAGGGCATATGAGTTTGTGGGAGAATATTTTTATCAAACTTTTTTGTTGAATTAAATGCCTTTTTTTTTTAATAAAAAGGAGGTCACCTTCTTTCTCAGATCTTAGTTAAAATGCTTTAGCTCATGTGGTGTGGTCCGCCTACGCTCCATTGATCATAAATAACCTTTGTAACCCTCAAGTTTCTCCTTTGTCTACGTTTTCCCAAAGTATGGGTAGGACTTCCCTGTTAAATTCCTGTTTGGTTGGTCTGTTTACAGGATACTTACGTCCCGTTGGTCTGGTCTGCTACTGTATGTGTCACACTTTAACGCCATATATAAGGGCCTTTGCACCCACAAGAGGCAGAATCCTAAACATTTTCACCTAAACTCCTGGTTATGCAGCACAATTAAAGTGTAAGAATAATTTGGCCTGTAGTTTCTTGTTCAGTAATATAATTCTTTCACAAGTTCACATAAAAAATACTGGGAAAATATGTATAATTTGTAATCCAGCTATGCTGGTAATATTAAAGAGATCTGAATACTTCTGCAAGGAATTTTATACATCTAACATCTAACCCACCAATGCATAGCGCTGCAACACTGTGGTTTCTACACTCTTCTGTAGCACCTGTCGCTGCAGCACTGTGCTCTCTTATACTGCAATAGCTCACACTCTGATGCTTTGTCTGCTCCCTGGAGCTTTCCTGGCAGACGGGTGCCTGTCTGGGCTGTCAGGGGATTGAAAGAGATGGAAGAAAGGCAGGGAGACTGAAGAGGGAGGTAAAGGATGACAGGGTGGGCAGTAACCCTCTCAGCAGTGGGATTTGACAGCATGTGCTCACAAGGACCTCTGACCTGTGGGGTTGCTGGACCTAATTGCAATAGACACCTCCCCACTGATGTCCTGCACTGCTGTACTGCCAGCCTCAATCTGGGTTTCCCTCTGGTCTGTGCCAAACTCCCACGCTTCTGGGCCAGAGGAGCTGGGTTTCAAAGTCCATTGTCAGGGGTCAGCACCTCCAACTCCACTTTCCCCCTGAAATCCTGCTGCCTGGACATCCATTCCTAGCATGGCCCACGCGAGACCTTCATGTATTTCCTGGTGCCACCAAAAGCCACGTTTGCCCAACGAAGAAATCAGACTTTCAGCTTCCAGCTGAAGATGATGCATCCTGTCAGGTCCGACATCCAGACAGAAACACCGATCAGCTTAAAAATATTCCATAAATTTCACCTCGGCAACACTGCAATATCAATAAAGCAAAAACCAAAGGTTAAAGTCTCCCACATTGCATTTTTCCACACAAAAGCTGAAGCAGCTCTAATAACATCCAGCACTCTCCCCCATGTATTAACTCCCCACACATCCAATCTATAGTTGCGTCTTTTCGTGTATGCAACATATATCTTCCTGCTTTCCAGACCATAAGCTGAAACGTATTGAAAGGCAAGGAGAAGAAAGAGAAACATCCTCACTGAAGAACTACAGCGCACAGAAGCTGCAGCTCATTGTTACACCTCGATTACTTATGAGGGGAAGAAATGACAGAGGGTTGAATGTGGCCATGGACGCGTTCATGCTTGATTTTATTTAAGTGTCCCCGTCCTGCATCTTTCTCTTCGACACTCATTCAGACTTGACCAGCTTAAGCATCGGTATTAGGCTTTTCTTCTCAGGGTGGATTTCTGCTAAAATGCTCTCATTAAGCCGATCCAGAATGAAACACGCCGCGTGCAAAATTTCTCCACACAAAAGCACACAGAAAGACTGAACGGGTCTAGTTGTGTCTGTGGCCGGGCGTTCATCCTGCAAGGACCTGGAGTTTTAGTGCAGTGTTTGCTACCTGTAGTCAAGGTGTCCAACTGAGGCCTGCGTAAGTGACCCCTGCGCGCATACACACATGTGGATTCAGTCCTCAGATGTTTAAAGGGCAGCTTATTTCGGGCAAGAAGAAAATCACCGTAATGCCAACAAAGAAAAGAGGTCCTAGATAAAGTAAGAACCTCTTAATTTGCATGTGACAAAGTGCAACAGGAGTAACCTAGCAACAATGAACAAAAACAGAAAATGAAACACACCAAAAAAAAGCTAACCCTCATACAGATGTGGCTGAAAGTACTGGTACCCTCCCACTTTCTCTGAAATACCCACAATTTTCCTCGAAATAAATGAGAAGTGACAAAAGCATCTGTCAGCTGCCACTGTTTATTTCACGTTTAATAGAACAGAAGATTAGCTTTTGATTTATGACTTAATGCATTATTTTAAAAAATAAAACAACTGAAAATGGCATGGACAAAAATATCTGGGCCCTTAGCCAAATGCTTCGTAGTCCAACCTTTGAAGACAATAACTTCCACCAATCACTTTCTGTTGCTCTGAATGAGATTTCTACACTTCTCCACAGGTTTTTTTGACACACTCTTCTCAACCAAACTGCTCTCCCACCATTACTTATGCAAAGTAAGTGCTGGATCCATAATCTTCTAATTCACTTAAAAAAAAGTGAAATATTATTTGATCCTGGCTTAACTGCTGATGCTCATGTCTGCAGTGCTGAGTTAAACTGTAGTAAAATGCTGTCCTCATTCAAGGCCCAGTAAGTTCAGAATTTAGTAGCTCCAATCCTGACCAAGTTCATTGGACCACTTGTGGTGCATGTGTCATAGTTCCTGTGCCCACTTTCTGTAAGGATTAGACTTTACTTGTTGGCTGCGTAGGGTTTTACCTGGCTTAGCACCTCTGTACTTCTCTGACCTTCCATCAGTCTATGGCCCGCCATGCAGTCCTTGTTCATCTTACACGACACTCAGGAAGATCTGCCTTTCTCCAGCTATGCTCTTCTCTGTGAAGTTCCATCCCCAGAAACATCAAAGTTTCCTCTTCTTTGAGCATCTTTACATCCAGGCCCAAAACCTTCATGTACTCAACTGTCTTCAAATGAGCTTTTCCTGTTCTTCCTCTCATCCTTTATTTCACTATCAAATCCTTCTCATGTTGTTTTGTCGTCTTATGTCAAACACTTGCTATAATTTTCCCATTATCAGATTGTAATTATAAACTGTTTATTATTGCAGTCTAGATGTAGTTCTTGAGAAAGTGCTGTGCTTCGGCTCCGTCAAATTTGAGCAAACAAATCCGCGAGGAAGACCCAAGAGTGAGTTCCTGAGGAGGTTTTTTTTCCCCTCAGTCTCTGAAGAGTGCGCCGCTTGATACTTGAGCAAAAACTGAGCAAACATGTTTTCACATTAAATCTACATTTCTAGAATACACAGAAAGGTCTTGGTAAATATTATTTAAATGATAAAGGCACGTGAAGAATACAGCTGTTTTAGGCTTTGCTGTGGAACATTACGGTCCCCGAAGTAGTTTCTAACCCAATGAAAGCCATTCAGTTCAGCACAGAAGGTACTGCTCTGGTTGCGTTAATGGGTCTGTGGCCAGCATTATTCTAGCTCAGATCCCAGCCGTTGAACCTGGTGTAAACAAATTAACATGAGATGTTTCGGTAAATTCTCCAACGTACAGTATACTGAGAAGGTACAACATTGCACGACATCTAAATTGCTCACGACGCAAAAAAGCAAAGCTGGAATCCTGACCTTTTTTGTCTCACAGCCAAATCTTTGCGCTCACTGTGATGCTGCAGCAAACCCTTCAAAACCGTCACCGCCTCCTTCTTGTATGAATTGTACATTGGTCATGCTTTCAAACTGAGTGCCGGAGTCCCGTCTCAGATGCTGCCAACTGCTTGCCCCTGCTTTACCACATTTCATATTCACGGCTGAAGGCACATCGAATCCTAACGTTGAGAAGGTAAATAATTTTTCCTTGGTCCTCGCACCTTATTGAACAGTAATAGGGGTGGATCCCCCAAGCCAGTGGGCAGCGGACTGCTTTCGGACCACAGGGCAGAGCTGAGCACGCCAGGCCAAACCTCATTACTTTCATTATTGGCACGGCATTCATTAAGCTGATGAATGAGCATCCTCGAAAGGCACAAACTGTTGTGCTCCTCCATTCTGCTTTGTTCTGCTCCAGTTGGGCTGCTGTCTTCCCCTGGGCACCCAGCTCCCTTCAGGAATTGGTGGGACAAATAGCCAATAACACAACAAGGGGTGCAAATCAGCACATGGGGGAAGATGGAAGCCAGTTATCTGTCTGGAGACAAGGACTGTGCTGAAAATCTATGCTCAGCTTGAGGTCCAGCTGCAGTGTGTACAGTGTCAACTGCCATTTGTAAACTTACGGTGCAGTGAGCAGCACAGAGATCCAGGAGCAAAGGATTTAACTTAAACTGATCAGTGCACATATCTATTTCTATATATGGGTAAACAAACAAACAAACACCAAAGGGTGGCAAAGCTGTTGTCTCGTAGTGCCAGGGTTCTTTGAGTGTGGATCTGTGTGGTATTTACATGTTCTTCCATTTTCTGCATGGGCTTCTTCCAGATGTGCTGGTTTCTTCCCACAGTCCTCAGATATGTGTTTCAGGTTAATCTGTTACTCTGTATTTCCCATAACATGTGTGTGAGTGCAGCCACCCTGCGATGGATTAGTGTTTCATCCAGGGTGTTGTTTCGTAGCTCAGTGCCCCATGATTCTGAGGGTCTGGGCCATCACCATCCTGTTAATAAAAATGAATGGATAAAGAGCTCAAAATAGGTCATTTACTAGCATAGGCTGTGAGGTCATTTCTTCATGCAAACAAGGACAAAAGATGGTTTGATGTGGAATTTTTATGTGCAGAATTTCAGGCCAAATGTCCTCCTGCCAGTTCAAGTTGTGGCCTTGTGTTGTTTTCAGCTAAAGCATTTAAGAATTAGGGAACATAAAGGATAAAGATTTTGCACTCTGCATCTGTGTCTAAAGCCATGCAATTTCTTGTGTTTGACCAATTGGAAATGTGTGCACATTAAAGAGCAGAGAGCCTTGCATTAAGCCTTGAAGAACACCAGACTTTAAAAATCTTTCTTCAAAAGTAAAAACATTGCACGAAACTTGGATGCAGCAGAGTGGTTGAACCGTTAAAAACTGCAATGACTTTTCTAAGTTTGGATAATAAAATATCAGAAATAGTGCTGAAGTCTAGCAGAAGAGTAAGGATAAGAGAAAGAATCTGCAGCCATGTCCACCTGGAGCCATGCTTGTCCTTATCTTTTAGAAGCAGGGATTTGGTTGTTTGCCACATGGGGAGGCCAAGTATGCTTCATTTCCAAACCTTGGTTTGGGGTTGAAACAGGGACCTGAAGCATCAGCTTGGCTCAGCCAAGGAAACCTTTCTTTGGACCATGCACCATACAGTAAGCCCTCCCGCATCATCATGACCCCACCTGTCCAGAGTTTGCCTCTATTGATGACTCCTAAATTTCCAGTGGTGCTCCCTTCTCCAAATTTCCCACTCCTACCTGACAGCTAACCTTTCAGTTGTTCACCAGGTTTGCTCAGTATAAAACTTCAATCAACCTTCAACCTTCCTCTGGACATGAGGTTCATTTATCTACCTGCTTCTTTTTTTTGCAATTCCCTGCCTTTTGGTAGTGTGGTAGTTAAAGGTAGATTTGTAAGCCAAACTCACTCAAACATGAAGGAACCAGCCAGAATACTCAAACACAAAATATTTTAAATGCGTTTACCGGTGTGAGCACACTAAATCGTTCAAAGCTTTAATAAATGTATCAACTGCGTGACAAAATAATAATAGCAATAATAATAAAAGTCAATAAAAGTAACAGGGACAACTTGTTATAAGCAGGTGGAAGCCACACATTGTGTTTTAAAACATTGGGTGTCTTAGCTAAAGATTGATTTTTTTTTTTACCCCATTAGACATTCTTCTTCATCTCTATGCTTATGGAGTTACAGGAAAGCATTTTTCCAAAAGATATTTCATACACAAGCTGGTGCCATTCCAACTCTCTGCCAAGATAGGGGTTTCAAGACATGTTGTCTTAACAGCATTTGCCTGAGCAAAGAAGCCAACTGCACATTTGCTCCATCGCTAAATATCAAGTTGCACGGCGCATACGGCTCAGCGCTGCGTGCCCTCTCTGACGGGGAAGAAAGAGGCACAGGTGGGCGTGTAACTATAGTTTCGGTCCCAACAAGGAAGCAGCATGTTTACACAGCGCACATCTTCATCTGCCGTGCGCAAATGTTCCATTTATAAGAACCCCAGGGAGAGAAGTCACCTCCTGTTGGTATCACAAGGTTCCATGGTGCAAGTGACTCACGTTCCTCTGGCCCATATGGTGGCTTAACTGTAGCCACTCGGCTCAGTTTCTTACTTATTTATGTCTGTTTATTAATTATCTTAAAGTGTCTCTTAAACTTCCTGCTGAACAGTTCAAAGATATCCTGTAGCCGTTTATTTATGCGATTTATTTTCACAGCTTAGCTGGCAGACGGAGAGACAGAAACGCACTCTGCCGCTTGATCGTCCGTGGCCTCCGGTTCCAAACGGCCCTCGGATGGGCCTGCAAAACCTCAGTCCACAGCTGTGTGTTTTAAACAGCTACTTCGCGGTGGGAATGGGTGGGGTGAGCGAGGAGCGCAATGTGATAAAACATGGAGACTGACTGTTGTGTACTTGGTACGCGCTGGAGGGGAGATGGCTGTGGTTCTGCATGGTCTCTCTTTGCCACAGCTAAATGGAAATATTAACAAGTAACACTGAAATAAAGAAAGAAGGGGAAAAAAATTGTAGCTGTGCCTTTATGTGTTCAGTATTGGCTCCATTTGCAGGGAAGCAAATGTTTGCTTGGAACATTCCTCACGGAAAAGCACTGCTGTGTATTAAAAAGCAGCAGTATATCCCAATAATTTAAACTAATTTTTTCTCGCTACAAAGCTCAATAAGACAATTAAAATACACTGTGTGGCCAAAAGTATGTGGACCCCCCCCCTTCTTATGACTGAGCCGAGCTGTTTCAGCTGCACCCACGCAGTGTACAAATGCATTCTTGACAACCGTGTGCTTCCAGCTCTGTGGGTACAGTTTGGGGAAGAAGCTCCTATCCTGCTCCAGCAAGACTGTCCCCTGCCATGTGCACAAAGTGAGCGCCATAAACACATGATTTGCCCAGGTTGGTGTGGAAGAACTTGAGTGGCTGCAAAGAGCCCTGACCTCAGCCCCACCAAACACCTTTGGGATGAACTGGAATGCCGATTACAAGCCAGACCTTCTTGCCCAACCTCAGTGCTCAACCACACTGATGCTCTTGTGGCTGAATGGGCACAAAATCCCACATCTGAGCTCCAAAATCTGGTGGGAAGCCTTCCCAGAAGAGTGGGGGCTGTTATCGCAGCAAAGGGAAGAACAACTCCATATGAATGCCCATGGGTTTGGAATGGGATGTTTGACAAGCACAAATGGGTGTGATGCTCAGGTGTCCACACACTTTGAGCCATACAGTGTATTTTAAACTGTACTGCATATATAAACTGCTCAAAAACAGGCAAAAAATGGTCCTGTTCAGTACTGCACAGTTACTTCCTTAGTTCCACTTTGATTTGAATGCACTCATCATCTGCACCACCAGGATTTGCATGTCTGTCGGCAGGAACCATAATGAAATAATGCTGAGTAGCTAAATCCGCGCTTCGAAAATTCAGTCGTCTGAGGCGTCTGGTCCCCAGGAGAAAACACAGAAAACACAGTGCTGAATGACACCGTCTGATCGGTATCTTCACATCTTCACATCGCTTTCACCGCAGTGCAGCAGAGCTGCCATAGCCACATGTGAGCCAATGTTTTAAGAGCACAGTCCACACAGCGATGAAAATCAGAAGGTTGATGTTGTGGCTGTCACCTTTACTGTGTTTTCCCATCCTCCACTGCACATATTGGATAAGATGTATTGCCGGGTGTCCAGTCGCCTGTTCTGCAGCAAGTTAATATCCTGGTACCAGCAAAAAGGATGCTTTGTTTCAAGGCCAACCTGTTGTGCAGCAGAAATCTTTCCTACTGCTGCAGCTGTATAGAAGTTAAAGATTGAATTTTATTTTATTTTATTATGTGCTTGCTCTTTATTTGCTGCTGCTGCGTTTCACTTTGGAGGAAAATGTGTCATGAGATGAACAGTGAAAAGATGTGGAGATAAAGGTTCTTGCACAGAAAGGTGCACATGGGGAAGAGTCAGTAAGGTTCAGGGGTGGCACAGAAATGACAGTGAGAATGACCTGGATGAATTTATGTGACAGCTTTGAATGCCATGAAGTTCTCCCAGACCTTTATATTCTTGCTGTGGTTTCTAATGAACCTACTGATGGGATTACTTTAATCCAGTACTGCGCACCACAAGACTGTGGCACTGGCTCTGGAGAAGACTACCTAGTAATCTTCTGGTCTTATACATCTTCTGCATTCACTTAGAAGACACTCTGAATGACTCAGACCTCAATATGGACCTTCTCTGTTGAGGAGGTTCTTGAGTACAGTGGATATTATGGAAGGACACTTTCCATTTTAACTTGAAAAAACACCCTAGTCATGAAAAGTTAACCAGGATTTTCTTGTCCTTCTCCTTAGATGGAATGTCATCGAATTTCTTCACTACAGCATGAACATATGAATGCATAAATTATAAGCCCACATGCTTATAACCATTGTTATAGCATTGTTATGAATGTAAGCGATCCATATTTCTCAGATATGTCAAGAGCAAACTCGGCAGTGTGAAAAGGTACAAACTTAAAAATGACCTTCTGGGAAATGGGGAATTATCAGGAGGAAGAGCCGAATAGTGAGCCGCACAAGTGAGCGATCTTCTCATGAGAGAGAGGACGCTGCGTAATTCGACCATAATGACTGCAGTTAAAGGAGGGGCCTCCCAAAAAGTCCAAAAGTCCAAAGGAGAATCACGTGCTATGAAAAAATGGTTAATGTTACTATAGAATTACTCACAGCGCACGTTGCTAAAGTGGGTGATCATATTTTTTCACAGAAAAATAAATAACTGAAAAGAAAATCAATAGTAGTGAGATGATTTTGCCCAAAAAAGTTGCAGTGGGATATTAGTGATATCGCCATCACCTGGGACTTGTCGATAGGCACAGATTGCGTATGTGCAAGCTGTCCTGACTTTGTACGGCATAAGAAAGAGAACCTCAGCATACTGGTTTGTACAGCTCTTCCAGGCAATGCAAACATTGCATTAAAAGAGACTGTAAATCTCTTCAGGTACAAGGACCTGGAAATCAATTTCAGTAGAATGCGAACACAGTCATGATGGGAGCACTAGAAGGGCTTCACAACACGGGGGTGCTCCAAGGCCAAGCAACTGCAACCAAAAGTTCAAAAGATCACAATGGTGGGAGTCAGACATGCTTGAGTGGATGCCTTCGGCCTGTTGGTAAGATGCAGATTCACCCAAAATCAATATTTGAAACGTCTGACCGAGAGGTGTAACAACAATAATGCATTTGAGCGAATGCGTTGGAAAACACAGCTCTCGTGAAAATACTCACAGCAGTTTCCTTTGCGCCGAGCATGCCTTTAGCCCGAAAAGTACCTCAGCATGTTCATATGAACCCCCTATCCCTCGCACAAATATGCCTATAAGTTTGAGCAATTGAATAAAATAAATTGGAGAATTTTTCCAATATACATTTGCTAGTTACAAAAGATGTTGGTTGGTTTCTTCTGAAATCTGCTAATGTGTCTTCAGGCCCCAACCCCAGTGTGAGCGCTCAATGCAGTCAGGTGAAAGAGGATGTCCTTGGTGGATGGTCCACATGGGAAGTTTGAGCGGCGTCCTTGTAGGATGTGAAGATCCTTTGTCTGGATTCGGGCAGGGAGCCAGGGATGGGGGTGGCTCTGATCAGGAGCTGCCCTCTCTGTGTGTGCTGATGTGTAGATGTTGCCTTTGAAGTTGCGCAGTCCTGAGGAGCAGCATCTTCAAAGCAATGGGTATTGGAGCGATGATGTGATCTCACTGCTTTACCCATGCTATTTCCAACAAAAATTTAGATGGAACTTTTTTATGCCATACGCACACAAGTAGGGCTGCAGCATTCAAAGCAAGTTAGTCAAGCTGCTAGCGGGGACATTCGGTGTCCAGCATCCTTAGGGGGTCTGCAATATAGCTGTGTGAACTAACAGTTCTTAAAGTTTGGTTCTCAGGAACAACCAAAGTGATTTGCAAAGCTGATAGTGACCATTTCTGAGTCGCTATCAGTTATGTTATTTTATAGTGGATGTACGTGATTTTAAAATGAATATGTGTCTATAGTTTGCTCACATAAGTCATTCAGCGAAGATTGTGTAGACAAACCATTGAATTTGTCTCTATCAAAGACGTTAACGTTTCTTCTTGTTTCACTTCAGGATGTACTCTGAGGTGCTATGAAGCCCTGTGTCCCAGTGGACACTCAGAAAAGAGTTAAAATCTTCTAGAAATCTGAGTTCTTTAACTTTAGTGAGTAGAATCCAAAACTGAAGAAAACAGGGGTTTGCAATTAGGTCAAAGGGCAGGCGGCCTGGAATATCATCTCCTCGAGGTAGAAGATCCAGAGCTGTGACCTGAGGAGTCAGGTGGGACTTCTGTCTTCTCCACAAGGTGTGGTGGTCACTTTTATTGTCAGCATCACTGTCACCGATTCTGTATGGATTTACCCATCCCGTCGGCTTTGTAGACCCTCACAACCCACTGGCACCCTGCAAACACAGCGTGCTTGCGGTACTTCTTTTCACATCCAAAGTCCCTGTGCTGTTCTCCTCGAGCCCTTATCACAGCCCTTTATGAGGAAAGTGTCTCCAGGTGCAAGGTGATCGGGCAGCTCCTGGTGCTGAATCCCATTCCCCAAAGAGCTGTCCAAGGTTCTGAAGGCACACCAGCCATGAAATCACTCTGTTTACGGAGCAAGAAAATAAATTCAACTTGTATGGTTTTCATTCCTGATAAAAATGGTTGTCCCAAGATGCCCTCTTGCTTGCAATCCTGTTTAGTGCTGATCTACATCATCTCAATAAAAGACGATTTAGAGCTGTCACTTCCAGCCTTTTGGGCCACATTTTGAAGAGGATTGAAGGGTATCAGGTGAACGTGAAGCTTTGATATGGGACTGAAGTTCACCAGCTTTGACCCAATATATCACTGCCTTAACATCTCCTCAAAAGCAACTGTACCCATTACATTACTTTGTTTTCATTAACAAAGAACAAAATAAAATATTTGTGTTTTTTTTTCACATACATATATTTACTAAAAGAGATGGAGTAGAGCTGAAATGATTATGTGATAAAAAGAGGCTGTGGGCTGCTGACAGCCCACCGTAAGTTTGGCCTTGTCGAAATTCTCCAAACAAAAAAGTGTAACCCTTGACGTCATTCCCTGCACTTCACTGGGCTACACCACACACCTCTACTAAAATTATAATGTTTTGCTCAACCACTGCTTCTATACCTAGCAATGGCTGTCATGAAAAAAAATAGGAACGCAGATCCCCCTGCCAGGTGTGGACCTGCTTGGTGGTTTTTAAGGACACATGGAGAGACTGACCTCATCACAGTGAGCCCTTTGTATCTAGGAAGCCCCTCCCCACACCCCCCACAGTTTGTGAGCTCTGCAGGATGACCTGGCTGGTTTACATACACTTTAGACATATCACTTCAGGGTGATGGCCCAAGCGACCCACTTGTTTGCCGAAACACCTAAACAAACCAAAACCGTGGTGAGCAGGTGTGCTTGGTCGGATTCTCCGCACCGCACTTCTGCTGCACATTTCTAGAGTGGGTTGGCCGTCATTATAATTAATGTTCATAGGAGGGAGCTTTGGGGGAGACTTGAGCACCGGACAGGCAGGGAGCTATTATGGATGGCATGGTGTAAAGTTACAAAGGGAAAGCAATTCTGGCAGATGACAGGCCAGGTTGCCCTGATCAATACTTGATTGAATGCTTTAGTGCATTTTTACCTTACTCAGATGGGACCCGGGCTTCAGGTATTGATAAAGAAATCTGTGCAAGAATATTGCAGAAATTTTAGTGCCGACAACAGTCACCTTGTTTTGTAGCAGTTGCTTTTATATTCAAAGCGAGTTAGCGGTTTGCTCATTTATACTGTGGAGTGATTTCATACTCAATGTCAGGGTAAACGGTTTGCTCAACAGTCCTACATAGACGCTTACATGTTGATATTCTGCATAACCTGCTGCTGTTAATACTTTTGAAATATAAATATAAATAAGAGAGCTGGCAGCTGATGTGATAATAGCAGTGAAGGCAGAACGATGTTAAAAGGTCCATCAGTTTATAGTTTAGTAAGGTCTTTGGGATTTTAGAGATGGGCTATAAATACAGGGAAAGGAGATTACAAGAACATATAGTGCATATATCTGTGAATATACTGTAGCATAGTGGTCTGGTGTCACGTGCCAGCTGTAATGGATACCCATTACCGTGCCATGTATGTGTTTAAACATTCATGGTCCACTCTGTAGTGCTTAGAGCCGCACCCGCCAACACGTCCCCCTTCTCTAAATCACAGCGCCATTACTCCATCGCTGTTGTCACATTCTCAGCACCGAGAGCGCGAGGGTCTCCGCTCGGAGACCCCTCGTTCCATAAATAAGCCAGCGCGGCCGATGCGGTGCCAGTGATTTATAAGCTTCTCCCCTCCTTTCCCGCTTTCTTTTTTGTCTCTACGGATTCCCACTTCTGGCAGTTTCTGGTGGCTGGTGAGCGGCCTCCACGGGCAGTTCCCAGTTACGAGAAACGTTATTGGATTACTTCAGCCTTGCTGCTCTGAAAGCGAAGGCCTGAGAAACCGAAATAATTTGAAATCTTGATGAACCCTCATAAACCCTGATTACAACACTGGCACCCGCGGCTCATCCGCGGTAAAAGATTGTCCTCTCCTTGAAGTGACATCATAAGTGGCCCTCTGTTAATTGGTTTCTTAATGGATTTGAAATAATCAGTTTGGGGACGGCTTTTCGTCTGGGAGGTCCCCCCGTCTGGAGAGGCCCGGCAGCTCCGTGCGACTCCCTCCCCGGAGAGGGGAGTGAGATGTCTTCAGGCCGGGCTGGGATCAATTGTGCTGAAGGGCAGGGAGAAAGGTAAAAAAGCTCAGGTCATTTGGGGACACATGAAGACACCGCAAGGACAAATCTGTAGGCTTTTACATTTTCTGGCCAGCTTCCCCGGAATGGGGGAACTACAGATTTCCCGGCTCCAAACGCTGAAGACCCAGTTAAAGATGGCCAAGCCGCTGTAATGCCGAATTCCCATTTAATGAGTCCGGATTTGTTTGAACGTGTATGCTTCAAGTGTACCGGGTTGTACATTTTTTAAAAACCATTCTTTACACGAATACTTGCTTTGATAATTCTACACAGTGTCTTCTATGTTTGTCATCGTGACATCACAAAGCTGCATGTGTTGATACGTAAGTGGGAGCAGCGCAAGTATGACCGTTTCCCTCTTCCACCACAGTCCCAGATGACCAACTCTGCGGATTTCCATGAATTCATGACCGGACTAGACTTGAAATAACATCTAGGGGCTCTTGTTGGAGGAAATGAATTCTGTTTTTTGCACCAAAGGATTTGTTTGCCATAGAAGGAAAACTTGGAATACACCTTCTGTCCGATCCCTTGCCAGATGACTCCTTAATGTGCCGGATCCCAACTGCGCTTGATAGGGGTAAAGGACACGCTTCTCATACCGTGGGTCTAGGAGAGTTTTTGCCTTTTTCTGGAGGCTGAAAGACCTATGTTATTCTTCATATTATATTTAAAATGCGAAAGAGGCGGTTAAAATGGGCCCAAATATGGATTTGTCCCTAATTCTGCTTGTAACGGTTGCATCGGCAGTGAAAAGGCATTGAACCAATGAATTGCCCCTGTGGGTCCAGCACGAGCCGCGCAGCCTCTGGTTGCTCATCGTGCCAGCGTCGTTCCTTTTCGATTGCTGCGATAACTCTCGCCTTGCGTAGCTGTAATCCCATTATCGCCTTGTGCTACCCGTACGAGTTGCCTGCACCTTACCTGCAAATTGGAGATGCAGCGCCACTCTCACCTAATGATCGGGAACAAAGCCATTGGGATTTTTGTTTCGAAACATAAAGACATACAAACATACTGAAAAAATCTCAGACCTCTATAGACTTTTTAAGGCTATTCCCTAGCTTCCTTGTAGCTATCTGTATTGTTATTTGACTTTCCGATATTCAATTTTTGACATTTTTCATTGGTTATTATTAATAACTGTTATTGTCATTACTAATTCCTATTACTACTTAATACTTTTCTAGTAAAAAACAGTCCAGATTTTCTTTTGTCCACTGCTGCATTCAAGTTGGCCCAAAAACTTAGACCATGTAGGAAAATTACACCACGCAAGTGTGAGCAAGGCTGTGAGTTGCATTGCATTGTGGGAAGCTGGCACCCACTCCGTCAGCAGTGCTCCAGGACTCTATAGTCTTGCAAACAAATGCATTCCAGCTGGGAGTATTGCGGGACACTCGATTTCCAGAAGTGGGCTTCAGAAAAACTCAATCACTCCAGAAGCTGTCAATCTTCCCAAAGTGGCTGCGCAGGTTATTGTCAGTTGTGAGGTGAAACACCGAACTCTCTTCACTCGCTGTGGGTGTCCTTCCACATCCAGCAGGTTTCAGCAGGAATGCTGGCACTGATCTGCCTGGCAATAGGGAGCCAGAGTAGGTGCTTGTTGGGCCGACAGAACAATAATTCTCATCTCTAATTGACCCACCTTGTACCCCCTCGCCACACGAATGTCCCGCAGCTCTGCCAGCAAGCATCCTGGAACTAATTCTCCACCCCCTCTTCCTATTACACACCTGCAGACATAAGCGAAGCTTTGGAGGGAAGCGGGTTAAATGCAGCCAAAGCATCCCAGTCCACCACCTCCGGGATGCGAGCAGACTTGCGAGGAATAATCTGATTATCTATAAGCTTGTACCATGTCAAAAGGCAAGATAGCAGCCTTCACCACTTTGTTTGCTCGAACTGGGTGCGTACACGCCGGCCTATGTGAGGATAAGCAGCTCATTCGAAGAAAGATCTGCCTTTTGATATTAGCACGGTGGCCCGGCTCATGGTTTTAGCAAGTTAGCCAAGCCGCTAGCGGGGACATCCATCAATCTCAGGGAAATTCAACGTTCCCTCGATGATGGGCTCCTGACCTTTGCCCCCTGGTTCTGAGACATCTTCCCTTTCTACTTAATCACCAGCTGTTTCTGATCGAAGCAGCTTGCACGGAACCTGAAAGAAGAAGGTCGAGCGGCTTCTAACCCCCTCCGCAAATCCGACGATGAGGAAGGACCCCGAGTCACACTTTAATGCATTGAGGAAAGCGCATGATCGGATGAGCTGGTTCCATGCCAATTAAATTTTGCCACTATGACACCTAAGCCAGATTTGGTCCGAACATGAATTGCGGCCGTCTGCGTGCAGAAATTAATTCTTCAGCTCAAGTGATAGGTATCATCAGTAAGGGCCACGGTTTCAATTTTTTCCTGTAAAGGAAGTTGACCCCATAATTGTAACAGTGTTATTTTAAACCTCTAATGCTGAGCTTTTCGCCGCAAACTGTGACGCATGTCAGCCATCGTAGCATCACACAGCCTCTTGTTAGGGTCTGTGCAATATTTGATTTGTTTGCTGGGGGCTGCAGAGGTCAGTTTGGAAATGATAGAAATTAAGGATGGAAACCTTACTAAAGACTCCATCAGGAGGAGCTCCTTTACCACCACCACCACCACCACCACATTGATTCTCTCTCTACATCACTTCCGTGCCCATAGCACTCGAAATAAACGTGCACATTGGAGTAGGTGCTGGAAAAACTCTGTCCCCAGCCAATTTCACTCTGTTGGGTATGGCTGGTCCAGACAAGGTGGTACCAACACTTGGGGTAGGTCATCAGCTCCATGCTTTCTAACACTCCTGCCGGGTTTGTCATTTGGACCCAAAATGTGTGACGATCAGCTGTGTTTGCCCACTGGACTGATTCACATTGATATTTTAGAGCCGGTCTCCAAGCGCCTGTGGCAGAGAGGGGTGGAGGGAATGGCGCTCACGATGAATATCCTAGTGCAATTGTCTAATAGAACGCATTACACAATGACAAAGGCCCCCTGAGGAGAAAAGGTAATTTAGAAGCAGAATTATGAGGAATTATGCTTTGAAAGACCGAGAGTGTCAGCAGACAGGCAGGGACTGGGGACCCTGAGATAATTGAGAGCTTTATTATGGGATTTCTGGTCACCGGTGATCCTCAGGGCTGCTGAGCGTGGCAGTTGTTAGGGACGCAGCATCCATGTACAAGCCCAAAGAGCCCACCCGGCCTGGTCCTACCACCATGCAAAGGTCATGCGTAACTGATGCAGCACCTAATAAACTGATGTAATCTCTTTCAGTGTCTTTTCAGATGATGGGATAAATGGATCTTCACCATATGGGTGGGCAAAAAAATAAATAAATAAACAAATAAAAAAAGATGTAAACACAAGGCACATGATTAGATACTGGACATAAAAACATGACTGGTACAGCCTCTGGGCAGTTTGGCAAAGGGTTTCCCAAATGAATTCGACAACGGGGCCACAACTTCGCTCATCTTGATCATCTGATGGTTAATGGAGGTGAAAATCACTTGTTTGGTTGCATAATATCCTAGGTTCATTATTTTATGCTTTTGCTCTTTGCTTTAATGTACAGTAATCTAAGGGCAATTTCTTAAGGGGCTTTGCCGAGCTTTGATCTTGGAGGCAGGGAGATGCCGAGGAGCTTTTTCTAAAATGGCTCTCTTAATACGAGCCGCAAACGCTGAGAAACGATGCTTCGGAAAGGGTGGGAAGCAGGTGCTCGGAAGGTATGAGAATCCAGCAGGGAAAAGCGCAATCCCGAATCCATCTCCCTTTCCACAGACACGCGAGGGGATTTTTTTTGTTGACGCCTGTAGGAACTCGTGCGTGTCGCAGGCTGTCAAGTGTTAAAAGTGTCCAGGAAACGGCTCTTGCAGCAGCCGAGCAGTGGCACTGTTTTCGACCCACACCTACAGCTTCTGTGTATTATTCGTAGAAAAGACCACCTTTCCCGGCCCTGTTTGTGATGCATGCTGAGCATTCTGGGGGAAAAAAAACGTCTCGTCATACAAAAGTGCACTTATGGTGTACGTGAACATCTCCTTCGCGTCTCATTTTTTGTTTTGCAGGTGCCTTTCTTTGTGTACACATGAGTGCATTTTTCCTCCAAACCAGCATTATTATTTTTGACAGCCATGCTTACTTTGGAAAAATGATTTCTAGAATGAAGCCAGCAGGAAAAAAAAAAAAAAAAAACACATGTATTTACCAATCCAGGTGTCTTTTTGCCCGCAAGCATTTGATATGGACAAAATGGTGAAACAGTCTTCTTGACAGTCTGAAACATTGGTATTTAACCCTTGGAGATGATAAAACCTACTGAGCGTGTCCAGATGTCACACCTCCTCCTACTTTGTCTTCACGAATGTGGATGCGCTGTGCTATTTTCCCCTCCTAAATATTATTAAGAATAGATTTGTGTTTATGGATATGCATGAGTACAGAATTCATTATTTAAAGTGTTGGTGTGCTGAAGTATTGAAGATTTTTTTATTTCCTTTGTCTTTAATTCTTTTTTTTTTTTTTGCACAACGTGTCTAGAAAAAGTAATTGACCGTGACAATGGATGTGACTGACGTTGTGTCACTCCGCCTAAAACCCAGTCATTTTCATCACTTGTGTCACGACTCTTGGCAGGGCTCCCTAATAAAACCTGAAAGTTTATATATTTTTTCCCATTTTCTGACAGTCTTCTCCGTAGTTAATGATGGTACCTTTTTCAATCTTTGACAGCTTCAGCTTTATGCTGTAGAGAGAATTTTATTCTCACCTAAAACACATTTTAAAAAACATTTAGCACAGGTCGTTTCAATTAAAATAACTGATTTTCTTTCAAATTTTAATTTCGGTACAATATGGCCTTAGCCTTTTAATGCCTGATATTACTAAGTTGTTACTAGGAAACTAATCTGTTTAAGGAATTAGCATACCATCATCTCCACATTCATGAGCAAATCCTAATATTAAACATCCGAAGAAATATATTACATTATATTATATTTCATATATATATTCAAATATTTAAAAAAAATAAAATAAAATAAATTAATTTAATTTTGCACTGGGGATAAAACAAACACAGGAGGATGACCTTGTCTCTCAAAACTGCCAAAGGTTAATTTCATGCAAAGTCAGTGCTACTAAAGACTTTTATTACAGATGTTCAGCAAAATGAACGTTCGGATGAGCTGCTTTACTGTGCATGCAAAGAATGAGATCATTACACTAATGTGTTGCTAATATAGAGAAAATCCAAATAGTGCGACATGCTGCAAAAGTTGAATAATGCTGATACAAACTTCTGTATGACTATATGATATGTGATATGTATATGATATTTCATATATATATATGAAATGCCGTACTGTATGTGCCTGTTTTCTGCTAAGTCAAAGGTGGGAAAATAAGGGAAAACAATGTTTACTAAATATTAAAGATGCCCAGTGGATTTTGCATGATGAAATTTTACATCATTTTTGTTTTCTCTGCCTCAAAACGTGAAGTCATTCCAGTTTTTATTTTTTTTTTTAAACTTTTTTCTCTTAAAGCTGATAACATCCACTTAATTTGGAGGCAGTCCAGCTCGATGGCCCCTGTGACAGCAAGAAGAAATGGAAATTTAATGTTTGCATGCGATGTAAACACCCTCCACTTCGGCATTAGACCCTCGTACACTGCGATGGGTGGGGGCGGCGGCTGTTTATTGCTGATCACAGAAGCAGTTGATCAAGGCATGTGGTCCGTCACTCCCCCATGCCTCCTCCTGCTGCCTTTCTGCTAACTCAAGTATAAAAAGCAGACTTTCCTGCAGATAAGCAATTTTTTTGTTATCTCTCAAGTTGGGAACTTTACTCACTCATATCACAGTTCCTCAACTTACTGTTCGCCCGACATCACACAAAGGCTTCGCATGATGCGACGTCTTGTTCCTGACTGCCCCCACCCACCCACACACACACACACACACACACACACTGGACTTTGCCACAGCTCTGTTCCCAATTTTTATTCGCAGTTGAACGAACAATTGAACTCACTTTAGGTTGGGCTGGTTATGTGGGAACCCTCTGTTTATAAATTAGGTTCCGAACTATTTATATTAACAGAAATAAAAAAAAAAAATAGAAAAAGTCATAGCCTCCAGGAGTCAAAAAGAAATTAATGAATGAGAAGACTAGAAAGCAGACTGTTGCATTCTTAAATTTGAGAAAACCGAGAATTATCGGTTTCCCCCAATGCTGTTGGAGGCAAATGCTGTGAACGGAGCAGGGCGGCGCAATATAGGATAAACGATTAGGAGGTCCACCCCCTAGCAGCCAGATCATTACTGAAGCCAAACATTGGAGCAATTGTCAGTCAAAGCAGGGCACCATGCAGGGATCAATATTAGAACCATTATCATCTGCCGGGCTTATTTAATGACTTTGCCCCCAGCTTGTAGTGGGAGTGATATTAACTTGTATTTAGACAACACCCAGACCAAATGGGACCTGTCGGTATTGATCACGCAGAAAGGAATTGTGGCAACTTTCAGCAATGATCTGTATGAAACAAACAGAAGCAAACAAACAAAAATCCAATTGGTTGCCAGATAAAATCAACAAGGGAGAAATTCTTCCAAAAAACACAAATTATCCAGCTCTGATTAAACATCCCAGACTTAGGGCTGTTAGTTGACCAAAAAAAAAAAAAAGAATAAAGAAAGAAAAATAATTTTGTACCTTTTGATGACTCTCCGTGAGGGGCAAGGAGGTAAATGGCCAGTAAAGAGAGGTGGACACTAGATTCACAGGAAAGCTGCACCTTTAAGTTTATGTGGTTTAATAATGAGCTGGAGGCCCTTTGGACCGAGCCAGTTGAGGTCTTTGGAATTTCCCGTTGATCTCATTGGCCATCGTGATGCTTCCTGCCCTCAGCAACAGGACTTTAAGCAGTGTTTGCTCTGCTGAAGCACTTCATTAGAAGGGAATCAGAGCTGAAAACTCGGGATGCCGGATGGCAAGTTGCTGACACCAAGGAGAGTGCCACAGGTACCGAAACCCCTGGTGTCCATGGGCTTGAAACGCAGCAGCCTCCTCTACCTCATTATTATCCTGTGATTTCCAAATAGCCCCCAGAATAGCAAGGAAGCTAAGTGTGAGTATTGGGCACCATCTGGTAAACCTAGGGATGCTTTCCGAAGCTTTGCACAGGGTGTGAAACCTATACCGTCCCCTCGCTCACGTATCCTGTGGTCAAATGCCGAAAGAAATGACCGTAATATTGGTAAAAAAAAAACAGAACACTGTAATTTTGTCGAGTAGTATCTCCCAATTTTCTTGCCGACAGTGCTAGGTTGACTAAACACGTCTGTCTTGTGTAGCACAAGCCCACAAGCCAGGGCATAACATGCTCTTCCCATTAAAGGACCATTAGGATCCCCACCACCCCCAGTAAGGCTTCGATTTGCACAGTGGTCAAAATGTTAATAGATATGTGCCTCAGAGGAGTGCTGTCCCCAGCACTGAGTTACCGCTGCCCATTAACGCCGAGTTGGAGGATTACTCATGTATCTCAAGCCCCAGGGAAGGATCAGCCAGGCACTGCAGTTTAATTATGGCCGGGGCCATTGCAGGGCTTTACCCTTCTCTGAGATCGCAGCCTCAAAGGAGGAACCAGGTCTACAAAAGGCAGTCCTTGGAATGAGGATCATCAGCAGCTGCAGACTCATCGTCCTCGGATCTCAGCACTGGTTTAGCCCGTGCATGCAGGCTGTGTGGTGTGGTCAGCAGAGCATGTTTGAAGAAGCATGCGCGTGTCCATGGGTACCTGTTTGACTAAACCCCGGTTGTGTAATGTCATGCACAAGAGGCACATGGTATGAGAGGATCATCACCGCCTTACCAGTTGCTATGAGCGGGATATGAGGCTGTAGCTCAGAACTATGTGGTATTTTGAGGAAGACAGCCAGGGGGTTGGCTGTAGGGCAGAGGGGGGATGGTGCACTGGCATTGTTTTTGTCAAATGGCAGACAACTCACCCCTTGATGCCCAAGAGTGTGTTATCATCATTTCAGTTCTCCTCTCCCCTTTTCTCCTTGGCTCCTTCCAGGAGAGGGAATGCGGTGGGCTGTCTAGCACTATGTGTGTGGGGGGAGGTTGTCTGTGTTCTGCTGTGTCTGAGAGCCAACCAGCTTCAGGGTCTGATCCTGGCTCATTCTGTTAGCGTCATTTTGCTCTAAGCTCACCAGGAGAACCTGACGTGACAGGCATCACAAATACCCCCATCACCTTGCTCCCTCCCCACCGCCTCCCAGCAGTATTCCTGCTCTCTTCAGACTCCTTCAAAAAGAAGAGAAAAATGAGGAAAGGGGACAGAGAAAGGGGTTGAGTGCGGGACGCCTCCTTAGCAAATCAAAACATGTCCTCTCAAGTTCCGAATCTTTTCGGACAGCCTTGTACCACCACGGGGGCCCCTAGTTTAACTAAATCTGTGGACAGTGGTTCCAACTTTCCAATTACCCTGCCACAGAGTGCCAACAGGACTGTTGATCCCCTCAGAGGAATCGCAATCCTTCATCCCAGTGAGTCACAGGTTTGTGTCAGCCCTCCCAGGGTAGAGGAGAAACCCCCGTGATGGCTGTCAGCCTTCCCATTACATAACCGAGAAGGGCAATCCATTTCATTATGCTGAGAGGCCCATCGTACTACTACTACAACACATAAATGATTCAGCTAGAGTAGAAAATGTCATTTAGTCATTTTTTTAATCTAATCTGGGTGTCCTGAACCCATATATCGTGCACTTTTTTATTTATTTAAGAAGTCAAAGCAGAGCAGTCTACGAATTCCCCTGCAGAGTCATTCTCAGCTGGGACCTGGAGTATGAGCAGAAAGGCACATGTGGTAGCCACTGTGATGCAGTGAATACGATTTCTCTCAGTACTTATTGTTTTTCATTTAACATTTTACAACATACCCTTGCCTTAAATATCTTGGGGTCATTAGCTAACAACCCATGAAGTTGCAACATGCAGGGTTGAAGATGACTGCCTGGGTGGGCGGTGAAGCATGGCTTGGGCCTATTAACTGGAATAGCTTTGTTGGGTCTTTAAAATGGCTGCCAGAATAGCATTTGCTTGGTATCTTCCAAAGGAGCAATTTATATCTTCTTTAAATTATAGTTTTGTGCTACAGGTATATGCACTGTATGGCTGAAAGTGTGTGGACGTCCCTTCTAATGAGCAGAGCTGTTTCAGCTGCACCCACACAGCATACAAACACGTTGTAGACAACTGTGTGCTTCCAGGTTTGTGAAAGAAGCTCTTTTCCTCCTCAAGCATGACTGTGCCCCCCTGGTGCACAAATTGAGCTGCGTAAATACATGGTTTGCCCAGGTGTACGCAGAAGAACTTGAACGGCTCCACAGAGCCCTGACCTTAACCCCATTGGGAACACCTTTAGAATGAACTGGAATGCCAACTGCGAGCCAGGCCTTCTTGCCTGACCTCATTGATGCTCTTGTGACTGAATTCCCACAGCCATGTTCCAAAATCTGGTGAAAATCCTTCCCAGAACAGTGGAGGCTGTCATAGCAACAAAGGGGGGGGAGGCGATTCCATAGTAATGTTTGGAATGGGAAGTTCAACAAATGCATTTGGGTGTGATGCTGAGGTGTCAACACACTTTCGCCCAAAAAGTGTATTTAGGTTTGGTTTTAATGAACAGAAAAGAGAATTTTTTTGCATGATGTTGCAGCTGAATATGCCATTTTTATAAGACTGTTATTGATTTTAACAGCTCTGGCATTGTTTCATGGTGCTCCAGAAAGATCTGCTCCACTCAAGCTCCATGCTGGCAACACTCTCTCCCACTTGTAAACGTAGCAGAAGCACTTCCCAGGAGAAACTCATAGATGGTGCACTGCCTGAATGCAGTCTTCCTCCTGCAGGTTATCAAAGAGAGCTATTGGCTCACCAGTTCAGCACTGGCAAGAAGAGTTGGGCCTGGGATAAAACAAAAAAGTAGTGTGCACGCACACACACACACACACACATACACACAAAAGCTGGAGGCTCACTTTGTGATATGCAAGGACTTATATGGTTTATTAATTAGAGCAACATGTTCTTGTACAGCGGACGGATGGAGTCTTACTGAATCAGAATGCACCTGTATATACGTATTTGGATACTGGTGGCTTGGCTCATCCTTACTGGCAGGGCTGATGGTGTGAAACCTGCTGTCTGCTTCCAGGAGAAATGGAAACAACAACAACAACAACAACAACAACAACAACAACAACAATAATAATAATAATAATAATAATAATAATAATAATAATAATAATAATAATAACAACTCTTAGTTAATTTGTAAGGGCCATCTATGCTTTTCTACACATTCTTGAAGGGCTGTTTGAGGAACCTTTCCTGCGATAAGTTATACTCTGTAATTTTCACAGACTGTTATGACAATAAAAAAGGAAATTATTTCGTTGTAGCCCAGTTAAGCACAGCAAAGGTTTACAAACTCTAAGCCTCATTGAAACCCCTGAACCCACAGCCCAGAACCTCCTACCCAGCAACTCCAAGGCATCACTGTGCTACCTTTGTCTTCCATTAAATGCATTAAAGGAGAAAAGTAAATCACTGGAATTTTTTTATAATGTATATTGTTGCATGTATTGCGGTGAATGCAGGATTCTTCCACAAATTTAAATGTGTTCAGGGTGTAATGTATTGCTTTTTTGAATATATGGCAGGCTTGTGTTTTAGTTTCATAACACTAAAATATATCAGCATTTATTTCACTTCTCATTGCTCACACTGCTGCAGGTTTTACTTGTACAGAGGAGAGCCTCTAGAGGGGCATCAGTGCAAACTGAGTCGGCTCTTGGGAAATGTGGGGTTTTATAGCTGTTTCGACTCGGCTCTTGGCTGCGGAGAAGCGGGATGTCTGTTTCCGTTACCCCTTGGATTAAAATGCACTTACCGAAATATATCTGCCAATGTGGCTGAGACAGAGCCTTGGAGGAAGGCCAAGGTTTTTGGGCGCAAAAACATGGCCAGTGTTTCAGTGTGCCGTCAGATATCTTGCATCATTTTTTTTCTTTTTTGGTCCCTTCAGCTCCTGGAATATTCTGCAATATGTTGTTTGTTTTATTTTTTTAACAAATTAAGTATGTAGCTTGACTTTTATTATTTGTATAATGATTGTTCAACCTGAATTGGCCCTGACTTAAAACAGTTTTCTTGCATTGCCGCCCATCTATTTTTCATGAACAGTAAATACAGGAAAGTGCCACCCCATCTTCAGAAAAGTCAAGGCTGAATGATTTCCTAATGTGAGACACAACTTACTTGACCAACGCTCTGGGCGCGGTGGGGGTGGGTCTATCTGATGTGCTGTAATGACATTATGCAGGCCAAAGCTGCCCCAAGACATGGTGCAAATATACAGCATAGCCCCATCTGGTTCAAGCCGGTTTCAGGAATGCTGTGCAATGCCTCCCTGGGTGACGAACACACAAAAGCGAGAAATTGAAGAACCCTTTTTAGAACAGCCATCCACTGTGCATGTTTCACCTGTGCTATTCAGGACAATTCTGTCTGTGAAAGGTTTAAAAATAACCAGCTAGTTAAATAATGCTCAAATGTATAACCACTTCAAATATTTTGTCCAGAAAAATTTAAGTTTCTGACTTTTCTTCACAGTTTTTTTGGCTCCAGCTCTCATACGGCCCAAATGAGGCTGTCTTGTCACCTGGCAACTTCAAAAGGAAATCCCTATTATAAAAAAGTTGAAGTTACTGTGCACCGTTTCTTTGTTGTCTGTTTGATGTCTGTTTAACTAACGGTTTTGGTTGTACTGTATATATTTATCCACCGTACGTCAGAATGCATTTAGTTTTAGCCACACCGTGTCTGTGACCGATAATGATGAACCTGCAGCTACCAATTTCCCCTTTAACCATGCAGCCTATTCATTTTTTATGCTTCATTTGTCAAAATAAAATTAAACTTTAATGGTTTAATACTTAAGACTTTAATAACAGCAATAATATCTAATAGACTCTAATTATAAAATAAAATGCAATTCCTGGAAATGCAGTGAATCTGCTTGATTTGGCAACTTGCCAATCGATAAAGATGCTTCTCTAGCGGTCGAAACAAGTGGATAAACAGGAATTGGTTAATATTATCGCTAATACTATTATTACTCGTGTTTTGTAGCTGGATTCCATTTCAGCACTTTACAGAAATGCTTATATAAATAATGCAGTGTCTGGCAAAGCAGCAGTTAGGAGTACAGGGACTTAATGGCCAAGGTACCAAGAAGCTGGGGTCTCAGGTGAAACTCTGCTGTGGTGGCATTAAATAAAACATCCAGCTGTTAATGGGAAAAAGTCACTTTGAATTAAATGATCAACTGCGCTAAAAAGTAACGACATACAGTACATCGAAAGAGCAGCGATGGTTCTGAACTTTCCATAAAAACCCTGTGTGTCCTTTGACTGTCATGTCTGACTTCAGTGAGGTGACTGAAGTGACTCAGCTTCTCATTCTAGCAAAGGGATCTTCTTTGGTTTGGCAGGAAATGAACTAAACTGCACCACAAGTTTCTGTGGAACTGCCTGTGATGTACAGTACTCTGCTCATACCGTAGTTCTTTTCATCTCATGCTAATAGTGGGGAAGGGTGAGTCCCATGGATAAAGCAGCTCACCTCTACAATTCCATTACCATATTCTCCTTTTAGTATTATTACAGATGAATTTTATTATTTAAAAATGTCTTACTCATTTTTGAACTGGGTTACTTGGTGAGTGTATTATTATTATTATTATTATTATTATTATTATTATTATTATTATTATTATTGTTGTTGTTGTTGTTGTTGTTGTTGTTGTTGTTGTTGTGATGCATATGGACTATGCTGGAGCAAGTATATAGAACAAGCAGTGCTGCCACTTCATAGCACCTGGACTTTTCAGGTTGTGGGCTCGAATCCAGACAAGTCTATCTGAGATTTGATATTCTCACTGTGTCAGCATATGTTTAACCCACCTGCTCTGGTTTCCTCCCACATTCCAGAGACATTTATCTTAGTTAATGGGTCAAGACCACGCAACCGTGACCTGGAAAAGCAGTTAAGAATAATGGATTGATGGATAAAGGAGATGCTAATTTGTTCACAACATGCTGATGAAAAATGAATTTGTCAATTTAGTTAAATAAATCATTTTTAGCCTTAATTCTTTTTGTTTGACTAACTGCTAAACATGCAAATCTGTGTTACTTAATAATTATCCATTTTACAACTTTGTCAGTACATCTATTAATATGATAATTACAAAAGCCTCATAAATAAAACAATAAATAAGAAAGTAAAAGTGTGCTGCAGTGCAGAGCAGATATAATATTTAGAGGTTATATGGGCTACATGTAAATCCAAGTTCTAAAGGTGTGTTGTCATCTTTGTCTGCTAATAAATGTCAGTATCTATAATTCAGTGTCAACATTATCAGTAAATACTGGTTAAAAACTCAGTTACATGCCTTCTAACTTGGTAAGCCTAGCTGTTTTAATTCATTTAACGTAGCTATGCCACTTGCTACTTTATTTGATTTTATTGATGCAGAAGAACTGCAGCTGGACCATTAAGATCACAAACTGACCCACTATAGCAAGTTCATGGAATGTGAGAAATCTGATCGTCTTTTAAGTTTCTCAATATTTTAAAGATTAAAATTAACTGGAGGATTTCATTTTGAGTTATTTTGGGTACTGGTTTGTTTCTTGCTACAGGATAGTTAGTGTAGTGATTCCTTCTCATGGTTTATTGGATTGCCATGCCAGGAGGTCTTGAACGTATCAATGATACTGAGCTGAGCTATTGATAGATTATCTATCGGGGGCTTTCTCATGATGAACAGGTTTCAGCTGAGATGCTGAGGTGCCAGACTAACACAGACTACTGGATAGCAGCTCTGTTTCTGTGGTAGAAAGGTCTGACACTCTACTTCCATATCTTGCTACCAAAACCCAATGAATAGTTATGACAAATTGCCTTTGAATTGTGGTGCTGGGGGAAACTGCCATGGGCCTCCCACAGAACGAATAAATTGGTGTTGCATGACATCAAACCCAAGCTCACTTTGGAAGCCCAAATGACAACACCTCAACTTTGTAACTTTAGCCACATTATGCAGAGAAAAGGGTCATTAGAGAAAGACATTACGCTTTGCAAGCAGAAGGTCAACCGAAAAGTGGAAAACCACCAAAGAGATAGAGCGACACAGTAACGGTGGCTATGAATACCACTTTAGCAGCGCTAAGCCGCCCAGCTGAAGACCGCTTATTATATCGGACAACAATCGACAGGGTTGCTATGAGTGGAAAATGACTCAACGGCACCTAACAGCAACAAAAAGCACAGTGGTTATGGATAACAACTTGTGATCTAAAGCTTATCTTCTCAAATTCCAACCTTTCCTTTCCCATTGTGAACTGCTTTGGATGATGATGTCATAGAGATAGTAAGAAAAATTAAGCTTTTTCATGTGAGTTGGGGGAAGTGTAGTGGTTCTAGCCCGCCCAAACCCCTTGTGTCAAAAGCCACAAGCTGAACTCCCGCTATAGTACCTTCCTTGAATTGTTTCAGTAAAAAAACAAAAAATTCTAATGTACGTGTGTATATAAGTAGCTTATTATACAGAAATTTTCTTCTATATTAAACTTAGCATTATTTTATTAATTGTCTAATTGACAATATCATACTTAATTCATTAAAAAAACGAATATTATTTAATATGCTGAATGTTAAACCTTTATATTTGAAGCTGTTAACATTTCCCATGGTTCATTACATTGACAACTTTATTATCATCATCATGCTTGTCAGCAGAAATTTTTTTTAAAAAATCTGAAACACTCAGGAATTAAAAGACTGCGGGTGTCAAATCTTGTGTCTGCTGGGTTTAAGAATGTGCTGAAGGAAAATGACTTTATGAAGTAACGGTACCATTGCCTGCGAGTGCTTTTTAACTCCAGTCTACAGAAATCCCACACTTTTACTCCATCCCTTGTAAAATCGCGCTATGGGGTGACTTTACGAAAAAGAAATGTATTCGCCATGCATTTCATTGTCAATTAGTTGAGCTTTTGCTGAAGCCTTGAATACCACTGGGGTCTCTCTGTCTGTGCCCATTTAAGTTAAGATTACTACGAATATGTTCTTAGAACCTCAGATAAGTATGGAGACATCAGAGATTTATGTTAAGGGTGATCATGCATAAATCAAAATGATGTCTGCTCTTGAACAAATGCAGCACGTAGGTGCCGGAAGGGTCTTTTCTCAAAAAGCTGACTACAGAAACATAGAATTTGATACATAACAAGATGTAGAGTTGGACATAACAAGATGTAAAATCATTCTCTTTGATCTCTTCTTGTACTCCTTGAATACTTTACTTGTTGGTTGAGAGACTCCATCCAATCCCTCTGTATATAGACGGCCACGACAGATTGGCTTCTCAGGAACCCATTACATGGGGCTAAAGACGTGATAGACCTTTGGCCAGGTTCTCCTCCTCCACTATCTCCTCCTGCATACACTTTCCCTTTTCATTGACCTCAGTTTCTCCTGCTTTGTCCAATGTAAGTACCATCTTGTCACTGGGATTACTTCATGCAGCATCAACCGTGTCCTCTAGAAATGTCGCTAGATTCTGAAGGGAAAATGTGTGAGGTGGACAGGCCAAAATACATAAATGTTTCTCATAAGTAAAATAAGAAAGTAAAGTGAAGGGACCAAGTGTCAGAACACATGATCATGGTAATGGCCTATGTATGAAAAGGCCAGTGTTTTCCAGCAGTTCTTAGGGCGCTCGAGATGCATTGAAAGAAATACAGGTGTTGTGCAATCATTGTCTATGTAGGTGAGCAGAACTTCTCTTTAGTGCTGAATTTGTGCAGCATGTTGAGGAAATGGAGGTTAAAATCTCTTTTTAATTTCTTAAGTATGAACTGATTCATTTTCTCCTGATTTTCCTTATGTCATTCCTTGCCCCACCATCATGGACCCCATTTTCTATCCACTTGCTCAAACACCCAGTAACAGGGCCTTCTTGGATGCAGGCTGGCTATCTTCCTGGGCAGGACTCAGTGTAGAGTGGGTACACCATGGATAAATATTTAAAAAGTGACGCAAGTGCCCAACACCAGCAAAGACTTTACTGTTGTAGCTGTAGATCAGGCACCTACCTTGCTTGTTGAGCCAGTACAGCTGGTGAGGTAAACAAACCATTGCGCCTGAATCCTGGGCTTCACCGAAAATAGCTGGAGAAACAGGCTGAGGCAGATGCTGGAGACACCGCAGAGAAGGTGATTTTCACTAAATAATATAGATGTTGTTTCTTCTGAAAATTAAACCCCAATGTTGAATATCATTTAAAACTCATTTTAAAATAGATAGACAATCTTCTCTGTGGCGATAGAAGTGCCACAGTTAACAAGATATGAACTTCTCTCCAAATGTGTGGCTTGAGGTTACGGTAAAAGATGTACCTGCTTTACACGGTCTCAACGGAGAGGCCAACGGTGCAGCCTACAGAGGAGCACGAGGTTCAGCATCACCGCTCCACCTGCTGGCACGATGCTACAACTGCAGTCCTGAAATAAGATTGTGTTGATGCCACATGAATTGAGCAGGAAAGCCAATTGACATAAGTAGTATCAGCTGAGGAAAATGCTAATGTAATCTTGGATATTCATTGTGGCTGAACGTGCTGCATTGATGTCTCCTGTCATAAATATTTTTTAAATGTTTTTTTTTTTTTTTTTTTTCCCCAAATAACCTCATTTTTAATTTTCTTCAAACCTCAACATCTCAGCATACAAACTAAACCAGAAAGCATCATATGTGTTGTTGGATTGCCTTTTCTCTTTATTTGTTCACATTTTTTTCTGTCTTCTTGCTTTTTTCTCACATTGTCAGAGGGAATTGAACACTGTTCAAATGCAATGCCTTGAGCGCAGTGGAGGAAAAAGCTGGGAAATAGCTGCACGCATCTTGTACTTTTCTGGTTTTCGCCTACCAGAACTTGCATCTGACCGGTCGTAGGTGACTTTCCTAGATATCCTGTGATGCATGGCTCCATTTTAGCATTGAGTACTTGGCTCCTAAACCATGAGTTTTGTTGGACCTCTTTTTTTTTGATCATCAAACCCTCAAGTTTTAGAATAGTGCTATTGGTTATTGTCAAGAATAAGAAGAAAAGCTAAAAGAAGGGGAAGGCTGTGTTTTATAAGGAAAGTTTCAGTTTTTTTTGCTTAATGCAGATTTGGGGTTGCTTTGGGAAAAGGCTGAACTGTCCAAATACAAACACCTCTAAGATACACGGTAAACCTGATTCAGCATCCTGCTCATCACGCTCAGAACAAGTAGCTGGTGAGCGTTGGGCTGTGTAAAGGCTGTGCTTTCTAACCTGCTGCTGTCCTCCTCTTCTGCATCCACACTGTGGCCCCCTACCGGCCTGGATGCAGCCCACCTTTCCTTCGATCCCCCAACCACACCCCATCATTTTCCACTGTGTTATCTCCAGACCTAGCAGTTCACTTTCACTGACTTGAGGTGGGATGGGAGTCAGTTTTCAATCCTTGCCCCCCATAATCTATGGCACCCTCCTACTGTCTATTCCCTCCCTGCATGACAGCAAGCCTAGAGCTGTGGATTAAAGCAGGAAACTTGTTTCAATTGAAGCTCAATTGTTCGGTAGGAGAAAAATGTCAAATTTTGCTGGCAAACCTATAACCAGAAGCATGACTCCTCAACTTTTCTTTTGGACAAATGAGTTTAATACGTTTCCCCCTATTTTTGAACTGTATAATCTGTGCGAGCAAACAGCTGACTGCTTTAAAATGTTGAATAAGGATGCACCCACGTTTTTTGTTATTATTTTATTTATTTTTTTCTGAGAGATATTTCTACCTGTGTCATGCAAAAAAAATGTTGGATTTACTGTGGACAGTTCTTCCATTTTTTTTCACATTTAGAGCAGCTCACTTCTGAAGATCCATGTTTGTTTTCTGTTTCGGGGCTGACAGGCGAGCAGGGATTTGCCTCGAAACTGGAGACACAATGCGGTGCCATGCTTGCAGGCTCTAACAACTGCAAAGCTGTTTCTACATTCATCTATAAATTTGTTTGCTGGGCCAGATGTGATTCCATGTGGAGCTGGATAGTGGGAGTCACTGTACTGGAGCCATGGGTAAAGGATGTTTTACAAATACTAAAGTCTCATGTATCATCAGTCATAAAGCTACTTGTATGTGTCAGCATACTTAGATTCCTGCAAAAACTCTTCTTATAAGGTTATATACTTTATGGCCAAAAGTATATGACCCCCCCTTCTGATGACTGAGCTGAGTGGTTTGAGCCACACCCATGCAGCAAACAAACCCATTCTAGACAACTGCGGGCTTCCAGCTTTGTGGCCACAATTTGGGGAAGCTTCTTTTCCTACTTCAGTGTGACTCTAACCCCCTGTGCGCAAAGCAAGTTCCACGAACACACAGTTTGCCCAGGTTGTTGTGGAAGAACTTGAATGGCTGCACAGAGCCCTGATCTGAACTACACTGAACACCTTTGAGATAAACTGGAATGCTGACTGTGAGCAGGGCCTTCTTGCCTGACCTCAGCAATGCTTTTCTGGCTGGTTGGGCACAAATTCTTTCATCCAGGCTCCAAAATCTGGTGAAAAGCCTTTCCAGAAGAGTGGAGCCTATTATGACACCAAAGGGTTCCCCACAACTCCATATGGATGCCCATGGGTTTGGAAAAGGATGTTCAACCAGCACGCAGGGGGGGTGATGCCCAGGTGTCCACATACTTTTGATCACGTAGTGTATTGTGATATAGTTATACAAATCATTTGATGGTTGTCAGTAAACCATTCTGTGAAGTAGTCTGCAGCACTGACACAGAAATTTAACAATTTTTCTCTTCTAAAAAACACTGTTTCATAGGAAAAGTGTTGAACAGCAACATTATTGGCTTTAGCTTGTGGAAATCTGCAGAGCTGTTGGGGATTGAAGCCCAAGTTTTATTTACAGAACAAACATGATTAAAAGAGTGACCAGACAATATTTTTTTAAAATAATGAATAAATTAGGTGGCAATAAATATTAAAGGCAATGACTTTATATAACTTCCCTTATTAATATGCTGCCACTAGTATTAATAACACAGTGATGGTGAAGTTGCCATCTTGCCTTCAAGAGGGTCAGTTGGTCGCATATTGAAAGTGCTGCTCATTTACATAGCATTGTAATCTAGTTTGAATTTCTATTAAAAAAATCTTCAAGTTTTTAAGAATTATTCAATCGCGTAGTCTGACCTGTTCACGATCACAGATCATTCTATTCATCCAGAAATCTCTTTGCATGCCACTTGATATTTTATTTGAGACAAACCACTTTTGTCGCTTGTAATAGGATTGATTATTGCGCTGAACAACAAGAGCAAAAATAAATGAGAACCTAAAGGCTTGATTTGAAAACATGGCTTTGGCTGTGATCTTTTTAGTCACAGCTGACATTTGGAGCCGTATCTCAAGATCGGTTGTCCGTGAAAGCGTCCCACACATCCTCGATGGCAGGAAGGCTACAGCATTAGTTGCTGCCAGATGCAGCTGCAGCATGAACCGTTGAACCAGCAGGAGGAATGAAATAAACGCACCGTTCGAGAACCATTCTCACGGTTAGAGATGGGCAAAGATGTGCGACCGCTGTCCTTGTTTTAAACCTTTTTTTAAAGATTTTATTCTGAGAACGCAGCCCCTGCTGTTTGTAGAAGCTGTGTTGTTTAGCATGCACCCTTAAACATGAGTATGCTTTCATGTTGGCTGGGAAAAACACATTTCCCATTGGGGAATTTGGCTCTCAGTGACGGTAAAGCTGTTTGTTCTTTGTCAGGGCGTGTTTTTATGCGTCTAAATTTATTTGTACTGTATATGTGATGTTATCTTGTAGTAGGTATTTTGTTCACTGTGGAACTCCTGTAAAGTTGAACTCATGCGTGGGTACAGTATGAAGACACCATGTTCTCCTGACATGGCATACAGTACTCATCACTACCTAACATCTCTCTCTGCCGCTTCAACGTGACCTTCATGCCACCACCTTTTCTAATTCACTTGATTGTTGCTCAGTTCAGCCAACGCCTCTGTAGATAGCAATTCATTATCTGGGAAGCAAAGCCACTTGTGATAGAACACCTGGCCTCCAGTGCTAAGTCCTCCAACCGTTAACCTGCGTCCATTCTGTAGTTTCATCTACCATCCCGTGTGTCACCTTGTGTATTTCCTTTCACCCTGACTTCTAATACAAGTCCGATGATATCACTAGAAAAAAAAAAAAATCTGATAGTTCCATAGTAGTAAGGTGTATAGAGAGAAGTGTTGAGGTGTAGTGCAGACATCTGAACAAAGAGTTCATGGTGAAAGTCAAATCACCTTCTGCTTAATACCAACCAAATCAAGAAGCTGGTGGTTGATCTTCACTGTGCTAAGAAGCTCTTGTGCTTGGATACTATCAAAGGTGTAGATGTGCGGGTGGTTCACACCCATGAGTACCTGAGGGCTCACATCAACAATGAACTGGACTGATCTAAGGATTTGAATGAAATATATAATAATGGACAGATAAGGCTGTAGCTTCATTGAAGCTTTGAATCCTTTAGCATGTGCACCAAAGCATAATTGCCAGTGTGATCTGTCATGGCTTGGTGTGTTGGGGGGACATTATTTCTGGTGAGAGATGTGGATTCAGAAAACTGGTAAAGTAATCAGGTTCTGTCATGGGTTAGAGCCCTGAGTCAGTGGAAGCTGTGGTAGAAGCCAGGATGAGGAGGAAGCTATAGTCCATCATGGACAATGACTCACACTTCTAAATAAAGTGTTAACCATGGTGCACATTTTCCTGTGGGGTCCAATAACATTCTGTCCAATCCTATTCTATCCAGTGCCAGTTGCTGGGATACGGAGCACAATGTGATGATGATATGGTACTGTCAGATCAGAAACACCAGAACCCGAGATGTCTGAGATCCATTGTGATGTATGGGCAGAAGAGAAGTTCAGGGTAACCCTGGAGAGGAAAGTGCTGTAATAAAGGGACTTAAGTGATCCTAGGGTTACAGATGTCAAGATTAGGACTGGAAGGAAGCGAATGGGAGCGGTGGGTACAGCGGCTGCTGGAAGAGCAGATCTGGCAGTGTTCCACAATGGCAATATGACAAGGTCTTGAGGAAAGAGGGGTGCAAGCTGACACAAGAGGAACTTGCAGAAATGGAGGAAGAATGGATGGGAAGGATGATTGAGAGTCGGTGGGAACAAGAACTTAACATAAGATCTCGTGAGCAAAGCTCTAAAAAGCAGAGCCACACTGAACTAGGTTCTTTATCCTGGCAGTTTACGATGTGCTGCTTAGTCTGTTGAACCCATATAGCTGAGGAAAAATTGATTCTCTATCATGCTCATTATGTTTAAAGACAGCATCATTGGAGCACATCCTCAGCAGCTGCCAACAAGTGCTAAGTGAGGGCTGCTATTGCCTGTGCCAAGGAAGAATGGATGGAAACTAATGAAAAGAAGATGGTGAGGTGTGAGGTACTTGTGATGTTAACAATTTCCATACCACTTGCATGGTTTCCAAAATGATAGAGTGCACATATCTTTGGACTGTGGGAGGAGACCAGCATGGGCAAGAGGAGAACAAGTAAAGTGACCGTGGATCGAAACTAACTGCAAACCACAGCTCCGGCACTGTGTGGCCCAAGGTTACCTAGAGCCCAACTGTGCCACTTTTCACAAACACCTGTAACAGTGACCAAGTAATTCTAACAGTAAACATGGACAATTTTTAACTGCAGGGAGATTCAAATGTTCATGGGACACATAGATACTAGATGACACATTCATGATAATGCTCATTTCTTCTGGAATCGCCCTTTAGATGATCAGTAAAGACAATCACGGCGGAACAATTGGGAAAATCTAGATGCTAGACAACAAGAACATAAGATCCTACGTAAGCCTGGGATGTTCTTGAGCTGAAAATAAATCTCAATTCTCAGTATCTGAATTTCCTCTTCAGCGATACAAAGAGTTTACATTAGAGACACTCTGGAAAAGCTACCTGATTCAGCAGATTTCAGACATCAAAATGAGAAGAATGTTTGTATTCATATCTCATAAAAGCAGAGCAGATATGGCTTTTTTTTTTACATTTTTTTTTTTTTTAATCTTCTGCCGAGGAAGCTGTAGACGGCTTTTTTTGTCTGAGGTTCATGTGTCAGTGCCTTGTACTCACACACGAGTGGTGCAGGTCAAGTGGAATTTGGGTTGCTCATCGCTGAAGGTGGCTGGCAGCTGTGGAAGCAGTAACTGTCTGCGGAAAGGGGGCTTGGGGGCGAATAGTGCACTCTGGCAATGAGCATATGCAGCTCAGAGAAACAGAAGCACCAGAGAGACACCGCAGGCTAGAATGGGGTCCGGCGTTCCGGAACTTGCCAGCAATGCGTGCAAATATGCCATCGTGTGGAGGAGACACTTGACTGGAGGTAGCAACTTCCTGATGTCAGTTAGATTTAAGAAGAACAGCACCCTACATGGGCAGATACATCTAGGACAGATGGGAGACTGTTGTTGTGTTTTGGCTTATAAATTTATTATTGAGGAACATGAAGGCTGTTGCTTGCTGGGGGATTAAAGGGTGCTGAAAACAGAGTTCAAAGCATCATTTACAGGATGTTTTCTGTGGGCATTTGGTCCATCGAGATGACCGTTCTCCCAGAATTAAACGCTGCACGGCTAATTATTTTCTCCTGAAAATAGATGTTTGTGCAAAGCGCTGGATGCACCCACGCATCGACTGCTTATCCAGTACCTGTCGCTGCGTTCCTGTCTATCTGCTGATCAAAACGTACGACAAAGAGGGGATTAAACTGGAATGCAGGCAGAAGGAAAACAAGCATTTTTTATATTTTTTCCAGCCGATAGGCCTAATTAAAAGCCTTCCCGCAGCAGAACGTAATCCGCTGGCGTCCTTTGTGGGAGGCAGGTTTCCGGGAGGCGTTCATCGCTGACAGATTATTACCTTTTGCACGAACGGGGCGACAGATGTGGGACTACAAAGAGATGTAAGTAGACGGGTTCCAATAGAGCAGTTGGGCAGCCGCAGAAGGACTGAAACTGCTAAGGATGAAGCGGCAAGCATCCGCAAACTGCAGACTGTGTGCTAACAATTAAAAAAGTAAGAACAAAAGCATTTATAGCCGGACGTGAGAATTTTGAGGTGCGGCGATTGAGAGCTAGGGAGAGGCGTGGCAGATGTAGCTAGACTCCCTTTGGGGATCCTGTCAGGTCTGACACCTGAAGATGAATTTGGGTTTCGAAGCAGAGCAGCCATTTGAAAAACACTTTTTTTATACCCCCTGTACCGTGAAAATGGGCATAGATCCAAGAGAATTGGCCAGCCCATCAATAAGAGCTCTGCTGACATGTATTATGGTCTTATGGTCGCTATTCAGTGGATTAACGTTTTACAGCAAAAGCACCACACATACGCAACATAGATGTTATAAAACTAGTACCCACTATGCGCTTGCCTTATTATGGAAAAATGTTATTATTTTTACACAAATTGTGTGCTTTATTACCTTTATTACAATAACTATATATTGGCTGGCACTGTGAAGCTGTGGATAGTGTTCTGGCGTCTCGGTGTTTGGACACCAGTTTATCTGCCAGCTGGGATGCCTTCTGTCTGGGCTTTGAAAGGCCTTCCTGTGTTTGTGTAGATTTCCTTTGGCTTCTCTTGCCTCCTCCAGCCCGTACAGAAGACATGCAGGTTAGATGGCCACACTAACTGTCCAAGATGCCTTTGCCCTGGCGTCTCATTTTGCGCAACCCTTAGAAGTTAGGCTCGGGTTTCCTTTGGATCCCATACGTGGTAATCAAGTTTTGAAGAAGAATGATGGATGAAACTGGTATATAAGTGTAACACTATTTTTAAGTATTGAATGTAATATTATTTATCAGTTTTTAGCAGATGGTTTAATGTAATTTAGAATAAACAATATGGAGTGCTTAATGCATGCCTCATCCACCTGTGCTCACCTGGTGGTTTCTGACAGCCTCTCTCTCTTCATCCAGAAAAGGATTGTCTCTCTGGAGTAAAAACCTGTGATGGTGTCAGATCTGGATTCAAATGTGCAGTCCTTACAACAAATTGACGGAGAGCATGTAAATTCCATCTATTAAGCATTCGGTTCCATTTACTGAAGCACGGATGTTCTGAGGTGGTCACAATTATGTGGAAATGTTGCCCGATTCCAGTGAGCTGGATTAAATTGGCTGGGCTTGCTTGTCTATTATGAGTGAACTAATATGGACAAGAGGCTTCCAGACACCGGCTGCTGTCGTCGCAGCAATGTGGTCATGAAGCCCGCAGGAGCCAACAGAACAGTAGTGTTGCCCCACTAGGATTGACCTCATTCAGCTCGGCGAGCAAAGAAAAAAGTAGAAAGGAACATCCTTCACTGCTGTGCGGTCACTGCGCTCCTTGAGAGAAATGAAGGATGGTGTCTGCTGTCGATCCACTTCATGCCCCAGTCATCCCCGAGACAACCCACTGCTTTGCACTTCATAGCCTCTGGATCCCTTGACCGCTGCTTTTTTGCTCATAATTTGGTGGAAATATAGGGGCATTCCACCAAGCAGCACCCTTCTGGACTCCTTCGGTGAACCATGACCACAGTAAGTGAGCGTCTATGCGTTTTTAATAGTGGTCCAAGCTCCGGAAGCAGCTTGCTCGCTGGGAAAATGAGAAACGTGGTCTGTCATGGTGCAGGCAGCTTGGCAGACATTAATTATGACTTTTTAATATACGATATATAATGATATACACTGCCCATAGCTGTAATGAGTTTTTCTACATTCCTCTGAAGCGATGTAGGATAGCCCCTGCAACCTCAGCTATTAGCACCTGTGATAAATCCCTTTTGCCAGCTAAACGCGATTACGGCCATCCCGGCATCAATAGTACGGATCTCATTAAGCAGTCATTAAGAGGTGAATCCTCTCCATCCCCTCGGGTTTGAGCCTTCCAAGCCTGAATCCGGGCACCTCTAGTTCAACTCCTGTTTTGTGTCAGGTCGTCTGCTCCTCAGAGCCTTGGCGTCAGCAGCCTTGAGGTTCACCTTCACCACTCCTCCAGAGGTGACTGATCGATTAGGCTGCCGTCGAAGGAGCGTGTTGGTCCTGCCCACGGGCACTGGAGACTACCGCAGTATTCACTGTGTCAGCCTTGCATCATTCAATGCCGCTGCGCAAATCTATAGCGAGAACTGATTTGTGCCTCAGCTGGCATGACACAGGGTCTAAATTTACACACCACATAGTGATGCTGGAATCCTACCGTGTAGTGGTATTGTGGCCACATGGGATCACTGGCAACATATTAAATTCATTTTATTAAAAAAATCACACATGCATAATCTGAAGCACCTGTATGTGTAGTTTTAGCTGCATTTGGTGTGCTGTGATGGACCACTAGCCATAGCGACAGCACATTCAGCTTCCTCCCAATATACTGCTGAATCTCAGGTTACCCAGAATTTTCCTTCAATGGCGGTGCCTTCCTATCCGAAAGAAACCTTCCTCTGTTTTGAACTGAGATGTTGCTGAGACTTCGTGGCATCAATCCATGACATGAGTGGAACTTTGGGAATGCTTTAAATGGAAAACCAAAACCTTATTTTGAGAAATTAATGGGCAGTAAAGGGGCAGTAGGGATGTTGTGGTGCCTCGTATCTCCTAGGATGCTTGCCTTATATGGGGTTCAAGTCCAGCTTCCATGTTCTCATCTATGTTTGAACCCCTCTAAGGGAAGAAATATGCCAGAAGAAGGCAGTGACAAACCGCTTCCATTCCTCCTGGCCTTGAAAACCCTCTTACTGGTCCCCCAGGAGTCAGTAGTGACTTGATAGCACTTTCCAATTCTGAAATGGGCAGCAGAGTGGCCTAGAAGATGTTTGCTGCTACAGTATCCTAAAATCATATACATGTGTTAAAAATGATTAAAGTCACTTTTAACGGAACCAACACCTCAGCAAGAAAGAATTCATTGCACCATATTTGCTGGTAAATTCCACGCCCCAGAGGACTGTACAGGTTTGACTGTCCCCCAAGCGTTTGAAACTCTTACGTTGGATGTGATGCTTTAATCGAAGTTCTCCACAGCAGTAGTGCCGTCACTACTTTTTCTGCTTGATAATTTAAAAGTGCCAAAATATCTCCATTACTTCTGTGCTTTAAGAAAAGCATGTTTCCTGTCACCTTGGATCCATCACCATAAGAGGCAGGACTGTAAAATTTACATAAAGTGGTTCCATAAAAACCATAAAGTGGTTAACCCTGTAAATTCTATTTTTTTGCCCTTTGAAGTTTGAAACGATTTCATATCTCTCTGTGACGTGAAAGAACGTGTTTACCTGAGCAGCGACCAGGTAAGAATTGGTGTACTTACTGTGCACTTAATGCACTTTTATCCTTTACTTTTCCCACTCACAATAATAAGAGCCTCAAAAACAAGCTAACACTATCATCACCTGCAAAATATAGACAGACAAACAAAAAACAAATAAATAAAAGGGCCTGCCAGGTTCAGAAGCTTAAAATAAAAATGAAAGTCATATTTATCTCCATCAATGGCCCATAACTGACACCAGATATGAGATGTAACATTCACAACCAAACAAACCCAAACCCAAAATGATTGTGATCCTTTTCAAACAACATCTTTTTATAATAAAGTCCTACACTGAAGTTAACCAGCTGCTCTTGGTGCTTATTTTCATCCTGAAAAGAGTGTTGTAGTCAGGATTCCTATCTGCCACATCCTGGGGGGAAAAAAAAAAATAAATAAAAAAACAGAGGAAAAATTTTGAGCGTTTGGCCTGGCCCAGAACATAACCAAGTAATGAAAGCTGCATGAGTAAACTGCAAATTTGAACACCGTACATTAACAGCAAGTTCTTACTTTCAACCAGTTCAAAATAATTTATTTACTAGTAAAATAAATTATAAAAAAATAAAAAGGACCATTGTTAGCTTCTTCAAGTAATGGAGGGAAAAGAAACAGCGACCTTTTCCATTTTGGATTTTTTGACGGGAAGCTGGCAGTTTGTAAGAGCCAGTGCTCAGCCTCCTGGAAATCTTGCACAAAAGCTTATTCTCAGGAACGCAAGCCAGCGTTCATAGGCACAATCGGGCACATTCTGCAATGGGGGCCTTGTTAAGGGAAAGAGCCCGGGTTTTAAGAACGACAGAAGTGGCGCAGGGGTAAGGTACGATTTATGGGGATCAGCTGGGAGAAGACGGAGGGTGGCCTATAGGCTGAACGGAAACACAAGCTCGGATAAAAGCAACGGTTCAGTAAGGATGCTTTTTTTTTTTTTTTTTTTTGTAACTGGGAGGCCAATTAATCAGCCCAGTGGTTACACTGGTTGGAAATGGCCTATGCTTCCCTGCCAGAACAATAAAAACTAGAAACTTCAGCAGCGCAGAAAAACCACAAATTAAATGTTCATGCACCAATAAATGAAAAAATAAATAAACAAGCAAATAATTGTGGCTAAGCAAATGAACATGCAAGGGACCAAGCGGCTTGCTACCTTGAAGGTCTTCTCAGGGAAGCTTACTTACTTTGATAGCAACTGCAATGATCTTCTGAGGGGTTTTGGGTCAGGGTGGAAATGTATGTTCTGGGTTCGGCGAACCTTGAGCCATTTTGTCGCAGTTTGCTAAGAAATTTTTGGTGAAGTTGCCTGTTCCTTCATCTCTGTGCAAGGTGCTTCTGTCCTACCAGGTACTCCGGTCATCTCTCACCTATCTGTACAGGAGCACTTTCTAGTCAGTGCAGGTGGAGACACTCTCCAAGTTGCTGAATCCTGGACTTTTGCTATTTCTCACATTTTCCCTTAATTGGTTTTCTTATAGTCGGAGTTCTCATAGTTTTCTCACAGATATTTGCAGAAATTACATGTTCATCCCCTTGGGCACTGGGATGCCTCCAAAAACACTGGTCAATGAGCAAGTGATTCCATGAGTGCCTTCAACCTGTTATGAATAAACAGGGCATTTTATTACTATGGTAATTTAAATAAATTTAAAGTGATTTTAATATCTGTTTACTCATAAACTGACCTACAGTACAGTTAACGTATGAACATTTAGTATACTGAGCATTTGTAAGATTAAAAAACACTGAGAAATGTTAACAAAATGGTTAAGACTACGCGCTCAATTCTTCGAGATTGAGCAATAAATTTAACAGCGAGTGTTTCTTTTTGAGTCACCCAGTATATCGAACCACTTTTTCGCGAGGGCTCTTTTTTGTGCGTAAGTTTGTTTTTGCAAATTTGCCCTTTTGACCAACAGCTTTTTATAAATGAATGAGCAGAGAACACTAACACTGCAGTTTATTTGTTTTAGCACAGCGCACTTTTAACATTAACCCATATTTCAGTGGGCAACTGGCTGAGTGAAATTATTTCGCAAATGCAGTTGGGGGAGTCATGTTCTATAACAAAGTTTATTTTGCAGTTTCTTCTACATCTTGTGTGAATGCACATTTAGGAAAAAAAAGTTTTAAATTAGCTTTTGTGATAAAATAGTTTAGTCTGCAAAAGTCCGTCTTTGTGTTTACCGGGACTTTACTGAGGCTTTCGGTGAGCAACTCACGTAGCTAAAAACATGCTGAGACACCACAGCACCATTAACCGATAGCCACAGAATGGCCTCAATTGCAACAGTACCTGCTGAAATCTTACAAATTTGGCTACAAACCAAATGTGTGCATGAAACAGATAAAATGTGCACCATATACGTGTATTTTTCCACGTTCATAATCACACAAGTATTTTCCTTTGTAGAAAAACCCAACTTACACCTTGACGTGGTTTACAACTTCTACTTTGAAATATCTATGGGGTTATAGTTTGACGCTGGCAAAATGCCAAAGTCCAGCATTCTCATCCCTCGTGGTCCTTTCGCATTCAGCATGTGGAGTGAGAAAGTGAGGAAGTCAGAAAAAAAATGTAGTGAAATCAAAAACTCAGGATGTTGGTTGATCATTTCTTCGCCGGTCCTTTGGGACTGTATCCTCAGCAGAGGCAAGGGATGCTGAAGGTCGAAATGCAAAAGGGCCACCTTTACATTCAGCTACGCTTCTGCTTGGGGTTCTTTTTGAGAAATATGCTTTCTTTACAGCGAACGAAGCTTTCAGTAAAACATCATCCTCATTTGCCGGATCGCCGTGAAGCTCATACTTCTAAATGCGTTAATGATCTCTTAGGATCTTCTCCATGAGTTGTTTCATGGAACAGTTCATAATTTTGGTGGGACATATTCATCATCAGCATCATAAGCACTGTGAATTAAACTTTCTGAGTCTGGAGGCCTGATATCAGCATTTTTACCAGGCATCCTTAAAGCACCAAGGGCTCAGAAAGTGAAATGAAACAATCTAGTGGTTCACTAACCAGCTGGAACAAAATACTCTCCAGGACCACACTTGAAAAGCCCTGACTATCAATGCAGTTTGCCCGCGGTGCTGTACCAATGTTACAGTTATAGCTTCTGGGAAATACACCATCACAGAATGTCACCGCCTTCCAAAAATACACAAAATCCAAGCAGGCAGCTGTGTTGTTTCTTCAAAGCACGAGTTGAACAATGCCAACTTGCCCCCCCCCTTCTTTCCAGCATACAAGTAAAGTCTTTTCCTCCTTGCATCTCATTGTCAGCCTAATAGACTAATGGCTGCACACAAACAATGACCTGGTCTGGTGTCTACAGAAAGCAACACAGGTGATGTCAAGCTGTCTGTGTACCATCATAGGTGAATAAGCATAGATGATGATGTGAATAAGCAAAGAAAGGCTCTGCATGAGAAAGCACATTTCCAGTGCATTTCCTTCCCTGAAATGAGGGTTTACGTTAGAGCAACCTGTATTTCCGATGCCCTTCCACCCCCAAGTTCCCATCTCTCCCCTTACCCTCTGAACCGGTGAGTAAAACAGTGTCCTCCTCTTGGCAAGGTGGACTGTGTGCCATCCATAGTAGACAAAGCCTGAAAGAAAAACCGCCTGGTGGAGCAGCTGGAAGACCAGCAGGTCATCCGCACCTTGCCAGGAGGACACGGCTGGGCTTATCAGGCAACTCCACAATATTAATACTTGCCCGCCCCCAGATAAGCTTCTGAAGCTTCAGCCATTTGCTGTTTGCTTAATAGTCTCAATATTTTCTTTAATTTTCTTTTATATCTGTTTTCTTTTGGGAGAAGCGCCGGCATGTTGTTTTGCAGTGCGTTGCAGGGCCTCTGGCTGTGGCAGAGGGTTAGGCCTCACGCCGCTGGCTCGCTGGGTGGGCTTTGCGCTGGGCCCAGCAGGGCACAGGGACTTCATTAGCATGGTCTTCATTAGCATGCACTCGAGCTCAGCCACATCGTCGCACTGGGAAGGGAGAAAAGCAGTCTTACCAAAACCGCATCAGCAAAGAAAACAGAAAAGGTTCCGATTTTTTTTTTATATCATCAGATCCCCTAACCCCCGTTTCTTCAAGGGAAATAACAGAAGCAGGTGTTTAATTCTCCGGCCTTAATTCCTTTAGTTTGAAATAGTTTTTTGTTTTTTATTATGGTCTCCAGAAAGCCTTATCGAAGGTCTCTAGGGCTGTCCTACGTGGATAACTTGAATGGTCCTCAGCGAAGTATACAGTGGAATATTTCTTAGCAAACATGACCGACATGATAGTACTGACCAGTATTGCTATTGTTCATCCACATAGATCTCTGTGTCTTACTTAAAAATAAAACAAAACAGAATAGAAAAGAACATTCTTCACCTCCCAGAGATCATCTGTCCATCGTGATGTGAATAAATGATTTAATCCACATTGACATTCTACCGTATTTTCCATTGGTACATCTGTGCTTTCCACGATGCAATTTTTTCCCCTGCTACACAACCTCCACAAGTCCTTCTATCTTCATTGGTTGCCTCATTTGAGACTGTTGACCCATCCAGTGCTGGCCCAAATTGTGTTTACATATCTAATTGGGCTCCTTCTTCATTTTAAAAAATGGACGCCGCTATTTAAGAACATATTATTTCTTCTGTTCGGTTTATCAGATACGCTAAAGACTATGGCGCAGCTTGTAGGATACGTTCTGCAAGAGTTAAATTCATTACACCAATGGGAGTTTTTGGGTCCACTTCTGCATTTTTATTGGTTCTCCTCAGGTGTGATGTACGTGACTGTAGACAATGCCAAAAATTTGGCCTTGCTTGCTTAACCCTTAAAAAATGAGCTATTGCCTGGATGAAACATTCTTCCATCAATGAAAGCTCAATAAAAGTAAAAGCAAAAAGAAATGCGTGATATTTAAAACATTTTGAGAGGAAAAGTAATGAGTATTTTAATATTTTAATGCATGCCAAGGGCTGTAGGAATGGACAAATCTGCAAAATATGCACAGGAGAGAAAGGAGCTGAACTGGAGATAAAATGCTGCAATTTGTCTTGCTGCTAACCCTTTTCATTCCCAATACTGAACACCGGGCACGTTTAACTGCAACCCAGCTTCCTCTGCGGTATCGGCAGTCCCATAAACAGTGTCAGATCAACATCCCGCTGTCTCCTAAACAATTTTCTAAGCACTTCTCATGCTATGGAGTTCTGCACCTTCACCATTTTCGTTGCGTATTCCTAGGCCTGGATAAGAAATTACATGGAATGGGAGTGATGGATACAGGGTTAGGCAGATGCCACCTAGGAACTCCTCAACTAGGAAGGGGTAGAAGATGAAAGGTCACTGAAGGTCAAGGGAGGTTTCACATCTTTAACCATGACCCTCCAATCCTCCCCTCAGTAGGGTGTTAGATTCAAAGTTACTTTCAGCAAACAGATTTAAGTCAGCCTGATATCCATCTCACATCTGTCAGCAGTTGCAATGGGACAATGAGAGTCTCGTACCCTCTTCTGGCAGTAAAATCAGAGGACGTGACTCTTTGTGTGACCTTCTGCTGGTCAGCAGACTCACCTGGTTTCACGCGTGTGTCTTTTCAGGAGGTGTGTGCATCGCCCAATCAGTGAAGATCCCCAGGGAGCCCAAGCCTGGAGAATTTGACAAGATCATCCGCCGGCTGAAGGAGAATCCCAACGCCCGTGTAGTGATCATCTTTGCCAATGAGGATGACATCAGGTCAGTCTCATTCAAAACAGTTTAATTTTAGAAAGGATGCTTGGCAGCTATCTCACTCATTGACAGTTCTTGTTGCTGTTTTGAGGGGCTCCATAGTCTTGCCACGACCGCATTTTAATATCTGGATCAAAGGGAGCAATGTTTCACCTGCATGGTCGTGGAATCTGTTTTTTCCCACTTTCTTTGCCATTGCCAGAAGGATTAAAATGAAATCTACGCCTTATCATTTTTCCTTTTTTCCCCAAAATATCTAATACTCTGCTACACATTGCAGTCAGCTTTGCACGACTAATTCTCATCTCAATAGCGCTTCTGTAGGGACAAAAAGACACCCTTCCAGAAATCGCCCATTCATGGTGAATTTAAAAACTCCCACAGCAGAATTCACGCCAAAACATGGGTGAAAGGCAGTGTTTGTGTGAGTATTCAGCAGTAATTTTGTGTCCTTAGCTGCATTACGGTGAAATCGTGACTGCAGGCACCTTTGCTCCTGCAAAAGCTGACTATGGTTGCCAGTTGATGGATTCGAGAACGAAAATGTGCGTGGGAAATGATGTGTGGAATCCAAAACTATGAGGATGCATTGTCGACTGCTGCCGCATAGGTTACCGACTGTCCAACACGGGGGAACGGATGGTACGTGCGATATGAGTGGACAGCGGGAGACAGCATGAAGTGCAGAACATCCAGCCAGTGTGCAGAAGGTGCTGATGAAAAACCCATAAGCCTTACTAAATCTGTTTGAGTGCACAGCGGTGTACTGATACAAATTCGAGCCTGTTTTTTGTCAACTCTACCAGTTGCAGCAAGTTTCCTCACAGTTCCAATAATATTTTCAAATCTGAGGCTCAAAAATGCATATTAATGAGACTTTTCACAAAGCACACAGCGTTGCTGAGTATTTTTAGGTGCCGAGAAGTGCCTAGAAATAGGATTAGAATAAAACCCAGTTTTGCACCATTTTAAAATAAAAGAACAAGGATGGATTTTATTGGCTGGTTTGATTGGCTTTAATCCTTTTCAGTCATATGTTTGTTTGTTTACTTGCACATTTCTGGTTTTCATATTTTTCTTGGTCATATTTGTATGTCTATCTTATCAGCAGTCAGCGTGTTGCCCGTGTTCTTCCTGTTAATCCTTTTGGAGAGCTATCATGATATAAATGTCTTACGCAGACCAGGCGCACTATGCCTGGGGAGAGGCTCAGTTTGTTCAGTCGCTCCACATCTTCTGCCGGCCGCTGCCCACACGGGTTTCCAATCTGTGGCTTGCGCCACCGCCACCAACAGCAACAGCAATGACATTAGACCCCCTCATTCTGGTGGAAACACGTCCAGGTGCTGTGCTGGTTTCGGATGGTAATAATTCCTTAAATCTCCAAAAGGGTGCCATCTTCCAAACTTTCTACTGCGTCTTTTTTAGCAGTATATTTCTCATTAGCTTGGCAGAGAAAATAATGTTAAACGTTTCCACATTTAAAAAAAGAGGCTCAGAAGGAGAATAGAATTGACTATTGGAACTGACTGATGAGACAAAAACAGAGCATCATGCGTCCACCAGGTCCACCAACCTGATTCCAGGTTTTCAGATTTAACTTGTTTGTTTAAAGACTGAGGTGGTTTAGATAGTTCGGTCAGCGGAAGGTAAAGCTGCATATTTGGCTTATCCAGAATTCTGCTGAAGTCGATAATCACTGATTCTTCCAAGGAAGATGAGGAGCTCAGCCACGTGGTCACCTAGACGGATTCCAGGTTACCTCTAAATAGTAGATTTAAATCTGTCTGCTACACCCCCTGTGAAACCGGCAGGTTTGAGCCAAACCTACTCTGATTGGTTCATTTGAATATGAAAGGATAGAGCAAACCTCTCTCTGAGAATTTGTTTCAAAACATTTTGTTCTGTGGTTTTTCTGTGATCGCTTAAATTGTACTAAAAGTATACGATGCGATTTTAAGTAGAAAAGGTAAAGACAATAGTGATCTGCAATGGGTTTTTTGGATGGTTTCCCTGGGCTTGAAGGTTGAGGGTTTTGACCTCTGGTTGAATGTCCACCTGTAATATCCGTCCACATTGCAGTCACAGCCTGAACTGTTTTGCTCGACACACGTGCCGCCATGCCAAGTAGTGTAAATGGCTGCAACTCTCACGTACAGATTTATAAAGGCTGTGCAAATCTTCATTACTGAATCTATTTGATTCCATCCCATTTTTTTTCCATAAGATGCCGGTTGAGATCTATTTCCTGTTGTGAGGTAGGGTAGATTCATATCACCACACTGCATTTCACGGTGGGCAAATCCAGCTAGAATAACCAATAACCAGTTGAATAACCAATAACCAATAACCAATAACCAATGAGAATAAGCAATTTATCAGTACTGTCTACTGTTGGATTATGGGTAGACAACAGCCATCAAGACCAAAGCATAGACACATGAAACCACTTGGATGGAGTGACTGGGTGTGTGATCCAGTGATGAAATGATAGGCTCACCACTTTTCCCCCCACCTTCCCTGTTATTGGGGATAGACTGGCATCAGGCTGGGGATGCACACTTGTTGTCTTTGGGAGAGGAAAACCAGAGCCATACAACTCTACCCTCCTCTCCCCAAAAAGAGCCAAAAATGCTAGGCTCTGAAAGGAGTCTCTGGCGCCATATTCTCCTATGACTTAATAAAAGCTGGAGTTTAGAAGCACAAATATTCTTATTTGAATTTCAAAGGTTCAGACTGTATTGTTGAAACGTCCCCTTTCAAGATGCAAAGCAAACTCAAGTACCATCTGACAGTTTTTATATATATTTTTTGGAAGGCCTAGACACATTCTATTCCATTACTGCTTTCATCAAAGAAAGAATTTTCTGTCATAGTTATCGCAAGTTATTATGCTGTATTAGTCATTTTTATTTCCAGCAGATACAGTGGTGTTTTACTATTCTAGATGCAATGGTAGTACCCCTGTGAATAAGGATGTGGTAAACAAAATTGGACACGATGCCTTCCTTCAGGCGGCTTCTGCAGGCAGCCAAGAAGGCCAACCAGACGGGTCACTTCCTGTGGGTGGGGTCAGACAGCTGGGGCTCCAAAATCTCCCCGGTGCTGCATCAGGAGGAGATGGCGGAGGGAGCCGTCACCATTCTGCCCAAACGGATGAATGTCAAAGGTACTTGCAGTGCGCTCGCTGTTTATTTACAGACTTTATTTTTGTGCCCCTGTAAATTGTTTTTGCTCTTTTTATGAAAATTCTGAAGATGACATAGATTTTTATTATTCTTTGAAGTTCTGGTGTCGATACTTTATATTTAGCAAATACACGTAGGTTCACAGTATTTTACAAGTTTGACCGTACAGCACATAGTGAGTTGCAAAACGATGTCTGGACATTCAAGAAATCTGAACAATTCCCATGCAGATCAAAAGATTATTTGTCTTTTGGAAGAACATTAACAGCTTCAGTCATCCATGTGCGTATATACAGACTGATCTTCATGTGTAGACCATAACAATACAGTACTTTTGTTCTGCAAGTATAGAAAAGAAAAGGATAGTGAAAAAGAAGCGTGTTATAATAATTCTATTTATTATCGTCAGCCCATTTATGGAAAACGTATCAGTCATTGTCACAGTGATACAGAAATACGCGTAACCCAACATACAGGAGATGATGGCAGTCACATTTGGAGGCTAAAACATGATGCACTTAAGTGTGTGATGAAAATGACTCAATGACCACTGCATCTGTAAGGTGTGAAGGTCTCACTGAAGAGTAGCTTTGAGAAAAATAAGCCATCAGCCTTAATGGACTGGAGATAAAGATGTCACAGAGATGGGGAACAGCAGCCCACACAGTTCAGTCATGGTTTTCCCCGATATCCCGCAGGGTTCGATCGCTACTTCATCAGCCGCACGCTGGACAACAACCGAAGGAACATCTGGTTTGCAGAGTTCTGGGAGGAGAACTTCCACTGCAAGCTCAGCCGACACGCCCTCAAGAAAGGCTCTGGGATCAAGAAATGCACAAGTAAGTGTCTGTTTGCCACCCTGGGGGTAAGGTTACCCCATGAGAACCGCTCGCATTTAAAACAACTGGCCTACCGAGTGTAAAACCGTGGAAAAAGCCTTCTCCCACCACCATCCACAAAGCTCTTCATGGATCAAGGGTCCCCAATAGAACTGTGCACCCACTGTGACTGCCGAGTTCATTTATAATCTGGTGTCACTGACACAAACCGATTCATAGCCGAGAGAGAGAGACGTCTCAGTAAAAACTCAAACATATAATCCAGAACCTTGCGCAAATGATGATGTGATGAAGCACTTCAGATGTAAAGCTGTCCCTTTGGCAAAGCCCCTTCTGTCACTGTCGCACAAATTTCTTCAGTATGAAACGAATACATGGACTATATAAATGGATTTGGTTTATTACAATAATGCGTGCGTGACTTCGCCATATCTCGCCTTAGCATCAGGCTACAGAGCGGCATGTGGTTGTTTGAATCACCTGCAGCCGCGAAGCCAATAAAATTTTTTTTTGGAAGATCGCGTTCACCTGGGCTCTCGGCACGAACCGCACGTCCGCGAGGTCCTATCTTGCTAATGTCCCCGGGTTCAATTTGCTGTGCGGCGGAACCATTATCCCACCTTAAAACACAATTAACAGAAAACCGATCAGCACATCAGAAACACAGCTTTGCACTCATTAAAATCAATGGCCGCTACAGTCCTGGGTGTTTCTTTTCTTCCCGGGGCCAGGATGACAAGGAGCATCGATTGTCTCTTTCACGCTCTATATTCCAGAATTTATTATGCAAAACAAGGGGATGGGGGAGTGGATATCTCAGTTGTTACGTTGCTTTTCCTTGCGTGGCGAAAGGTTATTTACAAAAATCCATATGTGTTCGGGCCCGGACTACGCAGTCGCGCTTATTAGTCATACGGACACCGTTGATGCTGGGTGTGATTTAGAGATGGTTTGAATCTCCTTTGATATGGAAGCCCCCGAACATGCTGTCTGCCGTCCGAATTTCCGCTTAATTTTCCATTATACGATAGCAGCGACCAAACTTCATTTTGTATGAGTCATACTGATGCACGGCAGTTAGCAGCTATACAGATTTCACCTACACGGTTTAATTTAAATGAAACGGTGCCTGGAAAATGAATAAAAAAGCTTAATAAATGTAAAAGTAGACAGAACAAAAAAAAAGAGATTTGTGCATTTCTCCCAAATGCCTAATCATATGTTTACCGTATCTATCTATCTATCTATCTATCTATCTATCTATCTATCTATCTATCTATTAAACCTGAATAATTTTTTTATTCATCCAGAAAACTAAACACTGCACAGCTACTTCAGAATTTCATCTATGTAATTTTCTAATAAAGGGTGAAGCGATCAAAGTCGGCAGCTGCTTGGCTCAACCTTATTCCCATACGCTTTTCTAATTTGCCACAGAGTGGGGCAGATGGTCCTGGGAACTCAGCCCATTTGTGAGTGTGTTTATACTTGTGTGTGTGTGTTTGTGTCTCCTCAGAGGACTACAAATGTTCTCCATCCACTGCAGTATTCTGTCTGTTCTGTTACAATCCTGTGAGACCCTGGCCTTATTCTGACCAGCATCTGGCCAGAGTGTGGACAGGCCTGACACATCACACACCTGGAATGCACAGCTTTCGGAGGCAGACACAAATCTGAGATGTAAAATTTTATTTTGTTCTTCTCCTGCTTTGTGTACCTGTGACCCAGAGCAAATGGTGACATTTGTGTACCGTATTTGGTCTAGGGTGATGGTTCCAATTCGTTGCTTTAAGGCTGAATGGAGATTGAAGAGGATGCAAATGATGTGTCTCAGACATGACAACAGGCGTGATGGGGAGGTGGCTCTAAGGTCCTGACATCTTCGAAATACAGTTTAAACCCAAGGACTGGTCTTGTCTGCCCTTAACACAGATGTAGAGGGAGGTTTTTGAGGGCAGCAGTCCAGCAGCTTTCAGAGAATTCATCACCTTTTCTTTTCTAATTATTCATAGCCCATTACCCACTTTCCGTGTCTCTTCCACGGTGTCCTTCGATGTTTTAACCATTGCGTTGTGACTAAGGCAGCTTTCTTTCCTGGTGTTTAATCTAAAATTGGGCAGTCTGTTATAACTGACCAGAACGTATTTACAAAGCAAAGAAGATCACAAAACGTTGTGCTACACCTTCATTGCTGGTCATTTTCAGAAGTTCTACACTTCTGATAGGATTATATGGCCCATAGACCTGAACACCTGGAATGATCCAGGTGTCTAGTGTGAAGGATGTCAAGAAACCGTACTGAAATCAAATGAAAGAATAGTTTTGTTATTGATAAGAGGTGTAAAATCAATCAAATTTGGTCGAAACAGAACTTAAGCGGTAACGGTTTTGGGGGAGGGTGTCACTTCCTGCTACGGCTTGGCGTCTGTTGATGTCTGGCTGGTTGTCACTTTGTGTCACTTTGAGGCACCGCACCCACACAAGGGCACACAAACCAGTTTGTTTTCCTTGGATCTCTGCACTACAGATGGCTGGTGAGCCTCCGTGGTAACCTGCCATACACCCTGCACCAGGGAACTGGGAATGAAGAGCATTCTGAAACCCATATGCCTGCCTTAATTTTGATCCAATGTCAACACTGAATCATTTATAGTTGAATCGCCAAATGAGCTGGATTAGCACTCATATTCTAATCATTCAGTAAAGCAAGTAAGAGTTAAAGTGAAGGCTGCCTAGACTGCGGTGGTGGAGATCCATGATTTGTCATCACATCCTTGAGATGTCCTGAGTCACCTTTCCAACACTTGCAGAGGTATGCTTGTGCCACCAGGTGTTGTCTGGGCACCCTACCTCGGTGCAGAAGGTTCATGCCATGTTTGAAAAAAGACCTGAAAGCCCGAATTTATGTATTCATAACATTTTGCGAGTGTCAAGTTTCCGCTAAAATTCACAGTTCCGCAGTGTCACTGTGCATGTTGCAGCGATATTTGCTCAAAAATCTCCGACACAAAGGAAAAATTAGCATTTTGTGAAAAAAAAGTGATTCCAATATCTTAGGCTCTTTGTGTGTCTGTGTGTTTGTATGCGACTATGGTGTATTATGGGAATAGAGCAGAAAAAGAGTGAGAAAAAGCCGTTTTGGCACTTTCTGGTGAAGGGCGGAAGGCAGCAGAATGGAGGCCTCACGTGCAGTTCCTTGTAGAAGCTGTGTTATTCAAAGAATCGCTTTATACAAATAATGAGCTGTGCAAATAAATATGATGAAAAATATGAATCATTCCACAATATTTCACTTTATTATTCATATCAGTGTTGTATTTACTGTATGTGGTACAAATAACAATTTTACAAATGTACAACCAGCTGACACATTTTAAAATTCATTATTATTATTATTATTATTATTATTATTATTATTATTATTATTATTATTATTATTATTATGTAATAATCAAGCCTCTCCTGGTTCTTTCAGATCCTTTATATGTTTTCAGTAAGGATAAAGAGGAAATAGTAACAGTAATATTTTACCATGGTAAATATGTATGAATGTCTCTTTATGGTTTGGTAGCTTTAGAAAGAAGCAGTCCAAAATACAGCGTAAAATCCTGAAAGAGAGAAAATTAGGATGAATTGTGTTTTTTGAACGATCGATTTATTGTTTTTTGAAACCATTTATTCAGATTATGACCTGAGCCCAAATGTCGAAGGCACTTTTGTCTCCAAAGGACTGACTCAAGGTTCACGAGAATACAAAAGCGGTCTCAACAATTGTTATGCATAATCACGCTTCGCATTACATGGCATGCTTTAGTGCTTTCTGGTCTGATAACATAGAATCTAATTGCCAAAATAATTCTGCTGAGTGTGACTTTATTGATTAAAATGGAAATATCTGTCATGCTTATATTGCTAAGCCAAGTGTTTGCAATGCAAAATTAAGAGTAGTACTATTGGTGCAACTTCATTCGAGCGGCGTGATATTCCGATTTTAGTTGTTAAGTTACAATTTTCCAATAGACTGAGTTTTACATCTTTGTATTTTGTAAAATTTTACAGTGGTTTCAAAGTTCCCTGTGTAAAAGATTTGAATTACTCCCATAATTTAAAATGTTAGCATTTTAACACTTGAACACAACATATTTTATAAATATACTTTATGGCCCCACGTGCAGAAAGCGAGATCCATAAACACATGGTTTGCCCAGGTTAGTGTGGAAGAACTTGGGTCCTGACCTCAACCCTACTGAACACCTTTGACACGAACTGGAACACTAACCACGATCTGGGCCATCTCGTAAGACATCGGTGCCCAACCACACTGATGCTCTTGTGGCTGAAAAGGGCTCAAATTCCCACAGCCGCACTTCAGAATCATTTGGAAAGCCTTCACAGAAGAGTGGGGGCTGTTATAGCAGCAAAGGAGGGAGGGGGCAACTCCATATTAATGCCCATTGGTTTGGAATGGGATGTTCAGCAAACACATGGGTGTGATGCTGATGTGTCCACATACTTTTGGCCATGTATTGTGTTTGTTAAAATACAGTAACTTTGATCAGTTAGCTTGATAATATAAAGTATAATTTTGCATGTAACAGAGCCTTCATTTAGCAGATATCTTTGCCGGAGGCAGCTTAAAATGTTGCATAATCAACCTTGAAATGATTCGCCTATTTGTACAGCAGGATTTTTTACTACATCAATTCAGGGTAAGCGCTTTAATAAAGGTTATTGCACACAAATAAGGATTTGAAATAGGAACATTCATACTGAAAAGTAACAGTCCTACTGACAACAAGATGCATGGTAACCACGTTCCTCTTTGCATTTTAAAGGCAATGATATACAGTAAATGGTTTATAATATAAAAGTAGGCTCCAGGCTACTGTGACCTTGCTCAAGATAGACTGTTTACAAAATGGATGGATGGATAAAAAAAATAAAAGGAATAACATAATATTACTATAAAATTATCTACATTTTATTTCCATGACCTTTTTGATGTAACAGGGTTTAAATAAAAGCACAAGTCAAGAAATGTACCACCACATCTGAGTTCATTTTCCCAGTAAAGTAATTCACCACTGCATTTTATGGCAGGAGCAGTATTTAATTGCAGCAGTTCAGGAAAATTCTTCCAGAGAAAAACAGGTGCAGTAGTACCTGCTTGAGCTGATACAGATGCCACTTTCTCACCTTCCTCCAAGCTGAACCTTTTCAAAATCCTTCACTTGTAAGTAAAGCCACAAGGATCTCCTTGAGTCCACTGTACTTCCAAGTGCTGCGCAACATTTAATGCTAAACCTTTGTTCAATATCACATTCGATACTCAGGCAGGACATTTTCTTACCGGATCAAAGAGGGAATAACCCTTTACTTGGTCCACCCCCCAGCAGCGGCTACCCAACTGTACCCTTGGCACCCCAAACAGCCCACATGCAGTGACTGGCCACGTGCAAATTCCCTCCGCAGCTCACACAGAGGCTGATTACTCTCAAATCTCAAAGCAAATGCATTGTCCCCAAGGCCTCTTTTGGTCCATCCCCCACAGCATGCCCGCGCTCCAGATAAGATGCACCACAAAGCCTCTGCAGTCTCCGCAACATTCATCATCCGAACAAATAAAGCCCCGCGACTCCACAGAAACGCGAGGAATGTTGGAATTGAGGCGAGCACCGTCCGGAGGAGTATGGCAGCCCCACATGCCTCTGACGCCGCGTTCTGCTGGCAACGGGAGGCGAAGCGCCCGTGTTCTCCGTCTTCAGCTGCTCAGCATAATGCCTGTCTGCAGCTGAAAAGCAAATTTCTTCTATGTTAAATTTCACCTTGATGGGCAGGGTGGGCGGCCGCCGCAGTGTTCGACACGACGGGCTCCCATCCTAGGGATTTAAGATTTGCCCTCTCAGGTGATGCTCTGCTGCATTACTTAAATCCTCCAGAGAAGCGGCCTGTTTATTTCGCCATTAACACAGGTCAAATATAAATGGACAGCTTAAAAGTAGTTTCTTACATTTATCTGTTTAAAAAGAGAAATTAATATTTGCCCGTGCATAGATTTCTGCAACCCTCCGCACCAGTTATTACATCGGCCAGTTGCTGTAAATATTTAAGCGTTGAGTGCAAAACTTCCTGAATGAAGAGGAAAAACAAAGTGGATGTGATGCTCCGATGGGCGTATTATAAACTCGATTTTTTTCTAAGTAGCTTTTTAATTACAGGATGCTGTCAGAAAAGTGGCCCTGAATTGCTTTCAATGATAGAGATCAGGGCCTTGGAGCTGCTTTCACCGCAGTAATCAGAGGCTCGGTCAAAGGCCACAAAGTCCATTGAAAGGTGGCCCAAAGCAGGCAAGCTTGCCTTTTGTGTGAGGGTTTGAACAAGGATGAGCTTGTTGAAAGCATCTGAGGGGAAGAAAGTCTATTTCTGTTTCATAGATGCTGTACGATGGAGAAAGGAGGCTGAGTCCTATCTGCCTTGCTAATCTTCAAAAGGAAAAACACACAGCAGGGATCTGCATTTCTTCTTTTCCCACACTTCAGTGTAGTTAAAATCCAGAGCACAAACAAAAACCTTTCCATGAAAGCATTACCATAATTCAGTGCCCATTGTGATAAAAGTGAGGTTGTTTTCACCGACGAACATATTGTGTTTATAAAGTAGCGATCATTCCGAGTTTACATCCACTTTGTTCCATTTTACTGCGCCTAACCTTGGAACTACAGCTTGGCAGACATAATTAACTTCTAGTGAAGTTGTACATTTACAAACCAGCCAGATGATAAAGAAGTTCGACATGCTACCTTCTACTTGAAGTTCAGAAGTTCAAATCCCACCTTCATCAAGGTACACTGTATGGCCAAAAGCATGCGGACCCCCCTTCCAAAGATGATTCAGCCATCCCCACTCATACAAACACATTCTACGCATTTTCTGCTTCCAGCTTTGTGGCCAGGTTTGGGGAAGAAGCTCCTTTCCTTCTCAAGCATGATTGTGCCTCCATGCAAGCTCCATAAACACAGGGTTTGCCCAGGCTGGTAAGGAAGAACTTAAGTTCCTGCACAGAACCCTGACCTCAACCCCACTGAACACCTTTGGGATGAATCGGAATGGCAACCGCAAGCGAGGCCTTCTCCTCCATCATCAGTGCCCGATGATGCTCTTGTGGCCAAATGGGCACAGATTCTCAGAGTTGCGCTCCAAAATCAGGTGGAAAGCCTTCCCAGAAGAGTGAAGGTTATTATAACAGCAAAGGGCTCCCCAACAACTCCATATTAATGCCCATGAGTTTCTTATGGGATGTTAACCAAGCAAATGGGACTGGGATGCTCAAGTGACCACATACTTCTGGCCATAGAGTGTACCTACTCATTGCCACCTCAGTAAAAAAAACAGCTCAGCTCTATGCATGATTAAAACACTGCACACCACTTTGAGGAAGGTATAAGATAATGCAAAAAGTATGGTTCACTTATTCAGATCAGCCAGTGTTTTCTCGTGTTCATTCTAAGTGACAGAGCATTTGTCTCCCTTAGAATGTCAGGGCATGCTGCATGCTGCTTGCATCAGACACCCTCCTCCGGATGAGGGGATTGGATCCCTTCCCTTCTGCTGCAGTACAGTAGAGTGACAGGAGGAAGCCACACCCACCTGACAGGGACCTTGTGTCGCTACTGTCATTACTGTAGATTAGAGCAAATAGCTGTTTATTATAATGATTAAGGAAATTGCTGCCGGTTATGCATCCCACTGTAGGCAGGTAATGTGGACTCCTAAGGCAAATACATGGTAAACAAGAGAAGACAAGCATTTAAGTGATGAATTTAATAATCGCAGTACACACAGCATCCTTTTCTTCGAGATACCGCCGGTGTCAAAAACAAGCAACTTTGGCTTCGTTGCAACGTACGCATTAAGTCAGAATTTGGGCCTTTTGGTTATTCTGATCTTGGCTATTCTATCAACCCCAGTGTCTTTCATAAATGACCTTGCCCGTAAGAGGAGAAAAGCCGCTGAACTGTAAGCTTTCTGCTGTACTTTTACGTATTAAAATGTCTCCTGAGCTGGAAGATTGTGAGCTCAGTCTTGTGTGGTTATTTGGATGCGCTTGTATTGAAGGACAGGGACACAACTCTTTCTTAAGACTTGCCGACAAACAGGTGCCAGAGCACAAGAGGATTCACGCGGGGGTTGAGTAGGTCAACCGAGATGAAGGAGAGGAAGGCGGTTTTAGGAAACTCATGCGGAGATATCAGCTGCAGGGCGTTTTCCTCTGACAGGTACAGCACTACCAGGTGCACGGAAGTCACTGCAATCTCAAAGGTGCTGTTGGTGTTGGGCCTCAGAATCCATGACTAAACAGTCGTTTTGCGCTGTAAGAGAACATCATTGCAAACTACAGCAGTGTGGAGAGCAGTGTATTTCCAGAGACATCCGAAGGTCTTTGGTCCTGTTTTGGCTGCACAGAATCAACATTGGAGGTGAGCAAACAGGTGTAATTTAAAATCCCGTGTCCTGCAGCAGAACTCTTGAGCAAGGAAAAAATACCCAGATGTGCAAATGGTTGAACAATTGTAGCTTAACAAAGTGAGTTGCTTCAGAGAAAAGCAGCGGCTAAATGAATAAATGTAAATGTGAAAAATAATTCGGTGAACTGTGCAACCATCTGAGATGCTGTAATAGGGGCGCTCTGGATACTGAATGAAGGATGCTTGACTGTTTGCGGTTGCTCGCACAAATCGGATGGCTTATCGAAAGGAGCGTTGGCTTTTATGCTTTCAGACACCGGGAAACAAAATGGAGCACATAGTTTCCAGTTACCGATTTTGTTCTACAACGCTCTTCTTGCACTATGTAAAGTGTCAGCCCTGATCCCGAAGTCCAAGGTTGTGCTAAAGCCTCGGCTTTGTGGGCATTTGCTTTTTTGCTGGTGATTATTATTCTGATTCCATGCTGTTGTATTGATTTATTCCTATTCAATATTTCATAAGGTAGTATTGACTAAACTAAAATAAGACCACGATTGCGCAACGCAAGTTTCGCCTCAGCAGCGGGATCCTCGTGCTGTGACGGAAGTCGACCTGGGCTGCAGGGTCAGTATCAGCAGTGGCACGTCTGACGTCTGCACACCCCCAGCATCGGCCCCGGCTAAGAGTCACTGTCCCGGAGCTGAGTGACTCACTGCCCCCATGAGCCACAGCATAGGACAGTCAGCAGGTTGGCTGAGTCATAACTCATGTTTCTCTGGGTCAAGTCCTATCGATACAGAATTTTTCACTAACATTCACTTTGTTATCAGCAAGCACTGGTTGACCTCTTCTACACTCCTGAGTTACCAAGTACATTTTAGGCTAAGCAGTTTTTTACAGATACACACATATTAAACACCTTCTTTGTAGATGATGCTCAGTATTCCAATAGTGAGATTGTTTTCACCATGAGCATATAGACAGTTCTCCATGCTAGGGCAATTTCCCTGGAATGATTTTTCAAAGTTGCATCTGCAATGGAACTTCTGAGTGGAAGAGAGAGGCCTCCTCAGTCCATTTCCATCTTACTGGAAGGCTATAACAGCTCTGTGTGGAATAGAAATTAGGATAATAGGAAAAATGGAAAGTGGAGAGCAACATAAGACAGAGTGCACACACGGGCACAGAACATGGCGCACGCATGTAGACGTTGCCTTGGATCATCACGCACATCAACTCCTCCAGCTCCTCAACTTGCTGTAACCATAACCCCCAAAACACCAAGTTACCATGACTCGTCTATTCAAAGTCTCGCTTGACAATGGCTGGAAAATTGCTTTGGAGTAAAAGAACTTGAGGAACCAGAGATCAAAACAGTTACGATTTCCTCCTCCATGACACCTTGTCCAGCGTAAGAGTTCCGGAACAAAGACAAGTGAATCCAGAAACCCTAAGACAGTAGTTAGCAAACCCAGCCATTTTACTACATATAGTATATAAACAGATAAAATAAAATAGAGAATTTGGTTCAGATGAGCTCATGTATGAGTTGAGGCGTTGCTATGGTACAGCAGGTAGTACTGCTGCCTCGTAACTTTTGGACTGAGGCTTCAAACCTGTTCATCAGGCCAGGCCAACCCCCTGACCAAAAAAGCTGAGCCTGAGTAGCACTGCCTGTACAGTCAATGTGAAAAACTGCCATGTTTTCCAGGTTGCAAAAAGGAATCCATCGCTTCACAATTACTTAAAACAGGGAAGGAATAATAGGAGCCCCATTATAGAAAATAGATGTCATAAATTACATGATATACAATTCTGTCTGCCACATGGTACAAGGCACTAAAACCTTCCTGTTGGTCTTCAAGTCACTTTCCCACCCATCAGAGGAGTGGCAAGTTTATTTATGATCCATAAAGGAAGGTGTTTTACGAGACAGAATGTGATTTTTGATGCGGATACTTTTCATTCAGCTAGGATAAAAGCCTGGTACACTTTGCCAGCTATGAAAAGAAGATGGGAGGAGACAGGAGAGGAGTGGCTTTCATTTTCCCTCCCCTTTCCAAGCCTTTGGTGTGCCAGCTCAAATCCATTTCATTAAGCCATTCTTTTAACTTTTTTTTGTTCTTTTTATTCTGTCCCCAAGTGTACTGACAGGTCTGGGGTTGAGTGTGAGAGTGTGAGTGGGAGCACCTGGATCCCTCCTGCTTCTTGCTTAAGGCGCTAGATGGTGCTTCCTATTAGAAAAGGCCATAAACATTTACTGGGATTCAATCAACACCACCTCAGGGCATCTGCACCTAAAAGTTCTAGACCCTTAAAAAAAATTTGTACTCTGGCATCCCGGCACATCAGCGCAACAGCACGACACCAGCAAGAACATGAAGACGGCTGCATACTGAACCATCAGATGGATCTGAAAATGACCTCTCTTAGATCTCCCACCAGTGATGGAACAAAGTGGGCGGAAATTGGGAGGCTGGAGGCCGGGGGTGGCACTGCTAGGAGGACGTGATCACCGTGACCTGTAATGTTCTGCTCCAAAGGCACGACGCCTTCCAGGTCCAGAGTCTCGTAACGTTCTACAAAAAGCTCATCTTGATGATTGCCTTTCATTTCCTTTTAATTTCTCTATCTGTCTGGCAGTCTATTGGCAGTGAGACACATGAGCATCAGTACTGAAATGCAACTGCATAATCATGAAATTTCCCCCAGTTTCAGCTCAGAATAAATATTACGATATTAATAGGAAATATTCATATCTCCTATAAGGAAATATTATTTGTAGCCCTTACATGTTGTTACTACCTCAAGTCTGCAAGCCATCGAGACCCATGGCTGCTGATCAGTTGCTGCTTGTTTTGGGGTTTCCTGCCCCTGTCTTTTAATGCCGCATCAGCAAGTGAAGTGCAGGTTCAGCTGAACTTGAATCAGTTCAAATTTTTCCTGTCACCGTTCTCTCATTCATCACAGCATAGAACAAATTCACATTATTTGTTATTATATATACTTTTATGTATATATTTGTTAATTTCACAGTCTATCTTTGATTTTCTGGACTTTATGGAGGGCAAGGGGGTGTCCAGATAGGCCCAAGTCCTGAAAATTGAATGGTTTTTGTATTTTTGCAACTGTACATAAAACCAAAGCTAGGCTGTATATACTGTACAGTAAAGACAGTATGATGATGATGATGATGATGATGATGGGTGGTGGTTTTGGCATTGATCCATAACCACGATAAGCATACAGGCACGATGTCAAAATATTAGCAGCAGCTTCTCTGATGCTGGATGTGACCAAATAATGTGAACCCATGCAAGTTTATGCGTGTCTGTTTATCATAGCTGCACTTATGAGTAGGCGTGATGAGACTTGTTTTAATTTTTAAATTTGCTTGAGCCACTTGCAGATTTAGTGCTCAGGATGTAAAAAATGAAATTGGTGTTCCCAAAGAAAATTACTTAGAGCTCCATGGGGCAGCACTGCAAGGGATCTGGTGTTGAGTTCCCATAGCACCACCATAGCTGTATGGTTCAAGCCACCTATAGGTGGGTGAATTCACTGAGGTTCGCTCCGCCTTGCTGATGCTCACGGCAGCGCTCACACTCAGCTGGACGCCTGCAGCACCGTGGGTGGAACCGTGTAAACAGCGCACACTTCCAAGTGTGTTACGCCGCCTGAAAAAGCCTGCAGTGTGTGGAGTGAAAGGATGTGGGAGGCTCAAAGAATGCACATCGGAGGAGGTGTGTGCCTGGTTTACCCCTCTCTCCTTGGCAGGAGCGTCGTGTCTTGAGTTTGATACACAAGAGTTTTATGTCTGTTATGAAAAAAGTGTTCAAATTATATTTGTGGATCTTGTTGGCAGATATATTTGCTTCCACCCATTTTCCTACCTGTCTGAATTCACCACTGCCATCTCCCACAAAGGTATCTTTATAAAATAAAACTGTGACATGTTTGGAAAGTGAAAAAGAATATGATTTCTGCATGATGAGTGCGAGAGGGACACTGGGTCAGGCGCACATGTTATCCGCCAGTTGGGACTCAAGTTTGCCGTTCCGACAACAAACAAAGGGCGTTTTCCTAGGACCACTCCACTCTGAATGACATTTTCATCTGCAACCTTTTAAAACAGGTTGCTTTTAAATACATAAATTAAACTTCGCACTAAGGTTCGCCTGGCACTTTCACGCAACCCTCGGCGTGTTCTTAAGAACACGCAGCCTTCTGCACTGAGAAGCAACAAAAACCATCATCCTTAATTTGACACGCTAAGGTGTACGTTGTGTAAATGGAACAAAAGACGTCGGCGTCGAAACTCGAACGCTGTATTATCAAGCGCGCGTGGCTGCTGTTTCTGCAAGACTGAGCAGGGGTATGAAGAGGTATGCGAAAGCCCTGCAGGCAGCATGGCACCTAAATACACATTTACGGATTAACAGAATGACAAAGGGACTGATGAAGATCCACGGGGACTGACACATTGCTAAGTTACCCCATAGATACTCATATAGGAGCTTTAATGTTGTGCACATTTTGCTGTCAGATGGCAAAGCTTGAGTCGTGTTCGAAATTATGACAAACATGGGCTGGAAGATTAATAAAGGAACTAATAAGAGGTTGCCAAAGTGGGGAATTAATTTTTATTTTGACAATTTAAACCAATTTATGTAACGGGAATCAATATAGATACTAATGAAAGCGGAGCAGGTGGAGCACAGCTTGGCACAAAGAGCTCTCCCTATATGACTCACCTGCTTGAATTATGGCGGAGGCACTGAGACAAAGGCCGTGAGACCTTAAGCACGTTTCATGCCGAAAGGGAACGTGAAAAGATGCCAGCAGGGTTTAGGCTACTGCAGTACGAGGCCACGAGGTTGGCCTACTTCATATTCCTTCCAGCCTTCTTTTAGAGACCAAAAATCTTTTCCCATTTAGATCCAGACAGCATGCTAACAAAATCACTACCAAGTTCAATTGCTGAAATGTTCAGAATCGACTTGTGTGGGTTTGCACACCAACCTGTGAAGGACGTTATTCTCCCTGACAAGAGGAACACCGTCCCAATGAATTCCCAAAAAATGGTTCCAAAAGCCAGCAGCAGCAGAAGGCTTTTATGGGCTTCGTGGAACGTATTGCTTGTTTGTAGAGGAGGCCAATGAACACGAAGACTTTAGACTGACCAATCAAAAGAGGAATATCAAAAGGAAAGTCCCGCCCACACTCTGGCAGGAAAACTTAAGCAAAGACGTAACTTGAGAGCTACAAAAGTTTTTTTTTTTTTTTTTAAATGATCCATGGGGTTAGCGGACCTTACTGTGTAAGGGAAATCATTTTAGAAAATGGAAATAATTTCTAGAAAATGGAAAGTATTTTTCTGCACAGCGTTGCAGATTCTTTTCTAAGTTCAGGCTTGTCATTCCTACTCGCTGGAAATTCCCACAGATTCATTTTTTATGCTTTATTTTTACGGTTCAGCCACTTGAATGGCGCTGTAATTAATTGACGTAATTATATTTTGAGGAATGTTATCACTCGCAGCTCTTATTGATGATGTCAGCGTACTTTTTCTCTGCTTTGTTTATAACTACTTGCTGTGTTACTTGCCAAATTGCATGCTAAACAGCTGTCATTTGTTTTAGGATCGAAGTAATGTACAGAAGCATAACTAGCTGATTATCAAGTTTCTGCACACTTCTTTGTTGAAATTTTAATAACTGTGCTGTGACATATAATGCCGATCACTGTCAACGATTCAGATATTGTACTTATGTAGGTTAGGCACTGTAAATGATCTAAATTACTGTATACCAGTAAGGATTTCTTTAAATACAGCAAGTATAAAACAATCTATAACAATCTATAAAGCTGATTTTACAGGGCTGTAATTTTTAACAAACTACTTTGGTCACGATGCTATTAAAAAGCTGTGTCACTACATGTAATCGATATAGGAGACATATTCATTATAATGCTCCTAATTCAAGGTCCAACCGATACTTAAGTTAAAGAAAATATGAAAGCGTAAGAGTATAGAGGAACAACGTGTCATGTCAGCCTAGATCGAGAGTTTCGAATACGAAAAATTGCACACACACACACACACACACACACACACACACACACACACACTTCACTTTGTGTTGGGTTCAAGCAGTGACCAATTGTGAGGCAAAATAAACTTGTTAGATTGCTTTACATATCTGTTAGACTTAACATTTCCAAAGTTAAAGGTAACCAAAAAACTTAATACTGTGCCAAATAAATAAGACTTAGAGTAATAACAATACAGAAAAAAAATTACAAATTTAAAAAAGTAAAAACTATTCATGGACTGAAAATTAAAGCCCAACACAAAATTTTAAATAAATAACTCTTTTGTAAATGGGGAAAAAAAAATCAATCTTCCAAATTTATTCTCAACTCAAAACTCTCACCGTGCATCTCAAGCGCCAAACTTTGCTGCTCTAGCCTACACTCCTATACAAAATTTAATTTGGCATCAGTGGCCACACCTGATGCTTTTTGTTTCCTAACAAATATCTCCCCAGGGTTGGTTGTAATGCTCCAGTTTCAGAATGTGACCCTCTCTCTAACCAGCAAAGAATACAAATCTTAAATCTAAAATCTCTAAAACCTTTGAATAAAAGTAGGAGATGTTTAGGGTAAGCATGTACAGTAAACAGTACAGTCACCTGTAATAGGCTGGTATCCAATCCAGGCTGTACCCCTCCTTGCTTGGTGTCATGTGGTCCAGACCCCCATGACTCACACCAGGATAGAGCTTAATAAAAATGAGCAAGGGTAGTTGTTTCACAAAACCTGGTTCATTGTATGTAAGAAATACATCTTCTTGGTCATATCATATTGTATGATTTTTTTTAACTGTTCATTGAGCGATTTATACCATATGGGTCCAAGATTTTGACAGGTCTTTACCTGATGGGTGGCCCATTTACTGCCTGCAGAAGATACAGTATGTACCCATAAATGGAAGAGGATGCATAAAAAGTAAACTTTTGTGGTTTATTGAAGTTCTGAACTGCTTTAAAAGGATGTTACCTTGACTTAACACAATAGGCGAGTGAATCATAATCACCACAGCACAAACAACAAATGTTGAGCAGCTGCTTTCCACTCAGTCACAAAGATGGACAGTAAGTGTGAGATACACTGCTTGTCAGGCTTCCTTCTGACACTAAATGAGCTTTTTTTAACTGGCATTGAAGGGCTGGTCATTGTTCAGGGCAAATAGAAGATTCCGTGCAAACTAGGCAGTTGGCAGACGTCAGAGTCTTTTGTTGTTTGTGCCGACCTTGTTTTACCCAGCATGCTGTTCATGTGTAGGAGGCTGACTGAGTTTAGAAGCTCAGCTTGAGACCAGTGGCTATTCAGCTGACATAGCTGGCACAGTACAGTAACCAGTGAGTGATGGCAGCTACGAAATAAATGGTGGCGCAAACCTTTGTGTATCGCGTGCACCTAAATGCCTTCTTTTAGCGCGCTTAAACTTATGAACCCATCGTAGTCCCACCGAGCACCTTCCTATCATTCTGAAAGAAAATGATGACACCGTACGCATTACGGAAATATTGCAACGGTTAGCCCCTGGTGAGGACATTCTCATCACACAGAATTCACAATTCTAAGGAATTCAAAGCATTGTTGTTAAATCTTGCTTACACACTTATAGTGCAGTTATTGAGTTTTGCGAAAGCGGGGTTGAAAATGGTTACTTTGACAAATTCAATACATAATTAAAATTGCAATTTACAAAAAGAGTTATTATGCAGCCGGTCAGTTCCAGTGCGTTTTGCTTCGGTTCAAAGTGGACGGTAAAGCCTTTGCCGTGTGTTAATATCACTGGGCTGAAGATTTGTCTACTGCTTTCAGAATACTGTTTTGCAGCCTTGGCCGGCCTGAGGAACATAGCATTTCTATGTGTAAGCTTTTTCGCAACAGACTTTTCCCTGAGCTTCATTTATTCATCATTGCCGAGGTTCTCCTTATAAATTGCCGACTCTGGAAGACGATGACCTATTTTTTGCTTTGTTTTGATTTTTTTTTTTTCCCCGGAAGTAATATTGTGGCACGATAGTTTAAGAGTGCTTGCTTCCCCCCAAAGCTTATTGTTTCCTGCTTTAAAGGGGGAAAAGCAGCAAACAATTAACAGTGTCAAACGGTAAGCCCTCCGGCAGGCTGGGGCACAGCTTTGATGCTACTAAATGAGCAGTAGATTCTTTAAAACACAGCCGGTGTCACAACTTTCTTTAATTCCCCTAAGTCTTTAGCTGGCTTTGAGAATGCAAGCAGAAATAGATGATATCCATTATGAAGATTTTATTATTTTTAATCTGCGATTGATCTTGGTGTAAAACCAGTACTAATTTGACTGGACATTTAAGTGCTCAGTGGAAATATAACACTTTTCAATTTTTACAAAAAAACATGCAGTATATTCAACCCACTGCACCACGCAGTGCAGCACACACATAGGGCATTTTGAGAGTTGCATTTAATTTATGACATTTAAATAGAGACTCTGCACAAATGCATAGACTTGAGTGAACAAGAAGCATGAAAGTGTAAGGATATTAGCACGTCCTTTAGAGCTGGTTGAACTCCACAGAATTGTACCACAATGCAGTATAGCATACTATTAATGCAATGCAGTACATATATTGTATATTGACTATTAAAGTTTAGCTGTGTTACAGTGACATTGTGTGTACCGGGACTGTGTATGCTGGGGTTGAAGTACAGCTGTTTTTAAAAGTCAAAAACTCTTCCTAGAAGTCCTGTGTGGCTCTAGCCGTGGTGATGTGTGCTTGTGTAATCCGTATGACAAAGCTAAATTACAAAGCTGTTATCCAGACCACTTCTTTCATTCATCTGAGGCATTGTTTGAGATGTGAAATTGCCTCTTCCTGCTGCAGAGACATGAGCTGACAAAGGCCGTAGATAATAGAAGGATGACAAACAAAAAATGTGCACTCTGTTTGTTTGGAGCCTGCATTTGTTAACTTTAAGGGGTTTCCATTTCGATAAAGAATAATCTTGTGGACCTCTTACCAGGCAGAAAGCTCAGAATGTTCAAAGAGAACAAAACACATTTCAGCCTTACAAATTACCTTATCTCATGCTGTCTTATCGTACCAACACCCCATCTTGTTTACATGAGGAAAAGCAGCTTGTTGGGAACGAGACCTCTGCGAATGACCACACGGGCTCACGGGTGGTGTCAGTGTGGTGACGTTAATGAAAATGGGCAGATAGACCAGAGCTATCTTGATGAATCCTCTGGATGGCACTGCCACTTGAGAAAAAAGAAAATCCTTGGGTTCTTACACAAAACCATTTTACTGTCCGCTTACACAACTGATGCAGCTAATAAGTTCCAACACTGGCCGCTGGGTGACACTACTGAGTTTTTAGCAACCGTTTGCAAATACAGCAGCCATTCTTAGAACTTAATGACTAGACCGCATACTATGGAATATAAAATTAAATTTAGTGTACAATCAGTATAGATACAAAAAAAAAAAAACCTTTTAAATAGCCCAGGTAAAGTTTTAAGAGTCCAGTTGAATGGGAGTAGGAGTTCTCCAGGATGACACAGTTAAGAGATACCTGATCTTCTGAGGGCTGGAATCTTTTACTATTGGTTGAGATACACACACACACACACACACACACACACACACACACACAAAGAGGGAGAGTGCAGGTATCCCTTTACTTGGGAGCACGATATGTTCCTGTAAAATGGCTCTTAAGATGAAATCTCATAAGCTGGAGATGTAATTACCATTACAGTTTGAACTTTGAAAATTCCCCCAGGCTTGGCCCTTGTTACTCATAAATATAAAAAAATCAGCCTCAATTGGTCATAATTTGGCAAATGCTATTAAATAATTTAATTCCTACGCAGGGAAATTCATAAGTCAAAGACTCATATCTCAAGGGACACTTATTTATATAAGTATTTTTGCTAATTAAATGTATAATTTTGAGAAAAGTCTTCATAACTCCTCAAGTTTCATTTACTTTCTGCCTTCAGGCTGCGGAATGCGGCCAATTGACTCTGGTCAGTTCCAGACTGTCTGGACTGGTTTGTCACAGTGCGCCGTTCTCGGTTTGAAGCAGACTCAGGTCGGGTGCAATTCAAGGGGGCTCAGCCGATTGCTGCGTCAAAGATCACTGCAAATCGATTCCCACCTATGCATCAACGCCATTCAGGACAGGAGCGCTGCACTCAACATGCATGGGCACTTTCGGGGCAGAGCGATGGACCAAAAAGCCATGGACTAATCCAAGCTCAGAGTTACCACTCGCAGGAGCCTAAAAGTAACAAAAAAAGTAAGTTAAGGCTTGAATACATCTGATGATGGGTGCAGGAAGAACCTTTCGCAAATTATTATCACCATTACCGGTTCAATTTCCTGCTAGGCTTCAGGCCCGAGTTCAAAGACCAGTACAGACCCTCGATGGTTTCTGAGCATCAGAGAAGCGATGGAGTTTTTCAATGCATTCAAGTTCACGCCAAAGGTGCGTTCCCCTTCCCCTATGACTGTCCCTAGTGGCCGCAAAAAAAAAAAAAAAAACCCTCTAGCTCTCCAGAAGAAGACTTTCTGACCTGCTCCACCGGTGCTGTCTTCGAAGAGAGCAGCCTCCGCCATTAATTTTGATGGTGTTTATTTGCAAAGTCGAAATTAAGGACCCTGGTCAACGGTTCCATCGTGGTCTCCGCAAGGGCGAGCCGATGAGGCGCTGTTTAATAGCCGGAGCCGGGTGTTAATTGAGACTTTGCTTTGGAATTAAAGCTCTTTAAAAGCATTTAAACAACCTCTGTCGAGATTAATATACACCTGTCAAAACTAATTACATTAATGCAGAGGAATCATTGCTTCTGTCTTCACCCTGTTTCCCTCCTCCTTTTAAAGGCGCCGTCATGGTCCCCTTGCCGGGATTAATGTGTTCTTCACTGGGCTCGGTTATCATACCTTTGTGTGTGTGTGTGTGTGTGTGTGTGTGTGTGTGTGTGTGTGTGTGTGTTTAGGTTCCGCTTCTCCAAATCCACGCTCTGAGGTACAACAGCACATGACTGCTGAAATGAGCTGACGTATCTGCAGCATAAATAGATATGCAAGGCAGTGGATTCCATTCAAAAGCCTTATGTGAAAACTTGAAATTTACAAACGCATGCATGGAACGGGATTGTAATTGATGAGAAAACGGATGGAGGGATCGTAATTTTATTGTTTTTTTCATGGTGTGGTCACCTGCTGTTTGCGAGGATGATGCTCGGCTGTTGGCGCTGTGCGCAAGAAAGGAAAAGCGAAGAAACGGATTTTAGATTTGCTGTGGATGAAGGTCTCTGAAGTGTAGAATACACATTTGTTCGCTGAGAACTTTCTCCAAGGTGACTAACAATGTTACCTTCTATACTATACTAATCTACATACAGCTATTGACCAATTTATACTTGAACACCTTGTTCAAAGGTGCTATGGTGAGATAGATGGATGGATGAATGCAGTTGCCGTGATGTTGGATCTGAGTCACAGAGGCTGCTTTGTAGACCGTCGTCTTCCTCTGTGTTTGTTGCGGGGTCGAACATGGGGACAGCATCCGAACTCAGCACATTCAACTCAGACTCAACACCCACAAGGCAGCTCAAAAGCTGCGAGGCACTGATTTACTTGCTGTGCCATTGTGTCCCTGCGATGGTGGGAGCTGGCACTCAAACCCGAGCACTCCAGCTGGAGCAGCCTGTGGCGCCTGCTGTGCTTAAATTCTGAATAAACTAATAAACGTATGATCTAGCAAACAAATGAATGAGTGAACAAGCGAATGAACAAACAAAGAAGGTTGCGACGAACACTTTAAAACCACGTGTCCCTTCATCTTTGTGTCAACTGCACTTTTATAAATATTTGATATTCTAACTGAGCGGCTCTTGATTTTCTGAAAACTGCAGAAAGCCTCAGATGAAAGTGGCAATGCTTTCAGATTTTGTAGTAAAAAACTGCTGGTTTAATCAAAATACTGAGACTGAGAGAATCCCATTACTTTTCATTTGGAGTCCTTTAAATGGTAAAATATGTGCAACATTAAAAGCTCATGCAATAATGTATGGTAAACAAATGCAACCGTGGTAGCAAATAAGGTAGCCCAGAGTGGTACTTCCAAAATTTTTGTGACATAAAATCAACATTCAGTATTCTGCAGCATCACTCACACAGCTAAATGCTATAACTTGGCTTTTGAAACACCGCTTTTAAAGATGTGCTGATTTATGTATCCTCTGAATTTTGTACTCGGTACGAAAAAGGGGCCTTTTTGCATCAAAGCAGATTTAGGTCCCTTTGAGAGCAAGGCAGGTGACAGTGACCCATGGTTGATCCTCACCAATCAGGAAGCCATTGGAGCTATAATGAGAATTTCAAAAGCCAATTTAAAAAAAAAAAAAAAAAAAAAAAAAATTAAATTTTCTTTCTAAAAGACAGCTTCTTCTGAAGGACATTTAATCAAACGATGCCTAACTCGCAATTCAATTCCGCAGAGAACACGCGCGCACACACACACACAAAAAAAAATAAAAAAATAAAAAACTAAATAATTCACAAATGAGATTGGAAAGTGGCACAAACCAAGGCTGGCAGAGATTTTTGACTGGCTTTTGCTTGATTTTGCACGCCTGGCAATCATGGTACAGCACCTGGATCCTATTCTTGAGCGTATATAACCTTGACTTGTTGAAGGACCACAAGGTGCGTTGTGACCTCATCTGTTGACTCTATGGGCCAAGTTAGCTTCTTTCAGATGCTCTGAAAAAAAACTGGCCTTGAAATCTTTTGTATTAATATTCTGTATTATTAATAACAGAATTACTTCGGTTCAAACTCCAATTTCCAAGGTTTACAGATGATAGTTTAGTGGAATACATGCACTTTATGGCCGAAAGTGTGTGGACGCCCCTTTGGATGACTGAGCTCAGCTGTTTCAGATACACCTGCACAGCCTGCAAACACATTCTAGACATTTTTGTGCTTCCATCTTTGTGGCCACAGTTTGGGGAAGAAACTCCTTTCCTGCTCCAGCATGACTATGGCCCCCCCACGTCTACAAAGAAAGCGCCATAAACACCTGGCTTGCTCAGGTTGGTGTGGAAGAACTTCAGTGGCTGCACAGAACCCTGACCTCAACCCCGCTGAACACCTTTGGCATGAACTGGAATGCCAACCACAAGCCGGGCCTTCTTGCCCAACCTCACTGATGATCTTGTGGTCAAATTGGTACAAAATCCCACAGTCATGCTCCAAAATCTGGTGGAAACCCTTCCCAGAAGAAGGAGGCTGTTATAGCAGCAAAGAGGGGGACAACTCCATATTAATGCCCATGGGTTTGGAAAGGGATGTTCAACTAGAACATATGGGAGTGATGCTCAGGTGTCCATACACTTTTGTCCATATAGTGTAGTAATCTACAGCCAAGTGTCTTAAAGCAAGGCTTACCTGTCACTCTATACTGTATAAAATGCCATTGCATGCATTCAATTATCTAAATGGGATATAAGAGTGTAATATGGGCAGTTTGGCTGAAAAGGAAGACTCATGGGCCACTAGAAGATGAATGTTTTTAATAGCAACCCAGAACAGCCAGAATAACTCTGTTATGGAATCACCAGAGGAACCATGATGACTGCAGAATTACTGCAATGTCATGACATGCTGTCCTGTCCTCTTCATCCCCACCAGACCACGAGCGAATCGGCAAGGACTCATCCTACGAGCAGGAAGGCAAGGTGCAGTTTGTGATCGATGCTGTCTACGCCATGGCACACGCCTTGCATAACATGCACAAGGAGCTCTGTCCAGGCAAGGTGGGCCTCTGCTCCAAGATGGACCCCATCAACGGCACCATGCTGCTCCAATTCATCCGCAACGTCAGCTTCTCAGGTCAGCCGAACCCATCACTGAAGGGACATGGTCTGCTTTTTGGTCCTTTTTCTGTGGTTTTTAGTTCTGCTGCTGATGTGCTACAGTTGGTCCAGGTGTTTAAGGTTTTTAGGCTCTATTTAAACATCTCACAACCTCAGGCCCAAGCCAGAAGGCATCCAAGATGAGGTTTGCTGAGGGCCCATGAGAGCCATGTTTGAGAATTGCTATTAAACATAATATTTACAAGTAGGGTGATGAAAACAGAAGTTTTAGCAACACAAAACAAAACTTTTGCAAGGAGGTTTGAAGAGGTTTTTGCTGACAAAAATGTACCTAAAAGCCGCACACTACATTGTCTTCCTAACCCAGAAAAGCCTGCATGTTTGATTCTAAGCTGTTGGATAAACACATTATTTTGTTTGCATTAATAGTCACATCAAGGGTGTTCTTAACAAGCTCAGTAAATGCAAAATATCCATGCAATTCCAGGAAAAACATGAAAAATGTCTTCCTCCTACAAAAGCAGGAAAAAGCATGAAATCGGCATCAGTTCAGCAGGCAGAGATGCGCTGCACCGCTCGCTGTTCCTTGGTCCCTCCCAAAAAAAAAAAACAAAAAAACAAAAAAAGCACATCTGCATTTGAATAGGAGCTCCTCTCTGCCAAGAGAGCATTTGAAGTTGCGGTATATGGAAAGCAGAAGTGTGCTGAGATTCACTGGACGTCAAGCAGCAAAACTGGTGAGCGGTCTGCGTGACCAATTCTAACCTGGACAGTTTTAGCAAGCGCTGCAACAGATTTGTTAAAAATAAATAAATAAATAAATAAATAAATAAAATAAATAAATATGTAAATAAATGAATAAAAAAACAGACACAATGATTATATTAACTATTATAAAATTATTCCATACGTTATCCTGCTGCAGCAGTAGCCATTTCCTAATACATTTCCATTCCAGCTCGCTTTCTCCTCCTCACAAAAGTTCACGTTGAAAAAGAAAAGAAATGATTCTATTTCTACAGTGGTGGCAAACCAACAAGTTGGAGGAATTTCTTTATCGATAAGTTAAGGAAAATTAAGTGCTGTGAAATGCACCTCTGTCTAGTGCATTTAGTGCAGAAAAAACCTTTCGAATGCAACATTTATTTCTTATTTGGGATCATTAAGGGCCTCTAACATTGAGCATTAATGTTTTCATGTTCTACCCGTGCACAGTAAGGGACTTTTTTTAAAAAATTCTGAATGGGGGCTGCTGTGATTTCCCCCACACTGAGATTTCACTTAGAAAGCTTTCCCACACCAGGGTACTCAGAGTCCAAAGAAACCAAATGGGGAGCAGCTCTGCAGGAGAATGAGCCGGAAATCCAAATGGCTCGGGATCATCAAAGCGAAGCTGGCACTGTAATTAAATGAAATGGGGATGTTTATGGAATGGGGGGGGGGGGGTTCGACCATGCTGGCTGACTCAAACCTGAGATTATATGTTGCACAGCTGCATAACCACACAACACACACACACACACACACACACACACACACACACACACTAGCACCAGCATTCTGGCCATGCCGCCACTGAAGCCACCTGCAGCCCCTTGGACATGATGACAGAAAGGGGCTTTTCCCAGGAACCACCATGTAGGTCTGACATGAAGGCTGCATGAATTATATGAAGCGTTACACCTTCTGACTAGGAAAATCGGCCACAGTGCTGCATGTAGCCAGCAGAGGGCTTTCTGAAAAGCTCATTTACATCTGTGCAATTCCTTATCTGCCTGCAAACACAGGTTTAACTCTAGTGTTCCTGAATATCTGTTTTTCACGATAAACACTGATACTGTTACAGATATGAGATTAGTGTGGCACTAAATGCAGTATGAGCAGATGTGTGCTACACACACACACCTACACACACACACACGCACACAGAAACAAACTGTATAAGAAAAGTATGTGGACGCCTCCCTCCTAATGGCTGAGCTAAGATGTTTAAGCCGTACCCACATAGCATGCAAACACATTCTAGACAACTGAGTGCTTCTAGCTTTGGGCCACAGTTTGGAGAAGCTCTTTTCCTGCTCCAGGATGACTGATCCCCCCCCAGTGCACAAAGCAAACTTCATAAATACAGGGTTTGAGCAGGCTGGTGTGGAAGAGTCTCAGTCCTAACCTCAACCCCACTGAACACCTTTGGAACAAACTGGAACTCTAACTTTGAGTCAGGCCTTCTTGCCCGACTTCACCAAAGCTGTTGTGGAGGCTGTTATAGCAGCAAAGGGAGGGCAACTCCATCTAAATGCCCATGGGTTTGCAATGGGAGGTTCAACAAGTGCATATGGAGGTAATGCTCATGTATTCACATACTTTTGGCCATGCAGTGCATATATGTATATCAGTACTGTCCAAAAATTGCTTAAAAAAGTACTTGCACATTTGTTTCACAAAAATATTTATGTTCAGCAGTTATTTTCCATATTCGGCATTAGAGTGTCAGTAGGAAAGATCTATTTTGATTTCCAATCATTCCTTTTGCAAAAAGTGAAATACTGGAGATTTTTTTTTTATCATTAGAGAGAAAGTAACATAGTAATAGACCACTTTTCAAAATACTGCCATCATTCTGAGTCTTTCACTTCTTCCAAAGGATGGATCCCGGATTCTGGAATGCACTGATTCACTGTCCTGTCTTTGGGCCCCAGTAACATTTAAATGCCAAAGCCAAGTAAAATAAAATGTCTGTGAGTTCTGAGTTTTTTGAAAAAAAAAGAAAAAAGTGCAGAAGTTTATTTAGTCCCAGGCCCCTGCAGCACCTTTCAGCTGTTCCCCTTCACGCTGATACTTCCTGACACTATAAATGGACCTTCTCCTTGTGATCCAGTGCCTCGGGCGGTTCTGCCATCGCATGCCAAAACTCCCTTTGATCCAGAATCCAGAAAGGATAATAAACTTCACTGGGCTGGCAACCAAACATACCGGCCCATTGGGTTTCCCCTGTATTTTCCAACATCACTCTGGGAAACGTGGCCCTCTGCACCACCAATATTTCTCAACTCCTTGCTCAGCATTCGAGTACATGGAGGTGATGCATGACATTACATTTTTGTAGCTGCATTAATGCTAATCCACAGATGATGGAATCCTTACATGAATGATAGTGGCAAAATTTCAAGCTGAAAATCATATTTCACTCTTGGGCAGATCATTCTAGTCTATCCTTTCCATGTCCTGGTGATATTATATATTGTAAGTAATGTTCAGTTTACTTTTCAAAGATTCAAAATTAAATATCCCAAATGTGCTCTTTTGATTTAGTATGCCCCTCTGATACAACATGAAGAATGAACATATCTGTGCCTGAGGACCCTTCTCTGAACAGGACACTCTTCTACCCAAAGTGTGGCTTAAGCCCCTCCTGGGGTAGCGCAGCTCCTTTACTGTTTCCTTCACTCAGATTTCTGCTTCCAGAGTCTTCTGCTTCACGTTACCTTTGTGCCAACACAACTTGCTAGTAGTCTAGATCAACTGGAATACAAAGTTAGTAGGATTTTGATTTGAAGAAGCTGGAACTTCTTTCAGCAGACACCTTTCTCCAAAAGCGACGTGCAGCTCCAGTTTTGAAACGCTAGCCTAGATGACGCTGGGGAAGAACTGATGTGACCTTGTTTCTAGGTCTTTATTCACAGCTTTCTGCAAAGAGATTAAAAGGAAGCAGATGAACCAATTTCAGGGCTACAGGTTTGAGCAGAAATTCCAAGGTACCAGGAGAGAAGGTGGAATGAGACAAGGCTGCAAAGCAAAGTGCTCTGGAGGGGGCATTTGTGGATGAGCCCACCTCAGCCAGCCAAGCTTGGTGCAGAGCTGTGCTCCTCAACAGGAAAATATTATGGATTTTAACTGTGTCAACTTGACTGAGCCTCAGGGGCTTCTCAGACTCAGTTAGGAGTTAGATGCACAAACTGAGAACCAGGTTCTTCGAAAGAAAGCCTTCTGAAATAGTTAGTTCATAAGTGATGTAGGTTCTCATAAGAGTCTGCTGGGTGTCAATCCATTTCCATGTGACATGGCTTCAGTTCCTTTTGTTCATCCATGTGAGAACATAGACAGGAGGGTTAATTCCCTGGATTAAGCAACCTGTCTTCAGCTCCTTTTGCACAACCATATGGTAGATGGCGGGGGAAATAAAGGGTTTTTTTCTTTCAAAACAGGAACCTGTCATTTACACATTCAGATAATAGTATCCTTTCATTTCTGGATTTTTGCCGACCTTCTGAAAATATCAATTTGCTTCGGAGCTCTGACACCTGCTGTTTGTGGAAATTCCTAGAAATTCCCCATATTTTTCCTTCCTGACAACATTAAGTTTGTTGTTTACATGACAAAGGCTTCTCCAGTTCAGCATGCAGACAAAAGATAAATGCATTAAGCACTGCTTGATAGACATAATTCAAAAGCTCATTTGAACCATTGTTGCTCATTTTTCAACGCATTTATGCTGCAATATTTGTTTATTATATTTCACATTGTTACTGCTACACAATGCGATAGGCTGACCATCGAATTACAGTAAATGAAAAGACAGCTCTTAGGGGTAAAACTATAAACGTTAGACCATGCAGATTAAAGAAACGAAACAGCACCCCCAGTACATCTCATGCCGGAAATCCATTCCCGAAGACTCAACCGGCAAGCGCTGCTATTCTTAGTGAAAGAGCTTGAACTAAAAATGGCATGAAATCCAAATGAGAGAATCATCCAAAACTGAGTTTTTTTTTTCCTGTTTACTTCCGTTACCTTTTTTTTCCTTCTTTTTTGTTTTTTTTTTTAAAAAAAGGAAAACATGTTTGCAGTTTGTTAAGGGTGCAAACTGTGCTAAAAGTTCAGAGGGGAAAAAGGAAAAAGATGGAAGCCTCTTCAATATGCATGCTGATGCTGTAATAAAGTTGTCCACTGTCATGGGTAATTATAGAGCAAAATTCATCAAGGTAGAGATTAATTTATGTGCTGTGTAACTGAGAGCTTTATTAACCTGGGAGAAGAGCCGGCAGCAGCCGACTTGCAGAAATCACTGTACCGGGGGAAAAGCGATTGCGGAGTTATTTGTTTATAAAAATTATCATGTATCCGGGTCAAAAGCGGCCTCTGCATGTGTCTGCAGACCTTTAATAATGCCATAAAGAACGGGCGAGTGGAACGACTGTGTCCTGACAGAGTTTGGGACAGTGCGCTGTGTTGTGGTGAAGTGCAGCGCGGTGGCCATGTATAATAATAATAACAACAATAATAACATTATTATTATTATCATTATTATTATTATTATTATTATTATTATTATTATTATTATTATTATTATTATTATTATTATACATTGGGTGCTTCCATGGTAAACTCTTAAATGTAAGTGCTACTAACCCGTGTGTATCACTTTTTACAGACAACATTTTTCATGTCGTTCAGGCTTGGTGATAACATAGGTTGAGCCCTCTGGAGAAAGTACACAAGAGATTTCAGGCTGCAGTGGTTTGGGCAAGATCAGGGCATCTGCTGGTGGAGAATGGCTGAGGTGCTTCTGATGGGGTTTGAGCACCCACGAGTGATCATGAAGTCCACCGGGGTCATTGGAGGTGTTTAAAAAGGGTGCTGGGGTCATAGTCTATGCATTGGGCATTGGCAGTCCTGACAATTCACTCAGGCCATCACAGCAAAGGCTTAGCTTGGGTTGAAGTTGTCATCCAAGTTCACTGGGGGCATCATGCGTGATCGCAAAGTTCAGCAAAGGGAACTTAGAGCCGCACGTGTAGCAGTCAAGGGTGGGGGTGGTCCAGCTGGGAATGAAAGGCACCAAGAACAGCCAGTCAGGTGACTGAATGAGACTCCGCATTAATACAAAACAGTTTAGTTTGTTTTCACAAAAAGCCTAATGGTCTGGCATTACAGCTTCTCCAGAGACACAGCTTGTCACAGTTGAGCAGATGCAAACAAGGACACAACTTCAGCGAGGCTTCCGCACTGGAACCCTCAAGCTGTCTTCCCCACTAGGTTTTATTTTTAAATCTCAGAACTAACAAGGATGAGTGCAAAGTGTACAGATCCTTTCGCCTTGTCCTATATATAACAGCATGTGGTGCTTCAGATCACCAGCTGCCAAGGTTCTGAAGTTTCTTTAAATTACCTCCACAAGCCTTCAGCAGTTTTTGCAGAAGCACACATATAAAATTCTTAAACCAGCACATACCACAAAATAAATGTTTAGCATTTGTGACAATAATGGTGATAATAATAGTAATAACAGTAATACTTCATGCCAGTTAACCAGTGTTCTAATGCTATTCACATTTTTGCAGGATGCCTCAAATTTCTGTATCCTCCAAAAGCACTTCAGTGATATCAAGAATCACATTTTTTGCAACTTATTGACAGGCCACTTAACAGAAAAAATATAGTTTATATATTGTAGACATCTATAGGCTACATATTTACAGATATACGTTCTACAGATACAGATTTACACACAAACACACACTTGTATATGTTCATACTTATATACAGATAGAAAACATAAATATAAGGAAATAATTAAAGATTCATATAAAAAGATAACATAGAATGGAAATGTGTTGAACATCTGTGTAAATGTCTTAATGTAAATATAAAGAAAATGTGCAAACAGTAGGCAGATGTGGCCAGCGGCAGTGGTGTTGGTAATATCTCCAAGCGAAACATACGAGAAGATCAAAATAGACCATCAAGTTGCTGTGTGTATGGAAGAACACAGGGGGACCTTTGTTCCTTATACACACATTTGCTTTCAGTCAAAGAAACAGAGGAAGGTGGCACCAGAACCTCACAGGAAGGCATTGCGCATTTCCAGCAAAATGGATGGCAGTGATTCATTTTAAACCAGGAGCTCTTTCAAGAGAAGAAGAGCGGTGCCTACAGCTGCCTTACTTTTAAAAGCAATTCTTTTAAATCTCAGATGCGGAGGACTTTATTTCTACTCGTGTAGCATCTTCAATCGCATTTAGCCTCAGTAGCTTATAGCATGGAACTGCCTGATCTGCAAAACAGTTGTGTTGTTGATGTCTGGATATTTGCGTTAACACCTTTTTTCTTTGCGAAGAATATTTTTGGAATCCAAAAGGGTGCAAGAACTATAGTGTAGCTAGGAACAGAGGTCTAGACAAGAGTCATTGTCCTCCTTTAAATTATAAGGCTGTCTATTGCCTGAAGACCCACAGGAGTTCGTAATGTCTCTTGTAACAAAGACCTTTTCCGAATTCTCTTGCATTTTCCTCAAAATCTCAGAAGGACAGTCTCCTTACTGCTGTGTAAAAAGCCACGTCAAAGAACGCCGCTATTACATGAAACTTAATTTGTCCTTTCAGATTTAATGCAATGAATCATCTCTGGGGCTGCCTGCCAGTGAACCTCGCAGTACTGTTGCCCTAATAATATTTGCAGAAATTCCAGAAAAAATGGCCCATATGCTTACAAAACGTAAGAAATTGCAGTTGGCCTACAGCCAGTTTACTGCGTGCACTCGCTGGCCTGATTTTTGGTACGGCTTACAACCTTACTCCTTCTTACACTCTATGATCAAAAGTATGTGGACCCACATTTGAAACAACTTTGTGCTTCCAGCTTTGTGGCCACATTTAGAGAAGAAGCTCCTTTCCTGCTCCTTTCTTGCTCCAGCATGACTGTAAGTGCATAAAGTGAGCTCCATAAGGACATGGTTTGCCCAGGTTGGTGTGGAAGAACTTGAGTTGCCTGCACAGATCCCTCACCTCAACCCCATAGAACCCCTTTGGGATGAACTGCAATGCTGACCGTGAGCCAGGCCTTCTCGCCTGACATTGCTGATGCTTTTGTGACAGAATGGGCCCAAATTCCCGCAGCCTCTCTCCAAAATCTGATGGAAAGCCTTCCCAGAAGAGTGGGGACTATTGATGCCCATGGCTTTGAAATGGGATGTTCACCAAGCACACAGGGGGTGATGCTCAGGTGTCCACACACTTTTGGCTGTACAGTGCATATTCAATTCATTCTCAATACACTGTATGCATATTCACTGGTAGTTTTCTAACAGCCAACATGAGAACTGGATTTCAGAAATGGGACGCACATCCACTGCCCAGTGGACTGAATGGAGTGTTTACTGGCCCCCAGCATATTATATTTCGGAACTGCCTGAGAGCAGAAGGTCAGCACAGCAGAGGAGGAGTCAATAAATCAATCATTTTTTTTTATATAGTGCTTTTTCTCAAGCACCCACTGTACAGGTAATTTTCCAGAAGGGGAACTGATGAGAAACAACTCCCAGGCTGCCCACCACTATCTGAATCCCAGCATGCACTTTACTCTGCAAAAGTGCATCAAGCCCCTTGAGTTAGAGCTGACTCAGATGACTGGAAGGGCATTCAAAAGCCCTATTCCATATCAGTTCTAATGCACTTAAGTTGACCGCAACACATTAAAGGGAAGAAATATTACTTTGATGCTCCCGACTGAATTCTGGAATGGGATTTTTTAAAAGGTTGACAGATACAATGATACACTGTAATACTGTCCTTGGCATCCTGGCTGCTGCAACTGTACATGCAAATATGCAAACATGTGAGTTGGAAATTGAATCCAGCACCCACTTCGGACTGCCGGGTCGGTTTGGGTTAGGTCCACATCCATATTGCATCAGGCTGGCTGCACTGGGAATCCCAAAGCACCAATAATGCCGTTTGAGAAATTTTATCACAAAGTAGGAGCGCAGAAAGAGCAGGGAGCTGTTTTCTGTGAGAAATTTTCTACATTTCACAGTTCTGCCACCTCTTTAATGTTGAACCTTAGCAATAAAATGCAAAGCGAGCCTATAATTTGAAGCAATTTTCAGGAACCTGGAAAAATGGCGACGTACGGAAGAAGGCGGCCGTGGCAAAATTGCGCACTACAACTTGGAATTCAGGCTGGACGCCAAGAGCATGTTGACATTGTATCTGGCGTGTTGTGTTGGATCTGACAGGACAGACAGCATATTTATACTTGGCAAACACGGCAATGCACCGAAGGTCTTGAGGAAATGAAAGTTTGCTCCCGAGGCCTGTATAGCAGCTCTTGCTTTAAAGGTCTGAGGAGTGGAACCAGCGACGAGACTTGCGGAGATGCGACGCTTGTAAATCTTCACACCTCTGCTTGTGGAAGCTTAATTATGGGGGCGCAGAAGAGCTCTTCGACGGCCTCCCGTCTGCCGAGCTGCGAGAAGCAGTTGTGTGCCGTGTCAACGGAGCAAAGACATGGCTTGGATCACAGCACAATTGCTGTTTGAGAATAGAGAAAGAGCAGCAGCATGTTGGAGAGAAAGTGACTCACCGGACTGGGGGGCTGTGCGCACCTTTCGGTTTACAGTGCTGATCTTTTCCTTTAGTAGCAACCAATCCTTACTGTCTGGATAGTCAGGTCCTAAAGCAATCTGAGATGCTTTCTGGTCCATCAGAAGGTGAACTAATTGGTAAGTTGAATCAGGTGGTTTGGATCCTACCTGAATGTAAATCTGCTGGGAAACTCTCCTAAACCGATTCTTCCTGATGCACAGTATGGGGTAGGGGAGGGTGAAACCGGTGTCTTTTTTTTTTAAACGCTGGTAGTTACTGTGAAAATATGACATCTTAGAAAGGCATCCCTCATCCAAGCAGATCCTCTGTTTGTGTTGCTGTATTCTGGCCTGGATCAGATGGTGCGAGCATATGGCCAGAATGCAAGGGAAAGCACTGTCCAGAAAGAGTGTGGTTTGGGTCATGCCTACATTCCTTTTGGTCATGTGTCTGCTGAGGGCCTGCGCTCAAGGCACGGCCGCATTTGAAAGGCCTTGGTCGCCATTGCCTGACGGGTGGGTCAATTGTTCTAACTCCATTGAATATGCTGCAAGCAGAAGAATTACTTTGGTCTTCAGCACAAATAACTGCAGTTATAGAACTAAAAGGTCTTGTCATTTATACAATCAAACAACATTTTCCCATCCCTTTCAAGATATCATGTACTTCTGTTTGATGTTATGTACATGTGTTTCATGAAAATAATATCACTGCTATCATAAGCATAGCAAGGTTGAGGGTCAGGAGGACATTTTCCCCAGTGTTCAAGGGAGCCAGTCTAATAAGCCCCTCTGGTATTTCTGTGCAGACCACATCAAACACCAAAACGTCATGCCAACAGATGACTCAGAGAAACGTCAACGTTTGCAGCACAAAGTGCAACACTAGCACAAATCCTTTATTTTTCTCCACTAGACACAGAAACCCATGGAAGACAGGAGATGCAACCTAAAGCATGCTGGTGGAGGGAAGCCAGATATGAGTAATTCAGGCACACACACACACACACACACACACACACACACACACACACAGAACAAATCACCCCAGAAACTCAGCTCAGAAACACGAAAATATATATCACAAGCGTATTAAGCATAAATAAAGCAACACATATACGTACACTATGATTCAAGGGATGATGGGAAGATACTCCTAACACCATCACTACCATTTTTTCATCCCTTAGTACCTCACAAGTGGTTAAGCCACTAGTTACTGTTAGTCATAGCAGTGGTACTATATTATAAAAAAATAACAATAATAAAAATACTATTATAGTCACAAAAATTATCCAAAGAGTTTAAGTATTTGTAGTTTACTTATTTCATTCCAGTCATGACAGATTGACTGAATCCTGATTTATCACTTATTTCTCAAACCCTCTGTATTTGTCACTTCCTTTCTCTACTCCTGGTTAGTGGTGTAAGTTGTAGTCTGCTGTGCGGTTGCTGCTGAAGGACTCACAACACCGCAGAGAACCCCTCAGCTATAAGCACAGTAACATTGGCTCAGATACCAAAACACACTGTAGTTGTAACTCACAAAACACCTTGTCTTGTGACCTCAAACATCTATTGTGGTGGACTTTTAGTTGCACTGCAGCAGCCGAGGGGAAATCCGAGGTATCCGCAGCAAGCAGTGCAAAAGCAGGAGATGACATGAATTCCAAGGAGCCAAGGCGGGTTTCTGGCAGCCAAGCCACTTTTTAGCAGCCTCAGGTTATGACTCCTCAGGAAGATGGACTGTATAGTTCATATTACCAATAAGGACCATTTCCTTAGGTCTGTTAGAGTTGTAGACTGCTGCCACTTTCCCTGAAATTGCTGAAATTTAAAAAATTAGTTTCCATATCTTTTTACTTATAAGAACTCCTTTATCTCAGCGATATCAGAAGTCGCTCATATAGGGGTAGTACGGCTCATTTTATATTCATGCAGGATTTACATTGGGGGGCTGTAAGACATCCACATATCACATGGCTGATAAAGACTCGAATTTGCTAACCGGAATAATGATTGCGTAGTCTTTTCTTTTATCAGCCTTTAAACTTTCTGGGTCCCGGATCCAAGTCATGCAAACAATTTATTTTTTAAATGAGTTTCAGTGCCGGCCAAAAGAGAAAGTGTTTCAGTGAAGAACTTTGATATAAGAAGCTGAACTATTTTAAAACAATACCCAATGATAAGCCATTTCGCACAGAAAGAAACATCTTGATCCTTTAACGCTGGCCTGGATTTTATTTCTGTGTGAAGAACGCAGCGCTTGAGGAGCGTGTACATATATGGCCATCGAGCGCGATCGCAGGCTTTTCCTCAAAAGGTTGCATGAAAATAAGTACGGCTGTGACTGAGGACTTAACAACCAAGCAGACGTTTTGTCAGACGCACGAAGGATGGAACCGTGGTACCATGGGCTTCCCTTTCCTCTTTCAACTGCTAATACAGGGCATCTCCACTTCTTAGATGCATTAATTTCACTCCCACCCATTGGTGGAGGTACATCCCATGATAGACTATAGCATGTAATGCTGTTATATGTTACTGAATGACTTGACCTCTTGGGGGTTCGGATGCCATTAAGCTGCATTAGAACAACAAGCAACACAAAAGGCTTTTAGATGAATGCAGAATGCGATTGTTATACTTGGCTTTTGGTTGCCTCCTTCTGCACTCATTACTGTCTCTCGGACACAGGCAGTCCTGCAGCCTCAGGGCTTCTACTTGCATTCATTATCTTCAGAGCTGAAACATTTCAAGAAATGGGAGGCCGATCATTGTTAAAAGCATATGTCTGCCTGTGAATGGGCACCAAACATGGCGGTGGTTTAGGATACACATTTACTACTACTGTTTTAAAGCGAAGCGAAAGCTGAGAAATGCCTTCCGGGCTTTTAAATGGGATTTGAAGTGCTGCAGAATCTTTGTTTGTCCCACTCATGTTTGCGTGTCAGCATCTGCACTTCATAATGTAATTTGGAAATCCTCGCTATGCGGCCTTGCCTGGTGGTACACGGATGCCGGAGAACCCATGCGCGCAGTAGGGAGTCTACAAAGCAGCATGGGTTAGAGGTGCATGCTCACAGCAGAGGGGGATTTGAGCCCAGATTTTCCCACAACAAAAAAGTCCGCATGCAAAAGGATCTCGGCAAGGTTCCCAAATACGGATTAGCCAAAGTTTCTACTTGTGCTTTTACTGGATGCTACTCATAAGAAGGAAGTAACTTAGTACAGAAAAACTGTATACTGTATATACGAACGTCTGTGTCTGTGTGTGCGTGTGTGTGTGCCAGCGTGAAATAAACTTTGTCGTCTAAGTGTCTGCATATCTATGTTTTATTAATGAAAATTGGATTATTGTCATTAATCTAATAATCTAATAAAACAGGTAATTTCCCTGTTCTTTGAGCGGTCTCTCAACCGAGCTCAGAAACACCAGCAAACATTTGTTCTTGAGGGCCTACTTGACCCAGTGGCTTGTTTATTCTGTGCGCAACATGGAAAGTGCTGAGAATAAACATCTGCGTTTCTAGCGCTGGTCACGAGCAGGATATGTCGATCCGCATGCTGTGAATGTAATACATTTTCATTAGTGCATTAGACTCCTGAAATGTCACTGCAAATGAACTGTCTGAGTCTCAGTCTCACTATTACTGGATTATATTATCTCCTCAAGAAAAGAAAGCCAGCTCCTTTCATATAGAATCAATCCACCACTGGCAGCTTTTGACCTTTTCATTTAAGCATAGAAATACCACCATGTTTGTGCATGGTGATTGGATGCTTATAATAAATTACAGTTCAGGGCTGTTAAAGCATTTTTAAAACACAATCTGTTCAATTGTTTGTAATTTCTTGGCTTTTTGGTTTGCATTGGTAATTTATTGCTGCCTTACAGTGCCAGCTTGGTCCACTTGGTGTTTGCAGGTTCTCCTTGAGTTTGTGTGGGTTTTCTCCAGGTGTTCCGGCTTCCTCGCACAGTCCAAAGATATGTGTTTCTCATCAATCAGTCATTCTAAATTGTCCGTCATTTGTGTGGCAGCCCTGTAATGGTCTGGCATCCTATCCAGTGGTGGGTTTGTAATCTTGTTCTTGACTGCCAAGACCCTGCTCACAGCATTGGGCTGCGCTTTTCATGAAGGTACATACCACGAAGAACATTAAACGGTCAGAATTTCAGAACTGGAAACAAAAACACGTCTATTTTCCATGTGGTATAATGTTTAATTTCACATGTGGTGGTGTCACTAAGATCACGCGAAGGTTTCCGGCTCATTTCTTCTGTCCATACAGGCATCGCTGGCAATCCCGTGCTCTTCAACGTGAACGGGGACGCCCCTGGTCGCTATGAAATCTACCAGTACCAGACACGAAACAAAACAACCGAATACAAGATCATCGGCCACTGGACAGATCAGCTGAATCTCGATGTAGGTCTTCCGCATTTGTTGAACGCAAATGACTGCTTATTCTATGCTTGGCTGACACCGGTTCATGGCTGCGCAAAACATTGTTTTGAGTGCACGCCCACAATGCACCTGTGCCGCGTTCTCGGCACGCAAGCCAAAAGCAATAGCTGACTAACTTCCCAAGGACATGCTTCAGTTGCTCTCCTCCAGCTGCTTGTCCGCATTCTGACAGCATTCTGCTAGCTAATGTACCTCATCTCCAGCCTGCCAGGTTGGGATTGTGTTTCTCAGTGCCAAAGTTCTGCTGGGATCTGGACTCTGTGAGGGCATCATCCAAGAAAATATATAAATATATATAAAACATGTAATGATGACCTGCTGTGAGCCATGCTAGTAAACAGAGTCCATTTGACCTTTTCGTGCGGAGTTGCCTCAGACCTGGGAAAAAGGTACACGAGAGGCTGAGGTAGCAATTTTGGAAGGTAATATCCTGGGCAGAGAGATGGGAGGACCATAATAGCTGTTTGTTTGGCTGGAGCTGACTGGCCACCATCTCCCACACAAGTGTAGTTAACCTCAAAACTGTAAAACTAAAATGTCCTAACAAGTAAATCAGACTTCTCCGAAGACAAAGCATCCCATTTTACGCTCTTTACCCTTCGCTTGTGCTGATATTCAGTCCATATTTTTCCTAGAAAATGAACGATGGGTTAACTGGATGAAAAAAAAACAAAAAAAAAAAACATGATGGGCCACAGCTCCTTCTATATGAAGAACAAATCCTGACATCAAAAGATGGTTCACATCAATTTGTCACTGTAAATGAAATTAAAGCAATTTCAAGTTGTGAGATAATAATGCATTTCAAAGCGCGAGCCGATGAAAGAAGAATTGAAATGTGTCTGGCTGGTACACAAAACATTTTACAATCACCGCCTTTGATTTGTGCGTTCTCCTTTTTGTTTGCGTCTGAGGGTTGATGGAACTTATTTTAATCCCCGAAAGTTAATTAAATAGTGCCCTGCGCACAAGCAATATTATTTTAATATGTGACTCTTCAAAAAAGATTATAGGATGCTGTCCAAAGACCGAAACGTTTGTCAATTTATTTACGGACTTTGAAAAACCGGTTTTGAAATATGTGGAAAGTAAAGTTAAATTTTAATGTTGACGCCGCTTGTTTTGTGCGCGCTTTTTGTAAAATAAAACAAATATCAAATGTGCCCACCTCTTTCTGGGGGGATATGTTCACAGATATGCAAGTTATAAGCACAGCTGTGCATGCGTTGTGACTCATGTGTACCTCTTTTGACAGATACAGACCATGTGGTGGCCCGGGGGGGTCCGCCAGGCACCCGCCTCCATCTGTAGCCAGCCGTGCCGGCCAGGTGAGCGCAAAAAGACGGTGAAGGGCATCCCCTGCTGCTGGCACTGCGAGCGCTGCGACGGCTACCAATACCAGGCCGACACATACACGTGCAAGATGTGTCGCTTTGACCTGCGGCCCAATGAGAACCACACCGGCTGCCAGCCCATCCCCATTGTCAAGCTGGAGTGGAGCTCACCCTGGGCTGTGGTTCCTGTCTTCATTGCCGTCCTGGGCATCATGGCAACCCTGTTTGTGGTGGTTACCTTCATCCGTTACAACGACACACCCATCGTCAAGGCCTCAGGACGCGAGCTTAGCTACGTGCTTCTGACAGGCATCTTCTTGTGTTATGCCACAACGTTCTTGATGATCTCTGAACCTAGCGTGGTTGTCTGCTCATTGCGCCGCATCTTCCTGGGCCTGGGAATGAGCATCAGCTACGCAGCTCTGCTGACTAAGACCAACCGCATCTACCGAATCTTCGAACAGGGCAAGCGATCAGTGAGTGCGCCGCGTTTCATCAGCCCCGCCTCGCAGTTGGTCATTGCCTTCAGTCTCATCTCTGTGCAGCTGCTGGGTGTGTGTATCTGGTTTGGCGTGGACCCCTCGCAGGCCATCATTGACTACGAGGACCAGCGCACCGCCAATCCTGTCCTGGCTCGAGGAGTGCTCAAATGCGACATCTCGGACCTGTCGCTCATTTGCCTGCTGGGCTACAGCATGCTGCTCATGGTCACGTGCACCGTCTACGCCATCAAGACGCGCGGCGTACCAGAGACCTTCAACGAGGCCAAGCCCATCGGCTTCACCATGTACACCACCTGTATCATCTGGCTTGCATTCATCCCCATCTTTTTCGGGACCTCGCAGTCCACAGAAAAGGTAAGTGAAATGGAATTCTGTCTGGGGAATGGAATAACTTCTTTATTGTTATCTATTTTTTCTTGTAGATTAGCAAGAGCACAGTAGTTCTAGAGAGAAGAGGAATGAAGGTCAATAGGACTAAGACAGAATACATGTGCATAAATGAGAGGGAGAACAGAGGAATGGTGAGGATGCAGGGAATAGAGTTGGCGAAGGTGGATGAATTTAATTACTTGGGATCAACAGTCCAGAGTAATGGGGAGTGTGGAAGAGAGGTGAAGAAGAGAGTGCAGGCAGGGTGCAGTGGGTGGAGAAGAGTGTCAGGAGTGATTTGTGATAGAAGGGTACCAGCAAGAGTGAAAGGGAAGGTCTACAAGATGGTAGTGAGACCAGATATGCTATATGGGTTGGAGACGGTGGCACTGACCAAAAGACAGGAGGCAGAGCTGGAGGTGGCTGAGTTAAAGATGTTAAGATTTGCATTGGGTGTGACGAGGATGGACAGGATTAGAAATGAGTGTATTAGAGGGTCAGCACAGGTTGGACGGTTTGGAGACAAAGTCAGAGAGGCGAGATTGCGTTGGTTTGGACATGTGCAGTTGAGAGATTCTGGATATATCGGGAGAAGGATGCTAGGGATGGAGCTGCCAGGCAAGAGGAAGAGAGGAAGGCCTAAGAGGAGATTTATGGATGTGGTGAAGGAGGACATGCAAGTGGTGGGGGTGACGGAGAGAGATGCAGAGGACAGGAAGAAGTGGAAACAATTGATCCGCCGTGGCGACCCCTAACAGGAGCAGCCGAAAGATATAGAAGAAGAAGAAGCAAGAGCACAGCAGTGTAGAGACAGAAACACCAATAATCTGCAAATGCATCCGTACTCAAAGCAAGGCCAAACGGTTACACACCTTACAGTCAGGACTACCCATTGTTATCTACAAAATTCCAGACGAAAAGGGTCCTAAAATTCTCATATTCATCAAAATGGCCACGCACTACTAACATTTTGATTAGAAAACAATTTATTTTATTATACAGTAGATACTAGCTGTGGTCAAGAGAAAATCAGTGAACCGAAAGTGAATGACAACAGCCAAAGTAAAAACACGATAAATATGTGCGCAACCTGAATGAAAATATATATTAAAAAAATGTTAAACAGGCAAAGGAGATGTAAAATATATACAGTAAATATATACCCGCGATATATTAGACGTGGACGAGCGGTAGTTTTTGACTTACCTTTTTTCCCGCCGTCACCTACCTCTCGATTCTGAGAATAGCCTGTGCAACAAATTAAAGATTTCTGTTACGGTGGAGGCACATTAATCATAGTCCTTTTTAAGCAGAGAGAGACGTTTTAAAGATTACTAATCGAGGACACAAAGAGAACCTGTTAAGGGGTTCCTTGGGGGTCTGAGACAAATAAGCTAATTAAACAGTCGCCGACGGTTTTCCTGTTTGAATTCACGCACGCATCTCAAGGGCGTCGGAGAGAAAAGAGCCCATTCAAAAGGCTCTTGTCAGTCAACATTGCTCTCCCATGTTCCTGGACGCCTGATCTGCTCGTCACGTTGGAAGTTCTTTCCGTCTTCTCAAACGTGGCGACGGCCGAAACCGCGGCTTCCGCAAAGGTCTTCGTGTCGGTTCTAGCACACGGTTTTGTCTCATACGATGTAGCTACCAGCGTGTTTGCCGGAAGACAGGGCCGAGAAGATAAGGCGGATGCGCCGAAATGTGAGAAGACTGGGAAGTGGATGAACATGCCGAGATGCAGCTGAAGAATTGAGCTGATTTAGTTGCATCTCCTTCAATTTTTGGTTAGAGCTTCTACTTTTGGACTCAAAAAAGCCCGGTTTGAATTCCACCTCCTTCTGCAGTAGCACTGATCAGAGTATGAACCTATAAATTGGTTAAAAATTTCCCAGTGGGTAAAACACTGTTGATAGCTTAACTTTGTGAATGACTTTGGCAGAAAAAAAAAAAAAAAAAAGATGTAAATGCAAGTTCTTCCAAGGTTCAGCAGCTTTCAATGGCCCAGTTCAGAAACAATTTTCTTGGTTTCAGAGACACGTAATGGCTGTTATCAGGTTGCACAGCTACAAGTTTCAGCAACTTTGCACGCTTGCCTGTGGCTCTGTTCAGCTCTTACCTCAATTTCACCAGTTGTGTGTCAGCTGCTTGGAACTCTTTGCTACTCTGACGACTGCTTCAGTACATTTGTGGACAGGGACCGCTTGCAGTGACGCGCACGACACGGATTTTTAAGTCAGCTGGGTAATAGCAGTGCCTGCACCCCAGGGTGCAATGCCCTCTCTGAAGGGAATCTAAGTGATTCAGATTTAGTTTTTCATTTAATTTAATATTGCCGCCAGGGACTTTCAAACTGCATCTCTCTGGTTTTTGTGTCAGTCGAGGAGCTCTGTACACCTGTTTAGATTCCAGGTCCTTAGAGCTCCAGATGACCCAAATGTTATGTCATCTCTTGGCTTCACCTGGTCTGCCCTGCTGCTAACAAAGATTTTAACAAGCATTTATTTGCATTTGTGTGTGTGTGTGTGTGTGTGTGTGTCTTCCCCTTGGGAGTCCTCTACATCACAGATGTTCCACATTCCTTTCCAAGTCCCTCAGACCCCAACATCACCCAATTTACAGGGAATGAGGAAGCAGTCCCTTTACATCGAGCAGATAAATGCATACTGTGGGGTGACACACAGTGCCATAATTTAAATTCAACATAGATGTTATGTGCAAATGAAGTGGAAGAAACCTCTACATGGAAGAAGCTATATTTTATGTTTTATCTGTTTTGTGTTTTAGATTCTTATAAAATATTATAGACACTCTCTCTGCTGCAGACCCCCTGGAGGGAATTAGTGAATGATGATCCTCAGAGATGATCCTTGATTCTCTGCTAGGATCTTCAAAAAGTTTCAAAACAGTGAAACAAAGAATATTAAGTCTTACGCCTACTTCAGGAATGTTCCAGATAACCTCAGAAGTGGGTTAATCCAACAGGTTATTTAGCACCTAGTTAGTGTAAAACATTTTTGCATGTCAGAAAAGCACCAGAGTATCACTCCGAATCTTGCATGACTTAAAAACAGCGTAAATCTCAACAATGTGCTATTATTGAGGTAACCATGTGATCAGTGCCTGGCAACCAAAATAAACTGTCCATTTTCTATAGCTGAAGCTCCAAGGATAACTTTTGAGAGAGGGCCATCCATAACTAGTTATTGTATCGATCCAACGGATTGCAGGTCCACCACTTTTGTGCTGATCTTTAGCTTTGCATGCCAAGATGTCCTTCCCCAGTGAACTGCATGACATGTCTGATGTATGAAAATTAAAGCCTTTTCCAAGGTGCCAGGGAGAACTTGGGTCTGATCTCCTCCAATACCAATGCATTTGTTTGGCAAGCTGTCTGTGATGAAGGCCACTGGAGTTTTTGGTTGCTTGTCATCTCAGGGTATAGAACTACAGATATGGAATACCTGAGAGTGTAAGAGATGCCATGTTTGGAAAATTTTAGCAGCAAACAGCAAAGCTGGATAATTATAATTTATACTTTAATTACACATTACAACCAGGAGGTTAATGCAGTTCCCCTCATCCATGAAAAAGTAACACCACACTCTATGGTGGATATTTTCACTGCCATTGAGAGAGGGTTTCTATAGGCTTCATGGAAGGTAGTGCCCATTGACAGAGGAAACCAGTGACTATCAACTATCCTTTAGACTGACCAGTTAAAACAGGAATATAACAAAGGAAGTCCCACCTACTTTGGCAGGAAAACTTAAACAAAGAAGTAACTCGAGAGCCACGGAAGTTATTTACAATTGATGGGGGGGGGGGGGGTTGGCAAATCATACCTTATAAGAGAAAGAACTTTGGCCAGAACAGAAAGAAAATGACCGACCTTAATGAAAAAAAAAAAAACGAAAAAAAAAAAAAACATTTTCCTCCAAACCTTCTGCTGCATGTGGGTCTGTGAAGAGAACCTCAATAGATACCAACTGTGCTGAAAGGTTGACATTTGCCTTACACTCTGTATTAATCATCATTCCCTCGCTGTGTGCTTTCTCCTCATTAATCTGGTCCCTGCATCTGTTACACATCCTCACATCCATTAAGTCATCAGTGTTCAACCCCCCGTTTCCTGAAATGCTTTAGTCACCTGTGAAGGAGCACCCCAACAGGCCCCAAACAGGCACTCATTCTTACAGCTGGCATGTTTATAAGTGCTGCCTTTCTATTTGCCTTATTGTGAATCAGCCTTCATTTCACATCTCCAGAGCATCGACACAAACAGAAAAAGCACACCAGCACTCAGGTCCACACAAGCAGTAATTAAAGAAGAAAAACACCGCCATCTCCGACTTACACGTAAGACTGAAAATTATGCTTGAGTGAAACCTTACGGGTTTATAAAATGAGCGTTTCTTCTGAGTCAGCTGTAGTTTACTGAAGGCAGCAAATCGATATGCAGTGGGTTTGTTTGCCTTGCATCTGTGATACAACTTGTGTAATAGATAATAGAGACGTTAAGGCGGGATAGATATGGTGGCATTTGTTTTAGCGGCAATTTTACTGCTGCTGAGATCCTCTAGAGGTAGTTAAAATGAAAAGAGGTGGGATGTCTGCAAGCCGAGATGCCATCCAGAGTCACTGCCACAAGAGATGGCATGTGGGCACGTGTGTGTGAGATACAGGCCTCACACACGCTTATTGAAGTCTCTACTGTCAGACTGCCTACCCAGGTGGCCCCTGAATGTTTTCTCTATCCTCACTACTGCACAGTAAAGAGGGGTCATTGTACCCAGGAACTGGGGAGAAAAGTTGAGTTCCATGTGACCATTATTTTAATTTCAAGAGAAACTCATCAGATGGTTTTAACTGTACACAGGCTTCAATAGGAATATTAACCCCCCCAGAGGCTGAAATATGAGCTTTGAAGCAAGTTTGTTCTTTTTTAAATACAGCATATTGCAATTTAAAACAAACCAGCACAATGAAACCCTTTTTTCCAGTTTAGATTTCTGAATTTAAAATAGGTCTTGCTGTGCAGCACAGTGATGAATGCTAAAATAAGTGGGCCGTATTCCACAAACCGAACTCCAGACCCTCTGGAGACCAGAATCAAAAAGTAAAGTCAAAACCATTCTTGATGACAACCTCAAATGACAAAGCTTTTCAACACAGTCCTCTGCGTAGGTGTGAGGTCCCTTAGCGCTTTAAAGTCACGTGAGCTTCTCTCCGTGTGTGTTTATGTGTGTGGGTCTTACCAGCATTGAAATGAGCATCTCTTGGACGGCTGTCTTGCACCAAATGTACCAACACACTACGTGCTGTTGCTTCAGTGCATCTGTGTGGACTCCGGGAGCATGAGGCTATTATCTCGGACAAACTTCAGACATAAAATCGAGATTGTGAAAAGGCCTGTTTACTACTGTTTGTTTCAAACCAGCAACAGACGGTCGCTCCTCCACTTTGAGAGATCTTTACAATTAAATGTGATGATGGTAATACAGATCGAAGCAACAACACGTGAGATGAATGCTTCTCAGGACGTTTCTTGCAGTGTGTTTGACTGCCGATAGTGGGCTCATTCTTTCGGCAGAAGTTATGCTCAGAGGTGTAAGCAGTTTCAGGCTCTGAGCTTAAAAGGTTAAAAAATGCAGTTTAACTGGGGGCACCGAGCATAACAGAAAGGCTGTAAGGGAATTAGCAGAACAAACATTCATGAATTTAGCATGACGCTCAAGCACAGCAGGTAGTTTTGGTGCCTCACGACATCCAGGCTCTAAAAGAGGATGTAGGTTTAACCGCGACTGTGTGGAGCTGGCATGTTACCCCCCATTTACACGCCAGTTTCCTCCCACAAATATGAGCCGCACGTGTGGTTGTCCGACAAAGGACTTACAGTATGTCCTGTCTACGGTATGCCCTGTTCTATACCTCTAGGATAATCCTCCATACCACTGAGAATCAGCATGGGAGAAGCATTTACTGATAATAAATACATTTTATAAAATGGATTCAAATTTTATTTAATTATACCATTAGTTGTATGATTCATAATGCATAACTGAGCTTCGTACTTCCCTATTTCCTCTACATAATATACCAGGGTTACAAATTTAACAACCAAAATTTTCTTTGTAAGTGTGTACATTTTAGTCAGAAGTTCAAAGACCGCACATTTATTTGAGCCGCAAGATTCGCGCTGTTTTGAAGTCATGCAAAACAGTGGGATTCCATGTGACGTCTCTGAACATTCAAGAACATTCTCCTCTCCAAACTATCAGCACTGTACACACCTATTTAACCGCTAAATTCCTGCCTTTTGAAGATCACTTTTTTTCTAACTGGGGGTTTTCAAAAACCTTTCTGAACAAGGATTACACGTTGGATACTTTTCTTTAGCACTTTTTGTGGGCATTTAATAGCCTTTTTTGGTTGGTTTACAAGACCAAAAACTGCAGTGACAGGCATGAGAATATTCTAGAATAAGCTTATTATCTGATAAACTAAATTTGACAAAGATGTACAACACAGAGAAACTGCTCTGTACGGTGCTCACAGCAAAGCTTCATTCGTGGTGTCAGTGCTACCAACCAAGCTAACATTTTTCAGCAGGAACAGAACAAAGGTATTTGAAACCAAAAAATCCTGCTATGTCCTCAGCCTCTCTGATGTTTCTAAAGACAGAATAAAATCTTAAAGGACTCTTGCAACCTGGATTTCTAGCACGCGGCTTCAGAAGCGAACCGTGCCGTAAGAACCTAATCTTATTACAGAATTAGTGTTTTTGTGTTATTGTTTATTCAAAGAGTCAAAGAGCTTAGAGGAGCTGTTTTTGTTTCACCAGGATGTAATAGGGGGTGGAGAGACAAACACGAGAGAGGCACTTTGGGGCTGAATGCAGACATGTTTGGGTCTTCCATTGGATGAGCCCACTGGAACATGAAAGATGCAAAAGAGAATATTCTGGTTGCCATGGGAACCATAGATCGCTTAATTTTCAGTCAAGTCTCTAGACATTCTTTGAGAGGAATTCAAGTGAGTTATGGACGCAACTTAACTGAGACAAGACCTTTACCAGATCTGACAGATTTCCTTTATTAGCCGTAAAGTAAAGATAGGAAACAGATTCAGGAGGTCCTGGATTCAGGCACCCACAAAGGTCAAGATCAGAAATCTGTTATCAATCATTTTTTATTTAGCTGATACTGTGCCTTCATTTAATTTTCATATCAGAGAACACGGTCCTTCCCTGTATGCCAGTGAGGTTCTGGCACATTTTGTCGCTCATAAAATTTCAAGATCTTTACAAGTTTGGTTAGTGAGGATGTTAACGTTTTTGGTGAGGCTAACATGGATGGTGAGGCTAACACAATTTTATACATAATTCCATCCACCAGCTATCAGAATCTGCCAATCATGAGCGGCATTACAGTGGTACAGAACCTATTCCAGAAGCAGAGGGCACTAGGGCAAGAACATGCCCTGGATGGGATGCCAGCCCCAGGGTGACCATACACAAACTATGGGAAATTTTTAGGAACCAATTAACCTAACACTCATGTGTTTGAACAGTGGGAGGAAACAGGAGCAGCCACATAGACATGGGAAGAACATGCAAACTCAACACAAACTGAGCTGGATTCAAGCTCATACCCAACTAGCCCAGAAGTTGTGAGGCAGCAGTTCTCACTGACCCACCATGCAACTGCAACTGCAACATCTAATTCAAAAAAATAATAAGAATAAAAATTCAAATCCATTTGAAAGAGTATTTAGTCTCTGAAATACTGTGATGCTTTGGAGGAGCACAAAAATGGAAGTCCCATGCTGACACCCTCAACCACCTTTGATGCAAAGGTAAAAAGTTTTTGCCTCTTGAATGTCCGCCACTGTTGACAGGTGAGTTTTTCCAGATTCTGGCCAGGCAGGGAAGAGAGAGCAGTGCTGTAAGGCCCATCAGTCAAGCCTCTTCTTTATGGCAGCCACTATGGTGCCCGAGGACTGCTCCCATTACAGTGCTGCAAACTATTGTCCTTTTACTGCTTCCTTCACACAGTCCAACTATTATTCATTTTACTTCTTTTTATGGGGAGACCTGACACGAACTCGCTGGAGACACAGAGCACAAGAAATTTGGCAGAGATCCTCTCTTCCATCAGGTGGCTGGAAGGAAAATTTACGAGCGATCAGCCTCTTTTTGGTGTCCACAAGGAATTAGTTGAAATAATACATTTTCCTGGATTAATTTGTTTGAGTTGTTGCTTCACATGCACGCAACACAGTGTGAGATACAGCCCTGGTTTATTTCTGCAGGCCTCACGTTGATAAAAAATGGATGGAGCTCAACTTCCCCTTAACCAAACATAAAAGTTAACAGGGTTAGGGTTACGTTTTTAGGAAGATCATGCAACAGCAACCATCATATAGCTACATTCGATATCCAAAATTATCACTACATTGATCTCATTGTATTATCCATGTATGGCTTTAAGCTATCGATCACAGCCAATAAATATTGTAAGTACTGTAAATTGTGGTTCACTAATCTAACCAAGATGGAATCAGAATCTGCATTTATGGTTACATCTGTAAATTCAAAGTCTATCATTCCCATTTCCACAGCTGTGCATGGTAGCAGAAGTCTAATCTGACATTTTATATCATTGTTATTCAGTTGCCTAGCCAACATCTTTATTCAAAGCAACGTGCAATTTTTATCAGTTTACAAAGTTGCATAGTATAATAGTGCAGGTTAAGCACCTTGCTGAAGGGTACCGCAGCCAGATTCCTCCAGAGATGTGAACAGGAGGCCGTTGGGTTGTAGGTTCAGGTCCCTCACCATCACATTACCTGAAGCCCACAGGGCGCCCTATAAAACATGCCCTAGCATCCACAGAGCCATCTTTCAGCATTAATACAAATTTTGTTGGGAAACGTGAGCTTTTAGACAAGCTCGCCAAAAAACTATGGAGACACATGCAGCATAAATTCAACAGCAATGCTATAAACAGGCCTTGAGCCAAAAGTCATCTCTCTGAGTGCAGCCGTCAAATGTGAAATGGGCTCTCACTGGAGTACAGACCAGAGGCCTAATCACGCTGGAGGGAGAATTCCTCCGCTTTGGCGGGCGGCCGACTGACAAGTTCACTGCCAGGGTCTCCCTGGAGTTGCACTGTGCCGGGCTGGCGGCGCACGCTGCCCATAACATCACCTCCACGTTCCAGAATCGCCTTCACAGCATCGATACTAAACACGCCTGCTGCTCACCAATTTTAATTGACCATTTCGCTATGAAAAGAAAGGGCTTAAAGCAAACCTTAAAGCAAACCTCCAAAGTGAGTTTGTATCCATGTTTTTGTACAGTGAACAATTTACAGAACCAGGGGTAAATTTATTGGACTTTTTTTTTAACAAGGGAGATAAGGAACGTCAGCCGCTTTTCTTTACATGCGGCACTGAGTCATCTGAATTGGAGGTGCAACAAAGAGCCGAACAGAGAGGCCACTGTCCAGCTGTCTGAGGCATGAACTTGGATGTAAAATAAGTCTCTGTAGGGATTGGAGAGCTCACATCTGTGGTCTACAAGCTAAACTCAACAAAGGTCTAACAATGACAAGATAAACGCCTCTTACAGCGAGAGTCTTACTTGAGATCTTCAGAATGTCCCACAAGACGAGTTTTCTTTCTGCCATGGAGTTGTGTTTTCCTCAGATCGCTTCATTTTGAATTAGTAGCTGCAATTGATGCAACGCAATGCAGGGATTTAGAAGTAAACATTTTGCTGGAAAAACAGCAAAGATTTGCAAACCACAGTCAGGGTTTGACACAAACATCCGACACGACAAAATGAATTTCAAGGAAAATAGGCAAACACTAAATCTCTTAAAGGTGTTACCTTAACAGTCACCGTTATGTATTTTGAATAAGAGCTATTACATTAAAGACAACTTCATGAAGCCAGCTTCTTCTTCTTCTTCTTCTTCTTCTTCTTCTTCTTCTTCTTCTTCTTCTTCTTCTTATTATTATTATTATTATTATTATTATTATTATTATTATTATTATCATCATCTACTCACTAGCCAAAATGCCTACACGGCCCCAAGAGAGCAATCCAAAATCTGACTTTAGGATTAAACAATCATTTAACAATTGTATGTATTTATGGTGGCACCGCCTCACAGTGCCTGGGCTGCTTGGGCTTTAGGTCCAAATTAATTTTACTGAACAACTTTAAAAAATGACAAGAAAGGCATATGCTAATGAATTATGCTGTAAAATGGAATAAAATCCTAGCGGTTTAAGTACCGGTTTCTGTACACCCTTACTGTGCATGACCTCACTACGTCTTCTTACCTGAAACTCCTCTGTATCTGTTTGATCTCTTGGTGCCTTGAAAGCTAGTCAATCTATGGTACCACCTTAATTGAAGTTAGTGGTAACAATTAATTAATATTAACTAATTATTAATCAATTAGTGGCTATTAATATTCACATTTCTAAATCTTGTATAAGCTGAGCAGATGCTTCCAGTCCACCTCAAGCTGAAAGGGATCATTTTCCTTAGGGCCTGAATAAGGATGCATCAATCACAGACTCAGTAGTTACAACCTCCTGTGGTTCAGATGGTTGTGAGATCAACCTGTATGTCTTTCCCTGTAACATCAGAGATGTGGCGATGCCAATGCCTCTTAAGCTGAGCGAGAAAAAGCGTATATAAACATTATTCAATGAGGGCAAACTTGACGTTGTCTGGGTTAAACACAACGGGGTGGACACTCATCTGGAGAGCTCTGAGGTGCTGAAGAAGCATTTATATCCCACAAACTGTGGGAAATGTGAGGACAATGGAAGAGCAGGTAAAGGCTGTTTTAACCTCTATTACAGAGCTCACATCCAGCCATTAGGTAACCCACACACTAGAGACACAGTGCTACCTGTATGCGTACAGGTGTCCCCACCGCTTTTCCCTTTAAACAGTGACAAAACAGGAGGGAGCCAGCGGCATAGGAGCACTGGGTCCACATGTCTGCGTGATGGGTCGCTCTGTGCTTTTGTTAGCGTTAACTAATAGCTGTTGGCGGTGCACATCACTGGGCGTCAGCATGCCTCCACATTAGAGGGCCTGCCAACAGGCGTCATGATCGCACTGGTTCACCACCCCTTTCCAAAACTGTCTCATTAATGTGACTTAACTATGTAGAAACCATAAAGCAGGAGCACAGGGATCTGACCTAGAGTGCCTGGCAATGACAATTGAAACACCTCCAGCTGTCTTTGGGGCTTCAAATGCCCCCCTACAACATGAAATTTTCATAGCATTACTATTTTATTTCATTTTGCAGTGGCAGTAGATGTGTCACCAGCACATGTGCCCAGACAAAGAGTGGGGATACCGGAAAGGCTAAGGAAAAGGAAACTTAAGAAAGACAGGGTAGGGATGTTGAACTTAACTGCAGAAAATTAACAAACACAAGGGGATCCCCGGCTTCCGGTTATGTGGCAAGCACAGTGAGAGCAGGATTGTTGAATTGGTTATGAGATTTTGGGTACTACACCTTGTGCCTAGATTGCTGAATGGAATTGTAAGTAAGCCTTGAGGATGGGGAAACACACTGGTCTTCTTGGCCTGTAGGCATCTTAGTGCTTCAACCTGAGATGTTCCTTGGTGTGCCATGAAGACAGGGATCACCATTTCATCCCATATAGGAATTTTCAGCCCTTTAGGAACATCTTCGAAGCGCACTTAATGGGAAAAAAGTTCTGCAAGATCACAAAAAAGATTGCTTGAGGTGACCAGCTGTAACAGCCATGAAACTGACCATACGTAGGAATCTAAAAGTTCTGGGATTTTGGCCCATGGCTGACATAGACTTCACAATCAATGAAAAAGCTAGCCTTGAGAATTTCTGAAGAACCTTGGCTTGTCTCTTTAAATCCATGCTGGGATTTAGGCTTCACTGCACATGACTTTAACCTGAGTAGTTACTGGATCACAACTTTAGTTCATAAAGTCCAGCAGATTTTACCTTTTAAACATTTAATTTCACCTTTCTAGTAAAACTGATTATCCACTTCCATCCATCTACAAAGTCATTTAAGCTGAGGTTGAGTCCTTTCAGGATCACATATGGAGGCCCTGATCATTTGCAATGCTATGCAATTGTTTTAACAATGTAATAAAAAAATACTCTGTAATATTTTTATTCCGTGCAATCTGTACCCTGCTGCTACTGTCTTCATACATGATGTTTCCTGTCTGCCTTCCATACCCCCTATAGATGTACATCCAGACGACCACGCTGACCATCTCAGTGAGTCTCAGCGCCTCGGTGTCCCTGGGAATGCTCTATGTGCCCAAGGTATACATCGTGCTCTTCCATCCAGAGCAGAATGTGCCGAAGCGCAAACGCAGCCTGAAGGCCGTGGTCACGGCTGCCACAATGTCCAACAAGTTCAACCCGAAGGGTGGTCTGCGGCCCAATGGAGAAGCCAAGTCGGAGCTGTGTGAAAGCCTTGAGACACAAGGTGGGTCTAGAGTGTGGAGTGTTGGGGGATAACAAATGTTGGGTTTTTACCTGTGTCATGCACACCATCAGGAGCTGAAACACATTTCTGCGCAGTCAATATCACATTTAAAGTCCACTTTTAAAACCGGTAACCCATGGCCATCAGTTAGGAGTTTGGAAAAAGACAGAGAATTTTTGGGAAAACCTTGGTAATAGTGGCTTGGAAAGGCCAAACCAGACGGATGTCGCTGACCACATCGGGTCTGACAGACTTGCTCCCCAAAGCTTATGACAGCAGAGTAAATGAGCACTGCTTTGCAATGTAAAGCATCCACATCCACCCCCTCATGACTCAAAATGCAGGGACATGTAGCAGCACAAGCATAGATCAGATGTTCTTCAAAACCAATCGGTTAGCTGGCAGACCAGATTGCATCCGAGTAAAGACCCGCAGATGAATATCTCTGATGGTGTCAGCATTTGTATTTTACTCTCCTATTTGAAGCTGCTCAGTTTTTGTTCTTTGGTGGAAGAGCACCTGCATGCGACAAATTAAAACGGTATAATATGGTATAATTATAAGTTATGTAATAACCCCCTAAAAGCACCTTTCTACACCATGAGACAGAAAATCAGCATCAAAAACCAAACTTCTTCTAAATGTGCTGCATAAGTTCATGCACCTTTCATGGTGTAATGTATAATCAGGAGCTTTGAAGGCCCACTTCTCAGTTATTTACAAGGTACTGCGTAATTACCCCTCCGAAGCTGCCGAACGCATTTCCGTGTTTGCATCACCTTCATTTTTCAGCACCAATAAAGCGGGCCAGCCTGCAGCCATGGGCGACTGGGTTTGTCGACGCTGGGTTATAAATAATAGTTCACAAATCTGACTGGGCAGAAGTTGCTCAAGGGGGTGGTCAACTGCTCACAGAAACAGACCTACCTATCAAAACATGACAGCAAGCAGAGAATGGCGTCCCCGTCTCTGACAGTCGCGGAACCAGGCCCGGATCTCCAGGTGCTGGTGGGATGATGGTGTTTATGTTTTTCAGTTTGCTCAGTACTGAGTAAATCTTGCTGTGCTCTATAGGAATTGGAGATCCTAAAGGAGGGACTTCTAGAAAAGCGTGGGGATTCTCTGAATGGGGAATGAAGTTGGAGAGCGTTCAACAGGGTGCAAGATGTTAAAGTTGGAATGGGTAACAAGAGAGCTCTGGACTGGGGGACAGATATGTATGACTTTGTAATGGGTAACAGAATGATGGAGATAAATGGTTCAGGGGGAAATAGCTCAGGAATGGGGGAGAGAAAAATATCCACTGCTAAAGAGGGTTGTGCAGTTCTGTCACTGCTCTACTCTACATTTCCCACCATGCTTCTCACTACATGATGCCTGTTATGCTTGTACCAGACCATGGAGAAGCAGGGGAGAACCCTGAGGGACTGTAGAGACCCAGGTAACAAAGAGTAAAAGGACACTTGCTTGCTTCTGTTAAGCACCTTCACAAATGTCACGCTCACCTGTGTCTCATGACCACCACGGCCACTTGGCACGTACCTGTGTTCTCTCACTGACTCCTGTACAAAGAGAAAACCTCCCCCTACCTCAAGCCAGCTACAAAACAACAAGTTCAACCAATAGCAGCAAAAAGATGTGCGACAACCCCGTGACCCCTACACCTCAGTCCACATACAACACGCTGTCATCCGTGGCTTGCAAAACGGCAAGGGCCAGGTTCAGTGTGATCCCCCGCACTGGGGTGGCCTCTGCTGGGGGGTTGTGACATCAATCTGCCAAAACGTGGGGACAACTGATAACCGTACGTCACCCGTAATTTGTTCCCCACATTGACAAACGGAGGAATTTGCTGTAATAGGGCGTACAACAACAATGGAGGGGAGGGCAGGAGAGACAGATGGGGCTGCCAGCTCCAATTCTTTCTGGACCATCTATTTTTTATCTGCAGCTCGCAGCGCATAAATATTTAAATAAGGTTCATTTATCACTGCCGCTCGAGGGTGGGGAGCCAGCCGGAATAGAAAGTCCCCCCTCTACCCATCCCACACACTTTGCCCCCCTCCCACACTCTTCAGCTGTCAGCGACTGCCTGCTCAGATTTATCTGTTCTGACTCGTCCAATCAGTGATTATGGGGCCTGGACAAGATTTGACAATTTGTTCTGTGATTACATAGCATAGATGGGGGGGGGCGGGTGATAGAGATATACGCGCTCAAGTGTCTGCTACCTGACCGGAGATGGAACACCACAGCTGTCCAAGGTGTGGTGGTTATGTGGTCAGAGGACAGTCAGCGGCGTTCCACTCCTCTGTCTTTAGCCCAACACTGACCCCACTATGCGTTACCGGTTGCATATCCTCCCATATTTCTAAATTGACCGAAATACCTTTATATGTTGTAAAATTAGTTCACACTTGTTCATTGGAACAGACTGGCCAGAAGTTTCCACTTGCCTCAGTTCTTTATTTTTGCTTGTGTGATCTTCATAACAATTTGTGCTTTGTAGTACTTGGATTACATGCCTGGGATGGAAGTGTAATATTGAAGACAGTTTTTCAAACTGATGAGATTTGTATACTGGTCATAAAAAATTCTTTCAATTTGTGCATTTGTAGATTTCAGTAAATATCACAGGTATATAAGCATTATGCTGCATTAATGTATAATTTTCATTGGGCCTAATACTCACGGTCAGCAATAACTGAAAACTATGAATTTTCAACACTGACATCCAGGAAAGTAGGAGTGAGCAAACAAATTTTTTAAATGAGATTTGTATTGCAATGTTTCGATCAGATATGAACGTCAATCGGATTCTGGATGTTGTAGGAATTTGCTCATGTAGTTACAAAAATTTCATGAATCTTTGTTAAAACAAAATACATGTTAAGAACTTTCAGGGCTGTTCTTCAACCCCCCTCCCATCAGTTTTCTGAGAAGGTTGTAGAGGGCAGCTTGAGATTGGAAGTGTTTAGAAGCTCAACATTGCCTGGGATACTTGACCAAGTGATGAGAAAAAAATGTATACATGAGTAAAAAGTTGAGAATGCAAAAAAATGCTGTTGTCATGACCTCAGGACATTTAGGGGTACAGGGGTGCAGCATTAAACTGGAACACCGGGATGGAAATTGAGGACAAAAGTAAAGGAAACCATAGGATTTGGTGCAAGTGATTTACTATATCACGAATGATTGTATCCAAAGTGAAAATACACTGTATGGCCAAAGTATGGACCCCCATTCTAATGACTGAGCTGAGCTGTTTCAGCCACATCCAGGTTTGCCCACACTTGGTGTGGAAGAACTTGAGTAGCTGCACAGAGCCCTGATCTCAACCCCACTGAGCACCTTTGGGATGAACTAGAATGCCAACTATAAGCCAGGCCTTCTCGCCTGATATTGGTGCCCGACCCCTGGGCTTTTTGGCGGCTGAGGCAAAAATTCACAGCTCATTCAAAAGCCTTCCCAGAAGAGTGGAAGCTGTTATAACAGCAAAAGGTTCCCAACAACTCCATATTAATACCCATGGGTTTGGAATGGAAAGTTCAACAAAAAGCACATATGGGCGATGCTCAGGTTCCCACATACTTTTGGCCATATAGAGTATAATTTTGTAGATAATTGAGTACTATAGGTTTAGCTCAAGGCTACTCATAAAAACGAATTTCGACAGTACAGATATATGTATCACATAGTGTGTTGCTCTCCGTGCTTTCTACTCAAGGAGGGGCCTGTTGGTAGTAAGGCAACCTTGTTTTTTTCTTTAACTACCAGGTGTCTACTGAAGATTTCTTTTTAGTTGCCACCTGCCATTTTAAATAATTAAGACATGAGAAAATAATGGAATAATAAGCTGCAGGGAGGAACTTCTTCTGAGAGAATACTCTTTGCTGGGGCATGTGGGAGTGAGGCATAAGTCTTCAGCTGGGGTGGGATTTTACCAGGGATTCCCAAATGCTCCTATGTAAACGCCTTGCTATATAAAACATGGGGACTCCACACGAAGGTTTAGGATTACATCTGTTTTTTAAATGCAAAAAAAAAAAAAGGCACACTTACTGTAGTTAATATTACATGTAGGGGCATTCAGGGTGCGGCACATGTACCTGCAACCTTTAGACATCGAGACTACATGCTGAAGGCTTGCAGAGCTTTTTGCTTAGATGGTGAATGTTTGATAAAGGAATGGCCTTTACTGAATTTTGATTCTCCCCAGCTAGGACACTAAGGCACAACTCCCTCAGCACCTCCAGGGGTTTCCCCTTTGATTTTTGGAAACACTAGAAAGGCATTTTGGATTGCAGAGCTGGCTGGATTTTTGCATAAAAAAATGAAATGACAGAGAGGATGGGGTCGTGTAAACGCTGCACCAGATGCTTGCTGTTGCTGTGTGCTTTGAAACATCTGCGCGTGTCGTTGAGAAAAACTTCCAAGGTGTTTGCCAAGCCACGCATGCAGACTGGCAGCCCCAACCAACTCCCTACATCACTACCACAACCAGTGACTCCTGGGTGAACATAGAGTCAGGTCCATGGTGCTCTCCTAGCAGGGAGGTCAACAGCACGACACATCAGGATGTGTGTTGCATACCATTTCTTCACAAAGAGCACAGGCACATGTACAACACTTTCGAGAGAAAAATACAATCCAGCATTTGAAATAAAAAGTATTAGATTTTTCCAATAACTGGAACCTCAAAGAGGATCTGTTCTCATGATCCGCAGGGGAATCAAACTGCTTTTCTGTTTCTCATCTCTCTTTGAATGACATCTTTGTTTTTATGCTTAGAATCCATTGATATGATCCTACAGGAGAAAAAACCAGCAATTTGTCGAATGGAAAAAAATGTAAAAGATCTGTTGCCTGCAATTTCTTTCTGTTGCCAAAAACATAGATCCACCTTTAGCAAGTCAAACTTCTCACTGCCGCATAAAAAGATAGAAATTACTGTCTAATGGATGACCACTAAGCTGAAATAGATGCACTTAGTCAAAGCAACACTGCTGCATAAATATTCCATCTCTTTGCCTCCATAGCTCTGGCCTCCAAGCAAACTTCCATCCTTCACAACAACCATGGCACAATCTAAGAGAATGGGCCCCTACAGACCCCTGGGATTGGTCTTGTGAGAAAGAAGAACCAAGCAGGACCCCCATAACAGAGCAGGCAGAGAGCAGGACCAGACCTGAACTCAGCCACCAAACTATGGGCTACCATTCAGGACACTGGTATTTTTTTTTTTTTTTTAAATTCTTTATTTCCTTATTCTTTTTTGCAGTTGGGATTGCGGGGTGGGGGCAGGTGTGGTGCATACTGGCTGCAAAAGCAGGGAGGTTCGCTAAGGGGGACAACAAGTGACATCTCAACAACTTTCAGAGATAACAGCCCATCATGTGTTTTTACTGCAGAATCCGCGGGGAGGACGACTCTGGGGTTGTCCAGATTTTCCTTCTGGAGTTTATAGCACAGTTTCAGTTAGAGCTCCAAAAAGGTATTTTCGGAGCCGACTTCAACCTCTCAGAAGAGGTGACGTGAAAATCACGTTTCTTCATATTTTGTGTCATACTTTGTTCCCATGAACCAGTGAGCTGCAACTCCTTCCCTCTGCTGAGATGGCAACCAGTGGCGGAAGGAAATGGCCTTGACTTCATGGCAGTTTCATGAACCCACAGCATACCAATGTTATTTTATTTTATTTATTTACATTTTTTTGTTAAAACACGCCTTTACTTGCTAGAATCAGAGGAAAATGTTTTGCTCAAAGCTGACCAAAAACAAAACAATAAGCGTGTTGACACAAACGCAATGTGCAGCAGTTGGTATCTTTTTCAATAACCGAAAAAAGAAGAAAAAAATGCTGCTTTCGTTCATCTGCAAAAAAAAAAAAGAAAAATCACCAAAATCTGCTAAGTAAATGGGATATATGTATATATACAAACATATAATAACTTCAGAAGTAAATTCATTTATACAGGTTTCCTTAGATGCAATATATTAAGTCTTCTGATTCCATTTTCGTTAGGGGAGAAAAATCATAGCTCTTGTCGCTTCATTTAATTAGCTCTGGCCAGCATCTTGCGTAGGAATGTACTGTCGCGTGCACGTCAATAGTCCAAAGTCTTACAGAATGCACCATGTGTAAGCATAGTAAAACTTTCGTGCAGTGGTGTCACATTACGAGGTCAGTCTCTGTCAGTGAACTCAACGATTGAGGTCTATTGAATCTTTCTCCTTTTTGTCTGTGCTTAAATGTGTTTCTTTATTTTTGCACAGAAATCTAGAAAAAAAAAACACAAAAAACAGTCCAGGTCTTTGGTTTAGAAAGGTACTGCTGCCACTTTTGCCCCAAATTTTTATAATGCATAGCATTACTCTGGATAAGTAAACTGGCCGCCAAGATGGCTGCTGTTCTCCCTATGGATAAGCTTATCCGCCATGGCGTGAGATAGTGGTACAAAGGTGAACCCATTTCCTTTTCCTCGTAAACCATTACATTTTATTCTTTTAGCTCTCTTCTACACAGGTCATCCAAACTACAGACTAAATAAAAAGGAAGATTTGACAGCTTTTTGTGCAAATACAAAGTGCACATTTACACAAATGCTTTTAGGCTGAGATAGAAATTAGTAACTGGAATAACGGAGACCAGAGAAAAACAACTGGGTTGTGTTGGTTGGTGATGTTGAGCCTGGGTTGAAGGCATCCGGATGATGCGGTTGACTTCAGGACAAGGTGGGGGTAGGGGGTGGTTGGACAAGCTTGGTTAAGAGCATTGCAACCATGTTTTAAACACCCCTAAATCATAGAAAGGTTTAAAAAGTCTTCTTGATTCATTTCCAAACCTTCTTTTAAAAACTGCAAGAATGAGAATCAAAGCTATTTTTTTTGTTAGTTTTTTTTTTTTTTTTTCACTTCCAAATCTTATTCAATAAAATTTCTTGAATACTGTGGACAGCTGCTTGTGATCTCATTTATATTTATACTACACTGTCTTTATGAAGAAGCTGATGTGGATCATTCATATTTAAAGGTTTATTTTTCAGATGGTGTGCTTATTTTTTTTAACGGATAAGCGACAACTGCACAGTCATAGAATAACATCGGCGATGATCAAACGAAGGAAGCGTAAAATCAGTGTCTTCTATGTCAGATGTGGGTGGGATTCTATCAACATAATTACTGAAGCTGGTAAAAAGTTCTCGTGCAGTGGTTAAGAGCGGAGGTTTGAGACAACCAAGGAGGTCCTTTAAGCTACCTTGAATGATGTTTGTGTTCTCCGTGGTTACCTTGAAACAGCAGTTGGCATGGAAATAGCAGCTGTACCCGTGGACCAATGGTTTTATAAGCTTTCCAGAAGGAAAACTTTCCCGGAGGAAAAGGTAACAAAGGACTAAATGTGTACATTTTCTTTCTGCATTTTTCAAAACCGTCAACCGTTGGCTAACAAGACCATAGTCGTTCTGAGGAAATTAAGCGTTGTTTTCCTTTCCAGTAAAATATTCGTGCGATTGTTTGTGACTGTGTATACAATGATTTACTACTTTTTATTTCTCCCACTTTTCTCAACACTATGTCTGTTTTGCAAAATAAGTATGTAAGTGCTGACCAAAATTTAATAGCAAGTTAATGTATATTATTAAAACTGGATTGATACTGTCTTTATGTACTGACCTATTAAAAACTAAAAAAAAAAAGAAAAAAGAAATACAGTGCCTGGATATTTATGACTAATCTATAAAACTGAAAAAGTGTAAAAGCATGTTCATTTTATGCAAAAGATTTCCTAATAAAAAAAAACTGTTTTGCAAATACAGATGTTTGCTACTCTTTATAAACCCGGCAAAACTAAGATCACAGTGTAATGTAAGTGAATTGCAATTTCTATTATGATAGAAAAGTTAAAAAAAAAAAAAAAGTATCTCAACCTCAAAATTGCCCCATTTAGGTTAAAGAAAAACTATAGATTTTTGGACTATTATAATACTAACAACAACAACAACAACAGCAATAATAATAATAATAATAATAATAATAATAATAATAATAATAATAATAATAATAATAATAATAATTCTGGTCTTTTTTGAAGAGTTGAACTGTGTCAGTTTTACACATATATTAAAAATATGTAATTGATATTTTTTGATTTAGTTGTTTTTGGCCAATCCTACCTTGTTCTGCTGTAGTTAATTATTTACTATGGCATTACTGGCAGGAAAGCCAGGTTCAGTCCACAATTCACTTGTGGAATGTGCACATTTAAAGAAAAAATACTTTTTGACATAAAACTGGTTTAAAAGCATAGATAGGATATTGCTGCCAAAACCTCTATTTGTGATCATGGGTGTAAAGAAACTTCCGGTCTCGTAGATACCTCAGCCAATCATACAATGACTTTTGGGCCATTGCGCATGAGCAAGAACTCACTTGACATTGTAAGGTGCTTTCATTTCGTTTTATTATGTTTATTTTGCCATACCAAACAGTTTCACTGACCCAAAAGCTCTCTACATAGAACTAAAACATGCATTTTGTTCTGATTCAGAATGTTCAGAATAGGATGGGAGGTTCAGAATTCCAGATGTTTTTGATGTTTGTTAACTGTTCTTCCTTTATTTTTTTAGATCTTCTAATTCCTTTCAGCTTCTTTTTCAGCATCTGAAGTGTGGATGTGTTAAAGTCTCCTGGTCAGTCTATTTTCTTCTACGAGCTGAGATGAAGTGGAATGACAAGTAATGGACAGTAGTAGTACACAATGCAAAAAAGTTGCATAAAATGTATAATAATGAAAAGATATAGGAAAGGATATGTTGACATATTAACATTCCACGAGATAATCCCAGATTACCTTTTTTCCCTTTTTTTTAACTAAAAACTAAAAATTTCTTTTTAATATTAAGTTAAATATTAAATACATTTAATATCATGTGGAACATTTTTGCAAGCAAACCAACACAAATCAAAGATAATTTAAAAATAAAATAAAAAAAAAAAAAAAACTGTTCTCACTTTGGATTTCATTTTGTTTTTGCTCAGTCATTTTCCTGTGGAAAAGCGTTTCTTTCCCTTGCCTGTTTCAAACAGGCAGAGAATATTTTGCAGTATTAATTCAGTGTTTTGTCACAGCTTGGCTGAGTATTTGCTGTCACATCATTTTGCTATATTTGATTCACTCATATGCTATTAACATGTGGTGCTCTGTAAAAAAGTGGTGTCTACTTTTAAATTTTGAGTTTCATAATAAAACACTTAAATGTGCAATACAAATGATAAAAAAGCTAAATAGCTGTTATTAATGATAACTCCTGCCTTTTATAATGTAAGAAAGGCCACCTGACAAACAGCAGTGCGGAGCCCAGTCTATGGTACAAACCCAACTGTATAGAGAAGCACAGCATTATGGGACATTTAATGCACACTTTTGCTGGTGATAAAAGGTGCGAACTGAAAGCTCCATCATCTCCGTGCACTCAGCAAAGACGTAAAACAACTCCCGCCTCAGAATTCTAATAAAAACTGCACCCATCCGACTCGGCTGACTGTGCAGACAGAGACTAAAGCCTGATATTTCATTAACACCTGTGGAGGGGAAGTGTGAACTGCTCTGTTGTCGGTTCAGGTGATCTCACGCCATTCTGGATCCGAGCAAGTTCAGAGACCACAAGTGCTTGCTGCACAGAAGGGGGTGGGTGTGTGTGGGGATGCAAGCTGCTCCTTATTCAGTGTGCTGGTCCAACAACAGGACAAGCTGGTGAGTATTTCTGAATCATTCACTGTGACTGCACAGACAGTCTGGAGGGCTTTGCAGGAGGTATCAGCACTGAAAGATTTCATTAAATTTGCTCCTATTTTAAATGACTTTTTTAGAGATCCAGGACCACAGGCACAGGCTCAAGGTTGGATTGACTCGGTACTGTCTGGTTAAAGCCGATTTTTGCTGACCACTTGTGAATTTGAAGGTAACAGATGGAGCCAAAGTGCTTTGCCGTGGACTTCTTCTGAGGGTCTTTTACTGTGGGAAACTCGTGTGCATGGGGGAGCTGATGTTCCAAATTCCGCAGAGGTCCATGCCCCCAGTGTAGGAGCCGTGAGGCATTAGTATCACTGCTGCACCATCATGCTGTTAGTAAATATTTACTCCATCACTGCTGTGCTACATCATTGTGGCCACAACACATCTGTTGTTAAACCTCCCGTTCCAAACCCATGGGCATAATATGGATTTGTTACCCTCTTTGCAGCTATAACAGCCCCTGCTTTTCTGGGAAGCCTTTCTGACAGATTTTGGGAATTTGTGCCCATTTGGCCACAAGAACATCGGTGAGGTTGCGCGAGAAGGCTTGGCTTGCAGTCTGCAACTCTGTTCCAGTTCATCCCAAAGGTGTTCAGTGGGGCTGAGGTCAGGACTTTGTGCAGCCACTGAAATTCTTCCACACCAGCCTGGGCTTGCTTTGTGCATGGGGGGGCAAAGTCATACTGGAGCAGGAAAGGAGTTTCTTCCTCAAACTGTGGCCACAAAGCTGGAAGCACACAATTGTCTAGAAATTTGTTTGTATGCTGTGTGGGTGCAGCTGAAACAGCTCAGTCATTAGAAGGGGCGTCCACACACTTTTGGCCACAGAGTGCAGTTGCAAATTCCACAGGCAGTTGTCACCGCATCCTCTGGATGTCTGTGTGATTCACAGGTGGTTCATGTTAACTTCCAGTTTCCACCAGCCCCAACTTTTTTCAGTCTAATGAAATCTTTATTGCGCAGTGCCAGGTTCTTGCTCGCTCCAAAGAACAAGTCACACAGTTGTTAGCGCACTTCAGCTGGAGATTAATAATAGATTGGCACTTTGAACGTGGCTTAAAAGAAAGCAGCTTGTCAAAAAAAGACACAGATCTGTGTATTCTGTACAGTGGCAAATGCAAAAAGTGGCTCTTTTGTGTGGCTCATGACAGCTTCATGATATGGGTTCCTTCATCAAACGCTTGGCCTGCAAATGAAGGGAATGTCTGAGGGTTTAAATGGAAATCTGTGCCAGTTAGCAATGGAAAACGCCCTTCCTATCATATCTTTGTGTTGAGCCATCAGTCTCAAAAGCCTCCTGAATTCTTTAAGAAACTGAAAGCACGATGGACCAAATCTTAAGAAAAGACTCTACAACAAAACAAAAGTTACAACAGAAGCAGATATCATCCTTCTTTTAACAGTGATCTACCTCCACAGTATACAGTGTTTGTTTCAGATTTGTCATCTACAGCAGAGCTTTTTTTGCATATTAAAACACACTGTGAATAATTCCGATAAGCTGAACCTGGAGGTCACCAGCTGACTGGCTTTTCAGCCTTGTTAATGAGAACAGTGAAAGACGATGCCCTTGTCGATCACAGACAGCAAACATAGCAGATGCATTCTTCCAAAATTTTGTTTGCTGGGCCAGTACCCATCCAGGTTTGGAGGGGAACTACGGTCATATCTCCCAAACGTGGAACATGAAGGATGGAGGTCTGGGGGTAACATAGTATAGGCAGTCAGTTGTTTGACATAAGTTTTACGTGACACAAAAAAAAAAAAAAGAAAAAAAAAACCTTTATACAACTTAAAACTATACTTTTTTTTTTTACTTGAAATACTTACAGATAATGAATAAATTTAAAATATTTTAAACATTTCACCTGGATAAGCTGAAATGTGAGCTGTAAAAAAAAAAGAGCTGCATTATTTTGTGAAATTATTTGCTGTTGTTTGCAAGGATCATTCAAAGCCATGGTGAAAATGTCAAAAAAAAAATGCTTAAATTATATGTTTAAAATAGGCTACAATACAAGCAATTTCAGTTGACTTTTTACTGATCTTACATGTGCTTTTTTTAATATATATCTGAATGTGGGCATAGACTTCTTTGGACCACCTGTGTACCCAACCACACCTCAATCGAAAGGGAGATGGATGAAAAGAACAATGAGGACCATGTCAGTGTTCACAGGTGTGCAAAAGTCCTAGGCCATTAAAGTGCTCATTCACATTCTATACACAGGCAAAGGCAATCAGTTTGGGCAAAGTTGGGAAAGGCAGAGAACCACCACCAGGTCTGTGATTTAAATGTCCTTTAAGTCACAGGTTTGAGTTTTTGGGTAAAGATCTCACTTTACTGTTCAGTCTATATTCCGATTTTCACCCAAGGGTTGTTTGTTATGTTCAAAAGGAGGGGGTGTAGATACAAGCGGCCAAACTGATGTTTCTGTATTTGATTGCTGGGCTGACCCTCGGTTACCGGATGAGAAGCTCAATGATCCGGGAGAGCCTCGGAGTAGAGATGCTGCTTCTTTGGATTGACAGGGACTAGTTGAGGTGGCCCGGGCATTCGGTGAGGACACCCCCTGGTTGACTCCCTCAGGGGTGATACCAGGCAGGTCCCACTGGGAGGAGACCATGGGGCAGACCTAAGACACGCTGGAGAGATAATACAGAATCCCTCAGCCCGCCTAGAAATGCCTGTGGATCCCCAAAAGGAGCTGGAGTTACTAGAGGTGGGACAAACACATTTGTTGCCATGTTTTGTTAGTGAATGAATCTTATAAATCGCAAGCTACTTTCTCCAAAGGTGTCTTCATAAAAAATTGTTCACCCTGCTCAAATAAGGGTACCTGCTTTAAATATTAAACAGCAATCGATGTCTTGTGAAAAGCAGACGCGCTTGATGCCTTTCAAACCGCTACTGTTGGGAACGAAAAACGCTGTTACCAAACATGAAGGCATTACCGCCACTGTAACCTCCGTAATTGAATAAACTGAAGCTGTAACTCACAGGCAGCTTTGACAATGATGATCACTGCTCGGTAACTCCGAGATTGTACTTTGTTTATCTGAGCAACGTCTTGAATCCAATCTCCTTTAATTTCACTCTTTAGTGAGCACACAAAACCGATATCATTAAATACGCAGCCGCGACATGGACAGTGCTGGCTCTCAGTCAAGTCAGGGTGAACCGATACTGTACTTCATCTTTGATCTGCAGTGGTTGCACCCGTACTGCCTCCGTCCAAATATTATTATGTTTATTTTGCACAAATTTTAAATCTTTGTTGAACATTTTTATTAGCTGAGAATATTTTTTGCAGAACAGCCGTGGCCTGGATTTGCTAACCCTGCTGTATGTTGGAGGACAAGAGCTTATGAAAGGTCAGCCTCAAGTAAGAGCTGTTACTCCTTTCACCTTCACGCTGCTCACCTGTGTTCCTCACCTTGTGGGATCCTCGCTGGGCCCAACCATGTGGAACACAGAGGACTGACACCCCCCCATCATCCAGGGTCACCCCTTCCTCTCCTCCAACATTCACAACTCCATCTCAAGACAGCAAAGAACCCTTACTTGTTTCACAGTCCCTTTTGGGAATCTACTCAATCAGAAGTTTCTCCTATCTTCTCCAGGTACTCCAAGGTCACCTGTGGTGATGGACTACTAGAAAACAAAAAAACTAACCTGAACTTTACCAAGCTCTGCTGAGTTGACACTTTCTGTGTTGCATCTTGTTACCTTACATGTCCTTCTTTTTTTATTTATTTTTTTTTCCAAAATACATTCATCAGTTAATACAGATGAGTATTTTCTGGAAAAGCTATTAATTCTGTTTCAGGTGGATTCAAACCAGCCACTCTGAGTACAAGTCAGCACCATTGATGCTCTTACCACTGGCTGTGTGCAGAAAGACTGCATCCCACATTGGTCACTCCCTCCTCGGTGAGCACTCCGGTTGTCATGCCCTACGTGTTTTATGCACATCTTGGCACATTTGCCTAAACAAAAAATATATACATATTACCAAGCTCATATTTTTATGACCCCCCAGTCATGGACAGTTTCCTTGGGTTTATGCATACGATGAAAGTCCCTCAATACCAGTACAGGAGGAATGCAGGCAGGCGGTGCTCATAGTTTCAGCGGATGCAGCTGCATAAAAAAGTTTATTTGCGTTCATGGTCAAGATCTGCTAAACAAACAAAACAGAGAATGAAATAGCAGTTACAAAGTTACAATGCTGACTTTTGAGTTTTTTGGAAATTTTTTTTTTTTTTTGCTGTCAGGCGCGTATAAAACAATGAATACCTGTTGCTGCGCTGTAAGTACAGATTAAAATTTTTATGACCTTTTTTTTCTTCGAGATGCTCACAGACTTCCCACATGAGCCAGATTAGGGGCTGCCTACCTCACCTGTCCTGTGGAGGACCTTTGCCACAAACAGACAGCCACACTACCTTGCAAAAGTATTCGCACTCCTTGAAAGTTATCAAAATTGCCTGTCTCACAAATTATACTTACTGTATATAACATTTTTCATGAACTAATATGCTCCGTTGCTAAATTGTGAGATGTAAATTTTTTGTTTGCAAATATCAAAAAAAAGAAAAACTGAAATGTGCTGCTTGCATTAGTATTCAAAACACTATGCATTATTACTTGGTTGAGCCACATTTTACTGCAATAACAGCTTTTCATCGTAGGTACGTGCCAGCTTTGCACACCTTTAAGGAGATATTTTTTCCCATTCATTTTAGCATATCTGCAACAGGTTATTCAGGGTTTGTTGGATGATGCTTGTGAGCCACAGTTTTCAACTAGTGTCACAGATTCTTAATGGGATTGAGGTAAAAGGGACCGTGAGCGCTGAGCAAAATTTATAATTTGGGGAGGGGGAGTTCATTGTGGGTGATGGTTTGATGAAAGCCCTGTTGCAAACATCATCTGGGAACTGACACAGAGGTTGGCTAACAAGTTCCCTGGCAAATTCTCAAGGGCCTCCGTCTGTCATCCAGTTGTGTTCTGGACCAGTTTGACGGCAACACTGCTAATCTACAACCCAGCTTTCAAGGTGCTTTACCAAAAACAAAGCCTTTTAGTGTAATTTTCATTTTATCACAGCATTGGTTTTATCAGTCCCCAAGGATCAGGTTACCTTACAGCTTTTGACAAATTCTTGCAAATGCAGATGCCAGCAAAGCATTATTAAATCAGATTAAGTTTCAGGTGAACTCCAAAAGGCGTCATTGTTGTTGCTGGCATGTCTTTTTTTATTTGTTGCTTTGAAATGTCACAATTCTGCCGACACTTGGCTACGGCTGTTTAACAACCCCTGGTTAATTTGAAATAAACAGAAACCCGCGGTTGTTGATTTGACAAATAAATGAGACCTGGTTCAGCTTTGTTTTGTCACAGACAGACAATCTTGAATTTGCGTTTTTTTTTTTTTTTTTTGCTAATAGAATTAAAAAGAAACAGCACAATGATAGCAGGTTCTCAGGTTTTCTTTCTATGCAAAAGCAGTGTGGATGTTCGTAGATTCAGCATTCATGTTACTTGGTACTAAGTAGCATTTACCAAACTTTTGAACCAGCTGCTACTGTATTACTTGGATATTTTTTGACCAGACTACCTGTCAAAGTTTCCACTATTACCCAACAGGATGCTACGGTATGACAGTGTGACACTTCGGGAAATTCGGACTCAGATTCCTTATGTGGTTTCTGACTGCTTCAAACCCGATGCGTCATGGTCGGTTGAGATACTCCGGACGACGGATAGTGATGACGGACGCAATCGAGAGATCTCGCGGCGACGCAAAAAAAAAAAAAAAACCTCGGGGGACCCGCGCCGGACTTCGGTACAGACTTCGGAAACGACCTCATCGCCCTCCACTGCCCAGCATTCTGCTCACGAACGTTCAGTCATTGGAGAACAAGCTTGATGATTTGAGAGCAAGAGTGACCTTCCAACGGGACATGAGGGACTGTAACATCTTGTGTTTCACTGAGACTTGGCTGACCCCTCTAGTGCCGGACCAGGCAGTGACTCCGTCGGACTCATTCTCTGTGTATCACATGGACAGAACGGCGGAGGCCAACAAATCCAAAGGGGAGTCTGTTTCATGGTGATCACTAAGTGGTGCGAAGTGAACAACATCTCTGTTCTCTCTTGGTCCTGCTCGCCCAATTTGGAACTTCTGACTATCAAGCGCCGTCTTTTTTACCTGCGTCAGGAGTTCAGCTCGGTTATTGCCACGGCGGTTTATATTCCACCTCATGCAGATGTTCGCACAGCCCTGTCTGACCTGCACGAGGCACTCAGCGCAACTCAACACAAGCACCCGGATGCAGCAACCATAGTGGTGGGGGACTTTAATAAAGCGAACCTCAAACAAGTCATGCCGGAATTATATCAACATGTGACGTGCATGACTAGAGGGGACAACACGCTGGACCACTGCTACATGCTGTACAAGCAGGGCTACATAGCTGTTCCAAAGCCGGCGTTTGGGAAGTCGGACCACAACGCTGTTTTCCTCCTGCCGGCTTACAAACAGAAGTCTCGTCTTAAGGCTCCGGTCACGCGAGAGGTAAAGCCCTGGTCTGCCCAATCGGAAGCCGCGCTACAGGATGCGCTCGACGATGTTGACTGGGACATGTTCAGGAAAAGTTCGGATTACATCAATGAGTTTGCGGAGGTAGTGGTCAGCTTTGTGAGTGTGCTGGAAGACAACATTGTCCCTACGGTTACAATTAAGAGCTTTGCCAACCAAAAACCGTGGGTCGATGGTACGGTCCGCAAAGCACTGAATACACACACTGCTGCGTTCAACGCAGCTCTCGCCACCGGCGACATGAGCGCTTACAAAGTGGCTAAATATGGCGTTTGGCGTGCCGTGAAGGATGCGAAGCGCCGTACCAGGAGTGGGTTGAGTCGCTTTTCCACCAGGATGACACGCGCAAATTGTGGCAAGGACTGCGCACCATCACAGATTTCGGAAGGAAATCTAACGTGGCTGTGAGTGCCGACTCTGGGTTTGCCAACGAACTCAACGCATTCTATGCCCGTTTCGAGCCCAATTGCGCTACAGTCACCGGCAAGAGCAGCGACAGCAGTGAGGGCCGCAACCGATCGACGAAATTTGGTGACGTCATCACCGCCGCCGAGTCCGATGTGCGGAGGGAGCTGAAGCGCGTTAACATCAGGAAAGCGCCGGGCGTCTGCTGCACTGCTGTGCTGACCAGCTGGCCAGGGTTCTCACAACCATCTTTAATGAGTCTCTGGCTCAGTCCACAGTCCCTAGGTGCTTTAAAACATCCACCATTGTCCTGGTCCCAAAGAACAATAAGCCCTCATGCCCAAATGACTACTGGACCGGTGCACTAACCTCGGTAGTCATGAAGGTCTTTAAGAGACTCATCAAAGCCATCATCACAGCATCCATCTCCAGCTTTGTAGACCCACTTCAGTTCGCCTACCGCCCCAACAGATCCACGGATGATGCCATATCCCACGTCCTGCACCCCACCCTCAGTCACGTTGACAGGAAACAGGGGAACTATGTGAGACTGCTGTTCATTGACTACAGTTCAGCTTTCAACACCATTGTCCCCCACAGACTGTTCACTAAACTGAGTGACTTTGGATTGAACTGCCATCTATGTGCCTGGGTTCTTAGGTTCCTCACAGGCAGATCACAGGTGGTGAGAATCGGTAGTTGCACCTCAGGCATCATCACACTCAACACAGGAGCTCCGCAAGGTTGTGTACTTAGCCCTCTGCTCTACGCCTTCTACATTCACGACTGTGTGGCCACGCACGCCTCCAACTCCATCATCAAATTTGCTGACGACACGGTGGTGCTGGGCCTCATCTCCAACAACGATGAGACAGCATACTTGGAGGAGGTGGAGAACTTGGCATCATGGTGCCAAGACAATTGCCTCCAATTGAATGTAGGCAAAACTAAAGAGATGGTGGTGGACTTTGGTAGGCGACAGCAGCGGTCCTACACCCTCATTACACTCAACGGGACTGCAGTGGAGAGGGTGAGCAGCTTCAAATACCAGAGCATTCATTTCACTGAGGACTTGACATGGACTGTACACATCCGAGCTCAGGCCAGTAGAGCAAAGCAGCAGCTCTACCACCTCAGACAGCTGAGGAAGCTACAGGGCTCTCCGGCGATCCTTAAAACATTCTACTATGGTGCTGTAGAAACTGTTCTGACTCAGAACATCATCTCCTGGTTTGGGAATAGCTGTGCTCGTGACATCAAGGCACTGCATAGAGTGAACCAGGGAGCGGAACGCTGCACCAGATCTGATCTGCCATCACTACAGGACATCTACACCAGTAGATGCAGGACCAGAGCGACTAGGATCATCGGTGACCTGTCTCATCCCAGCAACCATCTGTTCGACCTGCTGAAATCAGGCAAATGATTCGGGAGCATTATGGCCAAAATGGAGAGGCTTAGGAGGAGCTTCTATCCACAGGCCATAAGGCTTTTGAACCTATCACAATCCTCAAAACCACGGTCTACAACATCCTCTAACTGCCCCCCCTCCCCCACTGTCACTGTTAAGGTCTATTTAATATTTAATTTTATTCAACTTTATTTATTTTTTATTTACTGTTTCGTTCGTTTGCTTGTCTTTTTGCTGTGTGACTTAGATTTCCTTTGAGAGTCACCGCGTACAGTGTCCTGTCGATTCAGTTCGCATTTCACTGCATGGCATACATGGTTACCATGTATGCGACAAATAAATCTCTTTGAATCCTTCCTTTCAATGTGGAAAATTTTCACTCCCTCACATACAAAGTGTGATGCTTGACCAATAAAAGTAATATCATTAATTTTAGTGCACAAAATAAAATCTATACCTATTAAAAACTTAATTCAATGTCACACTACAATCGCACACATTTTAAATGCATTAAACTAACAGTTTCCCTTCAGCCAGTTTTGTGCTAATATTATACACAGTTTATGGTAACAAGCAGCTTTTTAATTTATTTACTACTAGTAGTCAAGCCTGCTGGAGATAAGGCATGAATGAAAGTATAAACATCCATTCCTGAGAGAAAGCACTTTAACTTGAATATACTCCTCAGGTGCACGAAGAAAGTCTTTGTGACCAAGTTGATATGCGATTTAATAAACGGTTCCTTAAGTGAAGCTCAGCAATGTAGATGCATAATCTGCCAGCTAACAAAACTAAGTATTATTTAATCTATGGTTTAAATCAACACACAGGAAAACAGAAATTCTGTGGAGGTTCGGCGTAAGGTAGATGTCAAGCAGTCCAGTAATGTTTAATGAACCATGAGCTTTGGAGAGGTGTCTGAAGGCGAGAAGCGCTATGTAGAAAGCTGAAGGTCAGGAGCAGGGTTCTAGACTGGTGAATATTGAGTTATGTGATCATGATGAAGCACAGAGTCAGGGAGCCCCACCAGCAGGGAGCTGCAGGAATCTGAGACACAACAAGTGCTTAAGCCAGAAGCTACAGTGGTATTTTTGATGAGGAAGGGTAGGATTTTGTGGATGTTGTGATTCTGTCGGCATAGATGTACTATGGGTAGTGTAGGATAGCCATCTAGGTCCACACTACGTATACGGGTGGACCAGCAGGAGATTCATACAGCATATAAAGAGCTGGAACTGAGATGTAATAATAATAATAATAATAATAATAATAATAATAATAATAATAATAATAATAATAATAATGTCTTTGCTACCCTTTAAGACCTGATGGCCTGCCAAGGACAACTTATGAGACATTGGGGGTGGACTGTAGTACACATCTAGTACAAAAAACATGACCAACTAATGGGAGGAAATTAAGTTAACCAGAGTTTCATCAAATGGATTTCACCACTGTTGTGCTCATTCATTTAGATTTTTTATATTTTACTGTATTTTTCTCATTAAGCATTAAACGTTAATGGCAAACTCATAAATTTTGAGTTCAAGGTTACTCGGCTCTTGAGTTAAGGCACCTTGGCTCTTTGTGGACATTACAGAAGCTCTGAAGTGATGAATTGGAAAGGTTCATTTTGCCAATAAAACGTGGATTTATTTTTGATTGTGGGAGGTGTGGTGTGTGTTGCCGCTTCAGTGGAATACAAATGAAGACCGGATTTGGAGCCGCTGGGACTTTGTCATCGAAGCACCTGGGACCGAGATGCTGGCCGGCCTTTAGCTATGTCGTGTCTACAGAATTGCAGCCTCCATGAGCTTCTTGGAAGATGACATTAGCTTTAAACAAGTCCATTTTCTCATGCCAGCACCGAGTTAGGCTGAGATATCATTAAGCCTTGACTTAAAAATTCATGCTTAGCAGGAGTTGGTGACTGGGAACGTATTTCTGGGAGTGCAGAGTAAAATGAACTGAGTTAAGTTGGGTCTGAAGGGGATTTGTTTCAAACAAGCATGGATCATATAAAGTCTCTTAATTTAACCGCTCCAATTTTAGGGTGCAGTCACAAGAGGATCTTTTGTTGACCATGACAGCCACAGTTTTTGGGGGTTTAACAAGCACCGACAACAATTTCCACAGCCAGCAAACTTTCTACTACTCATTTTGAAGTGAAAAGTGTTTTTTGTTCACATATTTGCTTGTTTCACAATCACAGTAAAGAAAAAACCCTTCAGCCTCAAACCATTTAATGGTTGTTAAGGGCACTGCAGAGCTTGGTTTACTTTAGCAACTTACAATTTCTTATCCATTTGTATGGCTGTATTTGGTCATTTTTAAGAACTTTCTTAAAGATACTGCAGCAGGGCCATCATGAGACTTAAACCATTGACCTTCAAATGTTAGTGTTCAGTACCATGATACCTGTGAAGTACATCCGCCAGCTTTGCGGCTGGTTTGGAAATTATATTCAAGTAAGAGTCATTTAAATGGAGAACACAGAAGTATAAATGCAAGGAAAAGCAAATTCACTTTTTTACTGCCGGCTGATTTGTGCCATCATCGGCTGCTTTAACTGCTTTTTATGTGGCAGTATGAGGAGTCATAAAACCAGATTGTCCCTTGTTTAAAAATTCATTGTCACTGAAAAACAGTTTTAATCAGGTCTAAACCTCAGTAAGCAGGAATACAGTACTGTGTGCAGAGTAAGCCGAGGGGTGGGTGGGTGTTAGTGTGTTAGTCTTTTAGTCCTCAGTGTCTAAAAGAGAACTAGTGTGCTAAATAAGAAAAGTGAAAAAGGAGTAAATGATAGAAATATGTAATTTGAGCTTTGATAGAGTATAACTTTGTGTGGAATAATATACAGTCTTAAGTTTAAATTTCAATTTGTATAATCATATCTGCAACAACAACAACAACAACAACAACAACAACAACAACAACAATAATAATAATAATAATAATAATAATAATAATAATAATAATAATAATAATAATAATAATACACTACTATGTTGATGGTTTATGTTTTAATGTACTGTACTTTTTATTTTTATTTTACAGTTTACTCTTTTTACGTTTAAAAAAAAATTGAACTGCATTTTACTGCAATATCAGCTTTAACCTTTATATGTGCCAGGTTTGCACAGTTTAGGAAATATGTTTTTCCCCTTTCATCTTGCCAAATCTGCAGCAGGTTGTTCAGGGTTGCTTGGATGCTGCTTGTGGGCTGCAGTTTTCAGATGGTATCACAGATTACATTATTATTATTATTATTATTATTATTATTATTATTATTATTATTATTATTATTATTATTATTGTTGTTGTTGTTGTTGTTGTTGTTGTTGTTGTTGTTGTTGTTGGTAGCAAGCTTTCAAATGAGATTTCCTGGAATGTAGTGATAAAGGTCACCGACTTATGACCATTGCTTGTTCAAGCCCATTTGTACTTTTAATGTTTTTAAGGCTTTTTACTTAAGCAAAAAAGTACAGAGAAAAATTTGTACAATTTTAGAGCACGTACAGTTTTGGCGAGGTGTATAAGAAACTCCGTAAGTTGGTAAGAAAACAGAATAATGTATTAAATTAACAATAAATAAATAAATAAATAAATAAATAAATAAATAAATAAATAAATTTAAAAATAAATAAATAAATAAATAAATCATGTACTTAATTACTACATAGTGTGCACCTTTGACCACTATGCTGCCTGGTCTTTTCTTTCCTGTGGTTGATTTCCAAGATTTTGCTGTGCTTCCCCAGTCTGGCAGCAGTGGTCGTACCCTCTGAGGTCCAAGTTAAGGCTGACAACAAGCGGAAGGGGACTTCAGTGACCCTAGCCGTCGCTCAGACTGAGGGGATGCTGGAGGACAGATACTCACTTTACAAAACAAAGTGTGTTATTTGCTTGGGTCCCCTGCTGGGTCAGCCTCTGTGCGCTGGTTCTTTGTTATTGCCAGCTCTTCCCATCCCTGAGAATGGCGAAGGTGAAAACCTCAACAACGTAATTACTTGTAAGAGTTTGTTTGGCCACCCTCAGTGCCTCTTAAACACTCCGTATGACTCAAACCCCAGATCATTATATGTGATCGATGTGTTCCGGCCAAAACTACTTCAGATAAATGGACTGAACCATTCGGAACCAAATCCTCTGCAAAAGGTGCACTGGGGAAAAGCAGCAGTGGCTTCAATGGAGGCTAAAGCACATCACATTTCCCAGCCTTTGTCTGATGACTGTACAGGTCAGAAGTTTGAGTACACCAGATGAAAACTAATTCTTAACTTCTGACAAAGTTCTTGTCAACTCATGACAACATGCATAAAGTATCACAGTTCTGAATGTAGTGCATTATATTAAGATTGTGTTTGCTTTGTGTACCATATGATGCTATGAATAAAATGTGATGGTGATAAAAAATTTCAGTAAATCAGTAAAATGTGTAATAACAGAAAAGCAAAAAGATGAATGAATGAATGAATGAATGAATGAATGAATGCTGTTTAATAGGTAAGCCTATGTTTTCCATCATACTACATCTTCCGCAAGATAAATTTTGCTTTTCAGTCCCCATATCAGTGTCTTCATTTGGAAAAGAAATTTCAAGCAAGCAAACTTGTTAATAACGAAAAACTTGACTGCACTAACAAATTGTAAACTTTAGACAACTGTAAGATAAATGATAATGGAAATGGATGGAGAGATTTAAAAGTAATGAAATTCAACTTTCATGAATAGAAATGGTTTCAAACCTTTACAGTTTAGTGTTAAACACAATGTTCGGTGCTTCAGAATTTGCCCTCCTTTTAATGTGTTCCCCAAAGAAAGTTTGAAAGAAATATGAGCACTTAGAGGAAGCAGATAGTAAAATGTTAAACCCTGTTGGGGTCCGGTATGAGATTTGTTGGCGCTAAAGCTTTGTCAAAGGCTGGCAGGTAATGAATCCAACAGAAGAGACAAAGGGAATATAGAAAGGAAAAACCTTTCTCACCGGTAAAGGCCCAGTTTCACACAGTGAGCAGCAATGTATTCAGTCACTGGAAAGAATCTGGCAGAGAACAAATACTGCTCACCATGCTATGAACTGAAATAAGGGCTGCGCCGCTCAACAAATGATCCTTCAGTCCTCCCTTACCGCTTCCATCCTTAAAAAGAGCCTTTAAAGTAATTTCCCCCCTAAAAAACGACATATGAGTGCTTCTACCATGTGGATGATGGGAAGCATTGCCCATAATTTCTGTAGTGTAAGAATTTGGTCCCATGTGCGCTGCTCAAGTATTTGTAATGATGTAATTTTAAAACGAGTGAACCATCTACTGTAACCGGAAACACGTTTTATGTCACCATCTGTTGTCACCTTCCGGTGCACATCAGAAACGCCATTGTGACTCCCTGTGTAATGAAAGAGAAACTGCAACACGTTGTAAGTCGGCACTGCGCAAAACCTGTGGAACGAGGCTTAATGGTTCGAAACCAAACACCAGATGATTCACCATTGTAAGTGGGAGGAAATGGATAATGCGTTCCGGAGCCACTCAATGTTCGCTGTCTGATTTGTTTTATTTTTATTTTTCCAACCCCTTAGCGTGCATGGCCTCCCATCAAAGATCAAGTACTCAAAGTTTTGGATGATTCCCTAGAGAATGAGATGGGATTCTGCTATGAATATAAAAGCACTTCTTGGGTTAAGCTGATATTTTTTTATAGTTAATATAGAGCAATGCAGTGAATTAGGCAGTCGGACATGCTTTTTTGGTCTTGAAAATGTATAATTGTGTGAGAAACACTTGCTATGTTTGCTTAGCACCAGTGGCTTTTGTACTGTATACCACCATCACTGTTAAATGTGTTTGTGAGACACTGCTTGTTGTCCTGCTAGCATGTTCACAAATAACTTGGTGCTTGGTATGGATTATGTTTGTGCTATAACCCTTGACAGCCTTATGGCAGTTTAGGGTTTGAATATTCTTTCTAATTTAAATCTTTTTTGCATGTCATTATAATCTCTGGACTATAGTCATGGCTACAACTTACCTTACAGCAGGTAGTAAACAACATAATGGGATGAAAATCCCTTTTGTTAATCTTTAAGAAAATAACTACTGGAATGATGCTATTACTTGACATTATGGCATTATGATGCATTCAATGATTTTATGAAACACTTTTTACATTGTTATCTTCCGCAGAATTCCTGAAACAAATGAAAAAGCAAATTGCATTACACATGTGCACTTTCAGTGGTAAGGAGTTAACTTGAATTAAGACGTGCGTTTCTACCAAAGCGCACGCATTTCGGCGTCTTCCAATTTAAAGTTTAAGGTGGACGTTAAAAGATAGCTGATCCAGTTATGATCTGGAACAATTGTGAACTGGTTTCAATTCATCATTTTCCGGTCATTGTTTTTAGCTCAGGGTAAAGCTAGCAGTCAGGATTGAATTTACGCGTTTTGTTGCAAAGTGAATAAAACGATTACGGCATTGCAAGGTCTTTGCCGAGGTTTTTCATCGAAGTTGGCTGCTTCCAGTTTGCTTATTGATGCCCACCATGGCATTAATCAGAAATGGCACATGAGCAACGCCATCACGCAGAAGAGCCGAATTTGATAAATTCACAATTTAGAAACGTTTTCTGACAATCCGAATACGCCGACACACGTCTGCCACAGAAATAAAAAGAAAGAAAAAAAGAGAAAATAGTTTTAAAGCTTTACTCCAAGGACATGGCACAAAACAAAGTGGCTTTGCACCATCAACTTTCTGGATTAGCAGTTTCCGCTTGCAGAAACAAAATTACCACGAGCAGGATTATTACTGCATTACCACAAAGAGGATTAAGTCACTCGGAATGTTAGTCTGTAAAGGATAAGACTTAAAACAATTAGTTCACTTACTAATACTTTTCAACATCATGTACCTCCATAACCCCTGGGACTCTCTTATAATTAAATGTATATTATCATTGCTCTTTCATAAGGCATAACTTTTTACTCAAACGATTGCAGATTTGCCCAAAATTTCTTCCTGTGTATGAAATAAGATTAACATTTGTTGATTTTTTTTAAATTCATTTTGCAATGTCAACTATATGGCAGTAGTATCACTGGCACTCTTTCAAAATAAGTTGTACATTTATGGCCTCAGTTATGTATCATGTCAGTCGGCATACGGTACTGCCACATAAAACATTATTTTGCATGCGGTGCAAATTCTTCTGTCAGCTTGTGTTGATGTTTTACTGCTACAGGCTTTCTTCCAGATTATGGGAGCTGTCATGACCGCTATAAACTGGGGTGGGGTTCTGGTATCAAACAAGTATTTGGTTTGAAACTGGATGGAAAATTGGCCATGCAAGATGTTCCACAACTTGGGACAAAAGTGGAACAAAAAACAATAAGCAGGCTCTGTAATCTCAGCTGCGGATGATGACACTTTGAGGTGAAGGCAATGTGAACCAGCAGACACTAGACAGAGGTTTTCAAAGTGATCAGTCTCATCTGAACCTCCTTCTTCACTTTCTGCAAAATGAGAAATGTGAAAGATGAACCATTTTGCTGCCTTCTAGCACTCAGCTGCCAGCATTCCATAGCTTCCTCATTTTATATCAATTGTTAATGGAGAAAGGGCCACGGGAAGCACCTAAGTGGGACCTTCTCACACTGTGACTACTTTTGGATGAGTTCATCTTTGTCCAAGGATTGGAGTTGTGCTTTTCATGCTCTGTGCATCAGTTAAAACATTAACAAAGTAAATCCAATTTCTCTATTTTGTGAAAAAAAAAAAAAAAAAAAAACACTGCAAAATGCACTGTATTTTCGGTTCAACTCTCTGTGGCAAAATGTAGCTGTAAACACCAGGCTATCAACTGCACTTTTCACCAACCAACCACATGGTGATGGGCTGAGCACAAGGGAACCATCGGTCCAGATAGCACTGCCGATTTATACACCTGAAATGGTAAAAAGGAGTTGGCTAGATCTGCATGTCTGTGGGTTGTCTTCCTTCAGAATCGGCCGTTTTGCCTCAGTGGACAACGATGGACCTCCGATGCCCTTCGCATCCGTGTGATGGTGCTGGAAATAAGCCCATTTGCAAATGAAATGTGGGATATAGTTGGATGAAAATGTTCCTTTCATTTAGGTGCTGGTGGACCACTGTTAAATTGGTGACTTTTTCAAAATGCACTGAAAAGCTGCCATTTAGCCCATATCTGATGTGTATTTAGGATGGAGGAGTTTGGAATTATTTAACAGCTCCTGAATGTAGAAGGTCGTGGCTTGGTGTCTTGCAGTGACAAAATGCCATTTTTTCTCCAATGTCTATAACAAAAAATATAGAGATATTCTTTAACCTCATGAATTCATTAAATAAAATAAAGCTTTTTTGCCATTCCAGACAAAGTACCAGGCATTATGAATGTAAAAAAAAAAAAAAAAAAACACCACAGAGGCAAAGGGAGCAGCAGTAAGTTTATTAATGCTGTGGAGGAACACAATAAGCATGTCAGGATTTGCTTAGTGCAGCAAGTAACAAAAAACATTAGAACAAAATAAAGGCAACATCTCGCAAAGTTTTGCTCACACAAGAACAATGGACTCCGTGACCCTTAGGGGAGAGAATTAATTGCACACATCAGCCATTGTATTGTCTTTCTGATGGTTCAGATGAAAGGTATCCCAGACCCAGCATCCATCCACTGCTCATCTTCTGCTCTTTCCAAGTGGCAGCCTTTATGGAGAAGATCAATGGACACCAGATGCTGGTGGAAGTCTCCAACTGAGTGCAACTTTGGATGGAGACCAAGGAGTGCAATGAAAAGGGCCTCTGCTCCCTGGATTCTGACCTTTTGGCTCCTCTACTTCTGTAGAGTAGGTGGAAAGAAAAACAGTGGAGGAGCACAGTCATTTCTCAACCTGCGTAAATCAGACCCCCTGTGGAAAGTGGAGGACCTTGACATCCAGTCAAGCTCAATGATGACTGGAAGCTAACAAGAACACTGTTTCGCCCTTTGAGGAAAATGTGTGTGCCCAATTTTCACTGTCACCAGACTTGCTGGGCTTGGTGTCATGAAGACCCTCGGCAGGAGGAAAAGACCTCAATGCAACAAAATTCCTGCCCATTTTCTGTTCTCTCCACAGGTAGAATAAGGGACAGTTTGTTTTTTTTTTTTTTTTTTTTGATATGTGGGGTACAACGCTGCTACAGCATGGGTCCACATACCACATTTTTGCCCCTTAAAATATGTATTATGTCCCTCAGTGTACTGTAAATGTTACATCTAGAGTAGAAACAGTGCAACAACCTTTCTGCAGGAGCATACCCGAAGTTCTTGCATTTCATGTGGAATCGGCATGACCGAATAACATCTCATTCTGTTTCGACAAAAGTCAAGCGAGCGCAAATTTATTTGCCAAACATTTTCTGCCTTATTTCAGTAAAGGGTATAAATGTTTATCTTGCAGGTGTTGAAAATTCAGTGAAACACGCTTATAAATGTACAAAAAACACTGTTTATGTCCACTGCATTATTCATATTCCATCAGTTTCTCTCAGGATCGCACTCACTTCCTCACTCAGCTCACTTTTTTCCCTCTTAGACTTCCTAGGCACTGTCACATTTCAACCCAGACGTTTTATCGTTTTTTTTATTTCCCCCTTCCCAAATTTTTCCACTTAATTTGCTCGCCTTCCTTGGTTTTAGGTGACACTTCATCCCTTATCTTCTGCATTTGGTATCAGCGCCGAAATTGCCCAAAGCTGGATTGCATCCGCTAAACAAAACACGGGGAACCACAGAAGGAATAGATATGTCTACACACAACAAAATGAACAAAATTAGCATGAAAGCGGTTAAACACTTTATCTCGAGAGCACCTAAGGGCAAGTGAATGGTTTATTAAGTTATATTGTGTGTGGGGTTTAAAGTTTAACAACTGCCTATTAGAAAGCCCCTGTTATGGTAATCTATTAAATAATATTAAATTATGTGTCCTCAGAAGACCTTTTATTAATAGTCTGCTAATCGGGTTCTCATTAGACAACCAGATTCACGAAACCTCTCCGCAGTATTTTTCCCATAATGCAACTAATAGGCTCTCGGGCTCCCCAGAGCAGTGCGGCAGTTTTGGGATGACAGTTCTGCTACTGCAGCTCTTTCCAGGACCAAACCGAAACTGGTGAGCTTGCTCGATTCCGGGAATAATGATGGCGGGGTCGTGTCGTGCGTGCTGTTTATCGCTCTATCGAGCTACACGGTTGGCTACACCAAATTATATACAAAGGATTTAGCCTCAAAGTAAATCGAACATAAAGGCGCACTTTCTCGGACGGATGTACGCTCAGCGGGCATAAAAAATCTGCTAAGCGCATCTTTTGAACGACCGCAAACGTAAGGATTAGCGCACGTAATCGCTGTGTTTCTTCTCAGCACATCGCTGAATCGGTGCCACTACCGAGGCCACGCAGCAACTTCGAATACTTCTTGCGCGGAAGGCGGAAATCTTATCGCGGTGGTTTTTGGCGAATTGTAAACCGCAGTCCCTATCTTGTTGTCTCTCACGGAGACCTGGGATCGACACTTCCAAGGGTCTCCGGTCAGCGAGAACCAACGTGCACCCTATTCTGTGGTCCGCTAGAAACGCCATTTCAAGGCTGAGGCTGCCCCTTGTTAAACATTCTGTTCAGAGAGGTTTCAACCAGAAGTAAAGCTTGGAGACTTCATTACATTAGCCTTTCTAGAATAATCTGTAGCACACGGTATTAACCACCCACTCCATCGGGGCCTTAGGGAAATTAAACAGTTCTAGCTCTACAAAACCATTTGGGCCACACTGACTTCCTCACTAGGAAGGAAATGAGCCTGTTAAGGAGCTTGACATCCAACCCCCAGCAACACTACCATGACTCAAATTAAAGCTCCTCACAAGGGGCCATCATGGCTTTGCTTCAGCTTAAAGCAGGACCTGGTGCCTGTATGTCAGGAATGAAGGCTGACGTGGGGAATACAAAGTGACAGCTTTGGCACCGGACGTTCGTGTGTGTGTGAGCGTGCATTGTACTCAGAGCATTAGGCACAAAAGCGAGGGCCCAGCCAGTGCTACTGCTGAAGCCGCTCATTCAGTGCCACTGCAGTGGTAGCTTAAAGCAAAGAGGGGAAAATGATGGATTTGCTTCTGGTTGCGCTGAGTCAGCGACACGTGAATTTTAGTTTCAAGTTAAAACGTAGCTGGAGAGAATTTTAAAGTGCCGACGGAAAACACGGAGACAGTAGTTGGAGGCACCTGTATTGTGGTTTAGCGATGCTGGGGCTGAAGTCAATGACTAAGGTCATAGCAGCTCACAGATCTACTTTGAATTACAAGCTGGGTTTGAAAAGCCCTGATGTTCATGGTGATGTGCATCTTACTTGGCTTAGCTAATTAAAATGGCTTTTTCAGCACCTCCACGCGGCTGCCAAAACCACAGCTACAGTTCAGTGGCTGCAGAGCAGACTCCAAAGTGCCAGGTGCGGCCATCTGTCAGGTCCTTTACATGGACTGTGTTAAATGCCTGCCATCCCCTAACCTTTGCTATAAAGGCAAGAACCCCTACTGTGTCCTTTGCTGTGGATAGCAACTTTGTGGAAAAGTGTGGAATGTAAAGTCAGGCTGAAAAAAGAACAGCTAACTTGTTCCCGAAGGGCTGCTGAATAATTAAAAAAAAAAAAAAAAAATCTTAAAAGAAATTTAAAACATAAACTTGAATAATTTTTTTTAGTCATGTTTGTTGTTAGGGATGAGTTTGCAGTTCAATGTTTACGTTAACGTGTACCAGTGCTGTCCCTTTGCTGTTCTTATGCTGGGACCTTTGGACCCACAGAGTTATCACCTGTCTCTCAGTGGCTGACCAGAAGGCATAGACGTAACAAACATCCTAATAGTAGAAAGAAAATCCTACAGCTGTTATTCTTCTAGCTACAAGAATAGTTTGAATTTATTCACTGAAAGAGTTATCGAAATTGTAAGTATAAGCTGCAGCATACGGTGGGGGGCAACATGCACATATGTAGCACACAAGACTCCTCGCAGACAGAGGATAACATTCACAATCATGTTCAGGACCTTTCACACACACACACACACACACACACACACACACACACACACACACACACACACACACACACCCAGACCTGGATACCCCTTGTCGACACCATGTCAACCCTAACCCATATATGTAGTTGCCATGACTCTCCTATCTAAGCCCCATCCACAGACTGAGGACATCACCTGAAGTGAAAGACAAAGAACAAAAAACCTGTTCTGATCCTCTGTTTCTCCGACCTAGGAGCTCCAGGATAACTTCTAAATCTGGATTTCTGAGAACCATTTTTCTCAACAAACCACTTTCTTTAGTCACCCATAGTCTTTTGCACGTGACTGGGTAAACATCCGTGCCCAGGCGCTGAAAGTTTTGATAGAACCAATGCATAAAACGCAAATTTAGACTTAACCCTCAAGCCAGTTGCAAAGAACAGTGATTGCTATAGGAAACATTAATAAATAATAGACTATTTGTAGCACAAAATGCCATGTATAGTGGTAAAAACAGAAAAAAAAGCTTAGACAAAAAAGTATATCTGCTCAGCTGCATATACCATCCAATTATTTGTCCCTCACGTTGCCTTTATCAGTGACTCTGATGCTAAAGGAAGTAGAATTTGCATAAAAAATAAAACAAAAAAAGAAGAAAATTTATAGTTTACACAGATTCATTATTTATGACCCATTTACCCTATTGATTTGACATTATAATATTTTGTTCAAAAGTTAACAACAGTATGGAAGCCAAATCAGATACTAGACATAGGAAAATAGCTATGAGGAGCAAACTGCCAAAACATTTATAAACAAAGATTGTCTTTACACTGAGAAAAGAAAAAATAGAATGCATAAATAATGCATTGCAAATGCACTTTGCTCTAAAAGAAAGTTCATTTTTTTTATATACAGTATATATATATAGTGGAATGTATAAGCAGTTAGCTGTAAAAATAGTCTTACCACTCAATACAGTGAATATGACTTTATAACCTGAAGTGCAACATTATTATTGTATATTTTTAAATAATGACACGGTACAATTTAGGTCTCATCACGCTGCATCAGTCAAATTCATTCCTACATCAGCAGGTGCACTGAGTCACCATGTAGCCAATGTTTTGGTGGCTTTGGTGGTCATATTACCGATTTAATCTGCTACATAGCTGACATTTTCGTCCAAAGCAGCTTGCAGGGTTTGGCCAGAATATTCAGTTTTGCCAAAGCTACTCAGGATGAGTACCTTGCTCAAGGGTGCTACAGCAATCGGGAGAAGGTGGACCTCAACTGGCAATGTTCAAGTTACGAGTGCACGCCCTTAATTGCTATGCTACCTGCTAGAGCAGCGTGAATGATATTGAACTTCAGCTTGAATTTGCGAATAACAGCAACTGAACAACATTGTTAAGCATTCTTGCCTGATAACAGACTGGAAAAGAGTTCAACGTTCATGCTTATAGCATATATTTGAGTAAATGAATAAACTTGTAGTTTGCATTGAAGTGCAAGTGCACACGTTTTTGTTGCTTCCTGGTGAGTCCTATAAAGTGGGCACATGACAGTGTGAAGACATCACCATTGCACTAAGAGCATTTTTGAGGAGTAATCCCATGGTCTGGGTAAAGAGCAAGGTGATGATGGTGAGCGTGGTGGTAGTGAACATCGTGAGGGTGGTGAGCATGGTGAGGATGGTGAGCATGGTGGTGTGAACATTGTAAGGGTGGTGAACATGATGGTAGTGAACACTGTAAGGGTAGGGAGCATAGTGAGGGTGGTGAGCGTGATGAAGACAGCTTTTTCTCATTGTAAAAGGCAGTCCAGTCATGGCTGATGAGTGAAAACAGGAAGGATGGAGCCTGGACTTATAAACGTTCTATCCACATACAAGCTTATCTCACAAAGCACAACATTTCCATAAAGTTGACTTATGTTGAAGGTTTATCCTGTCAGCAAAATAGAAAAAGTAAAAAAAAAAAATCCTCTGTCAGGATGCCAATTCCGTTCAAGTCTGAAAAATACATTTACACGCACAGATACCATGGTATGGTTCCAGCGAGGTCCTCCGTAACTTATCTGTCCACCAAACCCTGCCTTTGTTATGAACCGATGCAGTGGGGAATCTAACATCACTTTTCCTCTCTACTGGAGTGGGGACTTTCACTTGGCTGCTGCTGAAGCTGTGTCTACGGGATTAGTCTGCAACCTCCTTGTGAAGTAAAATTATGAAACTGTGATTTTGCAGTCACCCAAGAAACTCTTTAAAATATAATAATGCATGAATGAGAAATGAATGTAAAAACTCTATATTTTATTAAGTATGAATGTAGCTAGAAAGAGGTCAGATGATATCACAAGCACTCAGTGAGGTTTGACAGAAAGATGTAAGATGATTTTTGTTCTTTGCTAAGGTAATGGTTAATGCCTTATGTTTAAAGGAAAATATAATGGCCCAGACAAGTGGGATTTTACACCTAAATCACTGTATATATAGAAAAATTAGTATAACATTCTGCAACACTAAGCTTTGTTTTTAGACCTGGGATGTGCTGGATTTGCATGGTTTTGCATGCAGCATCTAACAAAAGGCAAAAAAAAAAATGCTGGTTTTGCATCTCTCTTCCAACATCTAATAACCTCAGTACTAAGAAAAGCCACTAAATTAGGTTTATTACATATACAGTCGGTTCAATAATATTGTGAGTGCCCAGGTAGAGTACAAACCTAGAAGCTATGGTGCCTGCAGAAACCTGGCCTATTAACTATGGCAGAGGCTGAGAGATTAATGAATAGAATGCAGAAGAGTGGAACTCCAGCCCTCTGCTTGCTGCGGAAACCACTTTCTACCTGTAGCTGCCTCCCCTCAGCCTGCAGGTAATGAGTCAGCACAGATCTTATTGGTGCCAGGAGCCTTGGCCAGATTTGGGGGTTGGGGAAGTGTGTATATGTGAGCACAAGGGGTGTTTGCTTGTGACACAGAAATGCTGAGCGGACAGAAATCCAGCATCCACACTTGCACCCTCTCATAATCTGAGCAGCTTTGTGTAGCTTGCTTGGTCCAACCTTATCTGCTGGCTGGCACACCTGTCTACCTGGTGTGAAAGCCTGTACTGGGGCTTAGCAGCCAAAAGAGTGCTTGTTGCTGGATGTCTCATCGGCAGGGGTGAGAAGGGTGTGACAAAAGGGATACAATTAATGGCCCTTGTTTTACCAGGGTGTCTCAATGCCCAAGAGTCCAGAGAAGCTGTTCTCCTGCAGTCCTCTAAGAATATATTTTCATTATTCCCTCACTGGCTTCTAAAGCACCAGGGAATGTGACTGGCTGTTTGGATCTTCAGTCCGGTGAAGAAGTTACAAGTAAAGGATGACCACTTTCTGGCCATGAAGAATCAGATTCAGCAAACCAGCAGGTTACAGCAGCGGAAAACTGTGACCGCTCATATTTTTCAAAGAGTAAAAAAAAATACAAAAAATTATTGCCTTCTTGGAAAAAGAAAAAGTTTGCATCCAAAGTTGCTGAGAAAGTGTACATTTCTCCGTATAATCTCTCTCAGCCACTAAAGGTTTTGAAAGCGTCCGAATCCAATCTGAAGAAGATGTTTGCATCATTATGAAACTCCGTTCTCCGTGATTTGGCTTCATTTCCATTCTGGATTTTAAACCCTTTCGCTATGAACCACCTGATCCCTCACGGTGCTGGGAACAATGGGAATCCATGTAACCTGTGTGAAATTACGGGGCGCGTCCTCTGGGAGCCGTCGTCTCCAAACCCGAAGCATCCGGCGCCGTGAGTGCTTCGTGTTATTTAATTGGAGCGCCGCAACACGGTTGCGGATTTTGACTGCTTTTGCGCGGTGCTGCCAACGCTCACAAAAGGTCATTGTGGGCACGCTTGTCAAAGGTGAGGATGTGATTCACGGGCTCAGGCGGGTGCATACATTAACCTATTCCCCCAAACGGAATATCATTCCGGCAGCAAACGGAAAACATCATTGCTGATTAACAGCACCCGCGTCCTGCAATAGAGCCCGTTTTTTGAAAGCAAGCATTTCAAAGCGTTGGAAGAATCAACAGCGGTGGGTCTGGCTTAGAGATGCTTTGATCTGCATCCTTTAAAAGGAACTGCAGGGCGCTGGGAAGAACTGACAGTTCATTTCAGGCTGAAAATTAGTCACAATCCACATTTGTACAACCAGGTCATTTAAAGTGACTTGCCTGCAAGCATATTACTATTTGTGAGTTTTTATTACAAAGAACTTTCGTCCATTAATATAGACGGACATCGTGAATGTGAGGTTCAAAGGTGCGACGGCAGCTTCCTACCTTCCCTCCTAACAAGGTGCAGCCCCTGAATCATTCCCAAAGGAATAGCATACAAAACAGGCTCTGCCGTGCTTTCTTTTCTTCCTATTGGCAATAACCATATCTTGAAATCACTGAATCCAACTCACCGTCCCATAGATTCATGGTGTCATGCACCGTACCTGCTCTGCGCAACTGTGCTGTCAGTCCCAGTTTCCTTTATCATCGAGTGAAATGTGTGCACGTCTGAAAGATCTTTTACATCACAAAAGGTCATTAAAAATACAGTATATTTACATGTTTAGGGCTGGGATGGATAGGTAGGAACTCATGGGGGTAGGGTGGAGATGAGCTTTAACCACAGACGAAATGTGTACTTAGCGTATTGAAAGATTTGAAAGACCTTCACATTTCATGTTGTGGCATTTAAGATGTTGAACCAGCTCAAATCTCAGGAAAGGAACCATTTTTGTACCTGGGAATGAGGTGCTCAAAGGTGAAGTTGTTTAGTAAATTTCCACGCGTATAAAAAAGCCTGCCCGCACCCGGATGTCTGGTAAATAATTTTAGGGATGTAAGTTCTCATCCATTGTGAAAGGACTGCTTGACACGCACTTCCTCGAGAGGTTAGAAAGCCTTATTTTTTTTTTTTTTGTTCATTGAGTGTTACAACATACCCAACCGCATGAACTTTGAAATGTTAATCATGTTCTCGGGTTTAGTAGCTTTTGCGGCAACCGGACATGTTTAGGCCACGTCTGGCATTTAATACCGAGGAAAGGCTGTCAATACGTGTTTCAGTCCGACCCCATGACCAACAGGAGACAGAATGCGCTGCAAGAATATCGATGAGGTGAAAGGCCGAACTTCTCCAGTTCTATTTATGCTGAGAATAAGGTACAAGCTATTTGCTGTGGGTTCTGAATTAGTTAGAAAAGAGTTTTGAAATGATAAACCTGGGTTTGTTTCACTGGGTGTCAGATGTCAGCCTTTAATTCTTTACTGGGTTAAGGTGTAATAATAATAATAATAATAATAATAATAATAATAATAATAATAATAATAATAATAATAATACATTTGGCTAAGGATAACCACAAGATCACAGCACAAGGCCAGTATGCATTCCAAAAATATTTATGCATTCAATGATGTTGTGCCTGTTTATATTTTTTTAGAGTTGTGTTTAAAATACAACAGAATATTGATGCTAACACAAATTACAGACAAGGCAGAGTATAAAAAGACTGAGATGAAGTAGCTCACTGCATTTATTTGTACATTATAATGGTGTTTAGATCAAAAACTACTGACTCTGCAATAAAGAGGCACTGCATAATTCATTCGTAAATGAATGTTGGAAAGACTTATGTTGTCACAAAATACTTCAAACTATGTTGTTGCTCTGCTTAAAGTTTTAAACTAGAAAATATGGCACGGGAAGGGGGGAAAAACTGATGATACTGAATGGTGTTTTATGGTAAAATTACCTGGAGTTTCAATACTGATCTCTGGTGCTTTCTTTATCTTCTTGCTGGCTGTAAAGGTTGGAAGCTGGTGTGTGCAGGTTGGCCCTCCTGCGGCGCCTATGCTCCTGAGATCCTGACACTTGCATCTGCAAATACAAAGAGTTTCTATTTATTCGTTTTCAGGTATTTACAGCCAACATTGAGTTGTGAAGGTAAAGGTGAACGTATAGAACACAGACTTTGTACTCATTGATGCTTTTTGTTACTCCATGACATTTGATTTGTCAGAGATTTAGGACAAGTTAGCTGTTTACAGCAAAATAAATGAGTATTTAGATCCTAGCCTTCGAGGTGTGGGACACCTTGTGGTATTCAGGCTTGCATAGGACACCGGGGAGCACATTTGACCGTAGGATGAAGTTGTTCTCACAGCAAATGGTTAGAGATTCATCAGCTCACACTTTAATTTATTATTTTTTATGGATGTAAAACAAGATTCTTCATGCATCATCTCGGGACAGTTTGACGCGTATATCCCATAGGGGTTTATTGATTCACGTGAAGATTACATCGTACAAGGGCTTACATTTCAGGAGAGGAATAAGCACCAGGGAGTTGTTTTCCCACCACGCAACCTTGGCCTTCACACCAGGCTGCCAGTGGCCTATAGATTTTGCCTCTGCGAAGATTAGCCTCCTCATCCTCTAAACTCAGATTCTTACTCTGAATGGTAAACTATTGGAGTTTACAAAGGATTCAAGAGAAAATAATAACATCCCAGCAAAAATGTCTTGCAGAAATATGGCCCATCTGCACTATGGATCAATACCTTTTACATGCATTTGCCCATTTTGTCAGTGATAAGAGGAGATTGGGGCCTCTATGCAGCCTTCTGTAGGATTATTGGATAAATGTAGATATTACAGCAACAGACATGCATATTACAAAGAAAAGTAATAATGCATAACAAGTGGGACCAAATGTAGCATCAGGTCCAGACTTTCTGCATTGTGTGAATAAAGGCATATGCCAAATTTACATTTATTTATTTGATGGATGTTTTTTTTTTCTCAAAAGTCATGTACAATTGAATATGTAGTGTATAGAATATGAAGAATGTATGATTATATTATTTATTTTTTTCCCCATGACAACATACAGTGTTACACTGGCATTCAAAGCTAAGCAGCCAGGTAATTTTTACTGGATCAGCTCAGGGAAAAAACCTTGATAAAGGACATCACAACAGGAACAGGGCTGAAGCTCAGGTCCTGTTAGTTGAAACTTTAGCTCTGACCACTGTGCAACCTGCTGCCTCTAAATAAAACCTTGGATATAAAATACAATCACATAAATTCTAGCTTGAAAAAAAAAAGAAGTGGTAAAAAAGAAGTAGTTATTTATCATAAGTTTAAAACAACTGTGAATTATCAAGAAAATGAAACCAGGGAAAGTCCATTGTGGCCATTGACAGTGATGGTCCAGGTTCATTCTCATAAGGACACCGAGCCAGCAGCAGAAATGTCCCACAGCTTGAGAAGAACGTGGTGGTCCACTGAGGAAGGACATTCAGCAGATCTTCTGTATCTGTTAAATGTCACTGACAGGTGGGCCAGCCCTGGGGGCAACTCCGGTAGCCCGTGGAGCAAGATGGGAGGGCTGTGCGGGAAGGACCGCCAGCTCAGCATGATGCCCGCACACCCAGTTAATGAGTTTCACCTGGGGAAACTGGCAACCTGTGGTGTGAGAAGCGAAAGAAGAATTCCAGAAGGGCAATAGATGACAGGAGGATGGTTCTTATGGAGGTCTGGGGGAGTTGGCAGGAGCCCCAAAAAGCAAGCGGTACTGAGCCATAACTATTTTCCCTCCACATATTTCAACAAGAAAGACAAATGTAGTGGACACATCAGAGTGGCAGAGGGTAAATTTAGTGTTTAAATTCACTATAAAGTTGTTTACAGTTTGAAGCCTTCAGAAAAAAAAATAAATACAATATATACAGTATTTTTTTTTTCTATAGAACACAATGCAGCAATAGTTTAGCTAGTTAGCTAGTTTTGTGCTGTGTCTGTGTTCTCAGCCTCCATTACCCCTTGTAATTTCAGCCCCCAAATGGAAATCATGGCTCCCAACTGGACTGTTGAAAAGATATTTATTGCATTTTAACTTTTATTAGTTGATATCTTTTCTCACTTCTATTCTTTTTCAGCATTACAGGTTGAATGAATACATAAACTGAGTAATCATACGTAGAAATGTTTTGTTTTAGAGCATCTAAGATTATGGTTTGTAACAGCTGCAGAAAAGTAGACAGAAAGACGTACAATAATACGGAGTAGCTAATGAAGGGAAACTGTTGTTAAAACAGTGATGATATTTTATCGTAAATTTGCAGACCGATGTCTGGTGTGACAGCTGTCTGTGTGGACATAAGTGACAATGAGAAATAGACAGACAGATGGACAGACAGACAGAACGCACCCTGTGATGGTTGACATCACATCCAGCATGTCGCCTCCTTCATGCCTCATGCCTCCCAGAACTTGCAGCAAACTGCTGCAACCTTGTTTGGAGAAGCAATAGAGGAAAATGGAAAAAGGGAGAACTTCAATTTCACTCCAACAATCCTGATTCCGTGCTGTTGCCATTTTCTTTTTTTCTTAAATGCTGGGGTTTCCATAGAAACCAGACATTTTATAGCGCGTTGCTCCATACATGTGCACTCATTTTAGCTCCTGTCAGCGTCCCTGTTTGTGAAAATGGACTACGAATCATCTGAGCGCAGCCCTGCCGAACACATGTTGCCGCAAATGAAAACTCCTGGCACTTCAGAGGAGCGCAAATATTACTCAGCCAAAGGCAATGCGCTGCAGCACAACACATTAGGACGAAATTAATTCCAATTGTATTTCTACGCAATTCCCACATCCCCGTCGTTCACCCAGTTTGCGGGGTTTTACGACAGAGATGAGCGTCTCACACCCTTTCTGTTGGTATGGCAGTTCCTGGTGGACGCAGTCACTCAGCGGAGGACAAAGAAGAAGTGTGTACATTAAGTGTGTTGCTAGGAAACAAGGTTTGCCCTCCGAGCCCTCATCTGAGTGCTCTACCACAGGAGGCTGCTGGAAAACAGACCGGTATGAGAAAACCTCACAAACGCCTGCTTGCTTAGAGAGTCCCAGCAAACACGGGAGTTAATGGCACCCTCACAGAGTAAAACATACCCTTGGGTAATGGCACCTGTCCACAGTTACACAGAAACGCACAATTACTGAATTTAGAAGACATTGTACTTCTGCAGCTTTGTTGGTGAGAGGTAAGACATTTGTTTTGCATTCCACAACAACACACATGCACAACGGATCCATGCGTGTCGACCTGGCACTATGGTGAAAGCAAACTCTGACTGCCCCCCACCCAAGGGCCGCAAGTGCAAACACACATGTGACCTCATAGTCAGGGTAAAGAGAAGAAGTGGGTTCGATCTGGTAAAACACAGCTCGCTGAGGCCCTCCTCCAGATCCGACCGAATGTGGAAGCGGTGATCGCAGGCGGAAGTCACGCCGCAGCAACATCCATTTTTTCTATCAGTGAACGGACACCGCTTGTGGAAATAATCCAGGAAGAAAAATGGCTCCACGTTGAACCGATACCAATTAGCCAAACCGGGAATTCATTTAGTATTAAATACCGTAAATGCGATGAATCCTCTTTGAAGTTTAGTCAGAAATTACTGGCGCTGCAAACCCATTTAATCCGATCAGCCAACCAGCAAAAAAACACATGGTGTAAAGCCCCGGTGAAAATGCCTTCTTATTCTGTTTTACTTTCAAAGATTTATAACAAAAATGCATGTCAGTCACATAGCTTGGACTCAACTGCAGCGGTGTTCTGGTTTTAGAAGACGGTTGTTAATATAGTGGAGTCCACTCTTGGGGATTTAAGACGTAGGCATGTTTGGGAGAATGGTTTTTGCAGAGGGGAAAGCCGAAGTTGGCTTTTCGCTGGGGCATCAGGGACTACCTACACCAATAAAAAGGCGAAAACTTCCTTGTCAGCAGCCACTGATTATGATTTAGAGAGGAGAATTGAAACCCTTGTTCCCAGTAAACTGCCACAGAAAACAGCTTCTATCCATGATCCTAAAACCTTCTTTCTGAATACTTTGTGAACATGGATACATTGGCCCTATTGCCTTGTGTGTTGTATGCTGCTGACAGCTGTATGCCTCAGCTAGGTGACTGACACAGTGGTAGAGCCTGAAACTGAATCTTCCACCTTTTGGTCATGTAAAGATTTTCCTTCTGTTTTTTTTTTTTTTTTTTTATTTTCCCTTGGTAGTAGAAGGCTGTCTTGCAGGCCTCCTCCATGCAGTCATGTGTACATGGCTGGGAATGTGGGGAGAGCATTAGGGCTGCACCAGTGAGGCAGGGGGACTGACCATGCACCAGGGACCCAAATCGAACATTGCGGATGTGGAAAAGCATCGAGATGTCCACAGGATTTGTTGGCCAGATTCCATGAAACACTTTGCAAGCAAACTCTGAACCTCACTCTCTGTGGCCAGCGGTGAAACTCCTCCTGCTATGGGCTGCTGCACTGTGAGCGAGAGGAACACTTTGGGTTTACAGCATTGCTGCAGAAAGAATATATATATATATATATATGTCTTCACCAATGCACAGATTGTTGTGTATCGATTTTCTTTTATGCCCCTTTGCTCACTTTTCCGCACTCCAATCTATTGCAAGGTGGCTCACAATGAGGTATTAAAGCTGCCAAACTAAGATTGCTGTATAAAGTTGTGCATTAGCAGGTTAGCTATGTGGTTCAAAACTAGAATAGTATTTGCCAACACTAAACAACAAACTAATGTACTGAGCACCACGAATGTGGTGAGGAGCAGATGTTTCACATTTACAGCCAGTGGTGAGATGCAGAAATGATGCAGCACCTGCAAAATGCCAGCTGACACCAGAAGAGTGCTGCTGTAAAGCCTGATGTGGGCCGGACCCGAGTGACACCCACCAAATGGAATAAAGACGCTGTCAACCCTTTGTGCAGCAAGTCTGGTCAGTTTATCTGTTACCTTTTATCTGGAAATCGATGCAACGTTTAAGGTTTAAGCAGCAGTCCATTCCGCTGTGATTCGGAATGAAGGATTTATGCATGAATTGCAGAATTATTTGTCTGTTTCTATGTTTGTCACTTACATCTGCAGTGGTGCTGCAGGCAGCAATTGCACAAATAGTTCGGTTCCTTAATGGCGGACACCTCTTTCCCTTCTTTGTGAGAGAAAGTACCAGTTTAATGGAATAGATCTTTCCTAAGTGCAGGAAATTTGTAGACCATTTGGGCTTTTCTTCTCTGATTCTGATACTGTGTTTTTCAATACCTTAACACGGTAAATGAGGAAATATCAGCTAGCTCACCAGCCGTGGTTGTCAGCAAAATACCACGCAGCAGCACCCTACCAACCCTCATTTCCCAGTGCAGTCTGTAGTGTTTGAAGGACCCACTTGAGTTCCCCATCCAAAATGACCTCTCAGCCATAATGGAATCAAGTAGGCAGAAATTTGGAGGCTAGAAGCTAGAGGTCAGAGGTGGCGGTGTTGGGAGGACATCTTCACTCTGACCTTTTGCTTTCAGCTAAGGCTATTACAGCTTTTGTGCCTTATGATGGTTTGAAAAAGGAAACATCAACTTGATGTTTCTCTTCATTATTCATTTTCATTTATATTTTCCACCTCTCCATCCACCCATCCATCCGAATAACACCATCTCCTTCAATGTCCCTCGTTCAGCTTTTAAATCACAAATTGCTGCGTAAAATTGAGGTATAAATGGATCGAGCGAGTCAGTCTTCCTCAGTTACTGGACCTGGTTGGGTTACAATTTCTTCTTCAGAAGTTTGTTATTCTCTCGTCTCAGTCATGGTGTGAACTTCTCAGCACTGACTCCTGTCCAAAGGCCTAACTTCAAAGCAGAGTTATTTTTTGCTACATTTGGCACTTACCGAGTTCATTAGCATAGAAAGGCTGACACAGCAAAAATATCGCATTTTGCACCTTCTGGTTGATGCTGACAGTTGTCTGCAGCCTTTGACTGACCCCTGTTCAGATAAGGACAGGACGTAAAAGGCTATGTACAACTGTTTGCTGTGTATAACAAATAGGTAGGGCTTTGGAGTTCCCACTGGTCCAAGGAGCACCTTTGATGTGCAGGCAGAAGAACTGGCAAAATGTTTCAGAATTGCAATGTATGTAACTTAAAATAACCCTTCAGAGAATTCAGATCATTTCTTTAAATGGGGACATGTAAGACCCATCGAAGCCACACACTGCCCCTCCCCTGAGTATTCATTAGAGATCTGCTGCCTCATTGCAGTCCCATCTCCAGGAATCAAAGCAGCCACTCAGAAGATGGTTGTCCCTAAATTCGAAGCCCAGTGTTCCACTAAGGACCACAGCCTCCTCAAGAGGCCTTAAGACCCTTTATTAGCATCTCTTCACCAACCGGGGCAAATATGCTAGATAGATGTCAAATAATCATTGTTATGGCCCAGGCTGGGATTGGACATAACACAAGAACCCAGCCTGAAAGAAACTGTATTTCCAGGCCTTACAATCAGGTTGAAACTTTTTTGATTTCTTTTATTACAGCAACACAATAAAGCCCTCTCTTGGGGGGGGGGGAGAGAGCAGAGCCAGCACAAACAAAAATATCCCTCCCCTTTCAGTGTCAAAAATGAATTTAACAAACCCAACAAACAGACAATAAAACAAAGTACACTGTTCTGCCCTGGCTCCCTTTCAGCAGGAAAAACCTGGAGAAAACTCACATAAATGGCAAATGGCTGTTAATCCTCTTGGGGAGCTGGTAGATATTTACAAAATCTGCAAACATTTGAGAGATGATGCTGACTTTCTTACAAATTTCCAGACTGTTTTCAATTGAAGCAATGGAGAGCACCATAACTGTATCTAGGCAGAACCTGACCAAGCAATAATCACAGCAACACAAATACCCCGACTCAGGTAGGCAGGCAGGGAGTCTCTCTCTCTCTCTCTCTCTCTCTCTCTCTCTCTCTCTCTCTCTCTCACCTCTTCAGGGTTCCCCACTTTCCCACTCCAGACTCCTCAGCCACTTAGGAGAGCTCCACCTCCTGTATACTTTAGCATCAATGCCAAAACCAGCATCTACAGGTCCAGCATCTCCATTTCACACTTGAGAACATCAGTGCATCCCCTTTTCCTATTACTGGTTCACTCCTTTTTAAAATTCAAGTTCCCCCTGCTTTTCTGTCTCCCTTTTGCTCTATTTCCATCTTAATTATGAAACTAATCCATGATCGGATTAGATGTGATGTTCCAAACAAACTAAAGTCGACATAGAAACATTGGCCCTTCGCACATTCATGATCACGATTTTTCCGGAAAAGTCATACTCACAAAACAAGACGTCTGGGGCAACAATGAATCTTATTTCTCTGTACGAAATCCTAAAATGACTCTTCTGCTCTTTCTCCTTCTCCCTCTCTCCTGGACTGTGTGAGTAAAATATAATTGTGCTTCTCAACTGGAGGTCAACGAAACACAGTCGAGGCAATATCTCTTCCGGCTTATTCTTATAAATGCCGGGAGGAAACCGAAATCCGAATGATTAAGGGCGGGTTCTGAGCAAGAGTCGCACAAAAGCTCGGGGTAAAATGAGGTCATGATATAACTCACTGAAGGAAGTCCCGGAAAAATAATTCTGTGTTTCAGGCAAACAATGATTCATTTCCACGACACGGAGAAGTACGAGGCACGGTGAGCCTGCCGAGGTAGAGGTAGCACACAGGAGCGAGAAACAAAAAGGCATGACAATGTGACACGCTGCCATTGCAAATTAAGCCCATTAAAACGCATGAGGCATACATTTGAAAATCTGCATAGACTTTTATCTGACTTGCCTAGGCTTTGATGTTTAGGTTATCACGTGATCCGCTTAAATAGCATTTTCTTTAATTCCCTTTCGAAAAATTAGTCTGAGAAAAAGCCTGAAAGTCTCAACACTAGCGGAAAAAAAAAAAAAAAAACACATGTAAGGGCAAAAAGGAAAGAGAATATGGTTTTGTTTAGAAGTTCTTGCCAGTACACACACACACACACACACACACACACACACACACAACAGTTGTGCACTAGAAGTAACTGTAAGTGACCCTGGAGACAGCCTACACCATCACGGTGAGGACCTGAATGCCCCATGTGGACTGAGCATAATTTGAACCCTGTTGAGACAGGGGCGCTTTTCTTTGTGATTTGGCAATTGCTTTTCTCTCTGCTTCACATGGATCAAAAACAAAGATGGTGATAATAGATGTGCTCCCCATTATAATTATAGTAGCTTTTGTTAATTCATTCATCCGGATGCATGGACGGCAAAGTTGTCAACCTTGTCTGCATCTCCTGCCGCTGTTTGCCGCATGCGGACTTTGGAAAGAGGTGTGACTGGGGGAAGTCAGGCTGCCTTATCAACATCAGAGCTCTGCATGCTGCTTTGGACAGACATGTGATGATGTGGCAATGTTTGACAGCTCCATTTTCAAACTGCTGCTTTGGCTAAAGCTATTTCTCCCCGCAGTAGTATCTTCACACAGACCTGACAATCAACCCGTTTCACTTCAGAAATATACTTGGATTTGATGATGCATGAACTTCTCTGGGTATACTTTCATGTGAAAATATCTGCAGGTACTTTGTACCTGATTTCAGCCGAGTTCTTTTTTCACCCATAGACAAGATAGGAGCAAGGTCTTATATTGTGCGCCTGCATGTGATACATATTGTTAACATGATGGTAGATAAAGCTAGACAAAAAAAAAAAAAAAAAAAATACATATATATCAAGGCCACAGACACTTTTAGCAGCTATGTGAGTCCAGATGTCTCATTTGTGAGTATCACTGACCCTGTTGCCCAAGTTCATTTGCAATGTAAGAGGTTTTATATTAAGCTACACTTACAGTGAAATAATTTTTTACGTTTTTTTTTTAAGTAATGAGTTTTTTTCTGTAAAATTAGTGTAATTATTAAGTTAAAAAAATTAAATTAGATTAAAAAAAAAAAAAAAAAAATCTATGCCCAGGACAGCAGATAAACACTTTTAGGTCTGTTCAGGACCATGGACAGCTGCTCTCTGGATCCATTTCACTGACACTTTTGTCCAAGTTTATTTACAGTTTATGGTATTTCATATTAAACTACTCTTATACATGTAATACATTTGACACCACTGACATTTTTGTCTACACTGATTTAAAATTCAGCAAATTTTATATTTAAAAAAAATCACATACATGAAGCAGTTTATTGTTAACATGATTTTCAATACTGCAAAATTAGTGCGGTTATTAAGAAAAATTCAAGTTCATGGACACCAGATAAACACTTTAAGCTCTGCTCAGAACCATGGACAGCAGCTCTATGGGTTTGGATGGCACATTTGTGAAATTTTCACTGACACTTTTGTTCGAGTTGACTTGGACTACAAATTTATTGTGGTTTGTTACTGAGTTGCATCATTTTGACTGGTCCAGTTCAAGGTAAATATCTTATGCCCTCCTGTTTCAGCAGGAGCAAGGTTTCTAACCTGTGCAGCTCAACTGCAAGGTGAGAACTAACCGTCATACAGCATCCTGGCTTGACTTTTTAATAGCTTTAATTTAGCTGCTCCAATATGTTAACATACCTAAATTCTCTGTAGCCTGGCCCTCAGACTAAATACTGCACCAACCAGTCCCACAGTGTGTTATTTATTTCCTTTCTACCTGGCCATTATTTACATTCTGCCTCGACAACAATGTACATCCTCTGAATTTAATGACTGTGTGCCATAGATCCTGCATCAAAAGTGGGTCTCAGATCTTTGAAACCCCTTAGGTAGAAAGCATGCAACACAACCCAGCAGGGCTGCCCAAGCGGAAGGCCAAGAAGTGTTGTTTTTTACCCATAAGTTGTGAAACAAACAACTTATTTTACGTACTTATTTCATCCCACTGAGTAGTGCTCATGTACAAAGCATTGTGGGAGCAGTGAATTTGTTATACAGACAGTTGCCAAAGGGAGAAAAAAAAACAGTTTTAGTTATAATACAAAAGGGCATTGAGAAATACAATACATTCAAATAAAACAGGAAAAGTTTGGGATGTTAGTCATTGCACCTGCCAAAGTAACAACTGTTCATGACTCAGAAATCAGAAGATAAAGTCCACACCTCTGGCAAAGGCATTAATCAAAAAATGAATAATTTAGACTTCTTCACCCCAAAATCACTATGTTTTAGCCACAGGCACTCACTGCTATGCAAAGAATTGCCATTAAGTGTGCGTTGATAATAAGCACAAAAATACACACCACACTCCCGTTTTCAGCTGCAACAGCTTGTTTTGTCCCAAAACTCTCTTCAAAACCATGAGCAAAGTTTACACAGATTTTCAGATTTTTGAATTCATTTCAACCATTTTCAACTGCTCAGCTTATTATCTTTCAAACTCCTTTAACAACAATCACCTTCAGAGATCGATCTATATCTATCTATCTATCTATCTATCTATCTATCTATCTATCTATCTATCTATCTATCTATCTATCTATCTATCTGTCTGTCTGTCTGTCTGTCTGTCTGTCTGTCTGTCTGTCTGTCTGTGTGTCTGTCTGTCTCTCACCTTATAGAGGTTATGTGGTAAACAGCAAAAGTGCAAAATTGTAAATTTAAAGTTGAGAATGATGGAATAAATCAACTCTACTGAAACCTGAATAAAGTATGTGGTGGATTCGGCTCATTGTCAGAAACACTGACATTGAGCTCAATAAAATGTATGAATGTCCACGTATGTTTGCTTATTTGGTAATGAAAGCTTTGAAAGGCAGTTTGGAAGAGTAATTCTGGCGTGGTGAAAAGGTGTGGGTTTTAAACCTTAAACATGATATTTCATGCTCTTGCTTAATGTCAGTCAAACCATCCTAATTTTTAACTGGGCATCTTACTTCTCAATAGCAAATGTTAAAACAAACTTTAAGTATTTTTTCTGCTGACAGTTTTCAAATAAGTTGCTTTTCCTGCTGATCAATAACCAATTTACACTTCTAAAAAATGCTGTCAAAACTAATTCGTTTTTAGTGTTGACTAACTTTGTTCTTAAAGTTACATAACAGCGTGGACTGAGGTTTCATAAAGGATCCTGAGACTAAACACATTATTCACTCATTTTGTCTTCCATGCAGAGGGAGAAAAAAACCCGTGCTCAAAATTGCATGCATGTCACAGATTCAGGAATATATCTTTTGAAATAACCTTTGCAAAGAAATATTACCTGAACCCTTTTGGATTAGGAACATCCCACTAAATGACATATGAACCAAAGTTATTCAGTTTTAAATTTTCTGCTGCACGCTGGCCACTATCACGGGTAACGGACAAAAATTTTTGTGTTTGATAATATAGAGTTGCATAATGCTAAATATGACAGTGAACTTTTATCTCAAATGAGAATGTGGAAGTTATGTCCTGAAATGAAAATGACGGGTTTCTTATGAGTGGCTGCAGATGTGTAGGATCACACCTGCTGTGCTCTTTAATAAGCAGGGAGTTCTGACATTTTTCACTTGAACCTCAGGAATACTTTTTCTGCCTGAGACGAAATGTCAGAGGGCAAACATTTTGTGGCTGAGGATGTCTAATGTACTATAAATGATTAATTCCCTTCTATCTGGGCCACAAGGAGATGGGACTTGAGACGCACAGCTGAACGCACACATGCTAATGTGATTCAGGGGTGTTGAACTCACAACCACATGGGCCACAAGGAATGGGCCATGCTGCTTGGTGTTCTGATCTCATCCTTTAAGTACTTAATTCTCATGATCAAGTTGTCACTTTAGGAATTCACAGTGATTAAGAATATGCAGACAAGACTGGAACCCAGCAGACTCAAAGCCCATTTAGAACTGAGGTTAACACACTAGGGATAAAGCGTCAAAGGCAGAGGAAGAATCTGCGCTAGATTTAATGCTGCAGTCTTATGTTGAGAGAACCTGTTTGATAAAATTTTTAAAATCATATCAGAAAGGATGCTGCTAAAATAAAGATTAAAAGTTTAATAGGCACCTACATTCCCCATTGCCTCCAATTTTCAGCTGGGTACTCGCAGGGCCGTAAAACAGCTACATGCTTGTATCACTTTGAGGAATGAATCTCAGCATTATTCAGCCATTTACAGACTGTTCCTACTTTATAGCTGTTTCAACTTTTATTTAGGCCCTTCATTTGGGTCAGAAATGGATTTACTTGCGTCTGTAGATGAAAGCTGTTCTGATCTGAGTGGCGATCGAGGACGAGGTAAAATTACGCCATAATTTTGAGCGCGCCCACAATGAATTATTAATCTGCTTATTTATGACTTTTCAAAGCGCACATCAGGTTTTTTTTTTTTTTTTTTAAGCCTGCGACCAGCAGCTCGATAAAAACCAAAATCACAATGCAAAAAAAAAAAAAAAAAAGACAAAAAAGGTATTGAAAACATCAACAGGCAAATGCATTTTTATAATTTTTTTCACATCATTACGGCGAGCAAAAATGGGCACGTGAATGGGAAAAGTTGCCAAAATCTTCACCATCTTAATTACATATTCTGATCACAAAAAGCCAGATGATGTGACATTAATGTGTTAAACACTGAGTATCCTTATTACAATAAGAATTTACTGTCACCAATGTCACCACCAGCCTCCTAGATGAAATGCTGCCATATTAGATGTATGCCATAATATTGTTTTGACATGAGTGCATATAAAGGCTTACTGAATGCAAATTTCACCTTAATAATTTGTTAAAAGAAGCAGCTCTGTAGCTGTGTTTATTTTAAAACCCCCTCACCCTGATGAGGATCACAGTAGTTGCAGGCTGAGCAGATGACACATTTGGTTTCCTTTCCTGAGAACCCATCTCCTCTAGGGACCCCCTAGCATTCCCACGATCTCTCCAAGATTTCCCAGCCCACATCGAACCTCCTACCAGGGGGTCATGTACACTAAATCTCTCACAAAAGGTAAAACAGGTTGTGTCTGGATGTCCACTGGTTCCTTTCCATCTGGATGGGCAACAGCTCCACTGTATGGCCCTCTGTGATCACCAAGTCTGTCATCCTGTGATGGGCGACTCATGTTTTGCTCACAAGCATCGCCTGAAAGCACCCTCCAGCGTTCAACATTTTGTGCCCTTGTGTAACCTTGTGGTCCCCACGCTTGCTTGTGAAAAGGGATCCCAGGGCTTTGAAACTTCCAAGGCAGTTGCTTCCCCTGACTTTAGAGAACCTCCTCTGTTTTTTTCAGGAAGGCAACTGTCATCTGTTCTTCTTTGGCTCAAACCCACATCCCAGCTGCATCGCAATAACAATGGAGCACTTTAGATAAATCCAGAGATGATGGTACAATGTGGAAAGCAGGAGCACATCATTTATAAGCAGCAATGATGCAGCTCTGATTTGTCCAAATTGGATGCTTTATTACCCCTGACTGAGTACTGATATGCCGTTTATAAATATCACAGGAGGAAAGACAAGACACGCAGTCCAAAGCCTGCGATGAATGAGCTCATCTCACCACTCGAAATTTGGACACGGCTCTCAGAACTGCAGATACAGTGAACAAAAAGCTGGCTGGAGTGGCTTTGGTATTCCATGTTAATGCAGCATCACACACTGATTATGTTTGGGCTCATGACTCTAGAGCTTCTCCAGATCCCCGAAGCTGAGGTAAAGGACTTTTGAAATGCTCACAACCTCTCCAGTATCCTTGCAAGGGTAAAGAGTCGGCCCACTGTTCCATGACTTCAACTTAATCTTCATCTTTTCTTATAAAGCTTAAGGCCAATGGCCACCTGCATCTTTTCCGGCACACTGGCATAGACTTTCCCAAGTTGGCTCGTGAGTGTGATCCCTGGACAGGAAGAACATTCCCTCCAACCCTAATTTTTGAAAATGAGAACCATAACCCCTTGCATCCACCCAGCCCTCCGTGAAATATTGAAGAACCATGCTGGCCAAAACAACCCAACAAAATTCGGTGCTTTCAATGGTTTCTGGATGAAACTCATCTGTCCCTGCAGCCCTGGATTTGTTTCACTACCACGGTCTCCTCCTCAGCGGATCCAGATCCTTCAAAAGCTTGTAGATCTGCTTTCTGGAAGCACGGCACTCCTACTGAGTTCAGTGTCTCATTAAAGTGTTCGTTCAAACTCATGATGTGATGTTCAGTTGAAAGTCAATCTGCAAAGCCTCTTTGAACTCTTAGAGCACAGTGTCTAGCAGCTCCAAAAGGCTTAATATTATGCAGAAATAGTTGATGTATAATCACACGCAGGCATCAGAGTTTCCCACAGTACAACTTCCAGTTAGATTGAGGCAACTCTTTCATCCATGGGGAAAACCATCAGCCTCAGGCTGCAGAATATTCCTCAACTTGCCTGAGGCCACTCATATGGAGCATAGTGGGAGGTTTACAGTTGATACTGTACATACAGGTAAAACAGACTGCACAGTCCATACCTTTCCACTTCCCTAAGATATTCCCAATCTAGATCTTTCCTTATCAGCATTGTGATGTTCAACATCCAGAGAGTTAAGTTCACCGCATACGTTTTTTCGCATCATGATTGCTGCATCAGATTTTTTTTCGGCCTAATTTGTTGGAGCTGGTAATGTTATGTTCTGTACAGCATTTTTATTTTTATTTTTATTCTACATCTTTTAAGAATTTAAAAAAAAAAAAAAAAAACTTATCAAAGAAAGAAGGCCATTACACAAAACACGTACGCAAACGGCTGAAATTCAAATAGGCACATCAATGCGATGAGCAATTTGGAGTGTCCAGGATGAAATTCATTATAGATAATAACAAGGCTTTTTCAGGGCTCAAATGGAGGTAACAAACCACAAGGCAGTGTAATGAGCCCTTGTGGAAGAGATGAATGTCCCCCTCGACAAGTCACCCCCCCACCCCACCCCAAGCACAGAAGAAGACCTGTGGAACGTGCCGTGCGGTTCAGCCGGAAATCAAGGGCGGCTAAAATGTCTTTCATGTGCGAAATGATAGATGGAAAATTGAGTGTTGCTATTATCTCCTTTGAGGGACTGAGGGAGAGAACGAGAGGAAGAACTGTCTACTCCTCCACAGGATTTAAGAAGACAAAATTTTGGTTCAGGCTCTCAGGTTCCTGAACTGTCATTACCACAGATTGACAAAGGTGTGGATGACTTAGTCACTTGGGGCTATTTGGGAAATTTTATACATGCGGCTTGGGCTGTTGGAGAACGTATGTGTAGCCTTCGGGTACAGTAACCTTGGGTTGATGGTGTTGTTGGAAGGCTCCATCTCAGCCAGCCCTTGTGTCACTTCCATACGCATCTCAATCGCCTTAAGCCACTGAGGAGAAGCCATTCACCTCCTGACCTTCACATCAAATGTGATAGATTATCCACAATTAGTTGGTTAACAAAGAACTCCCAGCACGTGGAGATCTCTGAAGATTAAACAAGATGTTGTGGAAGCTATCAACTACATCAACACTTTGGTCACAAATATTTGCATACTAAAATATGCCCGCACACATCTCTTCCGGGCAGTGCAAAATAATCTGGAGATTGAGATTCCCTTTCGCGATTTTTTTCTCCCCAATATGGGAACAAAGCTCAGGACATCCCAGAGAACATCGAGCTCTGCTTGTGCGTCTGCCCCGCCATCCCACCCTCTGTTGTGCCATCCTTCATCGAGGAGTGAGTCCCCGTTACTGCCGCTCCCTTGAAGTATTTACAGCCAGCTTGCACCTCCGCTGCTCGCCGCCCAACCACCCATCCGTCTCTCTGAACCCCCTGAATAATTTAGTGCAGCAGCCCTGCCTATAAAAACTCCATTTATATTAATGAGTTTTCACCCCCCCCCCGTTTGCTCACTCTCCTCTTGGGCTTACTGCCTGTCATATTGGTCCTCGCTCATTCGCTTTACCTTGCAACCTGTTTGTCTTTATTTCCCGCTCCTCCAGCCCACGTGTTTGGGAATTTCCAGACAGTTTTTGGTGAAAGGGGTGGATTGAGGGACTGTGACCTATGGGCGGTCCAGGCCTTCCTGCCACAAACCCTCCCTAACCTTGACATGAGAAACCCATGTGCTTCATGTCTACTGATTTCCCAGGCCACCATGTGCAGCCTCCCATGCATGGCTGCAGACCAATGGAGAGAACAGTGCTGCTGCAAGCAGTTATAACAAACTGCTTGCCTATAATGTCTCTTTTCAGCAGTTCCTGCTTCCTTAGACTCATTTGTCATTATGTTTGTTTCAATACTGTTTTAGCCAAAAGAGGCACTGAATTTTGCATAAAGAAAAGAAAACTCAATAATATTTTCTGTGCATTCTGTTGGACAAGGGAACTTTCTGCTGATATACATTATATGAGCAAAAGTGGATATGGGAATTTGGGCACATTTGGCCACGAAAGCATCAGTGGGGTTGGGCACTGATGTTGGGTGAGAAAGCCTGGCTCGTGGTCAGCGTTGCAGTTCATCCCAGAGGGGTTTAGTGGGGTTACCTGGGCAAACCATATGTTCATGGAGCTCACTTTGTGCATGGGGTGGTGGGCACAGTCATGCTGGAGCAGGAAAGGAGCTTCTTCAAACTGTGGCCACAAAGCTGGAAGCTCACAACTGTATACAATGTGCTTGCTGTTTGTGTGTGTGTGTGTGTGTGTGTGTGTGTGTGTGTGTGTGTGTGTGTGTGTGTGTGTGTGTGTGTGTGTGTGTGTGGGGTGGGGGGGATACTTTTGCCCATACAGTGTATGATGCATCACTCAAGTTCCATGACAGAACTTAATGGACACGTTTCAAGTTACAATTTAAAAAGGCTTGCCTTAAAGCTTCAAGTTAGGAAAAGCCATACAGGCTTGTGGGCATGTCCTGCAGTGGACGGGAAAATGCGGTAACATGACGCATTGGGTCAATTTCACTTTGAGAAAGGCAAAAAAAAAAAAAAAAAGTTGTATTATTTGGCTTTAGGTCTATGGAAGGCACAGTGATTTTTTCATGCAAAATTAACATGCTGTGTCAGTGTGAGCAAAATATCAGTAAACAAAAGCAGTGTTTTGGCTCTTGGGTGCGGGTAGTAAGCACTCAAACAATAAAAACAGCCGAGTAAATTAGTGTCTATAACACCTACATGCGTAAATGCAGCACAAGTCATTTTGTTTGCAAATGAGTTATAATCTCCTTGCGAGCAGAACGTCAGACGCGTGCAAGACGTTTTCGGACATGAAGCCATTTTCCTGCCATCCACGTACCCACTTAATATAGCTATGAGCTATTTACCAGCTGAGTGCTGCATAATGGGATGCATATACATGCAAGGGTTATACATTCGGGTTGTTTATAGTGCATGACACATGCCAGGACAAAGTAAGCAGCATTGAACACGCAGAACACATGCAGCCACTGGCCGCTTTATTAGGTATATCTCTCTGTTTGCAGGTCCCACCCTACATAGATGTGACTCTGCATACAAAGCATGTAACAGAGCCAGGAGATAGCAGGGCAGTTTGAAGCTGGAAAGCAGCACTGAGTCAGGTCTGACTCCTGGGTGACCACGGGCGTGGTTTTAAAGGCCATGTTTTCTTCCAGCATGTTTTTTCTTTAGGGGGGTGCAAATATGGAGAGAATATGCAAACCCCTCACACAACCCTGTCCTGGACTTGAACCCCAGGAGCTGTGAAGCACCAGCTTACCCCCACTGTCCCACCACATCCCCTGAGAAAGGGTGGTGCTATCAGGGTTCACAAGTTAGGACTCAATCGCAGACTTAATGAAGGGAAGGAGATTTATTACAGGGACGTCCTATTCATGGGGGCAAAAACAGGTGAAGAGAAACGGGATTCAAAAACCAGAGAAACAGAGTGAAACAATCCAGAACGTTGGGCAAAAACAGGTGAAGAGAAACAGGATTCAAAAACCAGAGAAACAGAGTCAAACAATCCAGAACGTTGGGCAAAAATAGGTCAGGAGAAACAGGGCCAAAACAGAGGATCGAACACAAGAGGTAATGATGAGGATAATAATAAAGGTCATAATGGAGATCAGGTGGGGAAAGTGGGGTAAGGACCACACGGGAGTAAACAGAAGCACATGGCCTAGCAGGACCCAGAATGGCCAGCAGTCCTGATAGGTATGAACATGAAATTTAATTTGTGTCGTGACCATTGATTTCTCCCATGCTGGTTTCAGGATCTCAGAAACAGCCAGCCTGCAGGACATTTCATGTGCTATAGTGTTAATAGTTTATGGAGAATGATGTGATAAACATAAGATCCACTCTGTGGCATTTCTGGCTGAGAACATTTTCCTAATGAGAGAGGTCAAAGCACAAGGGATAGACTGGATGAAGGAGCACGTGGGCAAAGCTGATGGCTCACCGCCACAGAGGTGAGAAGAACATCTCTGAACGCAGAACAATTTGAACCTTGAAGTGGATGGGCTACAGCTGCAGAATCATGCCAAGATTGCGCCCTGCAAGCTCAGAACACAAAACATGCATCCAAGTGATATGCAACTGATAAAACCCATGACTGAAAGACTGAAAAAAAAACACACCTGGTCTGTAAAAAAAATCCCAGTTTCTTCTGCAACTTGCTGATGGTAAGGTGAGAAACCGGGTTAAGAAGAACAAACCCATGGACCCAGTGTTGATAACACAAACTGATAGTGATAGTCTGTTGTTGTGGGAAATGTTTTCTCGACACACATCAGGATGTTTTGTATAAACTCAGTCTTGTCTGAGCTCTACGAAGAACCAAAATGCTGCCGACAAGGCGCATCCCTTCAGGCCAACTCTGAATTTCTCAAAATGGTACTTCCAGAAGTATAACGTGTCATGCCCTGAAGATGATTCCACAAGCAAAACTTTTTAATCTGCTCCAGTGACCTGCACAGTCCTCACCTCTCAAGTCAGAAGAGCATCTTTGAGATAAGGTGAGATGTGATGTTAGCAGAAAAAATGAGATGCCAAAAAATCTGCAGAAAGCTCTGTGAAGCTCTGAAGCCTGCATGCACCAAGAACCCTGTGGAAGGAGTCCAACACCAAGTGGCCGAATTAAAGAGGGTCCTACGTGATAGAAGCTAGGTGAACACACTCAACAGCCTAGTGACGGTATTATTCAGTATAACAAATATACATGCATACATACATACATACATATATATATTTCATGTACTGTATATAGACATAAATTTCATGTACTGTATATAGACACAACATAAGTCAAAATATTAGGTACACATCCTGTCATTATTACACCAGTATCTTCCATTCTGGATACAGGCAGCACTCCTGTGCCCACCCTTTCCACCTTGTGTTACTTAGCAGAGCCAAATACCCAATTATTTTATATTGTTGCTCCATAAAAACAACTTCCACAGATGTTTTGCATTTCCACGCAGGTGTCTTCAAGTCTTTCACTGGTACTGCATATACAGTCAGATTCAAGCTCATGCTTAAGTGCACAGATTGGGTGCTGTGAAGTACCAGCACTACCTGCTGTACTACTGCACCTCCAGTACTGCCTATACAGTGTGAGAAAAGGTCATTAATATGACTCAGGTGTGCAGGTGATGCTAGAGTCATTGCTACCACAAAAGTGCCATTTGAGAAAGACTTTACTATTCTTTTACTTCACTTTACTTTTACCCAACAGCATTTATGTGCGCTTGCATCATATCAATTGAGTTTAAGTAGACACCCAGGTTCCAACATTTATGCGGCCTGCAAATACTCCAATATCTATAAAAGTTATAAAGATATTACAAGGCTGCATAGACAAATTTATCGCAGATTAAGAGTTCTACGGAAAAATCCAACACTGGAACTGATTTTCCGCATTGAAAGCCATTGGTATGAATCACGCTCAACATAAATGTTTCCTCCTTCCTTCTTTGTTTTATTCGGGGGGCGCATTAAATATTAAACGCAGCGTACATTATCCATGTGATTTAATTTGCCGCTCTCCTGCGGACATATGCAGGGAATACTTGCGGAGACAGATTATAGAGTTTGTTCAGTTAATCACAAAACTACCGTGAGTTAATATTCACTTCTTTGTTCATTCATCATTTAAAATTTAAACACTGCACCAGAACGATTCGGAAGAGCGGATGATTATTTGTCGAACCTCTGCAGGACTGGGCCTGCTCGGATTTTCCAGCTGTCTGAAGCCTTGTAATTATTTGGACAAATAAAACATGCAAGTCTGCATTTACTTTACTTGACAGATCTTTACCTCTGCTAGCCGTTTAATTTGGTCAGTTCAGCCTAAACCATCAATAAACTGGCTGCAGGCGCATTATTTTGTTTTCTGGGAGAACTTCATTTTGAAACAAACAGGAAGTCTTTTGTTAATGATCTTAATATATTTTGGAAACTATTGACTGGACCAGCATCCCCCAGAGTGCACTCCTCCCATCCTAGTGTTTAGTTATTCCAGGACCGACTGTGGACCTCCACGACCCTGACCAACACAAGCCATGAATTATAATGGATGGGTGGGAAAAATGTTTACAAAAGATAGGAAACACAATCTTTATCTCCCCAAAAACCTCCTCAATATCTTAATTAAAGGCTACTTTGTTTGCGCTCCTATTGTGGAAAAACAAAGTTATTAAAAAAATATAAAATAACTGATGAATGCATTTGAAATCAAAGTTTCACTTTTTTTCAGATCATTGACTTGACAAACAGGTTATTTGTTAGCATGGTTATGGAATAGAATATTTTGTAAGACTTTCTTAATGGCAGCATGGAGGATGAAGCCAAGGTAGTGATGCTCACACCATGTGTGGTGTCACTGCCTAACCTAACAGCATCCGTTGCCAATTGTCAGATGTGAAAGTCTGTTGACATGGACACCCTGCCAGAGAAGGAATTCCGGGTATGTGATGGAACTACGTAACTGGGGCAAAGCATCTGTAAGTGGGTGTCACCAAACCTCCCAGTGTGACACATCCATAGTGTGTTGTCCCCACCACTGAGATACAGCCTCCACCTGCCATAATCCCGGAGGCAGATTTCCATGCTGACCTTGTCGAACATCTCAAGCTGACACTAGAAGGACAAAGTGTATGCATCTTACAACAGCGCTTATATCTTTTGGAGGATGATGAAAAGCAGGATATGATTTTAG